>JAMQGS010000012.1:1200000-2400000 GCA_028455905.1 Neoseiulus californicus
AGGGTTTGTTGTGGGGGACTATGGCCACCTCCCATTTTCACGCCTCCAGATCATACCTCCGCCGGGATGGAAAACTCGCGAAAGTCCTTATGACACAGCGGATATCCTAACAAGCGGATCCAAGCTTCTCTCAAACAGAGGGTGCAGGGCGTCAAGGGTTTATACGAGCAATACAGCACGAGTGAGAAAAATATGGCTGTTGGCCAGTTCAAGAAACTATCCCTGTCATTACAGTACAGAAGCCCGGAGTTCGTCCACTACGAAGATCTCGAGCAGAAGTACCGGGAGACCATTACTTCCAATGAAGCACTCTATGGAGCGGGCGTGAGCGCGAGCATCTACGATCCCGGTGTCGACGTTGGTCAATCTTAATTTTTCGATTAGAAACGTTCAAAAGTTATGAAGCCTATTTGTTGGATACCCGCGATTAGACTTCGTTATCCAGCACTATATATATCAGTACAGTGAAATAAAGTCCACTTCGTCCGGTGTCATTCAACTAGTCAACGTGTCTTCCGTCTAGATTCGCTGCAGGTTACCAGCTAGGATTGGGTAACATTGGGCAACCAACAGGTTATGGGCCCAGGGCACCCACAGGAAGTAGAGCAAGACCTTCAAGAGGAGGGAACGTTTGTGGACGCATCGGAAACGGTTGTGCGAGAGAATCAAGCGGAAAGGAAGCAGATAGCAGGTGCGATGCCGTCGGAGAACGTGGCTGTAAGCGGAGTAGTGCAAAACGTTGCAGTGCCGAGTTCTTTCGAGAAGCTGAAAGGGGCTTCGAACTACCTCGACTGGAAGTTCGCAATGGAATCGCATTGGTTCAACTGCGACTTGTGGGACTTCGTAGGAGGCACGAGATCCGATGACCGTCGAGGAGAGCGTGCCAAGGGAGCCATCGTATCGGGAATCGCAAGCAGTCTCTTCTCATCGATTCGTGACAAGAAGACAGGTCAAGAAATCTGGGATGAGCTCGAGAAAATGTATCAGCCAAAGGGACTCCACCGGCAGGTCGCCTTACTCGAAGAGCTGACTAGTGTGAAGTACAGTGAGTGCAAAGGTATGGGAGATTACCTCAATCGGAAGATTGGGGCGGCACAGAAGCTCAGGGCGATTGACGGAGACATCACAGATCAGATGTTGGCCGGCATGATCCTGATGAAGTTACCGGAGGAATTCAACTCGCTGATCTAGAGTATCTCAGGCTCAGAGGAACGTGTCACGACTGAGATGGTAAAGGAGCGGTTGTTGGCTGAAGCTACACGTCGGGAACGCCAGAAACGAGAGTCTGCATTGGCAGGACGCCAGTTTCAAGGACGTCAGAGTCAAGGCAATGGTGACGCGAATCAAGCCGGAAGCAGGGGCGGCTATAGTGGCCGAGGAAAATTCCCAGCAGAGTTCCGAGGTACGTGCAAAAGATTCGGACACATGGCGAGAGATTGTAGAGGCGGAGAACGTGTTAACCTAGCGAGTTCTGAGGCCAAGAATCAGGAAATCGGACACGTCGCCAAGGCTCGAGAGGATACCGAGGAGGTCGAGAGAGTTCTGTGCTGTTTTTCCATGGAGTCAAATGATTGGTTCGTGGACTCCGGAGCCAGCGTGCACATGTGCCGAAAGAAAGAGTCCTTCGTGGGTTTCAGAACTGATGGCTCAAGGAAGTCCGTTGCCACAGCCAACGGCGAGATTCTCGAAGTCGAGGGCGCAGGCGATGTGCCACTGAAGTTTGATGTTCGTGGAAAGTGGTTCACCACGACTTTGACGGACGTTGTATTCGTCCCCGATCTGAGTGTAAATATCGTGAGCGGGAAGCAGTTGAGCAAAAAGAAATTCACGACCGTTTTCCACGAGGGAGGATGCGAGATTCGAGATAGGAAGGGTGAACTATATGCCGAAGCGATCGTAGCGGACGGGCTGTAGAAGTTGAAATGCTGCAACATGAGTGCCTTCACGACATCGACGATCGAAGAGAACTTCAATTTGTGGCATCGGAGATTAGTTCACCTGAACTACGAGAGCATGAACTAGTTGCGACAGGGACTCGCTGCAGGGATGTCGTTTCAGGCGCCGAGGCAGGTTCCTGAGTGTCGAGCTTGTGCTCAGGGAAAGCAGAGTAGGACGCCGTTTCAACGTTCGGAGTCACGCTCGAAGGAAAGACTAGAACTCGTACACAGCGACGTCTGCGGTCCTATGAATGTCCCGAGCGTGAGTGGCTTCCGTTACTTCTTGACTTTTGTCGATGATCTGACACGGATGACGTTCCTCTATTTCATGAAGTCAAAGGCTGAGTTCCACGAGCATTTCAAAGTTTTTGTGGCGTTTGCCGAACGCAAGGTCGGGAGGAAGCTGAAAACGCTCGCAGTGACAACGGTACCGAGTACGTGAATGATCGTGTCGCGTTGTTCCTGCGTGAGAAGGGCATCAGACACGAGAAGACAGTCGTGTATTCGCCGCAGCAAAATGGAGTTGCGGAACGCGCGCAACGCACCCTCGTAGACAAGGCTAGAGCGATGCGCGCCAGCTCGGGTTTACCGTCATCGTTTTGGGCAGAAGCTGTCAACACAGCTTGTACATTGAAGAATCTCAGTCCAACTGCGAGCTTATCAGACCAAACTCCACAAGAGGCATGGACCGGCAAGAGGCCGAACCTGAAATTCTTGCGTGTTTTCGGATGTGTGGCGTACGACCAGGTTCCGAAGGAGCTAAGGAAGAAGTGGGACTACAAGGCGAAGAGCTACATATTCGTCGGCTACTGTGATACTTCGAAAGCCTACCGGTTGGTGCCGATCGAGGACACGACAAGGGTCGTACGGAGCAGAGACGTAACGTTCGACGAGAATACAAACGCGTCAGACGTGCTCGCGAAGCCGGCGGACCTTGAGGATGAAGAAATTGGTTTCTTCGAGGAAACGGCGAGGCCTCCTCCTCTTTCCACCCCTCAAGTAGGCCATGCGTCTTCGCAGGAGGTGAGCACTGGTAGCGATGGTGCGGTTCGCAAGTACCCCGATCGAGAGCGCCGCCAGCCAGCCTGGCTTCAAGATCAGTCTGCGTGTGTGGACCACGTCCGACGACAGAGTCGGATTGCCCGGGACCAAGTTCGAGCTCTGATTTTGACTGTCCGGCTACAGTTGCCGAGGCAATGTCGAGGCCCGATGCAGATCAGTGGAGAGCGGCGATGGACTCAGAGATGCGAGCGCACGAGAAAAACGGCACATGGATCCTCGTAGACCGCCCTCATGGCAGACGGGTCTTCACATCCAAATGGGTATTTCAGCTCAAGCGAGATAGCGAGGATCGGATCACGAAGTACAAGGGTCGCCTCGTCGGTCGAGGCTGCTCCCAAACAAGGGGAGTCGACTACGAAGAAACGTATTCCCCAGTTGTAAAGATCACTACTTTGCGTTTTTTGTTCGCCTGTGCAGCGCAGAAAGGTTGGTCCGTGCATGAACTGGATGTTTTTTTTTCCATTTGACCAGCCAGTACGATGGCCCCTGGCTGGCTAGTTTATTGCATTGCCTGTACAGTATCGTTTCACGCATATATACAGTTTGCATGCCATATCAAAATCTCCCCCGACCACTTGTTAGAGCATTCCTTCAGGGGAGACCCGGTTCGTCTTCCTCTACGCGATTCCTTCGTTGTCTTCCTTCAGTCCGTTGGGACCTGCGCTCCCGTTCTCGACCGAGAACTTCCTTGGTGAGCATCACCTCGCAAGCGAATTCCTCAACGGCATTCCACTTGCCCTCGTCTTCTAGCATTGCCGCGACTACGTCTCCTGGGTCGTCCAGCGGTCCGGTCTTCTCCATCTGGATGTTGAGACTGCATACCTTCACGGCAAGCTAGAGACCGAAGAGATATATATGGAACAGCCTGAGCTTTTCGAGGTGGGAGACAAAGTGTGTCTTCTCAAGAAATCTCCATATGGTCTGAAACAGGCGGGTCGTGTTTGGTTTGAAACGTTGAATCGAGGTCTCAAGGAGATCGGCCTGGCTGAGCTCAAATCGGACAGATGATGCTATTATCTGGTTCGAGGAGAAAGTGTCTTGGTGTTGACGATTTACGTCGATGACTTCTTGATATTTACGGATGACAAAGGGTTGCAGAAAGAACTGATGGAGAATCTCAGGAAGCTGTTCCCGATGAAGGACCTTGGGCCTGCACAATACTGTTTGGGGATCAGGATAACTCAACGACCCGAGGAGAAAGCTATCTTCCTTGACCAGAGGGAGGAAATTTTGAGGATGTTGAAGAGGTTCGGTCTATGCGATGCAAAACCAACTTCGACTCCTCTGGAGGCAGGCACGAAGCTCGTGAAGAGAAAGGAAGGTGAGCCGAAAACCGGAGCGGAATATCGTGAAGCCGTGGATTGCTTTATACACGTTTCACAGGTCACGGGACCGGATATTTGTCATGCAGTCAGCGTCGTCAGTCAATTCTGCTCACAAGGGAGGTCCGCGAATTGTACGACGCCGATTTTAACCAGATAGGGCACGTGTGGTAGTCCTACTAGAGACATGAAAAATGGCTGATGAAACTATTCCCCATAGGCCGTCTTTCGCGAACTACAGCGCTTTCAAAACCCGAAATTTAACATAGGCTCTTATGGAAGTCTATAGGAATTAGTAGAAGCCAAGGCAAAAAACAAGCTCCAGAAATCGTTGCAAAGGGCTTCTAGTACCGAGCCTAGTCTTGAAAATCGCGCCACGCGACAGTGGTGCAAAAAAGAGAACAAACTGTCAGGTTTCGAATCAATGGAAATGATAATTTATGTAGAAGCACTCGCAGCCCTTTGTCGCAGGTGACCTGCACAAAATCGGGGAAGTTGACGAAAGAGCGTGTCCGCATGTGGAGCCAGACCGTCTTCAAGGACATCGTAAACCGCTCGCACGACAGCAGATGTGTTCTGTACGTCGACTCGTGGGGAGGCCACAACGATCAAGAACTCTACAATATTCCGGGGAAACTCGTCGCGGTCGAAGTTTTCCCTGCGGTATCAACGAGCTTGGTGCAACCTCTCGACCTTTATTGTTCCCGACTGTGGAAAGATTTTGCCAAGAGACTCACTTAACATTCTTTTTGTACAACTTCCGCGTGAACCAAAAAAATGACATCCTACCGATGCATTCGTTGATACACAATCAATTTCAAGGTCCGCTGTTTCGTCCTCATTGGCTTTGCGCCTGGCGTTTAGGCGGTTTCGAAGTGCCCGCCGTGCCATTTCCGTCCATGGCCGAGCTCCTTTTGAGTTTGACGGTGACTGCGTGACGGCGAACTGTATACTTGTCGCATTTATTCGTTGCGCACATTGTCAAAATATTCTGTGCTGCGAGTGCTTCTACATAAATTATCATTTCGATTGATTTGAAACCTGACAGTTTGCTCTCTTTATTGTCCGTCTTTGGTTGCACCACTGTCGCGTGACGCGATTTTCAAGACTAGGCTCCGCAACGATTTCTAGAGCTCGTTTTGCCTTGGCTTCTACTGATTCCTATAGGCTTCCATAGGAGCCCATGTTAAATTTCCGGTTTTGGAAGCGCTGTATCTCGCAAAAGACGGCCTATGGGGAAAAGTTTCATCAGCCATTTTTCACGTCTCTAGTAGGCCTACCACACGTGCCCTATCTGGTTCAAATCGGCGTCGTACAATTCGCGGACCTCCCTTGTCAGATCCTGCCGAGGTACATTGGATGGCGGTCAAGCGTATTATGCGCTACTTGGAAGGGACCGCAGATCTCAAGCTCAAGTTTGACGGGTTCAAGACAAGCCCTATCGAAGGTTTTTTAGACGAAGACTGAGGTGGATGCGTTGATTGCCGAAAGCCAACTACAGGTCATACATTCCTCTCGGCTGGGGCTAGTATTTCATGGAACAGCAGGAAGCAGCCGACGGTTGCGTTGTCCACGACGGAGGCCGAATACATGGCTTGTTCGGCGGCCTGTCAGGAAATTAAGTGGCTGCTAAACTTCGACGAGCTGCCCTCCGTGACTGTAGAACGCCCGATGACATTATACTGCGATAATCAAGGTGCTGTTCTGTTGAGCGATAATGATGTCCAGCACAAGAAAACGAAGCATATTGATCTACGCCATCAGTATATCAGAGAAATGGTTTCAAGCGGCGCGGTACGCATCACATACATCCCGACCTCCGAGATGACTGCAGACATACTCACGAAAAGCCTAACGTCCGAGAAGTTTCTGAAGTGTAGGAAACAGCGCGGCTTGGTTTGAGCTTCAGGAGCAGATCGCGGGCAAGGAAGGGTGTTGGATACCCGCGATTAGGCTTCGTTATTCAGCACTATATATATCAGTACAGTGAAATAAAGTTCACTTCGTCCGGTGTCATTCAACTGGTCAACGTGTCTTTCGTCTAGCTTCGCTGCAGGTTACCAGCTAGGATTTGGTAACATTGGGCAACCAACACTATTCAGTCCGACAATGAGTCGGTCGCCGATGCCATGCGAGATTTAGTGTCTTCGAATGTCCGTCACCCAGAACGTGACATCTTCGACTGACGATCCTGCTCAACACTTTTTGTACAAGATTTTACTACGCAACCTCGTTCTGTTTCCTGTCTTTTAGAGGTCTGAGAAGGCTTTCCATCCCGGCCTCGACCACCGGCTCATTGTCGGACTCAATAGGCTTCATGACTTTTGAACGAGGAGTCGAGGGGACACGAAAGTTTGGGAAGCTTGCAGAGTGCCTCAGAGATCTGGAAAATTTTGTTTCGGGACAGGGCAAAGCGGTGCCCGCTTGCTTTGCATGATTCTTGCAACTCGATCGAATCGAAGACCCTGGAGCTGTTCAAGTTTTCACGGGAAATAGAGCGAAAGACACGGATTGAAGGGCTAGAAACCACTAGGTCGGAGTCATGGCCCATCATTCTATCCATAACCATAGGTACAGTCGAATTATTCGAAGGAAAAGTGAAGAAAAGGTGATTTTAGAGTGGGGATGGATTTTAGCTCCGTGAGGTTCACCGCGACGCAGCGCCCCCGTGCGACGTCCATTTTTGTCCGCCGCTGGCCCACTGTGCGCCGTCACTATGCCAAGTCAGTCATCCAACGTGTCGTTCTTCCCAGTGGTTCGCCAGTCTAGCACGATTCTATTCCAGTGACTATGCTCCGGTTCTCGAATTAAACTTCCAGAGATTCTAACATGAGAGCTGAGTTAGTCGAGGTCCCTTTCTCCAGCAATAACACTCTCCATCCAGGCAGGAAGAGGGTGGGATCAGACATCAGACAAGCCACTCCGCGCTGGCCATTCTGGGAAGTGGGTATCATGGGAGAATCGGCATCGACACGAAAGCAGACTGTTCCACGCTGATGTCATTGCGTGATACCAACCGCGCCGTATCACTACTGTTTATTGTAATTGTTCTTCCGTCGTTTTCCGAAGTTCTCCGTGCCGGATACCTTCTCCGGCTGAAGGGCATAGTGAATATGTGGTTAAGAGTCGACGGACCGAGACTTCCACGACTTTCTCCAAGATGGAGCTGAACTGTGCTGAAGTCGCGTGCAGCCGGCACAGATGTGGGTGAAATTGAAGTTAAAACTTCGGGGCAGAGCTTCAGCAGTTGCTCCAGCCTTGTGGAGAGCAAACTGTTGTCTTAATTTCTCAGCGTGAGATGTCTACTTCCTGCTCATCGAGGTCGACGGTGAGTCAAATACGGATTCCCACGTGCCCGCCACCTGCCACGGAAGGAATTCGAATGTGGAAGATTATTGAGTTTTGAACTGTACGCAGCGCTGTCACAAGAGCGAAGACAGCAGCTCACCGCAGGTGCTTCCTCTGAGGAGTCACATGTTAAAGACTCAGAAGAAACGATTCGAGCGAGTAGATGGAGCATTTCTTCGTCTTAACTACACCAATCCGATGTGGAATCATGGGAAGGATCCTCGAGCACCGCGAACGTTGCGGAGAGGATTGTTCTTTCTTTAGGGATTCCCTCTCTGAGACCGTCAGACAAGAGATGACCTGACGCTCTCCCGGACTCTTGCAGCTCCCTTAAGATGACTCTGAACACCCTATCCGCATTCACAAGAGTCGCATTGTCTTCACATAACAGCAGGATTCCTCTTTCAAAAGGTTCGAGAACGACGGCTATTCTTTTCATGGCTCGATGTATCAAGTTCAGGGTACAATACCATCTGGTCGGACAGTCCAGTATCGGTTTGAGTGTTTTGCCGTTGAAGTCTTCATGCGCCGTGGTTTTCCGAAACTCATCCATAGGGTTCGGGCTCTTCTGAAAGTTACGGATGATTCTCCGAAGACGCCGAACTACTCCACCGAGAGTCTCGGAACACAACTATATAAATACTACTGCAAACTAAATAACCGCGGTTTCCGGATTGTGGTTTGCGGTTAACTGCTGACCGCAGTTCTCCCAACGTGCGGTCGATTGCGGTCTAGTCAGAACCGATCCGACCGGACCGTCAAAAGCAAGTGAAGCTTCAAATCAAATCAAACTCAAAATAGCTTTAAAAGGGTGTGGAGGCGTTTCGTGACGCGCCATGAGAAGAGGTTATAGGTTATTTACAGCGTCATGCCTGGGCACGCTCTTAGAACGGATGGACAGTCCGGAGCGTAGTCGGTTCGTGACCATAGGGAAGGAGAAATCGCGAAGAGGAGAAGACAGTATCCTTTCCATGGCCGTCTCATCGGCCTGTAGGTGGAGATCCTCAACCGTGGGAAGGAGCTCGGACACAAGCCCCCTGTCTTCTCGGTAGCGCAAAGCGACGAGTCTCGTGAATCTGCGTCGGACTCTCTCGAGTTTGAGGGACGGGGACCACACAATTGAACAGTAGACGAGTCTCGGTTCGACGAGAGACCTGTAGAGGTTTGTGTAGAAGGTTGGCTGACGAACGACGATGGTGGACGCAGATGGTGGACGAGCCTCGGCCCACTTGATCCACATGCTCCCTGAATCTCGGATCCCGCGGGATGAGGACGCCCAAGTCCCGAAACACCGGCACCTCTGGAATCGGGGAACCCCTCATGCTGTACATGTTACTGCTGGGTTTGGATTCGAGAACGGCGTATTTGCCGACGGAAACTTCCATGAGGTTTTCCTCAGCCCGGTCAAGTACACCGTCGACAGCTAGTTGAAGTGAAGCGCGGGATTGATCATCAGTGATCTCCTTCCAGACTTTCACATCGTCGGCGAACGGTCGGTAGGAAACTCCCGGGGGAATGAAGTCTTTTATGTCCAAAATATAGCCTGTCCAGAGGATGGGCCCGAGGGCTGAGCCCTGGGGGACCCCAGAAGGGCATGCCCGTGGTCTTGAAAACGACTCGCCGAGCCGGACAACAAAGTGGCGGTCCGTGAGGTAGTCGGCTATCCAAGACACCACACTTTCCCGGATTCCTAAAGAGCTGAGCTTAGTAAGGAGGATAGACCACCTTATCGAATGCTTTCGAGAAATCGAAGTAGACGACGTGCAATGGGTTTCCCCGACAGTCAGCCATCCCCCACCCTTGGGTGAGTTCGAGAAGTTGAGACTCGGTTGACTTCCCACGGCGAAATCCGTGCTGATTTAGATCAAGCTTCCCGGTGTCTGCTGAAAACTCAACTTTCAACTCTCATAGCTTGCAATATCTGAGCTCTGAACCGGAGGACGGCCACGGCTGGTGCATTCTGTTAATGATATTATTATTCCTTCACTCGACAAACTGTTCACCGAGACCGATATTCATGCGGTGATTGCTCTGGGTCCAGTGGCAGCGCTTCGCGATGTGTTTCTAATCAAACGTAATAACCTGCGCAGTTTTGTCACGGTCGGTGCACCCCAAAGTGCTTGAGTTGACAGTGTTCAGCACAATTTCACTGGGCGAGTCTCCCGAGCTGTCGCTGATGGCAGCGTCCCGTCTATTTTATTCGAAAGATATTGTGATTACCTACCCCTTTCAGGAGAAATAAAAGGAGACTTTGAAACTTAAAACTCGAACCGAGGGATGGTCATACGATATGGACGGTCCTACAGGTTTCACAATATGTTGAGCGAGCTCAACATCCCCCAATCCACCACGAAATCACTTCCGCTGGGATTACTCGGTATGTCACCCTCGATATGTCGCACGGAGGAGGACTCCTTTGCCGCGTTGTTGTCCTTTTCTAGAGTTACGTCTGGGCAACGGTCGACGTCGGCCGTCTTGACGTCGAACATTCCTAGATCATAAGGAATATTCGAGTTCGGAACGAAGGTTGACAAGAGCGACCCATCTGGAAAAAGAACGATGGTTGTGACGTCGAGATAATATTGCTTTCGAGGGATTCTATGCTTGAGGAGGCTGGTCTTTGCCGATGGAGGATCTTCAGGTTTGCATGATGAAAAAACTCACGATTGAATCGACATGGTATCGAACGAACTCGGCTCAAAGCATGATGTGGATCTCGATGTGGTTCGGTCAACATTGGAACGTCCCACCATGTTGTCCTGATCGAAAACACCTCGTGTCGGAGTGAATATATTCAATCCCGAGATCGCTCCCTCACTCACAATCAGATCGAGCGTGGATCTTCAGATCCTACTCGGAGCGTCCTCGTGCGCCGCATGCGGTTTAGATTATATCGATCTACCGTATTCACTCTAATTAGCGGGCATTCTCTAATAAACGGGCACGTGTGTGATGCCCAGAGTGCTCGCGCTAGAGCGCGGAAGCGGAATAATATAAGTTCCGGGCTGTCAGGGCTCTGCATCGGTTTCTCACGTTGTCATCCTTTCCAAAATCGGTTTCAGTGCATGGAATATCCCGCGCCTCCCGCTCTCTCTGTTCTTCGCCCCCTCCTCTCCCAATGGGGTCTTCAATCGACACAAACAACTTGATCCCCGACAGTACAGCCACTTGGCAGCACATTCACGCATCCATGCCTGGAATATCCGGACATGACTTTCTTCCACCTATTTCAGCATTTTGGGCCACTGTGCGACGAAGTCACCGCCACATCTCGCTAGTTGAACTCGGTATCCGCTCTGATCGGGCTCTCGCTGAGATTAGCCATGCGCTCAAATCGGGCCTCCGCCTGAATTGGTCATCCGCTCGAGTTGGACCATCGCTCAAATCTCGCCTTAGCTCAAATTGCTCTCCGCTCTAACAGGATGCTACGCATTACGAGAGCTCTCATCTCGGGACGTATGCCCGGATAAGGATGGAGGAGATATCAAAATGTCCCAAGATAGTTCATCGTTTGATATTAAATCATCGTCAGCTAGTTGCTGAACGGAGCGGTACTCATCTGCTAGCTCCGTGTCAAACGAGCATCGCCGCAAAACTGACCAAACATATTGAATTTTTGTGAGAATATATATCCTGTCGTGGCTAACCAAGTCTCCTCGATTAATGTATCAAACGACTGTTGCGCTCCGCAAATCAACGTACCATATTGTCCCCTGGACAATTCCAGAGGACGCATGTAGGTATTTGATGAAGAAAGTGTCGCTGAACAAATCGCGCCGTTCATATTCTGTGACGTCCATCCAGATGTACATATGTCTTATAACCACAGACTTGGAGATTTGTATGTCCACAACTAGCTGTCCACGCTCTCCTCCTGACCTCAATGATGCTGAGGCTGTTGTTAAGAAAAATTCAACCGGCTGGAGGAAACGACATTTTCTCACGTCAAGTGAATATCGACACTGGATCAGTGTCTTACAGCGTACGTACTGGTTCACAATAGCAAATGGCGCATATGGGACGGTCTGATAAACCTGCCAATACACGACGTCGGGGCAAGGCTCCATAAGAACAGGAACATCACTCGTCCTCTCATTGGGAGCGTCATTGATTGTGATGCTTGATGGGGCGATATGACGTCGAATGTCGAGCGGCTGAAGATTTTTCTCGTTAGTAACATGGCATCCTGAGCAAGATTGTTGACGATCCGACGGAAGAACCTCGATCCAATCGGATGATTCATCGATAACAGATTGCAGCGAGCCCCAAACACATGTTTTGCCATCCAATGTTATATAGGCGACGCATAATTCTCGAATTCTCTTAGGAATAAGTTCTAGATCATCGGTCTTAATTCTTCCCCTGGCTGAGCCTGTCAGCTAGTTCTATTTAACGTCACCGGGACCACCGTTTAGGTATGCTTCAATCGACGGACCTCTGAGAAATGCGAATGCCGCGGGCGGGGGTCGAACTCGAGACCCACATGTCTTGAGTCGGGCACGTTTCAAGTCGCCACGACAGCGTCGGTCTGCTGAATTGATTGGTAACGTATCGAGCGTTTGTCGTTAGTGTTCTGTAACAACGTTGCCGTCGATTTACGACCATCGCGTCCTGCCCGACCTGATTCTTGGTAATAATCTGTCAATCTCGTCACCATCGAATAGTGAATCACGTTTCTGACATTTGCCTTGTCGATGCCCATACCGAATGCCTTCGTGGCTAACAACAATCGAAGTCTCTCATTAGGAAAATGTTTGGTTGTCTTTTCCCTCTATTCGCGTGCGATATCCGAATGATACTCTCGATGTGCTGCTCTCAGCTTTGTTAGCAGATCTGACACGAGTTCCATTGTTTCTTCTTTAGCAATATATCGACAGCCGCTGGCGTCATAGTTGCCGAAAATAATAGCAGCCTATTATTATTTTTCCGTGGCTGAACCTCTCAGCCAATTTTATTTAACGTCGGGCCGTCGGGACCACCGTTTGGTCATTGCTTCAGTCGACGGACGCCTAGAAAATGCAAGTGCACCGGCCGGGAATTGAAGCCGGGACCCATATGTCGTGAGTCGGGTACGTTTACACTTCGCCACGGCCGCCGCACAGTGGTCCAGAAGTGGCAAAAAGTCCATTCTCGCGCCGACATGAATAATTTCGCTCAGGAGATGGTCCTGAGTCTCAAATAGGATCAGAAAGTTCGTTTTGCTGCCTTAAAACTGAATTTTCCGTCTCAGAAAGCCCGTTTCTCCGTTTTCCTATGGGACCTTATACATAGAAAACCAGATTGACGCCCAGAACGGGGTCACCTGGGCTTGCCCGGACTCCCCGCCAAATTTTTCTAGGCTCGGGGGCCTGTGTACTGACCGACAGAATTTATTCCAGCTGCCCCGAGCTGCCCCCGCGAGAGATTTTGCAGAAAGAAATCGCTAAACCTCGGTTTTCCATAGATTTTGACCAATCCCGTGCATCCAACGAGCCCAATTAGCATGCTTATTCGGAACTATTGCACTGTTCCGGATGTCGAAACCTTGAGATCAACAACGAAGCTATATATACCAAATCGGGAAACAATGTTCTTCTATTGTATTTCTTCGATTCAGTTTCATTCATGTCGGCGCGAGGATGGACTTTTTGCCACTTCTGGACCACTGTGCGCCGTGAAGAATGGCAGCCTAGCGGCTCTCAAAGTGTCGACAACAGTCTTCATATGATTGAAAGCATCTCGGTTTCTCCATTCAAGTGAATGTGCGCTCCAACAAAAACAATCGCGTGAAAGTTTCGAGTGGAGTGTACATGCGCGAATGACTGCAGATGTATCACGACGTACTCCGGTGACGTCACAATGATTGAAGCTCAGTGGTGGATGATGCTGTACAATTTCCTCCTGTTTGAGTCGCTGAATCCATCATCATTACTTTCCGGCTCCAAGACAGCTCCACCGAAAACGAGAGTTAGAATAGTCAAAGCCACGGCGACCTCGATTCGAATTATGGGGCAGACAATCAAAGAGGGGGAGGATGTAGTGTCGTAGGTAGTTTCAGATCCGAACCGCGCTGGCGACTCCAGCGCTCCCTCGCGCTAGGTATAAGAGCACGTATGTATTCTCCTAATAAAGGCGCTCTCTGTTCGGCACTCGAAGCGCCCTATTTGTGGTCATCGCATGTGAACACTATTTACCGATGTCATCCTGCCGCGTCGTAGTCGATTCAATGATAGCATAGGAAAGAATGGAGCATTATTACCGCCACGACAACGCAGAACGAGAGGAAGACTTCTTTCAGTCCCCTGAGTTCCATCGCCGGGAAAACGTAGTCGTGATCGATTATCCTGTACTTGATGTACGACGCTTTGAGAGCATCGACTGCTCTCACAATTTTCGGCTTTATATGCGTCGTGTTAACCCATGTATTTGTCGACGCGTTCGCTGATCTACGCCAGAAGTTTTTCTCATGAGCATTATCTCCATACAAAGAGGCTTTCACGTGAGGATAGTGGAGTAAACCGTGCGCTAGTATATTCTGAGTGATCTGAAAATGCCTCCCCCGAGCGATTTGACCACTGAAAGTCTGGTAAGAGGAGCACACGTTCAGCGTGGCATGTGAGCCAGGTATCACTTCGAAAGCAAGTTCGCGGTCGAATCTGATGAGCTGCATTTTCATGAGTACTGGGTCGTTGCACACGGTACGATATTGAATTAAAAAAGCGAGAAGCGTCCAGTTCAGCATACCACTCGATGACATTGAGAGGGGTGAACATTTTCCATTCAGGCTTTTTTCGCTGATGGCGTCCTCCAAGTCTATATTCTTGCTGAGTCTGCCTACGTAGTTGGTTTCCCAATTAGCTTTGAACCAATTCTTCCGAAAACCGTCGAATTCGCAAGACTCGATGGTACACCCAGAGGGTCGGATTTTCTGCTCATAAGGCGATGAGACCACTTCTCCCTTCAATAGGCTGATCGGATATTGGATTGATAACGATATCAAACCGCTGATGAGTAACAACAATGTCCCTTGCTCCACTGAGTTGATGAGAGAGTTCCGATGGTCACCACTGATGAGATGATACACAGTTTTCCACGTCCCAGGTATTGGATGAAGAACACGGTGACGTCGGATCGACAGCACCATTGGCAAGGCGAGCAGTGATAGCAGCGTAAGAGGGATTTCCAGGGTGAGATACTTCGGTAGATTCGAGATCAGTCGGGTTTCCCAGGGTAGCGGAACTGCCAAGCGCACAGTTCGATACTCATAGGCGTACACGAACGCGGTGTTGCTCTGCAAAGGAGGATTTTATCATGACCGTGTGGCTGCCTTCTGGATACATAATTGTCGAGACTCGGCCGTGCGCCCCGCAGTCTTTCGACCACATGCGCTTCGAGATTGCTCACCCTTTCGCAGGTTTTGAAGTAGATTTTTCCCCCTCCGCTTATCTCGTCGGCGAATGTGGCAGAATGGAATGCCAGGCCAAGATTCACGCTGTCGTTACGAAAAGATTCAGAGAGGGAGAACATGTTCTGAACGTGATGGAGTCTGAATACTACGGCGGTTATTTTGTAGACCTGTCCACCAACGATTTTGCCCGTCCTCCGCACGGTAATGCTTGAATGTACTTTATCTTCGTTTTCTATTCTTACAATGATGAATACTCTCCGGAATCTTCGGATATAATTGTTGGTGCCTCGATTCATCAGAGCTTGCATTACCTTCAGAGGACTTTCTGATGCGTCTGCGTGAGACCACTCTCTTATCTGGATGTAGAAACGCTTTTCGAGATTGAACATTTGCAGGAATTGAGTACACGTTTCGCACCGGTATCCGACAACTCCACTCATATGCCAGAATTTCTTCCTCAACAAGGTCCCCGGAACATAGGGATCGCGCCCCCAGGAAATCAGGATTTCTCTATCTCCTGGTTTGGGAACAAAGTATTCTTCTGAAAGATATACTTGAGCGCGAGGCAGCTCCCACAGATAGTTGAGACTTATCTCAGTTCCCTGGTCTACACGGAGTGCGAACACCAGCGTCAAGCTTTCTTCGGATGACGCCTCGAGACTCATTGTGGTGCAGATCTTCTGCAGTTCCGCGCTTGCACTGGAATGATTCAGTTGTAGCTCGGGACTCGTTCCGTCGCTGGAACTCCCAACTGACACGAAAACACATAGGAAGATCGCGTGGGTCAACGCAGAAGCCATCCTTCGTTGTCGAGTAGCACTCAATCTGGTGTGGGGCGGAAGGAGCTTCCGCTTGACGCTGAAAGGGGGAGAGGGTCTCTCACTCGCCAATGATGACGTATCCCTCCTTTGTCCCTGGAGAGCTCGCCCCGGAACTGAAGACTTCGAGGGACAACCAGACGATCAGCAGCAGTCATTGCAGGTATTTCCGGTCCCCGCGTGTCGATCGCAGAGATGGCGAGTCTTCTGCCGCCCCTCTCAACTCGAGACCTGTAACTGACTCCATGCCAGGACTGCGGAGCTTTGAAGCGTCTCCGAAGTCTATCGAGGAAGCACCGTAGAACCTCGACTAACATAAGGGTAATCAAATCATGCTGAGTCGATAGCACTTGGACCTGAGAGGGAAGTTGCTGCGGAGAATTCCCGGGACATAGATCTCTCATTAGGCAGGCCGGATGGGAGCTAGGAGCTAATTAAACTAACCAGAAAGATTTCCACCGATTTCAAGAGTATCCGATCGGCGACAGTTGAGCTGTCCATCTTTCGTAGGTCTCACATATCTAATACTCGCGGATGGATTTCACTATCCCGAGGAATTCCCGAGCGCAGAGACATCGTTGACCAGTGAGAAAATTCGGCCATCACGAGAACATGAGAGTAGCGTGGGATCAAATCGGCAAGTAAGCCACCATTCCGGTCTCGCTCTGTAGATTTTCGTACCTGTCAGCTATAAAGTCATAGGGCCGTCCACTTCCTAACTCCACTCATGAAGTTCCAAGCTGCGGAACTCATCCGCCGCCGGAATTTCGCCCGCGGAGTTTTGCCACCGCGAGATCTTTTCTTGGCGGGATGCTCGCATAGAATTCCCGTTGCAGATGCGCATGATGAAGAAACTCATGATTGAATCGACATGATTTCGAACGAACTCGGCTCGGAGCATGATGTGGATCTCGATGGGGTTCGGTCAACATTGGAACATACCACCATGTTGTCCTGATCGAAAAGACCTCGTGTCGGAGTGAATATGTTCAATCCCACGATCGCTCCCTCACTCAGATCGAGCGTGAATTTTCAGATCATACTCGAGACGTCCTCGTGCGCCGCTTTCGTTTGAGATTGAATCGATGCATACATCCAATAATACAGGAAGCGGTCATCCTCGTCGGGAGCTGACTGGTAGGTATTTTCGCAGCGGACCGGTTTCGGCACAGCAATACCCGCTTCGTACGTATAACGCAACCCAATGACCTGGAAGTCTCGATCAGCGGTCATGAGTCCAACGATGATACGTGAGGAGACGATTGAAGGACACTTACAGGCTACAGTAAGGATATTCGGAGTCCAGAACGACTCCGACTCCGCAGAAGTTTTGGCAACTTATTTCGGTGTTCGGTTCCGGTTCCCGAGTTTTTGACCCTAAAACACATGACGCTCTGATCGACAGGGTGGAACGATCATCAAAAAACCCTAACGCAGTGAGCAATCTCCCGTCAGAATCCTCATCATTCCTTTGCGAGGTTGATCCAATTTTGCCGGGCAGAATCGAATATGTATCTCAAATTTTTATCTGCACGATAGCAACGGGGGCAGCGAAATCTGAATATGGAACCGGCGAGATCTAGGCCGTTCCGTTCCCACTTCGGCCACCTTAGCACTCGTTCACTTTCCCCAGAGGACTGGTGTTGCACCATCCTGGGGTGTGAATCGCGTTCTCGTCCCGAAGCACCGTCCGAAATCGTCGCAGAAAGCGCCTGGAGATGAAGCTTCCAGCGACTTCACAAATGACCAGCCGCGTCACCAGATTTTTAACGGAGAACTCCGTTTATAGGCGCGTTGGCCACGGGACGGAAGTGGCTGTTGTTGCTGTTGTTTTTACCCTCTCCGTGTAAGTGTGCGCTAGCAGTTCGCGCTGTGTGCTGCGCGCTGTGCTGCTGCCGTGGCCGGCTCGCTCCATGCGGCGCCGCCAAAAGCGAAGCCTTCTAGTGAAGAGACATGCAATCTCGTTGGCCCGTGTTTTCCCTGACAATGAGTTGGTCCACGGCGTCGCCGAAAGCCAATGCTTTACCTCTGATCCCTCAGCGCGTCTGTAGCGTCCATCGTGATTTAGGCTCGTCCGTCACCGTGAAGCGGCAGCCTGCAGCTGCGGTACCCTGCTGCAACTGACGTTGTTACGCTTGAAGGTCTGCCACCAGCTTCTCGAGCATGGCAAACGTACCTGCGTATTGCCTCAAGCATTCCGTCGACAATATGAACAGGCACCAAGGTACATGCTGAGATTGCGATTCCCCATAAGCTGGAGCAAGTAATGTTTCGCTGCGCATCAAATATGATTTTCAGTGTGCATTGTGCATGGCTTTAATCCTACTCATGCCAGCGTCGTATGCTCATTCTTAATGACGTCTGTTTTGTGACGAGGTCGCCTGTGGCTGACCAATCAAATCCGCCGCCATTGTTGTTTTCTGTTAACACAGGCCGACAATATGGCTCGTTCAAATCTCGGCCGTATTGGTAGCTATCCGAGGTGAAAGAAGTTGCCAGGAATTGCGCGTATCCAGTTTGAACTCGAACAATTGGAAAAGTAACAGCGGCGGCACGGCTCTGAACGACGGCAGCAACCCAAGCGCACACATTCGCACCCATGCTGTAGTCGAAGAATCAGAAACCGCTTCGATCATCATTTGGCCGTCCTGCGATCGTGTTCTGTTTGCCAGTTCACGAGCTCTCTTCGGACGGATCATGCAAGGAATCACGGAACATCGTTGAAATAACCCTACGCAATCCGAAGCAGTTCTTTCACACGGCGGCGCCGGCGCTTCAGCCATCAGATTCGCCGCATGCTGGCTCTGAGTTCATCCAAGAGCAACAATTCAGCGTGAGCAGTCTGACCCTATGTTCATTGTCAGCAGAGCATACTTGACAGATGCGGCCAATTGATAACCGGGACAAGGAACAGGATGATGTTCTGCCTTGCAGACACAGACTCATTGAGAGCTTAGCTGATCCGGCGGCATAGTTTGCCAAGAACAACAGCGGCCCTCGAAGACCTCAGAGCAAAGTTGCAAGAGCTCAAGGAAAGCAGAGAAGCGATGAACGTGCCCGCTGCATGATCACAAGGGTGGCAAAACCCTTGCCAGTGCTCCGCGAATCTTACACGACCCCTGGCGTCTCATTCAAAGTGCCACTCGGGGCGGGTCAGTATGCTTTCGCCGCCGCCCTCGTCCGCCCGTAATCGAAGTATCCTGGAGAGCCCCTAATGTTTTCAGAAGAAGTTTTCTGACATCGTGGACCGAAATTATTGTTTACCAACTTCAGCTTCGAAGAGCTTTGTTCACATTATGTCACACCGATACCAATCGTGAGGAATGTTCGCAACGCTGTTACAATATTTGGCTTAAAGAGGTCGAGACGAAAGTTTTGAATGGATACCAGGATGCCGAATGTTGTATGATGTGTATGTTGGATCTGCTGCTGAACTCCTGTGGAAGCCGCAGCTGAGACCCGCGTGGTTCGCTAGAACCTTTGTCACGAGTTTGCTTCGCCATGGTTGAAAACGGAGTTCTCCGTTAGGGCTTTCACTCCCCGAGTGAAAGGCACGAGATTTTTTCTGGGAAGCTTGGGCGGCTGTGCCCCCTCCTTGGACCATCCGCGAATGTCAGGAAAAATAGACGGTGACCGATGCAGTGGCGTACCGTGCCTGAGTGCCGCCCGAGGTGGACATCGGAAAATTCGGAATATGCCGCACCCTGGAGGCGCCTACGACGCGCAGCGACAAGAAAGAAAACGACCCGCTATCGGACATAAATCAGCAGAATGCCGCCCTCTCGGGAGTGCCGCCCGGAACTGACCGCCTCCTCCCTCCAAAGGGACGCCACGGGACCGATGACTTGGGATCTGATGCAAGCGGTTCTGTTTGCGGCTAGCATTCGACCCTCTACCTTTCGCACTTCAAAGCTTGGGAATCACTTCCAAATCTCCTAATTCCTTCGTAACGGATCACAGTCCAGAACTTTCAATCCATACGGCGTAACATAACAAGGACATGATGGTCTGGATTACAGTCAGAGTCCAGGCCGGCGCTGTAGAGCCGCAATGTTTTGTGGTGGTAGCGTGTAAAGAAGATGGGGATGGGGATTGGCTCCCGCTTGAGGCGACATCCGGAGCGCAGTTCACCACTTTGGTGCGGGCCAAATTCCCTGGCAAGACTAAGGAGGAGATCATCGATGCGGAGGAGTTCCGACTGAACATTCCGTGTGTGGAGGTGATGAAAGCGCTTGTATCAAGGAAATATCTGATCAAAGGAGTGTGCGAAGGAGTTTCCGGTCAGGGAGGAGAGGTTCTCGGCAGGAAAGGTGATGGAGATGTCGTGCTCGAGGTAGTCCAGCAATTTGCAAAGGTTTTCGTGGAAGAGATCACCGCCACGGGTTCGTTTGACTGGGTAAAAGCGAAGCCGCGGGTCATTCGCAAAACTTCACACAAGTTGACTCCAGAGACGTGGCTTTCTCAGTTTGAGCACTTTCTGCAAGGTCGCGATCCTTTCGACGTCCGGATGATCTTGCGCCAGTATGTCGGGGAAGGGGGAGACAATTCGGCATTTGCGGCGTTTGCGGCGAGCTGGTTCGATTGGAGAAAGAGTTTCTTGTTGGCTTTTCCAATGGATGGTCTGAGGGATGCCGAGCTGGACAAAATACTACTTCAAGGAAGAGGAAGGAAGCATGACTGAATATCTTTTCGAAAAACAACGTGTGCTTCTCCGCGCTGATCCCGGCATAACTGATCGATCTTTGATGCAAGCCGTGTCGTTGGGATTGCCGTTCTACCTGAGGCAGCAATTCAAGAACTTGAGGCCGGAGTCAATGAGTGACATCCTTGGGAAGGTTGACGTGATTTCAGTGAAGCCGAAGAAGAAGGCTACGGATGAGAAATAATCGGGTCAAGGGTCCAAGTCGTCGACTGATCATCATGCATCTCGCGTTAACGATGTGGCAGTCTGTAGGGAGGCTGAGGAGGACCATTTAAACTAGTAAACGGGGGTTCGGTTTCGACCCCGGAGTCATCAAACGAGACTGTGTTCTTGAGTGGAGGTCATCTCCCGGCGCTGTCGGTTACCATTGAGAAGAGACATCGGGTGCAGGCAGTCCTGGATTCGGGTGCGTCGCTGTCGATTGTCAATCGGAAAGTGGTGGAGGGAATCCCGATCACGAGCGGGCGTCGGGTGAATGTTCAAGATTACTGTGGTACCGTCCGGTCTTATGAGACATGGTGTGAGTTACTGGTACGAATCGGTACCGAGGCAAAGAATGTCCGCTTCTTGGTCATCGCAGAGTCGAAGTGTGACATGCTCATCTCGAGGGCGGCAATGAAGGAGTTCAGGTTAAATCTACATTACGATGACTCCATCTCTTTCGGAATTGCGTGTGGCGATCGAGTTGCGATGAACTCACTTCAAGCGAGATCTGAACACCTTCGAAGTCCGCGAGATGGACCACGTGAAAAAGTTCTTCCCGGGGGTCGTTTCTGACACTCCATATCCGGAGCCGGTGAGGAAGTTTTCTGTGCCGTTTTCATAGAGCGATACCACACCGATTTGTAGAGAGCCGTACACGTTGTCACTTGCCAAGTTGATGTGCATGGAGAAAGAATTGGAGGAGATGGTCAGGCACGGAGTAGCTCGCGAGTCTTCATCCTGCTTCGGCAGTCCGTGCACGATTGTTTCAAAATCGGATGGTTCTTGGCGTTTTGACACGGATTACAGACTCATCAACCAAAAGCCTGATTTGCTGAGCTGACCACTTCCAAGAATCGACGAGATGATCGCGGAAACTGGTGGCTGTCGAGTTTTCTCAACCATATATCTCTTGAAAGGTTATTGGCAGCAGCCACTCACAGCGGAAACGAAGAAATTCTCTGCGTTTGTAACTCCCATCGGATCGTACGAATACAACGTGAATCCCTTTGGGTGGGAGAACGCGCCGAAATATTTCCAGCAGATGATGGATAGGGTTAATGTACCAGCTATGGACACCCTGACCAGCTATGGACACCCTGACCAGTTATGACACTGGTCGGTGGTGTTTCTTGCTATGTCCGTAGAACGGACTCTGAGGACGACTCGAATATAGACAACGACGTGAGCAAATGAGGAACAGTTATTAACAACGCGGCCGCTTTATACCGGTATATAGCCTTGGCGGGCGCTTTGTTGTAGTCCAGTGTTTCTCAACCTTTTTCGTCCCGCGCCCCCCCTGACGCTTGGAGGAATTGCTCGTGCCCCCCCCCCCCTTTCCCCCTCCCCCTAGTCCAAGCGATGAGCCTCCTGAGATCAAGACAAAGGTGGACCCACAACTTGATCGCGTTCGTTCGGCTTACGACTCAACCTTAAAATTAGTTCGTTTGCAACTCTATCGGACGGTTGAGCTTGTTGTTGCCTACACAAATTGCCCATTCTGGGCTCGAGCTCAGTCAGCTCCAATCTCCTCTGAGGATGGTTTCCAGACGGCTACTTTCCTGTGACTGTAGATCAGTCACCACGCTGAATCCCGACTCTACCGAGTACGTCGGCGCAGAATGAGTCAGAATGGCGCGCGCATACGCAGTCGCTCTTGGGAACTTCTCGGATACATCATCACTGAGCCACTGGTACTCGATTCCAACGTCGAACAAATTAGTTTCAAACGGTTGGGTTAGCCAAGGGAGGAAAACCATTCCTTCCATGTCAGCAAACCTTGCTCAGGAATCGGCCGCTAATTGCACCAAGTGTTCCTGAAAATTTCAGAATTCTCTCGCGCCCCCCCGAAAATCTTCCACGCCCCCTAGGGGGGGCGTACGCCCCCCGTTGAGAATCACGGTTGTAGTCCGTCACCGGACACGACATCCCTCCCTCCTAGTCGGGTCGTCCGAACATGCGGCGGCTACCGGCTAGGCTCTTCAGAATCAGAATCGGTTGTTTCCTGGAAAGTCCTGGATGGGGTTGAGTCTTCGTCAAGAGAGTTCTTCAGTGTGCCAACCATCTTTTCTGCGAAACCGTTCCCCTGGGGCATGTAAGGAGAAGTTCTGAGATGAGTTATGTGGGAGCGTTCGCAGAGATTAGCGAAGTCAGTCGATCTGAACTGGCCGCCGTTGTCGCTCACGATAGTTTCTGGCGTGCCGAAGTGACGGAAAACCCCCTCCAAGTAATTCACGAGCTTGCTGCTTGAGGCCGGTTTTAAGAAAACCGCATCGACGTATTTTGAGTAGGCATCGACCACAACGAGGAATGCGTTGCCCTTCTGGGGCTCCGCGAAGTCGAGATGGATTCTTACCCACGGCCGCTCCGGGTCTGGCCACGGTGCCAGTGGTACCTTGATCGGATTTGACGCATGTTGCGCGCAATGGGCGCAAGACTTGACGAGCTTCTCGACGTCCGTCGTCACCCCAGGCCAGTAGAAGTAAGCTCGGGCTAAAGCTGAAGGACTTGACGGTCCAACAATGCTCGTCGTGATGGTTGGATTCTGGGAGTGTGCGCTGGAGCGCGACACTCACTGAGCACTGGCCAAGGTTGCTTAATCCATTCAGTGTTTTCTGTAAGGCCATTGGGCAACACTCACAGTGTTCAGTTCACTTTCCAGATTTCACAACGTTGGCTATATAAGCAGAATAAACGAGACCCAAGTAATGGGGTGTTCATACTGACCAACAGTCATGCCGTGTGTTCTCTTAGCCTACTGATCTCCGCTTGTCTGAGCTAGTGGAGCCTATATCCCCATCATTCGTTATCAGCACGAGTTGGCTTCAAGTGACTATGTGCCCGTGACCAGTGCAACACTGCTCGAGGTTGATACCGGAGTATCAACAAGATGGCCCGAGCAACTACATCGAGAGATCGACTAACCCCATTCGGCTACGTCCACCTTGAGGATGATAGTAGCGGTGATGATGATGATGGTTCAAACACACATGAACCATTATCCTGGATGGAAACTCGTTCGCGTGAACGCTAGTGTCAGGAAAACTCAACTCTCCTGGACCAGAGACGAAAGACGCTCCAGAAGGCAAGAAACAAATGAAGAATTACATCAATGACAACGAAGCAACCAGATATATCCCTACGAACTCAGTTCATCATGATCTGGCAGTGACTCTCTTCCTTGACAACAAGGAGTTACATGCTCAAGAGATTTGGCGATGAATTAATCTCGGATTTCAACATTCGGACGAAACTCACAAGGGTTTGACCATGGTGAAATTTCTGAGATACAAATTCCCTGTTAACGAAGATGTGATCCATAATCTCTTGAACTACCAGAAGAATGCTTGTGAGCCTGCTCAAACAGGCTAGGCATTGGATAGCAATCTGGTCTGCTCCCGACTAATCGATTCGTTGTCTTCATCGGAAGGAGCCTTCCAACAAGTACGGAGCACCGAGATCCAACGAGTGAGACATCCATACGTGCTCTCGGAATCGATTGAAGAAAAGTCATTCTGAGTAAACACCAAAGGAGTATCTAACATCACCGCCACGTTCTCAACAACTCACATTGGATTGCAACTAAGAATTCCGCTGTGGATACTCCCGGAGGAGATTCACCCCCTGACGGAACATCAACAGATCGTATGTGACTTGCAACAAGTGCATCAGAATTGGTCACATACAGCACCAATGAAGAGTACCAAGAAAGATCCAGAACATCATCCAGGACAACAACGAACACAACCACGGCAACGAGAATAGAAGGAGGCCCAACCATCGCAGCAACCACAAGAAGCAACGAAACTCCAGCATCACCCCAACACCATGGAACCCCTCAACGTGAAGTGTGAGGAAGAACCCGAAAACAGCGATCCAGAACTGGGTGAGAAATTCGTTGTAGATAGTTGAACGAACAGTCATATGATCAGCAGTCTTGAATGGCTCGTGAATCTCACGCCATTTGTTGAAAGCAGAAAAGTCAAATTAGGAAGTTCTAGAACAATCAGAGTGCGTGGTTAAGGGACTGCAATCTTGTGAATACGGAGCAATGGAAAGGTTTCAATTCTCCCACTTTCAATAATCTAATCGTTCCAAAATTGCGCCGAAACATGATTTCAGTTCCTAAGCCAGCCGATGACAAAATTAGCGTAAAGATCAATCGGCATCATGTAAGATTATTCTGTTGCAATACTGTGATCATAGTCAAAAGACAATGTAGATTGTTCATTCTCCGTGCGATGAAATAACTTGAGGCCTAAAATGCGGACTTTGTAGAAAAGAACAAGCCTAACCACAGGCGCACCGCGCTTTTGCATACATCTAAATAGACCTGATCAACAGGATGTTGCAGCGCGAGAGTCACGAGATGAAAAGACGATTAAGTGAGTTGCGATTCATGTGTCAGAGGCAAGTTGCCCCGAGTGTTTAACCGGGTGAGGCCTGTTGATGCCCTTTTCCCGAGTACCGTTTGAGCCTTGCCGACACATGCACTGTCATTGGAAGTTATCTTGGTAGCGCGTACATCTTTCTCACTCTCACAGAAAAGATGAGTCGATATAAGAAAGTTTGTTCCTTCATGTCTAAAGACCAGACGCCTGACTAGATCGAAAATTTCACGCGCTGGTTCCAAGATATGAGCCGGAAAAGAGATCTACCATCTTCATTCGGTAGGCAATACCGAAGTCGTTAATTCCAGAGTTAAGGAGATCATGAAACAGATTGGGGCGGATTTTACCGCGTCCCCTCCTTGTACTCCCACACTGATTTCGTTGGATGAAAGGTTGAATAAAAGCATAATAAGTTTGACTAGGGCAATGCTTTGTTGTTAACAGATTGCAAAATATCTTTGGGCAGAAGCAGTCAACTTCGATGCTCACGTTCTAAAATTGTGTCAAATAAGAAAGCAGTTGCAAATCTCTTTAAAGTCAATTCACGATTCACTCCCTTTCATTAAACGAATCCGTGGGCTCGGTACTCAGTGCAAGTGTTGCAATAAGATCAAATAGGATGACCAGAGTTATCCAGGTACCATGTGCAGAGTTAACGAGAATGGTAGAGCGTACTGTGTTTGGGATCTTAGTATCCTCACAAGTAATCCGGACTAGAAGTGAAACTATCGACTAGCCCAGTCCGTTCAACAATGTGACGATCTAAGAGCCGTCAGAGGATAAAAGGGATGAAAGTCTTGAGAGAGAGGCAGAAAAGAGAAGTGGCGCCGGACAGTGATACTGATAAGCCCCAAGCCGCACTCATCTGATTCTACCGGAGTGGAATCAAATGTTGATGCTTCCGGAGATGCACCAGCTAAGAATCGTCATAATCATCAATGGGATCCGGCAAAATTTAGAGAACAAAAGTTGCGCTGGAATATGATGCCAAGGAGCATCGAGCGCGCTGAATTGATTCTACCGGAGTGGAATCATAAGTCAAGGTTTCCGGAGAAACCTCAATTGAAAATCGAATTAACATTCATAAGGATCCTGAGAATGAAAGTCTTGGTGGCAGAGAATCAAAATAAGAGCGTACGCCCATACCGCCCGAAAAGTTTGAGGCAGGTATAGCAGATTGTGTACACACTCACTCGGTTCTACCGGAGTGGAACTAGAAGTTGATACCTCCGGAGAGGCGTCAACTAAGAGTTGTGTGTGACTGATCAAGAGGATCATGAAAATGAAAGATTTCATGGCCATAATTTGAAGGATCGATCCACGTTGAGACCGCCCGACAAGTTCGAGGCCGGCAAACCAGATAGTGCACGGAAAGAGAAAGCTAGTACTAGTCAATATTATGGGTCTGATCAACCCAATAACACAAATGATGTGTATAGTTCACCCTGAAGGTACGTATGGCTGAGAGCCATAATCAAGCCGAGTTCGCCTCACTTGAATTGCACGGAGTGCTCAAGTTTTGTTGGCTCCCTGATTGGTAGAGCACAGTTGTCAGTCGATGGGTTTATTTGGTGATAACCCACGAAGACTGGACTCTGTAAGAATTCATGGTCAGAGTCGCCATGCAAGGCACCGAACAACGAATGGAGATAAGTCTGAATGACTTATATGCACTTACTGCACAGTATGACTCCATTCGAGCACTAAACGCCGTATCAGTAAGGATCGGCTTTCACCTTCATCAACAAGACGTCACCACCGCCTTCCTGAATTCCCGACATGATGGGAAGTGTAGATAATCATGTTGTTCTGTTTTTGAAGAAGGAAGCGATAAGGTGCCTCGTCTTCTGAAGATGAGTTACGAGCTGAGCAGTGCCAGCCGTAAAATCAATGACATCTTCTCCAAGTGCTCTCTTGAGCTTGGATTGAAACTAAGTCCGTCTGTATCATGCCTTTGCAAGTCCACCGAAGCAAAGAAAGCTCTGCGTTTTGCTATACGTAGGTGGTGGAATCGCCGTGATTGAGAGAAAAGAGGTCGCTGTATAACTCTCCACTTAGATTGGAAGGCCTTTTCAAATTAAGCACATACCTCTCTCTCATCCTAAGTTGGCGAGTTGATATATTGTAGCGTTCAGGGGACTAGGTGGTAGGAATGATCAGTTTATTGTACAACGAAGCCGCCCTATATAGGCTATCACCTAGGTGGCGCCCGCGTCGCGGCTTCAATCGGCTTCAATCGGGCACGCTACCGCGACCAGACGTCCGCGTCTGGTATGGCCGAAGATCTTTCGCGTTGAGGGTGCGCAGCCGGCCGGCGAGATCTCGCAGCTCGTAGCTCTCCGCGGCCACCTGCCTGACTACCGTCCACGGTCCCACGTACCGCGGATGCAGCTTCTTCGACAGGCCGCGACGATTCCTTGTTATACGAACTAGCACCCGGGACCCCGCGGCCCACACCGGGGCTGGCCGTCTCGCCTTGTCATATCGTTCCTTCATGGCCTGCTGGGCCTGCTCCAACTGGCGGTGGGCCTCCCTCCGAAGAACGCTCGTCTGCCGCCGCGCCCCGGGCCATCGCACGGCCGGTTCCCCAGGAAGGACCGCGGCGAATCCATAAAGTAGCTCAAACGGGGTCTTGCGTAGCGTCTCGCTGTGGGTCGTGTTCATGGAGAAGGCGATCCCAGGGAGCAAGTCCGGCAGAACTGTCCCCCCCTCCATGACGAGGGCAGCTAGTCTGTCGGTCAAGGTCCTTATCATCCTTTCCGCGAGGCCGTTGCATTGGGGGTGGCCAATCGCACTCTTGATGTGAGTTAATCGCGCTCTATTCACGTACTCGCGGAACCGCGACCCACGAAAACAACTGGCGTTATCCGTCACCACAAAATCGATCCGGCCCATGGTTTGCGCGATTGAGTCCAGGGAACGGACCACGAAGTTGGCTGTGGCCCGGCGCGTCGGGAATAGGTGCACATACCGCGTGCAATAATCAGTGGCCACCAGAACGTACCATGCCCTCTGCCCCGGAACGTTGAAAGGTCCCGCGAAATCCAACCCGACCTTCTGGAACGGCCGGTCGGGCGGGCTGACAGGCTGCAGGGACCCGATTTTCTGGGGCTGCGGCTTGCGGCGTTGGCATATCTCACAACTCTTGACGTAGGCCCGCACCTGCGCCAGGAATCCTTTCCCGATGTCGAAGCGCTCGCTCACGCGCCTCGCCGTTTTCCAAACTCCGGGGTGCCCAGCTCGGCCGTCCTCGTGACACAACCGGATGGCCGCTGAGCGCAGGGACCCTGGAATGCATACGCGGTTTTTGCGGTACAGGAGGCGATCTCGAACGGCGTAATCCTCCCCCGCGAGCCCCTGTTCGCAGCGCCTCAGTAGATTGCGCATCTCCTGGTCTCGGCCTTGCGCTTCTCGTATGCGCTCAACATGAAGAGTGGCTATCGCGAGGCGAGACAAAGCATCCGCATTGCCGTTGTCTTTCCCTTTCCTGTGCACAACTTCAAAATCATACTCTTGGATCGCCATCGCCCATCGAACAAGCTTCGGACATAAGTTCTGCTTGCTTTGGAGGTACTTCAGAGATATACTGTCGGTCACGACCTTGAAGTGCCGACCGTAAAGGTAGGAGTGGAACTTCTGGATGGCCCAGACCACGGCGAGGCACTCCGTTTCGGAGGAATGGCACTTCCTTTCTGCCTTGTTGAGCCGGCGACTCGCATAGGCGACCACCCTCTCCCGGCCCCCCCTCGAGTTGCACCAAGACAGCACCAAGCCCCGTTCCGCTGGCGTCCGTCTGCAGGAGGGTGTCCAATCCATCCCGGAAATGGCATAATAGGGGCTCTGCGATGATCTTGTCCTTTATCTGTTGGAAAGCTCTTTGGTGGGTCTCACCCCACTCATACGCCGCCTCGGTCAGCAGGTCATACAGAGGTGCGGCCAACCCGGCAAAGTTCTTGATGAAGCGCCGGTAATACGACGCCAGCCCAAGAAAGCTTCTCAAGTCCTTCACGTTGCTCGGAGGGTTGATGCCCGCTACGGCCGCCACCTTATCTGGGTCGGGCGCGATCCCGTGCGGGGTGACCTTGTGCCCCAGGTAGGTTACCTCTCTCGTCGCAAAAAGGCATTTCTTGGCCTTCAACTTCAAGCCGGCTTCCTTGATCGATGAGAGGACCTTCCGAAGGTCGGAGACGTGTGACTCGAAATCCTTCGAATAGATAATAATATCGTCCAAATAGACGAGTGCCATTTGGTATTTCAACGGCCCGATGACTTTATCCATCATTCTCTGGAAAGTTGCCGGGGCATTAGCCAGTCCGAATGGCATTCTCTTGAACTGAAAAAGTCCGTCCGGGGTGCAGAACGCGGTTTTCTCCTTATGGTCGTCCGCCATCTCCACTTGCCAGTATCCGCTCATCAGATCTAGCGTACTGAAGTAGCTGTTTCCCGAAAGTGCGTCAAGCGCATCGTCTATTCGGGGTAGCGGATAGACGTCGCGTTTAGTGACTGCGTTCAACTTCCGGTAATCCACGCAGAATCGAATCGAACCATCTTTCTTTTTCACCAGCACCACCGGCGCAGCCCATGGACTAGATGAGGGCTCTATGACTCCGGCGTCCAACATCTCTTTCACCTCTTTTGCGATCACCTGTCTCTGCACGGGTGCCACCCTTCGGGCAGGGAACGCAATAGGCGGGGTATCGCCTGTCGGAATAGAGTGGCGTACCTGGTTGGTGCAGGTCAACTGGCTTGGCCGCCCAAACAAGTCGCCGAAGTCGCGTAAGAGAAGGGACGTCAGCTGCCGCCGCTGAGGTACAGTCAGATCGTCTCCGAGTCGCAACTCTTGCGGCTGCACTGTATTTTCCGCTGCGCTGTGCGTGGCCCCGATGACTTCAGGCAGATGGATACGACCTAGCGGTACGCCCTCCTTCAGGTAGATGGGAGAATTCTCTAGGTTCACCACCAAAATCCTACAAAGTCCTTCAGCATCTGCTTGGACCACGCTGTACGGTGTGACGTATTGACTGCCTGGAGAACAATTGAGAACGCCGTCCGCTTGCAAAGTCGTTGATGGAACCCCCGTCCTCACGGTTACGTATTGCCCGGCCTGAGGTGGTATCACGGTTCCTTTCTCACACTTGCAAGAAAAATTCCGCCGCGCATAAGCATCAGAATCCGTGCCGTGTTCTTTATTCACAAAAGAGAAAGTCTTCGACAAGAATGGCTTCCCCAAGATGACGTCTTTGGAGAGGTTGTCTATGATGAAGAAGGGTTCTGGGTTGCCATTCACGTTCAGTTCCACAGCACCGATGACGTTCATAGCTTGACGCTGGGCGTCCGTTACTCTCGTACTCCGATCTGGCGGGATCACGACGTGAGTCGGGTCGTCCAGGTCAATGATCGAACGGGAGATTGCATTCACATCGGCGCCCGAGTCTAGTGTTGCGACGCGCCGTTGTCCTAAGATGTTGACGGTCATCTCGAAAGGGTTCGCGTTATTGAAATCACCCCCGATGCATTGGACCTTCAAGCCTTTCCCCCGTTTCGTGCAGTTCGCCTTAAAGTGGCCGCTTTCTCCACACTTGAAGCATACACGTCCACTCTGTTTCGGGCCGACCTTCGTCTTTTCTGCTGACTTCTCCGCTTGGGCGGTAGAAGAACTCTCTTGAGCGGTCTCCCTGCGTCCGCTTGACCATGCCGATGTGCCCTGGGTTTCTTTGAACTTGTCGGCGATCTCCATGAGCGACTCGAAATCTTCTGGGTTCGCAGCGACAACGAAATTTCGGAAGCTCAGCGAATTGCAGGAGTTTTGTATCTCTTCCATGAAATCGTCGAATTCGAAAGGCATGTGCAAGTCACGGAGCAGTGACTGTTTCTTCCTGATGAAAGCCGGGAAACTTTCTCCCGAGTATCTTTTGCGGTTGTAGTAATCGCTTGGCGATTTCCTTTTCGCTTTCGGGAATCTCGCAAAGAAATGGATTTTGAACTGGCTCCAGTTTGCTCGTGCTTCTGGCTCGTTGACAAACCAAGCCTTAGTGTCGTCGTCCATAGTACGGTACGCGATCCGCAGGACTTTCTGCTCGGTCCATCCATTGACCGCGGCGTCCATTTCAAGGCGTTTTACCCATTTCTTCGGTTCGTTTGGGTCGAACCGCGGCAGGTCTCCGACGGGTATCAAGGCTTCAATCAAGCTTGCCATGTGGCCCATGATCCCTTGATGATCACCGTCCATGCCGCACCGCTGCCACCAAGTTGTAGCGTTCAGGGGACTAGGTGGTAGGAATGATCAGTTTATTGTACAACGAAGCCGCCCTATATAGGCTATCACCTAGGTGGCGCCCGCGTCGCGGCTTCAATCGGCTTCAATATCGAAGGATTGCAAGAAAAATTCACGAACACCAAACCGAGAATGTTTATGAGCTGCTGAAAAGATCTCAAATGTAAGATTGCAAGCCAACCGCACCTCCAGTGGATGTGAGTGCGAAGACAGCTCATGAGGGAAAAGATTGAGAACCCTCCAATATCAATTTCTGGTTGGTGCTTCGATGCTACTATGGATAGGAACCAGAATCGATTGTAAGTTCTCGATCGACCATTTCACTAAGGTTCCTGGATTGACTTATAACAGCACTCTGGAAAGGTGCGCTTCATGTCCTTCGATGTCTCAAGGATTCCGAGTCAAAAGACTCCCTTGCGCAGATAGCGGGGAGCTAATACTCATGGGCTGATCAGACGTCGACTTTTCTGGGGATGAGAACATGAGAAAAGAGAACAGCTGGTTCACTCATCACCCAAGGGGGAGCAGCCATAGCCTTGACGAATGAACGTCAGAAGTGCGTGAGCTTTTCTATGATGAAGTCAGAACTTGTAGCCCTTTCCCAAATGGCTAATGCTTTCACCTGGGCTACACGGCTATTGAGTGACTCTGGTTATAAGTTGTAGCCAGAGGCCCCCCCAGACATACAATCATAGCACCCTTAAGATCACCGAAGCTTTTCAAAATACTGAGCAGCCAACTACATCCAGGTTAGACATTTCTTTGCTCAAAACATTCGCCTTGACTACGAGAAAATGCCATTCAATCCTCCAGTTCATGATTTTCACCCGTTGATTCGAGGTATAGATGACTTCGATCATTTATTGGGTACTTATTAATTACGATCATCGCTTTGACAGTGATAGGACTATTCACTCTTCATCGATTCGTGAAGAATCGGGTTAGATGTGGATGCATACCAATCTCGGATTCCTCCAAAAGAGTTCGCCAGCCAACAAGCAGAAATCGAAAATTTTCCAAAGCAGAAAAGTATTCTTTTCAAAGAGCCAACAACGCACGCAGAGTTAAATTCAATTGATCTAGTCCTTCAATCAAGTTACAAACTCAAAGTTACTAGATACACTTCCCTCACAATTATGCCTCTTACGAGATAGCTCCTTACGTGAAAGTTCATTACAGGGAACCATCAAGCTTTTATCTTGATGGGACAAGTAATTTTTTCCTTGATGACACAGAAGGGGTGATCTAGGCACAATGGAAAATACCTAGGAAGATAGTATTAGAATCTGCAAGCGTTGGTTTCCTTTATGGAATTCTTTGATTGAAACTGAGAGATCGATGGCTTTGGAATTGTTGGCTGATCTACAACAGAATCATTTGTTGTAGGGGCGTTCATTAATGGTTGAGGAATCTCAAATCCGTTTTCTGAGTAGTAAAATTGGAGATACAACAGGAAATCCAGCAGGATCAATCTTTTCCTTCCGGAGAAGGAATTTTGATTTGATCATAAGAGGCTGAAGGAACGGGGGAGATTGAAATGGAGGAATTGGCGGAGCAGAATAAGATTTGAAAACGGTCCCTCATGGATGGCGAAGAGATTGAAAAATAATCGAGTTTGAAGAAGGGGGAGCGAGAAAAGGCTTGAATGATTGATTGAAATCACGAATCAATGGTCAACCTGTGATGTTAATCAGTCCTTGGCTCGGAATCCACACTCGGGGGAGTGATCGGATTCATCTTCGGTAAGGGTGCAGTCATCATTGACGGTTTCCCGGAGGGAACCGCTGTCGATATGATCGTCATCGACGGAGTTGGAGTTGTCGCCGTCAAACCGCTGCTTGAAAAGCATCCAGACGATTGTGTACAGTTCTGGAGAGGCGGTGCACCCCGATTGGGCCCCAGAGTCGATTGGGCCCCGGTGCCGATTGGGCCCCGGCGCCAATTGGGCCCTGGTGCCAATTGGGCCCCGGTCCCATTTGGGCTCCGGTCTCATTTGGGCCCCGGTGCCGATTGGGCGCCGGTGCCGATTAGGCCCCGGTGTGTATGGCGAAGGTTTCCCCAGAGGTTCCATCAGAAGTTGAAATGGGTCAAAAGATGGAATGATCATATCCAGGGCTGGGATTTCTATGAATATTGTTCCGACCACGTGGTAAACGGAAACTACGGTTTCATTAATGGTGAGCTATGTCGAATGCGAGATGTAATTAGGGGCAATAAAGACCCACGGAAGCTATCGCAAGGGTCTTCTGAGACTTTTCTCGCGGTGATTCGAGGGGAGATTCCCCGTTGCGATTTCAAGAAAATTTCAATCAATATTCGCATTATAATAACTATATCAGCAACTGCGATCTCGGGACCGAATGATCAATCAATCAATCATTGGACGCCCTGCAACTCTGATAGAGCTTCAAGGAAAACCTGCCATAGACAACGGGGCCCAATCGGCACCGGCGCCCAATCGGCACCGGGGCCCAAATGGGACCGGAGCCCAAATGAGACCGGGGCCCAATTGGCACCGGGGCCCAATCGGCACCGGGGCCCAATCGGCACCGGGGCCCAATCGACTCTGGGGCCCAATCGGCGTGTCCCGGATGAAAACATGACATCCGTTTGGCGTTGAAAGCGTCTTGAGCCTCATGGAGGGCTGATGTCGTGATTGTGATGAAAATTTTTTTTTACAATCGTGGTGTCATCAATTTGTACAGAAGGAGATCGATGATTCAGATGGTGTGAAGCTAAGTGATGGCCTAAATTCGATTGAAGCTTCAGATGAAGAACTTGTGGTGTTCCGTAGAGTTCGGATGGACTGAAGAATTGAAGACTGATCCATGACCCATCGATGTACGTCCGTTGGAATTGGCTCAGGGCTAATCACGAAGAGAAATCTATTGACGGACTCTGATGACGAGGACTCATCATTTGAGGTTTTGATAATTCGAATATATGGATGAACATGCTGAATCAAGACCAATAATACTCTTCATTGTAAGGTGCTTGAGATTTGAGGAGGTCAGGTATATCATTACGATCGACTCCCTCGATGGCGGCTGTTCTCTTCAGATGACGTCCTTCAAAGACCTCGAACTCATCGATGTCGTAGTAATGCTCGAGTATCAGATCACGATTTTCACCAACGAACTCAGCCATCACACGTCGAGTCAAGTCTTGAAGAACGATGCCCCTGGAGGCACGGGTAATCTGTTTCTTGAAGGATGGTTCTTCAAGTTCCCACATGCGATGGATTTGTCTCACCATCGGAAAGTAACCGCAGTGGTTCACAACATGACTCACGATGGACCATTCATAGCCATCTCTTCCGATCAAAGGGTCATCCCTATAGAAACGTAAGCGTGACATTGTCTCGTACTTGTTCACGAGGATTTCCCGGAGTTGTTCAGGGAAATCCATGAAGGGTCCAGGGAGAAGAATCTCAGGGTTCAACACTCTCCATATGAACCATTCTCCAAAGTGAGAATTCTCATTATCACGACTCATGTGGAAGTATGAGTCCTTGGTACACCTGGAGTCTTCGCATCTACACGGTAGATGTTGTGCAAAATCGTTTCTCACTTCCAGATCTTCAGCTCTGTTTCTGATCTGGTTAATCCACACATTGTATCTTGTGAGACCCTCCGTATGACTCATTGTTCAATGTTTTGCTCACTGGTTAACAAAAGAAATTCAGACACACTTAAGTCGGTGGTGATCACAGAAGAAAGATTCATAAGGTAGAAACCTTTTTCTTTCGTGACACAACCTCTCCCTCAAGGGTGAGGGGAGCGATACGCTTCGGATGCTTCTTGGGTAGATCCACTTCGGTCAGAAACCCAAGCATTCCGCGTTGTTTATAGTAAGTGGCCTATCTCGGCATTCTTCAATGAAAACATATTTACCAGACAAAGATCGGCATCTTTTCTGTGATAGGACAACAATCATATTGTTTCTTTCAATCGAAACCTATTCTGAGGTTAACTTTGTTATGAATTCGATCAAGATATCAAACGAACGGGATTTATGCATCGATGTTACGCATCTCTAGATAAGATTCCAAGAATCCCGTGATGAGAGTTAATTGTTTTTTGTTTGTTCAAATGTTCATATGCACGTAAAAGGATCTGCGAACATCTGATTTGTAAATTCCTAGAAACAGGAAGTTGAGTGGAGGCCAGGAATGGCACATGTATTAGATAAGATGTAATCACGCAGAGAATTGGTCTCTCGCGTGGACAGCCACTCAATCCTTGGTCTAGAGAAATTGTTGCAACCATAATTGAGAGTCAACATCACAACGCGCAGGGGGAGTATGAAGGACTTGACGGTCCAACAATGCTCGTCGTGATGGTTGGATTCTGGGAGTGTGCGCTGGAGCGCGACACTCACTGAGCACTGGCCAAGGTTGCTTAATCCATTCAGTGTTTTCTGTAAGGCCATTGGGCAACACTCACAGTGTTCAGTTCACTTTCCAGATTTCACAACGTTGGCTATATAAGCAGAATAAACGAGACCCAAGTAATGGGGTGTTCATACTGACCAACAGTCATGCCGTGTGTTCTCTTAGCCTACTGATCTCCGCTTGTCTGAGCTAGTGGAGCCTATATCCCCATCAAAAGCCTTCATACGCACGATCCCTGGATGTGCGGCGTGAAGCGCCTTGAGTACCCCTGAGCGGAGAGCTGATGGGACAACGACTCTTTCATCCATGAGAAGGATTTCCTGGGTGCTACAGAGCGAATCTGCCTGTTGAGCGAAACAGCGCAGATCTTGGTCCTTGAAATCTGTCTTCGTCCAACCGTGGGAGAGACGATGAAGAACTTGCTTCAGCACTGGATCGCAGCACTGAGATACGCGAGGAAACTGTAGCCTCGCGTATCTCAGTTCCAATGGTGGTGAGTTTTCGACTCCATAACACTATCGATCTCGTCCTCGACCACTTGTAGTGCTGGGACGACCTCATCCATATCCGAAACAACGTCCTGTCGTGTTTCTTGGATGAGCCTAGAAAGGGCGTCCGCTTGCCCGAAGTCAGACGTCCGTACGTACTCGATGTTGAAATCGAGGCCAACGCAGTGCCCACCGGCGCGCCGGTGGGTCTTGCTGCCGTCCGTTCGCTGAGACCTTTTGTCTGTGAAGTATTGAAAAGCGCAAACAGAGGGCGATGGTCAGTTTTGAGAGTGAATCGACGACCCCAGACGAACCTTTTCAGCCGTTCTACCGTGGAGACCAAAGCCAGAGCTTCGTTTTCAACCTGACTGTAATTTCTGTGTGCCGGGCTGAGAGACTTACATTAGAGATGTGAAACACAGCTTTCTCGGTCCCGTCAGGATCACGCTGGAGGAGCACGCCTCCCATCCCAGTATCGCAAGCGTCCGCGACGATGATCAGGTGCTGCCTTGGGTCGAAGTGAGCAAGTGCCAACGGACCTGCGAGAATAGACTTGACATCTTCCAGAGCTCGGTCGTGTACTGGTTTCCACTTGAATTGGGAAGACTTGACCAGCAAAACCTCGAACTGACGCTTGAATCGATGAAGTTGACTGACGAATTTACCGTAGTAATTGATGAGGCCTAGAAGCGAACGAACTTCGGAAACATTCGACGGGCGGCGCAGATTCTTGATCGCTGCGATCTTCTGTGGGTCCGCCCGGATTCCCTGCTCGTTGACGATGACACCGAGGTATTTCACCTCTCGCGAGTTGAATACGCACTTCTGCAGTCCCAATCGGAAACCCCACGCTTGCAGACGTGCCAAAACGCGGTCCAATCGTTGATCGTGTTCTACCTGATCAGACCCCATGACGAGAATATCGTCGAGACAGACGAGGGTGCCATCCAGACCGGTCAAGGCTTGATCCATGGCACGCTGAAAAATTGCTGGAGCAGTCTTCAGATCGAAGACAAGGCGATTGTATTGGAAGAGACCCCTGTGGGTCTTGATCGTCGTGAGAGTGTGGCTTGCTGGTTCCAATTCCAATTGAAGGTAGGCATCGGAGAGATCCAATTGCGTAGAAACCTTGTTCCCCGAGAATCTGGTCATGATTTCTTCCATATTCGGAATCGGGTGAGAGACGTCCTGCAAGGCATCGTTAAGGCCTGTTGAATATTCAGCACAGACTCTGATTTTACCGTTAGCTTTGCGAGCAACGACGATTGGGCAGGCCCAGGCAGATGTATCCACCGGAGAGAGAGTACCATTTTCCAGCAAGCGATCCAACTCCTTGTTGACCGCATCTCGGAGAGGTTCGGCCACCGGCCGCGCGCGGAGATGAACTGGGGTTGACTATGACTTTCTCCGGAAAGCATACTGCCGAGTTTGACACTGAGGCAATATCTGCCATGAAATAGCCTGCGACTTTCAACGCTTCGCCGTTGACCGCGGTGCAAGCAGAATCCATCTTGAGGAGTCGGGGAGACCCGAGGCGCTCCCAGAGACCTCTGCCGACGGTGGTCAGGTCCGCGCCACTGTCGACACGGAAACTCGCTCAGGGGCGTACACAGCTTTTTTTTTTGGGGGGGTCCAAGGGCACTTTGTCAGGCTTTTGGGGGGGTCCAACAGATGATGATGATGATCCCTCCCATAGGACTCTATGGGCAGGTTCGAGATTTTGGGGGGGTCCATGGCCCCCTTGGACCCCCCCCCCTGTGTACGCCTTTGAACTCGCTACAACACCGTTCACGAGCACGGTCGCGAAGGCACGCTTGCGAGGCGTGGAAGGCTCTTGAACATTCGAACAGGCTACATCCAACGAGTTGAGTTTGTCCCCCGATCGTCTCAGAAAGGCTCGGCAGACCTTTTTGATGTGCCCCTGTTTCTGGCAGAAGTTGCAGACAGCCGTAAAGAAACGGCAAGTGCGGCGCTCGTGCGTGCCACCGCAACTTGCGCAAGTGTTGGACTGCGATCGACCTCCAGACTGCCGCTTGCCTTGAGGCTGGCGCTTGTACTCCGAATTCGGGTTGGTTCTGGATGCCGGAGGCCGGTTGTGCTGTACGTAGCTTACGCTGGATGACTCGCTGCCGGCACCGGTCGAGTCGATGGCAGAGTCTTGAGTTCGGGTTGCGTAATTTGTCAGAATCTCTCTAAGGCCAGTGATGGTAAGCTTCGGCTTCTCATCGACTGCCTTCAGCATGACATTCCGAAGGTTCTTGAACGCTAGTCCAGACGCGTAGTTTATGGCCGGATAGATCTTGAACTGCTCGCCAGTGAGAGACTTCCACTCAAACTGATCTCCTTTGAGGTTACCCCAAATCTGCGATTTCCTGAGGGTTCGTCAGAGCTGACAGCGGCGCACTCTGGCTCAGGATCTCGTGTCGCCGCCGAAAGATTGACTTTGTGGGACCGAAAGTCTTCTCTAGGATCTCGATGATATCGTCATAGCCTTTCGCCTCCGGGGTGTCTGGCGATAAACGACTCTGAAGCCTCGCGTACTCGTTCGGTCCGAGGGCCTTCAAGATCAGCTGCACCCGTAGCTTCTCCACCGGTGTAGACTCTTCCAAGATTGCCTTATTCCGTGTAAACCAGTTCTTGAAAGTTAGGTCCTCATCTGGTCTGTAGAGGAAGGAGCCGAGCAGTACTGAAGCGTTCTGCATCGCTGACGATGCCACTGATGACTCCTTCTCTTCTCTCATCCGGTTATCGGTCAAGAACTTGATCGCGGTAGCAACACTCTTGCGGATCTCCTCGAGACTCTGCGGCGCCTGCTCTTCGACGCCGTCCCCCATGGTTCTGCCCAAAAGTTGTCGACTGCGCCAATGCTATGTCCGTGGAACGGACTCTGAGGACGACTCGAATATGGACAACGACGTGAGCAAATGAGGAACATTTATTAACAACGCGGCCGCTTTATATAGCCTTGGCGGACGCTTCGTTGTAGTCCGTCACCGGACACGACATTTCTGGGCCGGAAATTCGATGTAGCTATGATAAGTACGAAAGATGAATCGATCGAAAGGCCTCCCTGAGACTTATGAATGGTTATGGCAAAAGCACGAGACAGAAGGATTTTTGTTCCGATCCACTTTCTGTGCCCACTTCTCCGATCCACCCTCTGTGCCCACTTTCTGTGCCCACTTTTCCGTGCCGACTTTCTGTGCCAACTTCCGCCCCAGTTCCGCGGGCCAGGGGGACACCGGGAGCATAAACGGGATTCTCCGTTAAAACGGAATTCTCTGTTAGAACACCGAGGCGTCCCTGAAACTGTGGCGCCCCGGGCGACCGCCCGGGTTGGCCCCCCTCAAGGGCCGGGATTGACTGCAGTCACTTGAAGTTGAATGGTAAATAACCGGGATGAGCGCTATTCGCGGAATGGAGACTATTTATCCTCTACCTATGTATTTCTGTTAGTATCGTTGCTTGAATGATGTGGTTGAACAGAGCATTCACGCGGAGCCGAGTTCCGTTGCAAAGTTTCGGGGCAGCATGTTTCCCATCAGCATTACGATACAGCAAATTTCAGGTCGTAAAAGATGCGCAGGCTTTCAAGGAGGATTTTGTGAATTGAGGAATTCGGTGGGGTAGATTGCAGCATCGTTGGGCTCAACTGTCGTGTCCATGGGTTTGTAATTAACATAGGTGCCGGGAATCTTATCCAGTAAGCGGGCGTTGATGCAGTCGACGTCTTCGTTGCGTGGGGCCAGAATTGCTCTCTCATACAGTTAATCCTGATCAAGAAAATTTGATGCGGTATTTGGATGAACTTAATCGATGAGTTCTGTGACCGATCCCACCAGAGAACAGACATCTGAACTGAGCTCAATAATCCCATCAGGAGCTGGAGTTGAGTTGGACCTTCCTTCCCTAATGGCTGAAGCGGACCCTGACGCGGATTCCGCTGTGTCTAGTTCTCCGGCGAGATCTCTCATCTTTTGCGTACCTGTACGTTGTTCTCAAGCGTGGCTGAGCAACGGAGGCTCAGAACCCGGTTGAGTCAGTGCGATCAAATGACTCTTCAACTCATTTTATTGGTTGAGTCGGTTGACTCGCCAGATGAATACTAATTGAAAACACTGTAACATCCGAAGGTTCTTTGGCCAAAGTTGCGGCCTCTCGATCCCAGAGCACGTCATGGCTTAACCATTTTGCAGCAGTCCGGTGTCCAGCCACATGTTCCGGCGCAAACGATTTCGCCGCACCGCGGCGCGTCGTCCGGCGTCACTCTCGACGGCTCCAAAAGCATGACTCGACCGATGTCAGAGATGCAACTTCGGTCTGTACTACGGGTGCAGCAGAGGATGAATCATTATGAGTGCGGAGCTTTGATTCGCAGCGACAGCACAGGGTCAGCCGATATCACAGTGGATGCGCGGCGGGAAAGAATACTCATGGTCACGCTTGAACTCTACGGCGAATCTTTGCATGGCGTCCTAGAGGGAACGCCGAGGAATCTACCCCATTCCGGTGGTTTGGGCCCATCCGTGACGATTTGTATAGCGGTCATACATACAAGCAAACAGACAAACAGAATTCGATTTTTATTGATATGGATATCGACAGCCGCTGGCGTCATAGTTGCCAACAAGAAGAGCAGCGGCCTATTATTATTTTTCCGTGGCTGAATCTCTCAGCCAATTTTATTCGACGTCGCCGGGACCACCGTTTGGGTACAGCATCAATCGACGGACCCCTAAAAAATGCAAATGCACCGGGTGGTAATCGAAGCCGGGACCGACATGTCGTGAGGCGGGTACGTTTGCACCTCGCCAATACCGCCGACAAGAATAGTAGCCTAGCGGCTCTCAGGGTGCCGACAACTGTCTTCATATAATTGAGCACATCTCGGTTTCTCCATTCAAGTAGGGTGTGCGCTTCATTTCCGGCTCTGAAACAGCCACACCGGAAACGACAGTTAGAATAGTCAAACCCTGGGCGACTACGATTCTAATCATGGGGCAGAAAATCGAAGAGGGGGAGGATGTAGTGTCATAGGTAGTTCCAAGTCCGCACCGCGCTGGCGACTCCAGCGCCCCCTCACGCTAGGTATAAAAGCACGTATGTACTCTCCTAATGAAGGCGCTCTCTGTTCGGCACTCGAAGCGCCCTATTTGTGGTCATCGCATGTGAACACTATTTACCGATGTCATCCTGCCGCGTCCTAGTCGATCCAATGATAGCATAGGAATGTATGGAACATTATTAGCGCCACGACACCGCAGAACGAAAGGAAGACTTCTTTCAGTCCTCCGAGTTCCATCGCCGAGAAAGCGTAGTCGTGATCGAGCATCCTGTACTTGATGTACGACGCTTTGAGAGCATCGACTGCTCCCACAATTTTCAGCTTCATATGCGTCGCATCCGCCCATTCTTTCGTCGAATGATTCGCTGGTAAACGCCAGAAGCTATTCTCATGAGCATTATCTTTCCTTAAAGAGGCTTTCACGTGAGGATAGTGGAGTAAACCGTGCGCTAGTATATTTTGAGTTACCTGAAAATGCCTTCCCCGAGCGATTTGACCACTGAAAGTGTAGAAATTGGAGCATACGTCCTGGGCGGCATGTGAGCCAGGTATCACTTCGAAAGCAAGTTCTCGGTCAAATCTGATGAGCTGCATTTTCATGAGTACTGGGTCGTCGCACACGGTGCGATATTGAATTAAAAAAGCGAGAAACGTCCAGTTCATCATACCACTCGATGACACTGAAAGAGGTGAACATTTTCCATTCAGGCTTTTTTCGCTGATAGCGGCTTGTAGGTTTATATCATTGCTGAGTCTGCCCACGTGGTTTGTTCCCCAATTAGGTCTAAACCAATTCTTCCGATAACCGTTGAATTCGCAAGACTTGATGGTACACCCAGAGGGTCGGATTTTCTGCTCATAAGGCGATGAGACCACTTCTCCCTTCAATAAGTTGATCGGATATTGGATTGATAATGATATCAAACCGCTGATGAGTAACAATAATGTCCCTTGCTCCAACGAGTTGATGAGAGAGTTTTGATGGTCACCACTGATGATATGATACACAGTTTCCCACGTCTCAGGTATCGGATGAAGAATACGGTAACGTCGAATCGACAGCAGCAATGGCAAGGCTAGCAGTGATAGCAGCGTAAGAGGAATTTCCAGGGTCAGATACCTCGGTAGATTCGATATCAATCGGGTTTCCCAGGGTAGAGGAACTGCCAAGCGCACAGTTCGATACTCAAAGGCGTAGACAAACGCCTTGTTGCTCTGCAAAGGAGGATGTTATCATGACCGTGTGCTTCCATCTAGATACTCGTCGGGAATCGGCCGCGCGTTCCGCAGTCTGTCGGCCGCATGCGCTTCGAGATTGCTCACCCTTTCGCAGGCTTTGAAGTAGATTCTTCCCCTTCTGCTTCCCTCGTCGGGGAATGTGACAGAGTGGAATGCCAGGACGAGATTCACGCTGTCATTACGAGGGGATTCAGAGAGCGAGAACATGCTCTGAACGTGATGGAATTTGAACACTTCAGCGGCTATTTTGTAGACCTGTCCACCAACGATTTTGCCCGTCCTCCGCACGGTGATGCTTGAATGTACTCTATCTTCGTTTTCTATTCTTACAATGATGAAGACTCGTCGGAATATTCGGAGATAGTTGTTAGTGTTTCCATTCATCAGAGCTTGCATCACCTCCAGAGGGCTTATCGATACGTCTGCGTGAGACCACTCCCTTACTTGAATGAGAAAACGCTTTGCGAGATGAAACGCTTGCAGGTATAGATGACAAGTTTTGCACCGATACCCGATAATTCCACTCATATGCCAGAACTTTTTCCTCAGCAAGGTTCCCGGAACCTCGGGATCGCGCCCCCAGGAAATCAGGATTTCTCTATCTCCTGGTTTGGGAACAAAGTATTCTTCTGAAAGATATAATTGAGCGCGAGGGAGCTCCCACAGATAGTTCAGACTTATCTCAGCTCCCTGGTCTACACGGAGTACGAACACCAGCGTCAAGCTTTCCTCGGATGACGCCTCGAGACACATCGCGGTGCAGATCTTTTGCAATTCAGCGCTTGCACTGGAATGATTCAGTTGTAGCTCGGAGCTCGTTTCGTCGCTGGAACTCCCAACTGACACGAAAACACATAGGAAGATCGCGTGGGTCAATGCAGAAGTCATCCTCCGTCGTCGAGTAGCACTCGATCTGTTGTGGGGCGGAAGAAGCTTCCGCTTGGCGCTGGACGGGGGAGAGGAACACTCTCACTCTCGCCAATGATGACGTATTCCTCCTTCGTCAGCAAATCGTCCCTGGAGAGCTCGCGCCGCGCCGGAGCTGAAAACTCCAAGGGACAACCAGACGATCAGCAGCGGTCATTGCAGGTATTTCCAGTCTCCGCGTGAGACCGGAATGATGGCGGGGATGGCGAGTCCTCTACCGCCCCTCTCAACTCGAGACCTGTAACTGACTCCATGCCAGGACTGCGGGGCTTTGGAGCGTCTCGGAAGTCTATCAGGCAAGCACCGTAGAACCTCGACTAACGTAAGGGTAATCAACTCATGCTGAGTCGATAGGACATGGACCCGAGAGTTTTGTCCAAAGAACGCGGGAAGTTGCCGTGGAGAATTCCCGGGACATATTATAGATTTCTCATCAGGCAGGCCGAATGGGAGCTGGGAGCCGATTGAACTTAATCAGAAAGATTTCCACCCATTTCAAGAGTATCCAATCGGCGACAGTTGAGCTGTCCATCTTTCGTAGGTCTCACATATCCAATACTCGCGGATTGATCAAACTATCCCGAGAACATGAGAGTAGCGTGGGATCAAATCCGCAAATAACCTTCACGGCAAGCTAGAGACCGAAGAGATATATATGGAACAGCCTGAGCTTTTCGAGGTGGGAGACAAAGTGTGTCTTCTCAAGAAATCTCTATATGGTCTGAAACACGCAGGTCGTGTTTGGCTTGAAACGTTGAATCGAGGTCTCAAGGAGATCGGCCTGGCTGAGCTCAAATCGGACAGATGATGCTAGTATCTGGTTCGAGAAGAAAGTGTCTTGGTGTTGACGATTTACGTCGATGACTTCTTGATATTTACGGATGACAAAGGGTTGCAGGAAGAACTGATGGAGGATCTCAGGAAGCTGTTCCCGATGAAGGACCTTGGGCCTGCACAATACTGTTTGGGGATCAGGATAACTCAACGACCCGAGGAGAAAGCTATCTTCCTTGACCAGAGGGAGGAAATTTTGAGGATGTTGAAGAGGTTCGGTCTATGCGATGCAAAACCAACTTCGACTCCTCTGGAGGCAGGCACGAAGCTCGTGAAGAGAAAGGAAGGTGAGCCGAAACCCGGAGCGGAATATCGTGAAGCCGTTGGTTGCTTGATTCACGTTTCACAGGTCTCGCGAACGGATATTTGTCATGCAGTCAGCGTCGTCAGTCAATTCTGCTCAGATCCTGCCGAGGTACATTGGATGGCGGTCAAGCGTATTATGCGAAATTAAGTGGCTGCCAAACTTCGACGAGCTGCCCTCCGTGACTGTAGAACGCCCGATGACATTATACTGCGATAATCAAGGTGCTGTTCTGTTGAGCGATAATGATGTCCAGCACAAGAAAACGAAGCATATTGATCTACGCCATCAGTATCCTACACTATCCTACACTATAAAGGGCTACAGGGCAGCAGTGTGGACCAAAAAAGTTGTCAAAAAACCATGAATCCACTATATGGCATTTCGGGACGGAGCAGCCGACGAATGTATTGGATCTCGGGTTCGAATTCGGTCTGCGGCGCCGAAAAGAGTTCCTTGAAGAAGATCTACCTGCCGGCCACCTTCGGCGACGCGGTCGCTGACTATCGACTACGTCCGTGCATGCGACAACGAAGTCGGGGACCGCTCGGCCGCTTCATGTCCACGTAACAACGAAGCAGGGGACCGGCTGGCTGCGCCCGGAGCATCATGGACGGTGCCATCGGCGCCGAGGTCCGTGCCAAATATGAGGGGGATCGGCCGGGCGCGTCAGGGTCTTCACGGACGGCAACGTCGGCTCCGCTTTAAGGGCCCTTCGCAATTCGCAACCTAAACGAGCTAAATTTCCAACAATTTTCACAGCTCTGGATGCGCCCAACTAACAGGCATCACGAAATGCGTGGTTCGACAGCCGGATACTCACCGGGCGTCGAGCCGGGGACTCGAGATGGGGACCGATCGGCCGCGTCAGGGGCATCGCGGACGGCGGCATCGGCGCCAGGGGTCTGGTTGAGGGGCCCTTCACCGTTCGGCAGCGTCAGGTCCGTGCACCAACCAAGGCGGGGACCGGACGGACGCGTCAGGGTCACCGCGGACGGCGACATCGCCGCCAGCTACCTCTCGGTGACTCTCGGCCGCAACTCCGTGCAGCAACGAAGTCGGGCCGGTTGGCCGCGTCAGGGACGGCGACATCGGTCGCGGCGCCAGCGCTCCGATTGAGAGGCCCTTCGCAATTCGGCCCCATCAGGTCCGTGCAACAATCAAGGCGGGGACCGGTCGGCCGCGTCGGGGGCATCGCGGACGGCGACATCTGCGCCAGGGCTCCGCTTGAGGGGCCTGTCGCATTTCGCAAGCACCGGGGGCGTTGCAGACGGCGGCATCGGCGCCAAGGCTCCGATTGAGGTTTTTTTCGGCACCCGGCCGCTTCAGGTCCGTGCAACAATCAAGGCGGGGACCGGTCGGCCGCGTCAGGGGTATCGCGGGCGGCGACATCGGCGCCAGGGGTCCGCTTGCGGGGCCCTTCGCAATTCGCAACCTAAACAAACCAAATTCCAAACAGCTCTCACAGCTTGGACGCGCCCAACTGACAGGAATCAGGAAACGCGCGAACCGGCAGCAGGACCGCACGAGACGGCCGCCTCCAGGCGGCCGTAGGCCGCCTGGTATCAGAGAAATGGTTTCGAGCGGCGCGGTACGCATCACATACATCCCGACAACCGAGATGACTGCAGACATACTCACGAAAAGCCTAACGCCCGAGAAGTTTCTGAAGTGTAGGAAACAGCTCGGCTTGGTTTGAGCTTCAGGAGCAGATCGCGGGCAAGGAAGGGTCTTGGATACCCGCGATTAGGCTTCGTTTTCCAGCACTATAGATATTAGTACAGTGAAATAAAGTTCACTTCGTCCGGTGTCATTCAACTAGTCAACGTGTCTTCCGTCTAGCTTCGCTGCAGGTTACCAGCTAGGATTGGGTAACATTGGGCAACCAACACTATTGAGTCCGACAATGAGTCGGTCGCCGATGCCATGCGAGATTTAGTGTCTCCGAATGTCTGTCACCCAGAACGTGACATCTTCGACTGACGATCCTGCTCAACACTTTTTGTACAAGATTTTACTACGCAACCTCGTTCTGTTTCCTGTCTTTTAGAGGGCTGAGAAGGCTTTCCATCTTGGTCTCGACCACCGGCTAAATGTCGGACTCAATAGGCTTCATGACTTTTGGAAGCTTGCAGAGTGCCTCAGAGATCTGGAAAATTTTGTTTCGGGACAGGGCAAAGCGGTGCCCGCTTGCTTTGCATGATTCTTTTAACTCGATCGAATCGAAGACCCTGGAGCTGTTCAAGTTTTCACGGGTAATAGAGCGAAAGACACGGATTGAAGGGCTAGAAACCACTAGGTCGGAGTCATGGCCCATCATTCTATCCATAACCATAGGTACAGTCGAATTATTCGAAGGAAAAGTGAAGAAAAGGTGATTTTAGAGTGGGGATGGATTTTAGCTCCGTGAGGTTCACCGCGACGCAGCGCCCCCGTGCGACGTCCATTTTTGTCCGCCGCTGGCCCACTGTGCGCCGTCACTATGCCAAGTCAGTCATCCAACGTGTCGTTCTTCCCAGTGGTTCGCCAGTTTACCACGATGCTATTCCAGTGACTATGCTCCGGTTCTCGAATTAAACTTCCAGAGATTCTAGCATGAGAGCTGAGTTAGTCGAGGCCCCTTTCTCCAGCAATAACACTCTCCATCCAGGCAGGAAGAGGGTGGGGTCAGACATCAGACAAGCCACTCCGCGCTGGCCATTCTGGGAAGTGGGTATCATGGGAGAATCGGCATCGACCCGAAAGCAGACTGTTCCACGCTGATGTCATTGCGTGATACCAACCGCGCCGTTTCACTACTGTTTATTGTAATTGTTCTTCCGTCACTTTCCGAAGTTCCCCGTGCCGGATAACTTCTCCGGCTGAAGGGCATAGTGAATATGTGGTTAAGAGTCGACGGACCGAGACTTCCACGACTTTCTCCAAGATGGAGCTGAACTGTGCTGAAGTCGCGTGCAGCCGGCACAGATGTGGGTGAAATTGAAGTTAAAACTTCGGGGCAGAGCTTCAGCAGTTGCTCCAGCCTTGTGGAGAGCAAACTGTTGTCTTAATTTCTCAGCGTGAGATGTCTACTTCCTGCTCATCGAGGTCGACGGTGAGTCAAATACGGATTCCCACGTGCCCGCCACCTGCCACGGAAGGAATTCGAATGTGGAAGATTATTGAGTTTTGAACTGTACGCAGCGCTGTCACAAGAGCGAAGACAGCAGCTCACCGCAGGTGCTTCCTCTGAGGAGTCACATGTTAAAGACTCAGAAGAAACGATTCGAGCGAGTAGATGGAGCATTTCTTCGTCTTAACTACACCAATCCGATGTGGAATCATGGGAAGGATCCTCGAGCACCGCGAGCGTTGCGGAGAGGATTGTTCATCCTTTAAGGATTTCCCCTCTGAGACCGTCAGACAGGAGATGACCTGAGGTCCTCCCGGACTCTTGCAGCTCCCTCAAGATGACTCTGAACACCCTATCCGCATTCACAAGAGTCGCCTTGTCTTCACATAACAGCAGGATTCCTCTTTCAAAGGGTTCGAGAACGAGGGCTATTCTTTTCATGGCTCGATGTATCAAGTTCAGGGTACAATACCATCTGGTCGGACAGTCCAGTATCGGTTTGAGTGTTTTGCCGTTGAAGTCTTCATGCGCCGTGGTTTTCCGAAACTCATCCATAGGGTTCGGGCTCTTCTGAAAGTTACGGATGATTCTCCGAAGGAACCGAACTACTTCGGAAAGTCTTGGAAGACAATTATTTACCACTGCAAACTAAATAACCGCGGTTTCCGGATTGTGGTTTGCGGTTAACTGCTAACCGCAGTTCCCAACGTGCGGTAAATTGCAAGGTCTAGTCAGGACCGATCCGACCGGACCGTCAAAAGCAAGTGAAGCTTCAAATCAAATCAAACTCAAAATCGCTTTAAAAGGGTGTGGAGGCGTTCCGTGACGCGCCATGAGAAGAGGTTATTTACAGCGTCATGCCTGGGCACGCTCTTAGAACGGATGGACAGTACGGAGCGTAGTCGGTTCGTGACCATAGGGAAGGAGAAATCGCGAAAAGGAGAAATCAGTATCCTTTCCATGGCCGTCTCATCGGCCTATAGGTGGAGATCCTCAACCGTGGGAAGGAGCTCGGACACAAGCCCCCTGTCTACTCGGTAGCGCAAAGCGACGAGTCTCGTAAATCTGCGTCGGACTCTTTCGAGTTTGAGGGACGGGAACCACAAAATTGAACAGTAGACGAGTCTCGGTTCGACGAGAGACCTGTAGAGGTTTGTGTAGAAGGTTGGCTGACGAACGACGATGGTGGACGCAGATGGTGGACGAGCCTCGGCCCACTTGATCCACATGCTCCCTGAATCTCGGATCCCGCGGGATGAGGACGCCCAAGTCCCGAAACACCGGCACCTCTGGAATCGGGGAACCCTTCATGCTGTATATGTCGCTGCTGGGTTTGGATTCGAGAACGGCGCATTTGCCGACGGAAACTTCCATGAGGTTTCCCTCAGCCCGGTCAAGTACACCGTCGACAGCTAGTTGAAGTGAAGCGCGGGATTGATCCTTAGAAATCTCCTTCCAGACTTTCACATCGTCAGCGAACGGTCGGTAGGAAACTCCCGGGGGAATGAAGTATTTTATGTCCAAAATATAGCCTGTCCGGAGGATGGGCCCGAGGGCTGAGCCCTGTGGGACCCCAGAAGGGCATGCCCGTGGTCTTGGAAACGACTCGCCGAGCCGAACAACAAAGTGGCGGTCCGTGAGGTAGTCGGCTATCCAGGACACCCCACTTTCCCGGATTCCAAGAGAGCTGAGCTTAGTAAGGAGGATAGAGTGGTCCACCTTATCGAATGCTTTCGAGAGATCGAAGTAGACGACGTGCAATGGGTTTCCCCGACAGTCAGCCATCCCCCACTCTTGGGTGAGTTCGAGAAGTTGAGACTCGGTTGACTTCTCACGGCAAAATCCGTGCTGATTTAGATCAAGCTTCCCGGTGTCTGCTGAAAAGTCAACTTTCAACTCTCATAGCTTGCAATATCTGAGCTCTGAACCGGAGGACGGCCACGGCTGGTGCATTCTGTTAATGATATTATTATTCCTTCACTCGACAAACTGTTCACCGAGACCGATATTCATGCGGTGATTGCTCTGGGTCCAGTGGCAGCGCTTCGCGATGTGTTTCTAATCAAACGTAATAACCTGCGCAGTTTTGTCACGGTCGGTGCACCCCAAAGTGCTTGAGTTGACAGTGTTCAGCACAATTTCACTGGGCGAGTCTCCCGAGCTGTCGCTGATGGCAGCATCCCGTCTATTTTATTCGAAAGATATTGTGATTACCTACCCCTTTCAGGAGAAATAAAAGGAGACTTTGAAACTTAAAACTCGAACCGAGGGATGGTCATACGATATGGACGGTCCTACAGGTTTCACAATATGTTGAGCGAGCTCAACATCCCCCAATCCACCACGAAATCACTTCCGCTGGGATTACTCGGTATGTCACCCTCGATATGTCGCACGGAGGAGGACTCCTTTGCCGCGTTGTTGTCCTTTTCTAGAGTTACGTCTGGGAAACGGTCGACGTCGGCCGTCTTGACGTCGAACATTCCTAGATCATAAGGAATATTCGAGTTCGGAACGAAGGTTGACAAGAGCGACCCATCTGGAAAAAGAACGATGGTTGTGACGTCGAGATAATATTGCTTTCGAGGGATTCTATGCTTGAGGAGGCTGGTCTTTGCCGATGGAGGATCTTCAGGTTTGCATGATGAAAAAACTCACGATTGAATCGACATGGTATCGAACGAACTCGGCTCAAAGCATGATGTGGATCTCGATGTGGTTCGGTCAACATTGGAACGTCCCACCATGTTGTCCTGATCGAAAACACCTCGTGTCGGAGTGAATATATTCAATCCCGAGATCGCTCCCTCACTCACAATCAGATCGAGCGTGGATCTTCAGATCCTACTCGGAGCGTCCTCGTGCGCCGCATGCGGTTTAGATTATATCGATCTACCGTATTCACTCTAATTAGCGGGCATTCTCTAATAAACGGGCACGTGTGTGATGCCCAGAGTGCTCGCGCTAGAGCGCGGAAGCGGAATAATATAAGTTCCGGGCTGTCAGGGCTCTGCATCGGTTTCTCACGTTGTCATCCTTTCCAAAATCGGTTTCAGTGCATGGAATATCCCGCGCCTCCCGCTCTCTCTGTTCTTCGCCCCCTCCTCTCCCAATGGGGTCTTCAATCGACACAAACAACTTGATCCCCGACAGTACAGCCACTTGGCAGCACATTCACGCATCCAAGCCTGGAATATCCGGACATGATTTTCTTCCACCTATTTCAGCATTTTGGGCCACTGTGCGACGAAGTCACCGCCACATCTCGCTAGTTGAACTCGGTATCCGCTCTGATCGGGCTCTCGCTGAGATTAGCCATGCGCTCAAATCGGGCCTCCGCCTGAATTGGTCATCCGCTCGAGTTGGACCATCGCTCAAATCTCGCCTTAGCTCAAATTGCTCTCCGCTCTAACAGGATGCTACGCATTACGAGAGCTCTCATCTCGGGACGTATGCCCGGATAAGGATGGAGGAGATATCAAAATGTCCCAAGATAGTTCATCGTTTGATATTAAATCATCGTCAGCTAGTTGCTGAACGGAGCGGTACTCATCTGCTAGCTCCGTGTCAAACGAGCATCGCCGCAAAACTGACCAAACATATTGAATTTTTGTGAGAATATATATCCTGTCGTGGCTAACCAAGTCTCCTCGATTAATGTATCAAACGACTGTTGCGCTCCGCAAATCAACGTACCATATTGTCCCCTGGACAATTCCAGAGGACGCATGTAGGTATTTGATGAAGAAAGTGTCGCTGAACAAATCGCGCCGTTCATATTCTGTGACGTCCATCCAGATGTACATATGTCTTATAACCACAGACTTGGAGATTTGTATGTCCACAACTAGCTGTCCACGCTCTCCTCCTGACCTCAATGATGCTGAGGCTGTTGTTAAGAAAAATTCAACCGGCTGGAGGAAACGACATTTTCTCACGTCAAGTGAATATCGACACTGGATCAGTGTCTTACAGCGTACGTACTGGTTCACAATAGCAAATGGCGCATATGGGACGGTCTGATAAACCTGCCAATACACGACGTCGGGGCAAGGCTCCATAAGAACAGGAACATCACTCGTCCTCTCATTGGGAGCGTCATTGATTGTGATGCTTGATGGGGCGATATGACGTCGAATGTCGAGCGGCTGAAGATTTTTCTCGTTAGTAACATGGCATCCTGAGCAAGATTGTTGACGATCCGACGGAAGAACCTCGATCCAATCGGATGATTCATCGATAACAGATTGCAGCGAGCCCCAAACACATGTTTTGCCATCCAATGTTATATAGGCGACGCATAATTCTCGAATTCTCTTAGGAATAAGTTCTAGATCATCGGTCTTAATTCTTCCCCTGGCTGAGCCTGTCAGCTAGTTCTATTTAACGTCACCGGGACCACCGTTTAGGTATGCTTCAATCGACGGACCTCTGAGAAATGCGAATGCCGCGGGCGGGGGTCGAACTCGAGACCCACATGTCTTGAGTCGGGCACGTTTCAAGTCGCCACGACAGCGTCGGTCTGCTGAATTGATTGGTAACGTATCGAGCGTTTGTCGTTAGTGTTCTGTAACAACGTTGCCGTCGATTTACGACCATCGCGTCCTGCCCGACCTGATTCTTGGTAATAATCTGTCAATCTCGTCACCATCGAATAGTGAATCACGTTTCTGACATTTGCCTTGTCGATGCCCATACCGAATGCCTTCGTGGCTAACAACAATCGAAGTCTCTCATTAGGAAAATGTTTGGTTGTCTTTTCCCTCTATTCGCGTGCGATATCTGAATGATACTCTCGATGTGCTGCTCTCAGCTTTGTTAGCAGATCTGACACGAGTTCCATTGTTTCTTCTTTAGCAATATATCGACAGCCGCTGGCGTCATAGTTGCCGAAAATAATAGCAGCCTATTATTATTTTTCCGTGGCTGAACCTCTCAGCCAATTTTATTTAACGTCGGGCCGTCGGGACCACCGTTTGGTCATTGCTTCAGTCGACGGACGCCTAGAAAATGCAAGTGCACCGGGCGGGAAGCGAAGCCGGAACCCACGTGTCGTGAGTCGGGTACGTTTGCACCTGGCCACGGCCGCCGACAAGAATCGCAGCCTAGCGGCTCTGAAAGTGCCGACAAAAGTCTTCATATGATTGAAAGCATCTCGGTTTCTTCATTCGAGTGGGGTGTGCACTCCATCAAAAACAAGCGCGTGAAAGTTTCGAATGGAGTGAACATGCGCGAATGACTGCAGATGTATCACGACGTACTCCGGTGACGTCACAATGATTGAAGCTCAGTGGTGGATGATGCTGTACAATTTCCTCCTGTTTGAGTCGCTGACTCCATCATCATTACTTTCCGGCTCCAAGTTAGCTCCACCGAAAACGAGAGTTAGGATAGTCAAAGCCACGGCGAATTCGATTCGGATTATGGGGCAGACAATTTAAGAGAGGGAGGATGTAGTGTCGTAGGTAGTTTCAGATCCGAACCGCGCTGGCGACTCCAGCGCTCCCTCGTGCTAGGTATAAAAGCACGTATGTACTCTCCTAATGAAGGCGCTCTCTGTTCGGCACTCGAAGCGCCCTATTCGTGGTCATCGCATGTGAACACCATTCACCGATGTCATCCTGCCGCGTCCTAGTCGATTAAATGATAGCATAGGAATGTATGGAACAGTATTAGCGCCAAGACACCGCAGAACGAGAGGAAGACTTCTTTTAGTCCTCCGAGTTCCATCGCCGAGAAAACGTAGTCGTGATCGAGCATCCTGTACTTGATGTACGACGCTTTGAGAGCATCGACTGCTCTCACAATTTTCGGCTTTATATGCGTCGTGTCAACCCATGTTTTTGTCGACGCGTTCGCTGATCTACGCCAGAATCTTTTCTCATGAGGATAATCTCCATACAAAGAGGCTTTCACGTGAGGATAGTGGAGTAAACCGTGCGCTAGTATATTCTGAGTAATCTGAAAATGCCTTCCCCGAGCGATTTGACCACTGAAAGTCTGGAAAGAGGAGCATACGTCCTGGGTGGCATGTGAGCCAGGTATCATTTCGAAAGCAAGTTCTCGGTCAAATCTGATGAGCTGCATTTTCATGAGTACTGGGTCGTCGCACACGGTGCGATATTGAATTAAAAAAGCGAGAAACGTCCAGTTCATCATACCACTCGATGACACTGAAAGAGGTGGACATTTTCCATTCAGGCTTTTTTCGCTGATGGCGGCCTCCAAGTCTATATTCTTGCTGAGTCTGCCTACGTAGTTGAGTTTCCCGTCAGCTTTGAACCAATCCGTCCGATAACCGTGGGATTTGCAAGACTCGATGGTACATCCAGAGGGTCGGATTTTCTGCTCATAAGGCGATGAGACCACTTCTCCCTTCAATAAGTTGATCGGATATTGGATCGATAACGATATCAAACCGCTGATGAGTAACAATAATGTCCCTTGCTCCACCGAGTTGATGAGAGAGTTTTGATTGTCACCACTGATGATATGATACACAGTTTTCCACGTTTCAGGTATCGGATGAAGAACACGGTGACGTCGAATCGACAGCACCATTGGCAAGGCGAGCAGTGATAGCAGCGTAAGAGGAATTTCCAGGGTCAGATACTTCGGTAGATTCGAGATCAGTCGGGTTTCCCAGGGTAGCGGAACTGCCAAGCGCACAGTTCGATACTCAAAGGCGTAGACAAACGCCTTGTTGCTCTGCAAAGGAGGATGTTATCATGACCGTGTGCTCCCATCTAGATACTCGTCGAGAATCGGCCGCGCGTTCCGCAGTCTGTCGGCCGCATGCGCTTCGAGATTGCTCACCCTCTCGCAGTCTTTGAAGTAGATTGTTCCCCCTTCGCTTCCCTCGTCGGGGAATGTGGCAGAATGGAATGCCAGGACGAGATTCACGCTGTCATTACGAGGAGATTCAGAGAGCGAGAACATGCTCTGAACGTGATGGAATCTGAACACTTTAGCGGTTATTTTGTAGACCTGTCCACCAACGATTTTGCCCGTCCTCCGCACGGTGATGCTTGAATGTACTCTATCTTCGTTTTCTATTCTTACAATGATGAAGACTCCTCGGAATATTCGGAGATAATTGTTAGTGTTTCCACTCATCAGAGCTCGCATCACCCCCAGAGGACTTCTTGATGCGTCTGCGTGAGACCACTCCCTTACTTGAATGAGAAAACGCTTTTCGAGATTGAACACTTGCAGGTATCGAGAACACGTTTCGCACTGATATCCGACAACTCCACTCATATGCCAGAATTTCTTCCTCAACAAGGTCCCCGGAACATAGGGATCGCGCCCCCAGGAAATCAGGATTTCTCTATCTCCTGGTTTGGGAACAAAGTATTCTTCTGAAAGATATACTTGAGCGCCAGGCAGCTCCCACAGATAGTTCAGACTTATCTCAGCTCCCTGGTCTACACGGAGTACGAACACCAGCGTCAAGCTTTCATCGGATGACGCCTCGAGACACATCGCGGTGCAGATCTTCTGCAGTTCAGCGCTTGCACTGGAATAGTTCAGTTGTAGCTCGGGGCTCATTTCGTCGCTGGAACTCCCAAGTGACACGAAAACACATAGGAAGATCGCGTGGGTCAATGCAGAAGCCATCCTTCGTCGTCGAGTAGCACTCAATCAGGTGTGGGGCGGAAGAAGCTTCTGCTTGACGCTGGACGGGGGAGAGGAACTCTCTCTCTCGCCAATGATGACGTATTCCTCCTTCGTCAGCAAATCGTCCCTAGAGAGCTCGCGCCGGAACTGAGAACTTCGAGGGATAACCGGACGATCAGCAGCGGTCATTGCAGGTATTACCTGTCTCCGCGTGTCGATCGCATAGACGGCGAGTCTTCTACCGCCCCTCTCAACTCGAGACCTGTAACTGACTCCATGCCAGGAATGCGGAGCTCTGGAGCGTCTCCGAAGTCTGTCGGGGAAGCACCGTAGAACCTCGACTAACATAGGGGTAATCAAATCATGCTGAGTCGATAGAACTTGGACCTGAGAGTTTTGTCCAAGAAACGCGGGAAGTTGCCGTGGAGAATTCCCGGGACAGAGATTTCTCATCGGCGTGGATGAGGCCTACAGGAACTTAACCGATCTGATCAAGAGCGCAACGGCAACCTCGAAAGCACGAAAGTGAAACACCCTTATCGCTGGCTCAGGCGCGATAGAGGCAGAACGAGTTGCCCGATCCCTACCAGTGAACTGACCAAACACTTCGGCAGCCTTTTCTGCACGGACAACTCGATCCCCACCGAGCTCCCGGCAGTGTTCTGGGTAAGAGGGGAGAACGAACAAACGGAAGCTGACCTCACGGATGCTCCCTGGAAAGTCTCGGAGGTCGTTGATGCGATTGGCTCGCTCCCTAGACACAAGGCCTGTGGACCTGATGGCATCCTAAACGAACACCTGCTCGGGTGCGGAGCGGTCATTCCCCAATTAACCTCTCTGCTGAACGCTTGCTACGATCAGGGGCACATCCCCACAGACTGGAGGGCATGCGATCTAGCCGTCATCCCCAAGTGGAAAGGGGATCCGCTCGATCCTTCATCCTGGCGAGGTATAGAAAAACGTAATGTCCTCAGCAAGCTGCTTTCGAGCCTAGTCTCCCTTAAGTTGTGCCGATTCTTGGACTTCCGGGACGCGATACCCGACTCTTGAGCGATTTGCCGGAAGCGATCAGACGCGATCACGACCTAGTGTCGACGATCTTGTTCGCCGACGACGCGGTTTTGTTCTCCCGATCACGCAAGCAGCTCCAGAAGGCCATGTCAACGCCACAGCACTACTCAAGCGAGAACAACCTGACGATAAACGTCGCAAAGACCGAGAGCATGAAGTTTGGCCGAAGCGGCCTCCCGGCGGCGTCCGATGTCTTCGCAATATCAAACGAACCGATCGAAAAACTAAGCAGCTTCAGCTACTTGGGTCTACAAATCTCGAATCGAGGAATCAACTTCTCCCAGCACGTGGACCGAAGAGTCAGCAAAGCGCTCCAGGCCAGGTGGAAACGCACCGGTTTCAGAAAGCGTCATCGGTTCACAAGAGGAGCCGCCCACGATTTCCATCACTTGTTTTGTGATAAGAAAGGATACCATGAGGTATCAAACGATTGCTTCTGTACATACTGTGGAGACCACTGCTCACGATACCATGTTTACAATTGTCCTAACAGAGCTCTGTTTGACCTGAATGCCCCGTTTATATACAAGGGCTATCTCATACTATCAAGAAATGGTAATTAAATGCTTTACAAACAAGATTTCTCAACAGGTAGGCCGAATGGGAGCTGGTAGCCGGTTGAACCTAACAGAAAGATTTCTACCAATTTCAAGAGTATCCGATCTGCGACGGTTGAGCTGTCCATATTTTGTGGGTCTCACATACCGTATTTCTTCTAAGTGCCGGGCATTCCCGGCTATTTTTCAAAGCCCGCGGGGGTGCCTGCTTATTAGAGCAGGTGCCCGGTAATTAGAGCATGCCCCATTATTTTTCGGACATCCGAAGGGTGCCCGCTTATTAGAGCACGCCCGGCTAATAAAAAATGCCACCCGTTGTCGATTCGACCGATCGATTACTTTGTTCGCTTGCAGTTTTACACAATTGATTTCAATCCGAGTCGGAGAAGTTCCGATTCATCGTCCTCGGAAGCTCCAAACAAATCATCTTTTCCGATTGCGAGCCTCTCAATGTCAAAGTCTTCAACAGCGGAGACCGTCATCGGCTCGTTTGCAGCAAGACGAGCTTCTGCGAGGCGTAGCTGGCCATGAGGTATCGATCCCTCGTCTTCGAAGCATTGTATTTTGAAATCTTCGGAGTCGTCCATTGGGAGTGAGATTCCACATACTGGCTCAACTGGCCGTCGACAACGTCTTCATCACTCGTTGACCGCGACGTCGCATTGTTCTCAAATTGGAATCCTTGGCGGATTTTTCTCTCGACATAAGGAGTCCCTCGACTCCACGGAACGGGTGGAAATCCGTTCCCAGGCAGTCAAAATGCCAGTGACCGCTTGGGAAGGCGCTTCCGAACCGAAGTCCATTGGAGAGTGCCTGCCTATTAGAGGGTGCCTCGTTATTAGAGCATGCCCCATTATTTCTCGGATGCCCCAAGGGTGCCCGCTTATTGGAGCATGCCCGGCAATCAGAAGAAATACGGTATCTAACATTCGCTGAATGATTACACTATCCCGGGGAATTTTCGAGCGCGGAGACATCGTTGACCAGTGAGAAAATTCGGCCATCATGAGAACATGAGAGAAGCGTGGGATCCAATCCGCAAATAAGCTTCCATTCCGGTCTCGCTCTGTAGATTTCTGGACCCCTCAGCTATGAAAATTACCTAGAGTCATAGGGCCGTCCACTTCCTGACTCCACTCATGGAGTTCCAAGCCGCGAAACTCATCCGCCGCGGGAAGTTCGCCCACGGAGTTTTGCCACCGCGGGATCTTTTCTCGGCGGGATGCTCGCATAGAATTCCCGTTGCAGATGCGCATGATGAAAAAACTCACGATTGAATCGACATGGTTTCCAACGAACTCGGCTCGGAGCATGATGTGAATCTCGATGTGGTTCGGTCAACATTGAAACATACCACCATGTTGTTCTAATCGAATACACCTCGTGTCGGAGTGAATATATTCAATCCCAAGATCGCTCTCTCACTCAGATCGTACTTTTCGTAGATTTTCAGATCATACTCGAGACGTCCTCGTGCGCCGCTTGAATTTGAGATTGAATCGATGCATACATCTAATAATACAGGAAGCGGTCATCCTCGTCGGAAGCTGACTGGTATTTACGCAGCGGACCGGTTTCGGCACAGCAAGACGCGCTTCGTACCAAGTGGCGTACCCAGGATTTCCTCTTGGGGGGGGGGCAAGAAGTTTCAATTTTTTTCCGCCCGCGAACTGTCTCCTCCCAAAAAACGCAACCGCGGCGCGGCATGGGGCCGGAGGGGCAAAGGTGAAAGAAAACAACCTCCTCTTCTTTTTTTTTTAATCACCGCATTTTGATTTGAAAAAAAGATCCCATGGGGAATCTTCGCTGAGAAGTGTGAGCGTCAAAACAGAACAGGGGGAAATGAGGATTTTACAAAATAATGTCGAGTTCCTTGGACTTCGGTCACGCAGGAGCGAAAGAGCTCGCCTTGAAGAATTTTCAGCTCACTAGCAAAGCCCGTCGCGCATCGCGCGACCGAAAGTGGGAGGGACTGTTGGAAGGGGTCTAGGCAAGTAGCGCCCAGACTGTTTACATGATGAACATTAGGGTTCGTCGGTCGTACGAATCCCGAATACGCAGATTTTGGAGGGTCACCAGGGTGCCCTCCTTGTCGTCGAGGACGCCCACGAAATCTCCCCACATGCCCAACGTTACGATTTTCAAGGAGGCGTTTACCGGTCGGACGTTCTGTTCCAGCTTTGTGGAACCGTCCCCACAGCGAATGGATCGTGGGGGTTGTATGTCGAAGATTATTGCTTGGATCGAAACCGTGTTGTTTTCCTCGAGATTCATTAGGTCTTCCAGTTCGACTGAAGTGACCGTTACCGGTGGAAGATCGGTTGATTCCCGATGTGCCGAAAATGAGTGCACTGAAAGCCCGGAGGGCCGAAAAAAAACCGTTGCAACGAAAACCCGGTGCATTGAAAAAAAATGCACCGGGCAGTGGCCCTTTTCAAGTCACTCCCAAACCAGAGCCGGTCACGAACGTCCCATTTGTGACCAAACTCGTTCCTCAAAGAGACTTTCTCGAAATGGTTGGTCATACTACCCCATGAGTCCCGATTTCGTGAATGCAACGCCCTGCTGGCCCTCGAAGCCTCACGACGTCGCGTGCGAGATCAGCTTGCCTCTCTGCTGCTGTCTTCGCTCGTTTACCCGAATTCTCTGTTACCTCCTCCGCGTTTCTGGCATCCGGTTCTACCATGATTCGTCAGAGTGTCCAGACACCTGACCGATCTTCGTTATCAACCTTCAGATTACCCCACCCCAAGTCAATCTCTGTTGACAACGAAGTATGAGCGATTTTCGAGTAGTTGAAGGGGCACGAAAAACGTGTCCGGAATACCGTTCACGCGGTCCGGTAAACGCGTATCATCCGTTATTTTTTTTTCGCTTGGACCGTACTTCAACCTAACGTGCCGAAATCGATTACCACTCCGTGTTTTCCGAAGATATTTCCGTCTAAACTTGACCATTTTTCGTGACCCCCTCCTATCGATCGGTCCCCCGATCCGATTTTAAGGACGTTTCCCCGTCAGAAAGTCCACGTAGCGTTGGCCAAGCACCCCCTCAGAGCGGCCGGCCGTCGGAGTTGCATGCCGGGAGGAAAGTCCACGTAGCGGCGGCCACTGACCAAAGAAAGTGCCGATACATCGCGCCCTCTTCTCGATCCAAAATTATTCATATGTATGTGCCACGTTGTGGCGTGTAAATGTACGCGATCTGTCTCTGAAGTAAATAAACACTCTCATTCGATGTGGTTCTGTCAACTGTTTCCCGGTGTGCTCTACGTTCCTTGCGAGTCGAAACGAAAATGGCTCCACCTGTGAAGAAATCTTTGAAACGCAGTAAGACCACGGACTCGGACGAAGTCGCGTCAAAAAAGATGAAATCTCGTCCCAGTCTCACGCCTGACAATGAGCCAAGTACGTCGACGGCCAAACAAACGCTAGCCTCTGAAGAATCTTGCTATCAGCAAGACAGTAGACAAAAGCTTCAAATGACTTCGTTGAAGAACGGCCTGCATCGCGAGCCATTGACGTTTCAAATCCTTTCCAAATCGCAGTGGAAAACTTGGGCCCCTCAGGTTGAAGCTCCCACGTGCATGTCGACTTATGGATTATCTACGCTTCCAGCCGTCCTTTAGCATGGTCTTGTTATCGGAATTCTCCGTTTTTGTTCAATCACTTCAGTGAGAACACAGTGATTCTCGACTGTATTTCTGTGGTTAGGATTCAGTGGTATTTGCCGATAGTTTTTTTGAGGGGTTCCGAATTCATGTCACCGGTATTGGTGTGGTTTCCCTCGGGGACTTGATTCATTTCGTCGTTCGTGTAGACCAGCGGTTCCCGATTAGTTTCCATGCCCGGCCCCCTCACCCGGCGACTAAACCATCTGGGCCCCCTTTATTTGGTCTTTCGAAAATATCTTGCGAATTCAATCGTGCATTCGCGCCTTCGGCTTACTTATCGCGATTCTCACATCCGCCTCTGGGTCCAAACGAGACCGGTACTTGTTTTTGAGCGAGACCAGCGTTCCGAAACCTGACTCGCACAAACAGGTTGTTGAAAACGGACGATCATCTCATTCGAGCTCACCTACCATCAGGCGACAAATCGAATAATGCGTTTATGAAGCGAGACCCACAGTGGCGTACCTAGGGGGGGGGCAGAGGGGGCACTTGCCCCGGGCGCAAAACTGGAGGGGCGCCACGTTCAGGGGCGCCGCGCTCGAGGGGGCGCAAAGCTCGAGTCCGAACCTGTATCCGCTGGAAGAGGAATTAAATCTCTTTCGAAAACAAAAGCGTATTCAGGAGAGGTTAAGGGCGCGAAGTGATGGAAGTGGGGGATGCGACTGGACTTCCGTGAATATTCGTGATCGAAGCAAGAATTCAGATCTTGTCGGACTCCGGAGTCCGGACCCGCGCCCAGAGTCGGAATAGACTCGTTCCAGTCAATTCCCATGCCGTTGTGTTTGGCAATTTGATCGAGCCCGCGATGCACCTGGATCGAACTGTTTCTCGAGCAATCATTCCCTTCAACCGTCGGGACGAGACGAGATATGCAAGCTTCTCGCAGCTTCCCCGAACCAGCGCCGACGTGCAAGGTGTGCAAGCTGAAGTTAATAATGTCTGACTTGAGGGCTTTCATGGGCCAGGACAGACTGAGCGCACTAGCGCTCCTGAGCATTGAGAGAGAGGAGACGGAAAATACAGACTTCCAAGCTATCATAGAAGAGTTTGCGGCATCCAAAGCCCGGAAAAAGCAATTCTAATAATCTCGCCGAACATCATTGTAGTCCCATTAAATAAACATAACCTCGGTGAACACTTCTGAAACTTCGGAGCACCTTGAACTGGGGGGGGGGGGGGGGGGGCGCATTCCGGCCGGCTTGCCCCGGGCGCGCTTCACCCTAGGAACGCCACTGGAGACCCATGCGGAGCATTCGCGGGCCACGAAGATGTGCTTAAGATACTGATCGGTTCTTCAAGCTCAGGTTCCACTCGTCCAGTACAATAAAGAACACCGTCAACATGCTTCAGTCCTACACCAGTGTTTATTCATTGAAGACTGCGTGCTTATATAGTCCGCAAATGCGGAAGGGTAATAATTACCAGAAAATTAAGTTCTAAATATAACTTCGTTGTGAAGGCCGACAACCGGCTACCAGAACATTCCATTCTCAATAGATATTAGCAAATGTGCATCTAAGGCACTCGGCAGTGTTTGAACTTAGGTACAACGGCAACGGTCGATATTGCATAGCGGGCTCCGAGACCTCCAGAATCGTCGGCGCCGTCGGGCCCCCCAAAAATCATGTCAGTGCACGACCGCCGACTTGCACCACAAAACGTCAAGACGTCAGCCCTGTGCGCTACCTGCCTGAGTCGGAAACCCCTGAGTTGGAGCCGGGCTTTGAGGTGAGCGCACTGAAAGCAATCGAAGACGTATTTCCGGCAGCAGAGCTGAAAGGGTGCAACTTCCACTTCGGCCAGTGCATCTGGAGGAAAGCTCAAGATCTCGGACTTGCAGTCCACTATCGAGAACGGGGAATCAAGCAGACTGTCCGCTCAATGGGAGCTCTAGCATTCGTGCCGCTGCACTCCATCGACGACGCGTGGCTCGAGGTCAACGCGGATGCGCCAGCCCTTGATCACCCTGCCTACACCCCCCTGGAGAAATTGAAGGGATACTTTGTCAATATATGGTTAGAGAACGCCTCCCTCTACCCAAGATCACTCTGGAGCCATTACAGAAATTTTTCGGTGCGCACGACGAATCATTTAGAGCAGGGGTGCCCGACCTGCGGCCCGCGGGCCGCGAAGCTTTTCTGTGTGACCCGCGGGGTCATGTCGGGGTTTACATGGGATGCGGCCCGCGGGTGTTTTTTTTTTGAAGTGGACTCACATTCGTTTATTGAATGGGTGATTTGGTATAAACATAAACATATGTACTTAACAGTATCACAGCTAATTGCCGTTGATCTGGCAGCAGATTCTCCAGGGGAACAGGTGGTTCACCTTAGAGGATTTCGCTCTGGCCTTCGGTTTGAGGACAAAGCCCCGTCTCGACGAGGCTGAGCTCAGGTTGAATATCATGTCAAACCGCTCTTCATTCTTGATAATCTTTCTGAAGAGTCTGATGTCCTGGTTCTCAAGTCGATCAGTTATCGAGATAATCATGAGCTCGCCATTTCTCGAGGAGCATCTTGACTCTACTTTCCGAATGAACCTTCTTTGCATCTTTTCGAGCAGTTCGATGTCTCCCAAGTTCATGGGGTTCCAGACTTCGCAGCAGTAGGTCAGTATCGGGACAGTGTGGGATTGATACAGCTTTAAATACAGCGATGGTTGTTGCACTGTGAACGCTCTCAGAATCCAGTTGCATAGCAGAGAGCAGCGTTTGACCAGGTCGTGTACATGTTCGGGAAATTTGAGAGAGGGAGAGAGGATCACACCAAGGTCTATCACCAGAGTCAGCTTGGGCAGCATCTCATCGCCAATTCTCTACGTGTTCTATGTCCCGTTCGAGTACCAATCGGAACTTGTCGAGCTGCAGTGTGACAATACGCTCAACGAGCGTTTTCTCAACAAAAACTCTCTTGAATTTTTCCAAGACGACTTGTCGAAGTCGCGTTTCCCCAATCTCTGGCAACATGCTGCGAGACAGATCTCTATCTTCGGGAGTACACGCTTGTGTGAGCAACTGTTTTCGTTGATGAAACATTGCGAATCAAAGTACCGAGCTCGGTTGACTCAGAGTCATTTGAAGGCACTCTTGAGAATAGCTTCAACCCGCGCATTTACTCCGGACTTCAATCAGCTTGTCGAATCGTGCCATGTTCAGTTCTCATCAAAGAAGAGAAATGTAAATTAAAGCGGTCAAACCCGGCAGCGCGTCTACGCCTGCTGCCGCCCAGCTGTGGGGCAGGATCGGCGGAGTCCATCCGCTGTTCAAGGAAGAAGATCTTCTACGGGTCCTCAGTGCTCAGGGAGTCGAGAGGGTCGTGAGAGAGAAGTACGCTGTGAAAACCGTTTCTGATGGAAAGAACGTCAAGACGGAACGAGCGTCTCATCGAGTTCGCCTTCTCTTCTCGGAGAGACTGCCGGATCTGGTCACGATTGCTTCCGAAAGCTACAGAGTCACCCTATGTCCAGCATCGCCCCTACAATGCCTCTCATGCTGCAAATTCGGTCATATTGCCTCATCTTGCCCGAAGGCAGATCAGCGCAGATGTCGTAAATGCGGGGAGTCAGGCCACGAGAAATGGGAATGTGAAAGGAAGGCCCGTTGTGTCAATTGTCGCGGTCCGCATGCGGCGAACCACCCGAGCTGCCCCGTCTATGCCACGTATGCCAAAGCCGCCAACGAGAGATCCGTTAACAGGATCGTGACATCGATCACTGATGCCCGAATTGTGGATATCGCCATCGAACCTCCTGTTCCTCCCGCGGAGGTGAGCCCCAACGGTGATGAGCGTCCATCTTTCGCTGCAGTGCTCGGAGCCCCGGCCATGCGCAAAGTGGTAAAGAAGACAGAAGAAGGAGAAGTAGTGATATGCAACATTCCTGCCGCCCCAGCTCGGTCCAGAGCCTCCCGCCCCTCCCGGGGAGCGCCTCTCGCGGTTCCTCCAGTGCCACCCACGGCATTATCAGCGGACGGTATCTTCCGGCTTATCAAGAATCTGTGGGTCTTCGTGAAGCCCATGGTCGAACCTCTTCTTGCCGAGAACCCCACGCTTGGGAAAATAGTCGACATTCTTTTGTCTGACTCCGTTCTACAGATCGTACGTCAGTCTGTGGAGAGTTGCCCTCTTGTCAACCCTCCCAATCATTTAGAGCAGGGGTGCCCTCTTGTCAACCCTCCCAATGTCTAGTGAACCTTCGCGATTTTCCCCGGCCCCTGCTCCCACGATCACATCGTCGTCAACTCAATTCGCGTATAGCTGCACTCGGTGCCCTCGCTCCTTTGCGACTGAACGAGGGCTCAGGATCCACACCGGCCGCGTGCACTCGGAGGGTAGAGGAGCTCGAGCGAGTTCACTTCCTCCCGCCCCGTCTCCCTACTTGTCTCCGGCTCATCGGCTCGATCTCAGAGAAGAACTCAAGAAAGTCCGCGAGAATGTCAGAATTGTCAACATAATACCTAAAGCGGTTCGTCGGGTCGTCGCGGATGAGCTCCGTGGTGCTCTCCAACTGGTTTGCTCACAAAACAATGAGGACTCCTGGAGGAGCCTACTCGCTTTCGCTCCAGTGGTTTTGCAGATGCCTCCGTCCAAGCAAGGTCAATCGTGGCCAACGATAATTCGTAGGAACATCGCAGCCTACAGGGCTGGCGCCCGTTTCGAATACACTCTTGGTCCACGCAGGCGTTGTAGAGAAACTGTCTCGAACGATGCCCTCGCTGCCAAGCGCTCTTCCCGAAAGCTAGCAGAAGGCGATGTCAGGGGCGCTGTGACGGCCTTGCTTTCCCAAGACTGCTTTGCCCCTAGCTCCGCGAACTCCATGCAGCAGATGAGAGATCGCCACCCTGAAGAGCCAGCCGACATCGCTTACCCATCCCGCCCAGCAGGCGCGTGGCAAGGACAAACTCCCCCTGAGCTCATTGATGCCTGTATAAGGTCGTTCCCCAACAGCTCCTCCGCCGGGCCAGATGGACTTCGGCCTCGCCACCTCAAGGATCTCATCGCGACCGAGCTCGGAGAGCCGGCGACACGTCTCAAGGAAGCTATCGGACGGTTCATTGACCTCCTCAACGCGGGCGAAACCCCGGTGTCTGTTCGCTCGGTAGTATTCGGAGCCTCATTGCTGGCGCTCAAGAAGAAGGATGGCTCACATCGCCCGATCGCTTGCTCACTGACATTCAGACGCCTGGCTGGCAAGGTCGCGTGCAGACAGAACCTCAACAAATTCTGCTCGGTGCTAGGGCCTAAGCAGCTCGGCTTCGGTAGACCCGGTGGAATGGAGGCAGCAGTACATTCATGTCGCGCGTTCCTCAATGCTGATGTGGGAACCCCCATTTTGGTGAAACTCGACTTTGCCAATGCGTTCAACACCATTCGAAGGGACTATCTCCTGGAAATGGTATCAAACCATGTCCCCGACTTACACCACCTTGTTGACAGCGCGTACGCCACTCCTAGTGACCTTTTCTACGACGGCACGATCCTGCAGTCTTTCAGCGGTGTTCAACAAGGAGATCCTTTGGGACCGCCACTCTTTTGTCTCGGCACAAAGGAGCTGGTTGACTCCCTAGTCGCACCTCTCAATCTCTGGTATCTTGATGACGGAACTCTGGGCGGTGAGCTGAGCGACATCATCGCGGACATAGCCAGGGTCCAGCAGTTCGAGTCTGTTAGCGGACTTCGTCTCAATCCCGACAAGTGCGAACTCTTCGTGGACCTACTCGAAGATGAGCAGAGCCAGCAGGCGATATCCGCAGTGCGAGAGCTCCTCCCTGACATTCGGATTGTCCACAAGGACAACTTAGAGTTGCTCGGAGCCCCCATATTCCCGGAGGCTGTCTCGCCATCGCTGGAGGCCAGGATGCGTAAAGTGCATGACATGATCGCACGCTTGAGGCTGCTAGGATCGCACGCCGCACTCTTTTTGCTACGTTCTTCGCTTTCCAGCGCACGATTCCTACACGTGCTACGCTGCGCGGATGCGCGGTCGGCGGAGGACGTGCTGCACCGTATCGATAGAATGTTCTCCGATGCTCTCTCAGACATCCTCAACATTGACTTCGGCGGCTCCCTCCTCGATCAGATCAGACTACCGACACGGCTCGGCGGCCTCGGCATCCGTTCGATATACGATCTCGCCACCCCGTGCGTGCTGTCGTCCCTGCATGCAACGAGTGCATTAGTGCAGAGCCTGCTTCCCGAACCGCATTTCCAGGTGTTTATTGCAGTCCTAACGTCGCTCCTCGACGACTTTTGCTCGACGGGCAGGACACCACCGGAGAAGAAGCACAAGCAGAAGGACTGGGACGGAATCATCGCTGAAGAGAATAGGGATAGCCTCCTCTCTCGTCAGACCAGCAACAAGGATAAGGCGAGACTTCGCGCGGTTGGCTCCCCAGGAGCGAGCAAATGGCTGCATTGTCTACCGTCGGCCAACCTGGGAACCCTTCTCGATGACAACACGGTCAGAATTTGTGTCGGTTTGCGAATCGGGGCCAAGATCATGTCTCCTCACACTTGCATCTGCGGAGAACCGGTGTCTGCACTCGCGACCCACGGGCTCTCTTGTGCTCGGAGTGCGGGCCGGTGCACGCGGCATTCCCAAATAAACGATACGTTTAGCAGGGCGCTGCGAAGTGCACACATTCCCAACCTACGAGAGCCACCCGGCATGTGCAGAGGTGACGGACGGAGACCAGATGGGGTCACGCTGATTCCGTTTGAGAGAGGAAAAGCCCTGGTTTGGGATGGTACGGTCGTCGACACTCTAGCCTCTACATACGTCGACGCCGGAAGCCTCTCCCCAGGCGCCGCTGTCTCCAGAGCCGAAACAGTGAAACTTCAGAAGTACGCGGACTTGACTTCTGACTACTTCTTCTCCCCGCTCGCCTTCGAGACTTTGGGTGGACCAGGCCCCCTCACAGGAGCCCTCCTAACGACTGTCGGCCAGCTCCTCTATGAGGCCACGGGCTGCAGACGAGCAGGAGAGTTTCTTCTTCAGAAGCTATCCATTGATATACAAAGGGGGAATGCTGCTGCCGTAATGGGCACCCTTCAGGCGTACGAGGGCCCGCACCTGCACCTGCCGCGGGAGTGATGCTGTATATTTAATCTAATCCAATCAATCGAATAGCCAAATAAAAAGAGGAGCTCCAAAAAATAAATAGACGTTTATGCCTAAGTCAAACCCGGGGAGATTACCAGAACTCGTCTCATCAATTGCTTCTCTGAGGAATGCGGAGAATATAGGTACTCAAAAGCAAGCTAGAATCGGTATGTTGTCTCACACGATGGAATTACCCGTGATGATTGGGAGAGCGGTCCAATGTCTCAAGTTGTCCTTTTATACGCTGGCCCCGTTACACAGTTTTCGCTGTGTACTGACCGTGCGGCCCGCGGGAGTTCGCCAACTATGGTATGCGGCCGGCTCGGATTTTGACTTGGGCACCCCTAACTTAGAGGTCAGGGGTGCCCAGACCTCGGGACCATTGAACCAGACCATCGGGAAAGCTCATGTTAACATTTCGAGATGGTCAGACATCTCCAAGCACAAGAGGAGCGATACAGACATGATATGTCGCAACTCAGATCGGGTCAAGCGCCTCCCCGATCTCGTGCGGCCTACGACGAGAAAAACGCGAAACTTGAGCGATTGGTTCCACCAACTGGAGACGAACGAGATTTCGCTGAAGGATTATATCCTCCTCGTGGCATCCAACACACCCCTGTGAGTTTCCGGGTGTATACTAAAGCTGAACCGTGAGAACCTGAATAAAGCAATGATTGCCGCTGAGTCTTCGCGCATTATTTTTGCACGCGGGTCCGAGAACATCCTCCGCCCCTGATTTCTGATCCCAATCAGTTCTCAATACAGTCATACCTCGGTTAACGAATTTAATCCGTTCCTCGAAAACGTTCGTTAACCGAAACACACCTCAGTTTCAACCCAAATATCAGCAAGAACACGCGCCTTATTGACCGGGTTGCTCTGTAGAAAAAGTGAGGAGCCATCTTGGTAGGTCCACGACCTCATCTCGTAGTGTTCCCGGAAGATTCGTCATCAGGATCGAAAGACAGGTCCGACCTCGGTTAGCGTTCGACTTTATTTTGTATAAAACCTAGATTTTGAATTTGGAAATATAGAGAGTTACACTTCGACGTAGCTGTGATCATTGCGATATCTGACTTTGAGACAAGAAGAGACACCTTAGATCTTCGTTATGATGTCAACGGAGCCGCTGTTCGACGCAGATCATGTGAGACGACCCGATAAGAGTGAGATGCAAGTCGCCAGTATCGAGCTCCGTTCGATATGAAAGTTTACGATTCGACCTGAGTAGGGCTGAGAGTTTTTCACGGCTCTCTTCCGAAAAATTCTCTGAATCTCGCAGTTCCCACTGTCACTCCACTCAGAATCGAGACGAATCGTCGTTGGCATCCAGCCGACTCGTTTTGAGGAAAAGTTCGTTAACCGAAACCACGTTCGTTAACCGAGGAAACTTCTGAGGGACAAAATTCGTTCGTTAACCGAGGCATTCCTTAACCGAGGCGTTCGTTAACCGAGGTATGACTGTACCTATAGTCGTCCGGGAATCGTTTCAATTTTTGCGAGCAATAGACCGGCAAGTTCATGAGCGTTCATGGAGGACTCAATTGTCCTGCTTGGAACACTTGTCGCCGGAAGCCTTCGTTCGGTTCGTATGTTCACTCATCAGAGCGTCTCGGCGTCAAACATAGAAGCTTCGCTCTTCCGTCGCGGTTGAAGATTGAGAAAGGGTGACCGTCGGGCGTGCGGCTCTCGGGCGTGCGGCTCCCGGGCTTCCGATTTTCGGGCGAACGGCCCTCGGGCTTACGGGTTCGGGCTAGCGGTTTCGGGCGATAGGGCTGTAATCCTGGCCACAACTCACTCACCCAACGGCTGACGTCACTTAACACGCTGAAGGTGATCCTGCAGCTACAGGAGAAGGTGAAAGTCCTCGAAGCCGAGAACTCGGAGCTTAAATCGGAGATGTCCATGCTGAAGCTACAGGTCGACATGGATGACCTGCACATGAAATCGAAGAATCTGATCATGTATGGCATCCCAGCACCGCCAGGCGGAGCTCGCAAGTCAACCCAGACATATGTGGCGAAGGTGTTCTCGAAGCTGGGTGTCAAGCAGAGGGTGATAGTGGCCCACAGGATCGGCTCCAAGAGCAATAAACCAATACTGTCCAGTTCGAGAGTAGATCGCATGCGCAAGAAGCTTTCGAAAGAGTGAGAACGGCACCCGACACTTCTCTCAGCTTTTTGTCTCTGGGCGACACGGGGAAAATTGATGTGCGTTATCACCTTAGCACTTCAGCACCTTCCTCAGTGAACTTCTACGAACGGCAACGATGGTTAAGAAAGATGCCGGTTGGGCTCTCTGCAGACCGTTTACAAACAGCCAAACTGTAGAAATGGTAAAGAGCAGAGAACCAGGTGCGGAGAGGATCACTCTTCATTCGATCAATGAGGTAATTCAGCTGAAGGACAGACTGCTACGCGAAGGTTCCATTCAATCGAACAGCCCGGCGGCGGGACTGGTAGTGGACTCAGAAAGGTCGAGTCGGAAGCGCGGAAGAGACTTCAGAAACCAAGAACCATCAGCCAAGCAAGCCAAGTAGCTTTCGGATGTACGAGCGAAGGTCCCAAGGGGCAAACCGTCAGTGAATCATGTCTCAATGTATCTAGACGGCTGACGTACATAGCGAAACTTTCTAAACGCATTTTTACTATACGAAGTTCTTTAGGAGCAACATATTTATATCTTAAGATATTGAGCAAAAGAAGTACCTGATGTGCTTTCATTTTTTCTACCAGAATGATGCTTTGCTGTCAATTGTTAACGTGACAGACAGGCGAAACGAGGAAAATGAGGGGGCGGGGGTTGGATGTATAAATTTCCTACTACTAAACATACGAAGTCTGAGATGCAACTTCAATGATCTAAGCGGCCTTACGGTGTCGAAGAGAAACCGAATGTGATAGTGCTGACCGAAGATCTGGATTTATACGCATGAGACCGGATGCTCCTTTTTTCGAGAATGCCCAACCGGAGCCCCTGAACAGGCTGGTGTTTCAAACCTTAGCCTTGACCGCTCGTACACGCTTATCGTTTCAATCGCCTCGACCTCGTTCCCTGATACCGCTCCATTCAGCCTCGGACCCTCAACGATCTCGAGCTTCGCTGCCACCACCGTAAATGATTTTTCTTCGTCCTCGACTCTGTAGTCTGATCTCAGTGTGAAATTTGCTGAATCATCCTCCTCGATGTCCTCTTCCGCAGCTTCCTCTCTATGGTTTTCTACTTGGCCTTCTACTTGATCCAGCCCTGTTTCCCGTTCACGCGTTCTTCGCATGAAATCTTCCTCTTCGAGACGCTGCCACTCCTCGAGAGCCTCGCCAGCTTCCCTCGTCCACCGCCCTGCGATGGTCCAATGAGTTCACAGATAATCCACCTCTCTCGACAATACATGTCGTGTCCGGTGAAGGACTACAACGAAGCGTCCGCCAAAGCTATATAAAGCGGCCGAGTTCTTAATGAACGTTCCTCATTTGCTCACGTCGTTGTCTATATCCGAGTCGTCCTCAGCGTCCGTTCCACGGACATAGCAATACACGCCAGCTCTCTTCCTCGCCGATCCTTTGTTCCGCGCACCGACCTCTCAGCTTCGCAAGTTGATCTGCCATATCTTCCATTGCTGCTTCGACCGCCGTACTACTTGCGAAGTTATTCCATCCTATGGCCGCATCCTGCATTTTCACGGGCCGCGCATCCTCCACTCGCCGAACTTCGCGCCGACCTTCTTCTCGCTCGCTTCTGAGCTGTTCCATCTCCGTCTTAAGCTTCGCAAGCTGCGCCAAGATCGCCTCCATAATCCTTTCCCCTTTTGATCCTGAGTCTTGGCCGTCGCTCGCACTCGTTGGTCACTACCTGCCCGCTACCACTGCACGTGTATCCCACCGCTGCTAATTGTAACAGGCTTGAACGGGGACAGAGTTGATTCTCTTCATGCGGATGGGCTATAGCCCCCTCCCAGGACCTTCCCCGCGCCTGATTTGAGGGTTTGAGATTCTGTCAGTCCGGAAGACTTTTCTCGTCACTACGCGTACAAATTGTCTTGCAACAGGAACAGGGACGCGGATTACAGAGTTTTTCGTCCGATCCACCTGCGGAGAGATCCGCTACCGAAAATTCTTGACGTTCGAGTCTTAATATAGGGAATATCGTTGCGAGAGTCGATATGAACATCAGCTAAATTATCCTAATATTCACCTCTATGTTTTATCTTGAGGATCAACTGATGATAAAAAGGTCTTATCGAAGATCGAGCAGTTGATGGTCCCGCGCTATCGCCACCAGGGTCTCGGAGAAGAAGTCAGCTCCCCGCCAGAGAAAATCCTGGCGACGCCACTGGGTGGATGGATCCCTTTCGATCGGCCAGTCGCAAGATCAAATCCCAGAGGAGGAGGAGCCTCCGGTTGAGATCTTGGTGGTTTCGAACCTTTACCGTTCCGCGTTCCGCGCATCCCCGGGAGAGGCTGATGTCTCCTTGCGCATCTCTGCTTGGGAAGTGTCCCACCTATTGTGAGAAGTTTTTTTTTGGTTGAAGTGATGATACAATTTTGGAAATGAGTAACGACCGCGCATTAATTTCGATTTCTGACTGCGACGGATTATCGTCAGTGATGCCATCGAGATCACTGACGTCTTGACAAGTTCCAAACGGTGTAACAGCGACAACTTTGTTAGCATGGCGTCGAACGTCAGGTGCAACCAAATAGAATCCCCGCATTGTGCGATATTGCTTTTCGCACCAAAAGTCGCCGCGCAACCCCGGGAACAGTCTCGCGCACCCCAGGTTGGGAACCACTGGTCTAGAGCATGGCTGAACGAGTTATTTGGGCCGCCCGTTAAGACATCCCGATAATTCGCTTTTCGCAGAATTTTCCAGGTTGTGACTCCCAAAAAGTGCGAATTAACGGAATTCTACTGTACATGGCACTCTTGAGGCTGACTCCGGTAGTATGAATCCCAGTCCCGTTTTTGCGCCCCCAGAGGCTGCGCCGGGGGCACGAGCGCCCTCTGTCCCCCCCCCCTCCCTAGTTACGCCACTGACCCAAACAAATGGCCAAGACGAATCCTGTCAGCGATCGAACTCACAAAATCCAGAATAAAAGCAATCGAAAGACTGAATGTCTTGAAAACGATGTTTAATCTGGAGAGCCTGGAACTGACCAAAGACACATCAGGCAGACTCATGTGGTGCTCATTCCGTAAACAACTCAAAGAGAGCGTGCGGAATAAATTGATTTCAACCTGGAGACTATCCATGGAATCCAAATCCACACTTGTTCTGTACCGGCAGTTCAAGGAGACAAGAGGTCTCCTGACAGATACCTACGACAATACTCGGGGTAGTCGCCTTTTGGCTCTGACTCGAGCCGGCATGCTGAATACAAGGACATGGCTGCACAAACAGGATCCATCCGTAGACCCTCTGTGTCCCCGATGCGGGGCGCCCGAAACTGCAAAGCACGTTGTTTTCGCATGTGAAGAGGAGGGATAATCTGAAGAGGAATTCGCACGACGCATAGGTCTGCCATCAAACTCAGATGCAACGACACTACGAAGGACCAAAATCACGCTGTCAACATGGCAAAGACAGAAAAAGTGATCTGCGAACGCAACACAATTCGCCCCTGAAATGAAAGGGACCATATGTGCATATGGAAGATCAATAAATATCCTATCCTATACATATCCCCTCTCGAAATCGCAGGAATCGATCTCCAGGCCGTAGTCCCGAGTTGAAAGCGAACGTTTTTCCCTCCTATTGATCGCCGAATCTCCCTCTTTGCGGCTCGGCGTCACTTCAGACGGATGGACTCCACGGGAGAAAATTCGCGGTACTTGAGGAAATGATAAATATTCGTGTGAAATACCAATGATCGTGCTTTCAAACATCGCGGTTGGACGGAATCCTCCGTTACGGCTCTCACTCGTAGAGTGAAATCCCCAGGATATTTTGGTTCACGTTGTGGAAATTTACCGCTGGAGTTGAGCGGAGAAGTAGTTCAGAAAGGTCGGAGACAGAATTATCTAATGTCGCTGTTTCTGAGAAGGTTTTGTAGTTGACGCTCTCTATTTTTGATGTTTTGTTGTGCTCATGCTCGTCTTTTGTTCTCAGGTGTTGTGGGTTGTTGTTTCTCACAAACGAAGTGTGTGCCGTCAGCCATGTCCTGGCATTATCGCTGTATCGCGAGTCGCGAGTTAGTGGGGGTTCTGATTCGATTAATGACGGCCGTCGATCTCCATACAGTTCAGACGTAGATAAACTTTACAATTTCGGTGGAAGAGCTCGATGGCACTGGTTTCGTGTGGGCGAGTCATGAAATAATTCATGGGAACAATATTCTTGCGAGGTGTGTTCTTTGGATTCGTTGTGATTTGCCAGATAAGTTTCAGCGTGTTCGATCGACGGGATAGAGGAGTGACGCGGATGGGATGACATGTTTAAGAATGACTGCATAGAAATCGTTTCGAACCAGTACTTGACATACACATATTAGGTACTAGCGTGCCCGGTTGCGCTTCGCCGCGAGAGGTTACGTCGAAGGTCTGCATGGCGGAACACGGAGGAGTAGGGTGTGAAGAATGAACCTCGTTTTTCCGTAGTTCAACGGAAACGGAAGCACGGAAATAAGACATAGTTCCAATAAATTGGCTGAATGGTGATATTGTTGAGAGACAAACCTCGTAGAAAAAGTGGCTGACAACTCTCTATACCATAACGTGATTTGTCACCGTTAACATTTCCGTTAAGTGAACCGAATGGGATCATCATTCAATGAAAGGAATCTGATGGTATTCAGAAACGATCCTGGTTCTTGGAAAGAGAAATGGCTGGAGCAAAAAGGAAACTACCAGAGCATGTGGAGGGAGGAGGAGATACGTGTACAGGCACAAAAATTCCGAAGAGGGGTCATCTCGACGGCTGAATTCCTCACCAACAATGACCAAAGCCACCTCCTGGACTGTTGGCGCATTGAACTGTCTCTCATGTCATCCAGCGGGAGTCTTATCCGCCCTGATAACGACAACATGATTTTCCCGAGACATCTCCTGGATGCGAGTGAAATGACGCACCAACTGATGGTGTTCGTGGAGAAACTTCTGTAACCTCGTCACAATTTTCCGATCCACTTCATCGTTTTGACTAATTTGACTTGTTGATCAACCTCTTCATCACTCTCCCCCATGGAATAGATTTGAAGGAAGTTGTACTCAGCGTCCGGCAGAGATAACAACGACCCTACACGATGATGGACCTGTCCTCGTACTTTGAAAGTCGGCATATAACTGTCTCTCATTATTTGCGTCGCACCGAAAGATGTCATCTGGAAACACGAGTTATACCTTCGAATGTTCAGGAGGAATTGTCTCGATTCAACAAAATTCCCGGACGTCAGAGATGCCAATGGTTCTTGAGGTGGAACCAACTCTGGGACTCGAGTCTGACCCCCCCGCACAACACAACCCGGGCGCCTCCGTCTTGAATCTCAAAACATGACAGATGTCGCAGACCAAACCCATCCCCCCGATACTCACACCTGGGTGACTCCAGTAATTCTCATCGGGAACGTAATTCCAGGCAGCCAATCTCAAATCAACATAAAACGACCGTCAACGACATCTCATACGTTCTCGGTTTTTGACCCGTCTCACTTGTTCAACACTTGTCTCCTTCGATCCCATTTCACGTCGACGTTCTCGCTCCGATTGCAATCGCGAATTTTCCTGTACCATCGTTCCAACGGAAGGATGCTCTCGACCAACCCGTGGATCAGATCGTCGCTCTTCGGACTCACACAATAACTGACGGAAGCTGAACCCAGAACCAGACCTGCACCGAGGTTCAGTTTGTTCAACGCCGTCATCAACGCATACAAACGTACGTTGTGGATCAGAGCTCAACCTCACCCACCGTCGCTCTTCAGTTTTACACAAAAAATCACGGAAAGTGACTCCAGGCCCGAATCCGATAGGACCAACATCCTGAGACTTGATACTCTCACCGACTCTTGGCGTCGACTCCACCGCCCAGGGGTCTCGGTAGCTCGTCGGACCTTCATCCACCTAGCCTTAACGGTATCTCGACTCAAAGAAGACCTTTTACGTGCCATAGCTCACCGACGATCACCTCACACAAATTTCACCGACCGCACAGACAACCTCTTCAAGTCAGACCTCGTTGTCAAAATCACCAAGGGATCCTCTCCTCGACCCCATACACCCCGATGAAACAACGAAGTTTGGAAAAAATAAACGTGATTCCAAAAAAACTTGACGTGACGCTGCCCGATAATGATAAAAGGTATCCTATCGCCACCCGACGATCAGTGCCCACCTCTCCGTCGAATTTCAAACCTGACGGTTCGAACGTTTTCGAATCCATAGGCCTCAAAGTCGTACTCACATTCGGATTAAAAACTTGACGTGACGTTGCCCGATAATGATAAAAGGTATCCTATCGCCACCCGACGATCAGTGCCCACCTCTCCGTCGAATTTCAAACCTAACGGTTCGAACATTTTCGAATCCATAGGCCTCAAAGTCGTACACACATTCGGATTTATAGGTTTAGATCATGATCGATTCGCTAAACTCAATGCTACTGCTTCATTCGATCATGCCGCCGCAATTTTGTTAGAGCTGCTCACTTGCACTATCCGGCTTTCTATAGTCTTGGATAAGTTGGGGTTAGGTAAATTCTACAGCTTCTTCTGGTCTTGGCTTTATGCGACCTGTCATAACTGTTCTCTGCTCGACTGAACCTTGTCTCCAGAGTGACCAATGATCATAACTTCGCTTTGTAGTTTTGTTAGATTTGCTCAGGTCTTGCTTTCTTTCAGTCCCTAACCGATGATGTCAAACTCGTTTTTTTGTAGCGTTTTGCCAGTCTTAAGCTTTCCGAGTTTTCTGGTGATTTGTGGTTTCAGTTAACGATAAGTACTCTGCGCGAAGCAGCTCACTCGGTTTAACAACGGAATTCTCCGTTCTCGATTTCACTGTGTGAAACCATGTGATTTTGACGGGGAAACGTCCTTGAAATCGGATCGGGGGACCGATCGATAAGAGGGTGTCACGAAAAATGGTCAAGTTCAGGAGGGAATATCTTCGGAAAACACGGAGTGGTAATCGATATCGGCACGTTAGGTTGAAGTACAGTCCAAGCGAAAATAAGTCACGGATTATACACGTTTACCGGACCGCTTGGACAGTATTTCGGACACGTTTTTCGTACCCCTTGAAGTACTCGAAAATCGTTCGTACTCCGTTGTCAGCAGAGATTGAGTTGGGGTAGGGAAATTCCCAGGAACGCGAAACGGAGAATGGCGAGGGTAGAGGGAGGAGAGAATCCGGGCAAACGAGCGAAGACAGCAGCAGAGAGACGAGCTGAGTCTCGCACGCGACGTCGGCGTCGTTGGGTTCCGAGGGCCATCAGGGCGTTGCATTGACGAAATCTGGACTCATGGAGTGGTATGACCAACCATTTCGGGAATGTCTTCTTGAGGAACGAGTTCTGGTTAGGAAATGATTTGAAAACGGCCACTGTTTCCAAGGCAAACTTCCTAGCTTCCGATAGCTGTGCCTTGTATGCCTTCATCGTTGAGTGAAGCGACGTATGATAGCAATCTCGATCAATTCTCGAACGTTGATTCTCCTTCCGAGTCGCTGGGGGCCGCAAGCGTCCGGACCCTAGCGGATGAGAGATCATGCTCATCGGAATGGTGGGGATTTCAATGACCAATACAATGGGTTGACTCCGCGTTCCGCGAGAGCACGCCGATGAAAATCCGGGAATAGGCTAACTTCCGTAATATTTTCGAAAAAAGCACTTCTAGACATTTTCATGCATTTGCCGAACCCCATCTAAGCGATTGGGTTGAGATGAGGAGGCGAGAGAGGGAGGGGGACGCTCTCCGGCAATATGCACAGGGCGCCAACTACCTTAAGGCCGGCCCTGGGTAGGAACGACAGGTTTTACACGGTGGACACGGTGACCACGGGCGGATCCATTCATATCCATCCATTCCATTTACTACATATTAGTGGCTAAGACAGAGTTTCCCAAAGGTCTTTCCCGTGCCCCACTTTTTGAGCCAGAATTCCCGCATGCCCCACCGACGTCTTCTGGAGGGAGAGTCGCATGATTCGGTATCTAATCAGCAGGATCAAAATGACATGAATGATCGGGGCGGAATTCCGAAATTTTATCATGTCAGACAAACACTTCAATGCCGCTCAGTTCCAATGGTTGAATTGCACAACATGAGCTTCACACAACTTTGCTATCCGCTGCGTGATCGCAGTGATCCTCAGCCGGAGGTCCCCTCTTTTTGTTACCTCACGCCGATGCCTCTGATCTGACACGAGCTGGTTCACGGTACCAAACCCGCACTCCACAAGGTATGAGGACGGGAAATGAACCAGCATCTGCGCGGCGCAGGAAATCGGTTCCGGGTCAAGTGGGAATCTATCTTCATCGACCCACACGAGCACACCTTCGTCTCGAACACCATCCTTCAAATCGTTACATTGGAGTTCTTCCATCTCTTCCTGGTATTCAAAATCAACGGCATCTAAACTCATCAATCAATCAGATATTTATTCACTCGATTTGAGTAGTTTCTACCTATTTGAATATATATACACATCGTGTATAGGTCGCTCTTTGGTTCTCAGGTTCCGAGAACAGAGCAAATCGACATCTGAACTTATCAGGAACGGCTGAGCGAGTTGCAATTGAGAATTCTCGGTGGGTAATTCCACGCTCCGGGTAGAGAGGTTTGATAGCATGAAAAGTATTCAAGGCCCCATGCCTCACCGGTGGGGCGTACGCCCCACTTTGGGAAACCCTGGGCTAAGAGGTAAACTCGCGACAAAAAGTTCCTTCTATCGCGGTCGGAAACTGGGGCCAACTTCGGGACGGCCTATAGTGTGGAGATCCAGTGCACCCTTTCGGGAAACGGAACTAGAAGTCGAGAAATTCATGTTCCAAGCGTGTTGACCATGTTGAATGAAGGATTTGAGGAATGAAGTGGAATTTACTTCGAATGGACCATACGTCTCGCGCACTGACCCTTGGACTTTTTTCCGTGGCTGAAGTTCTCAGCCAATTTTATTTGACGTCGCCGGGACCACCGTTTGGGTATTGCTTCAGCCGACGGACCTCTAGAGAATGAAAATGGTTCGGGCGGGAATCGAAGCCGGGACCCACATGTCGTGAGTCGGGTACGTTTGCACCTCGCCACGACCGCCGACAAGAGTAGCAGCCTAGCGGCTCTCAAAGTGTCGACAACAGTCTCCATATGGTTGAAAGCATCTCGGTTTCTCCATTCAAGTAGGCAGTGGCGTAGCTAGAACGAAGCTTTATCAGCTAAAGCTTCGCATTTCTCAATGTCCACGAAGCTAGCTTCGTAGAATCTCGAACTTCCGTAGGAAGAAATGCGGCAGGACGTTAGAAATCTTGGCCGACAGGTCTTCCAGAAAATTGACGAAAATTCGGTCGGAAGCAGGGGCAAAGCCAAAAATCCGTGAATTTTATTTTTTTGGGGGGGGGGGCGGCTCCATGTTATGGGGGGGGGGGGGGTTGGATACTCCGGACACCGCTCCGTAGTATAGTGATGGACGGAGCACTCGAGCACTATCTTGACGTTTCAGAGTCAAATCTCCGTAAGAAGCTGACCATAAGTACTAAATTCTCAGCGCGTTATGATAACATTTCCAATTGCTTCGCATGGCGATATGCACGACGTTTCAGGGCGGAAGGCCACCCGGCCTTCCTCTCATATAGAAGCAAACCCTTGAAATAAAAGCGATTTTGAACTTGAACTTGGTATAGGGAATTAACATGGGACGAAGAAATTACGGGGGGGGGGCGGTCGCCCCCCCCTGGCTACGCCACTGATGAACATGCGCGAATGACTGCAGATGTATCACGACGTACTCCGGTGACGTCACAATGATTGAAGCTGAGTGGTGGATGATGCTGTACAATTACCTCCCGTTTGACTCGTTGGCTCCATCATCATTACTTTCCGGCTCCAAGACAGCTCCACCGAAAACGACAGTTAGAATAGTCAAACCCTGGGCGACTACGATTCAAATTATGGGGCAGACAATTAAAGAGGGGGAGTGTAAGCGCCGCGGAAAAGCCTTCAGGTTGGAAGTCGGAAAGCGAGTAACGGATAGTGGAATGCAAGCTGGATAGACCCAGGGAGAGAGTCAGTAGCGATAGTAGCACCTAGTGGCAGAGGCAGGCGTTAGAGATCGTCAGAATCGAGATGAAGTCGTTAGCGTGAGGTCAGCTGCGGTTGAGAGGAGTCCACACCGGACGATACTGTCGGAATAAGAGAAGTAGTCGAGATAAATCAGGTGTTTTCCCTCTGCCAAGTGAGTCCATCTGGGACCCCCGAACCTTAGCTGTCACAGGAGCATGTAGTGTCGTAGGTAGTTTCAGATCTGTACCGCGCTAGCGACTCCAGCGCTCCCTCGCGCTAGGTGTAAAAGCACGTATGTACATACTCTCCTAATAATGGCGCTCTCTGTTCGGCACTCGAAGCGCCCTAATTGTGATCATTGCATGTAAACACTATTTACCGATGTCATCCCGCCGCGTCCTAGTCGATTAAATGATAGCATAGGAATGTATGGAACAGTAATAGCGCCACGACACCGCAGAACGAGAGGAAGACTTCTTTCAGTCCCCCGACTTCCATCGCCGAGAAAACGTAGTCGTGATCGAGCATCCTGTACTTGATGTACGATGCTTTGAGAGCATCGACTGCTCTTACAATTTTCGGCTTTATATGCGTCGTGTTAACCCATGTTTTTGTCGACGCGTTCGCTGATCTACGCCAGAATCTTTTCTCATGAGGTTGAGCTCCATACAAAGAGGCTTTCACGTGAGGATAGTGGAGTAAACCGTGCGCTAGTATATTCTGAGTTATCTGAAAATGCCTTCCCCGAGCGATTTGACCACTGAAAGTCTGGTAAGAGGAGCATACGTCCTGGGTGGCATGTGAGCCAGGCATCACTTCGAAAGCAAGTTCTCGGTCAAATCTGCTGAGCTGCGTTTTCATCAGTACTGGGTCATCGCACACGGTGCGATATTGAATTAAAAAAGCGAGAAACGTCCAGTTCACCATACCACTCGATGACACTGAAAGAGGAGAACATTCTCCATTCAGGCTTTCTTCGCTGATGGCGGCCTCCAAGTCTATATCCTTGCTGAGTCTGCCTACGTAGTTGGTTTCCCAATCAGCTCTAAACCAATTCGTCCGATAACCGTCGAATTCGCAAGACTCGATGGTACACCCAGAGGGTCGGATTTTCTGCTCATAAGGCGATGAGACCACTTCTCCCTTCAATAAGTTGATCGGATATCGGATTGATAACGATATCAAACCGCTGATGAGCAACAATAATGTCCCTTGCTCCACTGAATTGATGAGGGAGTTTTGATGGTCACCACTGATGAGATGATACACAGTTTTCCACGTCTCAGGTATCGGATGAAGAATACGGTAACGTCGAATCGACAGCAGCAATGGCAAGGCGAGGAGTGATAGCAGCGTAAGAGGAATTTCCAGGGTCAGATACTTCGGTAGATTCGAGATCAATCGGGTTTCCCAGGGTGGAGGAACTGCCAAACGCACAGTTCGATACTCATAGGCGTAGACGAAAGCCTTGTTGCTCTGCAAAGGAGAATGTTATCATGACCGTGTGGCTCTCACCTAGATATTTATCGAGATTCGGCCGTGCGCCCCGCAGTCTGTCGACCACATGCGCTTCGAGACTGCTCACCCCCGCGCAGGATTCGAAGTAGATCGTTCCCCCTTTGCTTCCCTCGTCGGGGAATGTGGCAGAATGGAATGCCAGGGCAAGGTCCACGCTGTCATTACGAGGAGATTCAGAGAGGGAGAACATGCTCTGAACGTGATGGAATCTGAATACTTCAGCGGTTATTTTGTAGACCTGTCCACCAACGATTTTGCCCGTCCTCCGCGCGGTGATGCTTGAATGTACTTTATCTTCGTTTTCTATTCTTACAATGATGAAGACTCGTCGGAATATTCGGAGATAATTGTTAGTGTTTCGATTCATCAGAGCTCGCATCACCCCCAGAGGACTTCTTGATGCGTCTGCGTGAGACCACTCCCTTACTTGAATGAGAAAACGCTTTTCGAGATTGAACACTTGCAGGTATCGAGAACACGTTTCGCACTGATATCCGAAAATCCCACTTATATGCCAGAACTTTTTCCTCAGCAAGGTCCCCGGAACCTCGGGATCGCGCCCCCAGGAAATCAGGATTTCTCTATCTCCTGGTTTGGGAACAAAGTATTCTTCTGAAAGATATACTTGAGCGCGAGGCAGCTCCCACAGATAGTTCAGACTTATCTCAGCTCCCTGGTCTACACGGAGTACGAACACCAGCGTCAAGCTTTCCTTGGATGACGCCTCGAGACACATTACGGTGCAGATCTTCTGCAGTTCAGCGCTTGCACTGGAATGATTCAGTTGTAGCTCGGGGCTCGTTTCGTCGCTGGAACTCCCAACTGACACGAAAACACATAGGAAGATCGCGTGGGTCAATGCAGAAGTCATCCTCCGTCGTCGAGTAGCACTCGATCTGTTGTGGGGCGGAAGAAGCTTCCGCTTGACGCTGGACGGGGGAGAGGAACACTCTCACTCTCGCCAATGATGACGTATCCCTCCTTCGTCAGCAAATCGTCCCTGGAGAGCTCGCGCCGCGCCGGAACTGAGAACTCCAAGGGACAACCAGACGATCAGCAGCGGTCATTGCAGGTGAGACCGGAATGATGGCGGGGATGGCGAGTCTTCTACCGCCCCTCTCAACTCGAGACCTGTAACTGACTCCATGCCAGGACTGCGGGGCTTTGGAGCGTCTCCGAAGTCTATCGGGGAAGCACCGTAGAACCTCGACTGACATAAGGGTAATCAAATCATGCTGAGTCGATAGGACTTGGATCTGAGAGTGCCGTCCCAGAAACGCGGGGAGTTGCCAAGGAGAATCCCCGGGACATAGATTTCTCACCAGGCAGGCCGAATGGGAGCTAGGAGCCGATTGAACCTAATCGGAAAAATTTCCACCGATTTCAAGAGTATCCAATCGGCGGCAGTTGAGCTGTCCATCTTTCGTAGGTCTCACATATCCAATACTCGCGGATTGATCACACTATCCTGAGAACATGAGAGTAGCGTGGGATCAAATCCGCAAATAAGTCACCATTCCGGTCTCGCGCTGTAGATTTTTGGACCCGTAAGCTATGAAAATTACCTGGAGTCATAGGGCCGTCCACTTCCCGACTCCACTCATGAAGTTCCAAGCCGCGAAACGCCAGTCCCGCGACATTCGGGAAAACTTTTTGGCTCCACCTCTGCGGCTAAGCCGTTTATATGTAGTATTGATGATGGATATGGGTAATAAAGTGAGTTGATTGATTGATTGATAGTCGCAGAACTCTGAGGTAGCGTCATCGAGGAAAATTTCAGTTCCGATAAACGGACCCGTAGGCACCTTGGAAGTGTTTCCATTAATCGAGCGGCAGGGAAATCGACAGGAGCAGTGTATTCATGGAGAGCAGTGGTTCTCAAAGTGGTCCATATGGACCCCCAGGGACCCCCATTCCCATTAACAGGGCCATAAGGGGGTCCATGAATGGAAAAAGTTTGAGAACCACTGATGGAGAGGATACTCACGCGATCCATGAAGGCGGTGACACCGCCGAGGCCGCTGTGGCCAACTTGGTAACGAAGTCTCGGACTCCAAAGTCAGGGTGTTCTTCCATTCAAACCTTTCCCGCCGGTTTCCCTCGATCGGCTTGGCGATCCGAAAACTTTTGTTGATTCCGCAGATGATAAAGGTCGGAGCCGTGCATGCTCATTCTTAGAGGAAGAGTACAACGACCATTCGAGATACATACTGCTCGATCGATTGGAAGAGAGAGAAACACTGTTCACCTTCTGGAGCTCGCATACAAGGACAAATTCAGCTCCTCGCAGATATCGAGCCGCCTTGACACAAGAATACAAGGTGATCCATTCGCGAGTTCCGGATAAGTGGTCTCTAGAGTCCGACATGTTTCCGTTAGAGTGCTTCGCGGTTCTCACGCATTTTATTTCGTCTTTCACTGGCGCTGACATCCCCATGGAGCTGACCTCTCAGAACTCGGTGCGAGAAGCCGAAAGTGCCGCCCTGGAGCGGAGTGGTTTGAATTCTCGTGAGTTGATATTCCAGGGAAATTGATTCTCGAGGGACGCCGCGAGAATATCAACGAGAATGTTCGGCAACTGAATAGCTGGTCGCACGTGCTGTCCAAGCTCAGCACGGAGAGGCCCCACAATGCTTTGGCAATTTTTTGGCGATCTGAACCGCGACGCTTGCCAGACCGACTCATCATGAGACGAAACGACGCAGAGAGTTAATCTCAGTCATTCTTTCGAGTCTGACGGGTTACGACGCACTCCAGTCAGAGAGAATAACATTTGGAAAGACCCGTGACAGCGAGTTATCTCGCTCCCCTGTCATCGAACACGCATATTCAGGCAGTTGAGGAATATAATAAAAAAACTGAACCCAATACCCCAACGGCCATCGAGGAGTTGTTCTCATGGTGCATGCTCTCGAGGAGATCGTGGCTCTAGTCCGTCTGCAAGTTGAGCCCTCGGAGCGACGCGGTCAATAAGGTCTCGGTACGGGAAATGCCGAATATGAGCGCTGGCTGCAAAGTGGACTTCCCATGAATGCGAACGACGGGGAAAAGTCGAGGAGACATCGATGCCTCATCTGAAAGTGCGATCGAGGTTTGGCATAATCCCTATACCTCGTTTCCACGCTCATGAATTTCTCAGCGATCGAGAAGCCAGCAGTGGTTTTGCGAAGGTTATTGATTCCGCTGAGGTTGCCTTATCGAGACCTAGTCTCTTTGCTCCTGAAGACCTCCCGATGATGATCCAGTCACAGCCATGCGCCGCCATGTTTTCAGTGAGAGACTGAATTCAGATTCGTTTCAGAAAACGAACCTTCTCCGGCAGGGGTTCCCATATCTCCGGCGACAGGAGCTCTCCGGGGGTCTCGAGGTGCTTGTTCAGCTTATCCTTCCATCGAAAGTGAATTGAAGACGAGCTGATAACACTCAAAGCCAATATAGGTCCAAGAGCTCCTAGACATGGGGAAGTTCATGATTCCTTTGAATTCGAGGTTCATTCCGTTCGCAAGATATGACGTCATTTCGTGACGCTATAGGAACAATGAACGGATCCTTCATCTAAACTTAAGAAAATGTTTGACATTCCTCTCGCTGACTTTTGAGGTTGTTCCTAACGAATATCAAGCGGACTCTAGAGGTGACCGGACGCTCTTTTTGTCAAGAAGCAGACGTTCCTGGTGAGACTCCAGCTTCTGATGGAGCAGATGAGGACAAACTCAAGCATCAAATTCTTCAACCTCGAAAGCAACTCCATAAGCTCCAAAGAGTATGGTCGGACCGATCTTGGAATTTTTTCGATGCGCTGCCAAAATGTTATGGTCGGAGCAACCCCAGAATCATTCCCATAGGTCCCGGGTGCGAGGTTTCTGGACCCGAGTAGGTAATAAATTGACCAGGGTTGAGATCCGATACCAGAGTCCGGAATAGACCCTGGCTCCCGTAATACGGAATACGGCTGTTTTCTGAAGATACGATTCGTATTATGATACGGCTCCACGGCCCGTCTTGGTAATAAGGCATCGAAGAATACGGCGTCTGAGTTTGAACCTGGGGCTGATTCGGGATCGCTCTCCCTGCCATGAGGTGCATTCTGAATCACAACCGTAGATCGCAAAATTGACACCCCGAGTTGCAGCATAAATTCAGAATGACGTTGAATGAGCGTTCCCTATCTACTGCATGAACCTTTCCGAATAGGAACGAGGCTGGGAGGAACACTGCCGTTTCCTATCAAACTTCGCGATTCGAATCAGTTTGAGATGTCAGACAACGCTGTATTACAGTACGGGCCGTATTACCAAGACGAACATAGAGCCGTCTCATCATACGAACCGTATTCGAAATACGGACCGTGCTGCCGTGATACGGTACGGGCCGTTTTATCAGTGCGGTCCGTAGTATCGTACTGTGGCACGGTCCGTAGGGCTCCATTTCGCGGTCTCAAGTCGCCAAGGAAAACCGTGCGGTCGCCGAACGCAATAGTACCGTCTGTAGTATAACACCAGCAATCGTGGGCTGACCAGCAAGTCCTCAGATACTGCGTTGAGGAATATCGCCGTTCTGACGCAGAGAATCATGACAATGACGAAAATGACGAGCCTGAGACGATTCTCACATCAGTTTCGCAGATCATCCGACGTCGGCCTCCTCTTTAGCAGTTAGAACGATTGATCTGGCTGCTGTCGTGCACTCCTTAGTTATGGGATATCACGCACCAAACTCTGTTTATTTCACACTGACGTGTCATCTTGGTTTCTAAAATATATACGTACTGCTCACAGTGGCGGATCCAGGAATGGCTCGAGGGGGGGGCGTTTTCAGACTTTTGGTGTCCCAGGCGTATTTTTCCGGCCTGATCATGCGATTTTATATTGAACTAGCCGGCCTTCGGCCGACTACGCTGCCCGGCCTCCGGCCGACCGTTTTGGGTTTCCTGCGCTGCCAGTGGACTGTTCTCTGCGAGGGACAAAGAAGAGGTCATATGTTTTCGTGACAATGATATTGGAGGGTTTGGAGATCATACAACGGATTACGTGACTTACGATAGACGGTTTTTTGTTCAAATCGTCACTCTGAGTTACAGTATTTCCGAAGTCCGGATATAAATTTGCGAGTGAAGCGCTAGCTCGTCAGACCGACCCTGGCTTCATCGCCATTAGCTTGGAATAGTATGATCAGACCTTCTCCAGAATCGCCTCTAGAAGTTCCAAGAAGTATGATAAGAGAGGCCCCGAAACCCCCCCCTAGACTCTGAGAAGTTTTTCCTGACCGACCCTGAAATTCCTGCCCTGTTCTCCGATAGACTCCGGAAACATGGTGAGACTGAACCCGATATCACCCTTCTGGACTCTGAAAACTATGATCGGAACGGCACCGTAGTCGCCTTCAAAGATTCCGAAAAGTATGATCTGACCAACTCCGGAATCCCGCCACAGGTTTGAAAAAGTATGCTCAGACCCGGAATCACCTCTATGGGTTCGGAAAGGGATCATCAGAAACGCTCACAATCTCCCGATGGACTCAAAAACTATAATCTGTCCGACCCCAAAACAGCTTCATGGATCCCCGAAAGTATGGTTAGATTGACCCCGGACACTTCTCCATAGGTTCCAGAAATTATGATCAGAGCGACCACGGAATCACCCCTTAGACTCGAAACAGGATGGTCTGACTGGCCTCCAAATACCCCCGTAGACTCCCAATAGTATGGTCTGACCGACCCCGAACCGCCTCAGTGGGTTCAGAAAAATATGATCAGACCAATCCCTGGATCACCTCCATGGGCTCTAAAAACTGTGATAAGACCGGCCCGGAGTCGCCTCCTAGGGTTATATGAAGTTCGATCGGGCTCGCCCTGGGATAACCCCCATGGGCTTGAGAAAGTTTCATCGGAGCGACTCCGGAATCGTCCCTCAGGTCTCAAAAGGTATGATCATGGGGGCCCCGGAACCGCCAAATCGACTCAAAAAAGTATGATATGACCGACCTCAAAATCCCCGCCCTGTAAACCCATGGAATCCAAAGACATGGTGGACCCGACCCCGAAATCACCTTCAGGTACTCTTGAAACCATGATCCTAATGACCTCGGAATCACCCCCAAAAGTTTGGAAAAGTATGGATCAGACCTGAATCACTCCTATAGGTATCAAAAAATATGATCAGAGAGGCACAGAGACTCTCTCCTCGTGGACTCAAAAAAGTCTTATCTGACCGACGCCGAAAAACTCCCATGATTACCGAAAGTATGATCGAACCCACCCCAGAATCGCCTCCATAAGTTTGGAAAAGTATGATCGGAGCTCACCCCGGAATCATTTCCATAGGTTCCTAAGAGAATGATCAAACAGGCCTGGAGACTCTCTCCCCGTGGACTCAAAAAAGCATTATCTGACCGACCCCGGAAAACCCCCATGATTCTCGGAAGTATGATTAAAGCGACTCCGGAATCGCCTTCATGGACCCTAGAAAGTGTAATCAGACCTACCCCGGAATCGACTCCGCAGGCTCCAAAAAGTATGATTATGAAGTACCCGGGATCCCCAAATGGTCTCAAAGAAATATGACCGACCTCGAAATACCCGCTCTGTACTTCCGTAGACTTCTTGAAGTATGGTCAGACCGACCCGGAATCTCATCCCCGGCGGCGCACCCGGGCTCATCTCCATGAGCCCACAGAGTATGATCAGGCCGCCCTTGAAACGTTTCCATCGGTTATAGGAAGTGTTATCGGTCTGACCCCTGAATCGCCCCATAGACTCCCGAAAGCATGATCAGACCGACCCCGAGATCGCCCTATACGCTCGATAGAGTATGGTCTGGTGTCCTGGGCTTATGTCCTTCCCAGGAGCCTCTTTCACAACGTGAGAAAGGAACTGATCAATCGCCCAGGCGATCATCGGGCGCAAACACACGAATGAAAGGGCAAACGATTGAAAAACACCCATCATTTTCACGAAAAGCGCTCTGGAAAACTTCAAAGGGACCTTTGGGGTCCGGTCTGCATAGCCTATGTCCTTCCCAGGTGGCTCCCCGACAACGTGGAAAAAGCATTTGCCCCATAGATATCACCGCGAGAGAGTCTATAGAGGACAAACAAACAAACATACAAACATACCCTGGATTTTTATATATATAAAATAGATTGTACGTTCGATATTTGTTGAGTACAAAGATTTATCTATTTCTGGGAACATTCATGAAGTTCCTACTTCTGATTCGTACATTCCGCCTGGGAGGCCCGACTCGGGGGGGGGGGGGCGATCCCCCCCCCCCCCTGGATCCGCCCCTGACTGCACACCATACATATCAGCAGTCCCCAGTGACGATCTCTTATGCCCTCTGGCTCTCCACTGTGCCGAGCTCGGCGAGTGAACTGACGAAAGCGCAAACTGACGCGTGGTAGCGTTCGCAAATGTTACCGCAGCGAGAGCATCGGTAGGATAGGTCGGCTCGTGGAATGTTTTTGACTTGCAGAGCCTATGGTGGAAACCATGTACACTAAACCTGGTGGTGATGTGGCGGTGGTTACAGTTTCCGACTTTCCATCCGTCGGATGTCATCGCAGGAGAGGCTAGGAATTGGGGCTGAATATCACATGACTTGTCCCTCCACACGCTTCCGACGCGCTGTCAGGGGCGTACACAGCTTTTGCCGCAGAAATGCGGCTTTGCGGACACTCGGAGGGGGTGGTGTCAGAAATAAAACAACGAAGTCAGCTGATTTCTAAGTGACGGGTTTTCTCTATGAAGGGCGCAAGCTCTGGTATTGCGGTCTCGGCGAAATGTGTCGGGATGCCGGGCCGGTCGTAATAGGCAACTTTTCACGGTTACCGGATCACGTTTCAGAGAGTTGTGTCTTGTCGAGGAAAGCGGAGGAGATTGTGGGACTTCGTTGTTCGGTCAAGGACATGAGCCCGAGTTGGAAGTCGTTCGTTGACTTCGACAACGAAGTCCGACTCGGCGAGTTTCACTGCGGAGAGCTTGACGAGTCTCGTGGTAGTGATGCCTCGTAAGCGAGGAACGTTCGGTAGAGCCGTTGGCTGTTGGAGGTCCCCCGGGTACCAAACGTGTAAGGAACCGGTGGAAAAATTGGTGACATCAAGGATATGGGAGAGGTCTGAGGGACCGAGTCCCTTGGCCGTCGACAACGGTTTCCAATTCCCGCCAATACCGCCTAATGTGTCCGAGCTTAACGCTTTTACGACGAGATTGATCAGTCCCCGAATTCCGTTCATGCAAATTCGTCGACTCCGAGTAGAATCAGGGACATACAAAATCACGGGACAGATTATCAATGTTCCGGTAGACGTGCAGACGATGGTTCTGAATCTGCCGAGGGATTTAGCAAATGATTACGCTTTTAGTGTTTCGTTGAAGAAACACATCATTCATAAAAGTTCGGCTTATTCTGGCCTAGTCACAAAGGAAAGCACCAAAATTTGGTCAGGTCATCTTCTGACGACGCCTCTGTATAGATTTTATAGAATTGAAGTAATTGGGGTTGGGTCGACAATGTCCACGAGGAATCGGAACAATAGGAGATCGAGGAAGTCGATGGTAATGATGATTGTGAGCTCCTTGTGGCGAAGCAACAGTCTCTTCTATGGAGCGAAGAGAAGTGTTTCAACATAGCGCCAGGACAAGAATCGAATCCACTGAGTATAATCTCTGATGAACATGCGGAAGAGTTGGTGTTTCCAGTCATCTACCATGGAGTAGCTAGGCAGTTTCGTCAAGGTGTAAGAGTGACACCGTTCCAGATCACGACGAGCGAGATCAGGCGACGAGATAGACGAGGGGCCACTCCAGAGCATATTCTGTACATGACTGCGAAAATAATGCGATTGAGAGTTGCGAGTGGGTTTCTTGCCACATACCGGTGCAGTGGTGATTTGAGTTAAATCACTCGTCAGAAGATCGAAGATAGAGGATTTTGACCCTTCCACTGACGCCTTTCGGTACACCCTCCCGGAGGAACCTGAATTCAATAAAACGATGCCCCCAAATTCTGTCTTTGTCTCTTCCCTCTCGTAGTTGTTTCACTGCTTCCCCCCTCTTCCCTATTTCCGCATTTCTGCGGAACCGCGAGGTTCAACCGAAGGTTGAACGCTAGGTTTTTTTTTTTTGGGGGGGTCCAAGGGCACTTTGTCGGGCTTTTGGGGGGGTCCAACAGATGATGATGATGATTCCTCCCATAGGGCTCTATGGGCAGGTTCGAAATTTTGGGGGGGTCCATGGCCCCCTTGGACCCCCCCTGTGTACGCCTTTGCGCGCTGTAGCTCGTCTGTGCGCTCCAGCCTATTGGGGTTGAGTATATCGGTTTTGAACAACGGAGTGTCGCACATCATGTATACAAGCCTGTTCCGGGTGGAACGGTGTCACCCTAAAACTCGTTTCATATACGTATTTTTACAGAGTTGAGCTTTTCAAGGTCTTGTGGAAGGATCACTCCTGATTTTGGGTCTTCGAAGTTCTGGATCGGGTGTGGCTGACCATGAGTTGTCTTCCACACGTGGGTTTTTTGGCGAGTCATTGATCAGTTCTATCTCAGCGATTGTACAGCGAAAACTCCTAGATCACACGAGATATTCGGAACGAGGGTTGACAAGAGTGACCCCCCCCCCTAACCGTGGTGAATATATGGACTCGCGAAGCTTACTCTTTACCTCGATAAGAACGATTTGGAGAATGCCAAAATGCGACAAATGAATTCCACAAGCATCCATTCAAAGATGCGAAATGTAAGAACCAAGCTTCCGTTCCAATATACCCTATCGCCTGTTGTATCGCAGACGAATGTTTCCACTGAGTGAGCGGAGAAGACCGAAGGAGCGAACTCCTCCACGAGAAAGCTGGGGCTGCGCATGATGAGAAAAGTCACGAGTGAATCGATATGTTTCCAGCGAACTCGGCTCGAAGCATGATGTGTATCTCGATCTGGTTCGGTCAACACTGAAACATCCCACCATGTTGTTCTAATCGAATACACCTCGTGCCAGAGTGAAAATGTTCGATCTTGAGATCGCTCTCTCACTCAGATCAAGTATGGATTTTCAGATCGAACTCGAACTGTCCTCGTGCGCCTCATGCTTTTAAATTGATTCATCTATGTATACATCAAATGATAGAGCAGGCGGTCGTTCGCGTCGGGGGATGACGGGAGGTCATGCAGGGGACAGGTGTCGGCGTTCGGTTTTGGGTCTCGAGTTTCTGAACCTGACACACATGACGCCCCGATTGAAGGATGAAGCATTCCTCGGAGACCTTGGGCTCCCGCCTTGTACCAGCCAATCTTCCTCCTTCCGCCTTCGAAGTGAATCATACAAAGCGAAAACGAACTCAGTTGCTTAAACCTAAGAACGGGCCATATTTTTTGCAACGACTTTCAGTGCGGCCCGGTTGCGGTGAGCTTTCCAATCTCAGCTCAGAACGTTCAGGTCATACTGCACCACGTAACCACGGCCGTGGAATTCCGCTCAATCAAGAATGGACGCGTAATCGTGCCGATTGTGGTCTCTCAGTCTCGTCCGAGGTATTCCTGTGGGGAGATCCGTTCTCGGCAACCACTTTTTCAGGGGAACTGAATCTCACGGAAATCGTATCGCAGACTCCTTGAGTTGCTTCCCTCGTCGCATGCTCCCTTTTATTCACTTCTGGCCATCTGGAAAACGAGTCGATCAGGATAAGCTACATCCCTCTATCCAACCCGCCAAAGCACGCTTCTAACTGTCGCACTGCCGAATCAATGTCCTCATCTGACCGCGTCTAGTACAGAAGGCTCGAGCCTCTGCTAACTACGGAAAGAATCTCGCTGCAGTTTTATTGGGACCATGCCGCGCTTCCCCTGTCTATGCACTTCCTCTGGTTTCCACCGTTCGTACCTCTTTGCTCGTGAATCACTTCCAGAATTTCCCAGAGTGTGGCCTATTGCTAATGTCGCTGGGACCGGGCTTGCCATCGGTCGCTACCGCGTTAACGGCTTTGCTCCCGTGACGTTCCGCTATGTTCCGTGATGCTGATAGCAGACGTCCAAAGTTTTTCACGCGCCAGTGTGGGCTCTCCCAACGTTCCTTGAAGTCTTGCTCGACGAACTTCAGTAAGATACGCAGTAATTCGGAGAATTGGTTGCTTCGTCGTCCACTCATCCACACCATGCACTTGAACTGATATGCAGTCACACCGCCATTTTCGCCAACTCGAACTTCTGGTTCACGAATCTTGTGTCGTCGTCGAAGGAGCCATCGCTGGACTCCTAGCATGCTGTTCAGACACATTGGTACTTCCGTGGGAACAATGGGCCGCGGTGTCCGAAGAGTTCTTCGCGTGTGCACACTGTGGTCTCGAAGCCTCGTTCGACGTATTTTGTGTGGCGAAAAGAGCTAGGAATTGAAGAGGACGAGCTGAGATTTGGAGGAGATTGGTCTGCGTCGTCGAGTCATGATTTTGATTTTGATTTTGACAGCGGTTCATTGGATTGGGGCTGCAGTACAATGACGCTTAAGCCCTCAATGAGAAAAAAAAAAATAGTGTGAATGTGAAAAAAAAAATGTTTACATGGTTAAGAGCTACTTATGACTTATCAACTCGTTTGACCACACGGTCAATCATCTCCCTGCGGAACTTTTTGACGATTCCCATCGACCGGACCTCCCTTGGAAGAGATCCCCAAATCTTCGGCAGTCGATAAGCGAGTGCCTGTCTTACGAAGTTTTTGTTCGAGTTTGGTATCCAGAAGGCAGTTGCTCTTCGAACCGCCTGAAACGTCTTTCTCTCGATAGGGAACTGAACATCTCCAGGCAGAAGCCCCCTGGCGGACTTGTAGGCGAGAACCGATAGCTCGACACGATATAGCTCATCGACAGTGAGGAGGCCCTCTCTAGAGTACACATGTCTGACCGATTCGCAACGTTTGATTCCCGAAATTGCTCTAATCGCGTCGTTTTGAACGACCTGGGCAGAGTTAACAACATTTCGATAGCCTCCTCCCCATATTACGATGCCGTATGTTAGTACTGGCAGTAGGAGACAACGATAGGCCATGCAGAGACACTCCCATGGCATTCCCATGCTCCGCAGTTTACGAAGCGCCGAAATAATCGCATAACATTTCGGTCTGACAATCTCGAGATGTTTGCTCCAGCCAATCCTTTCGTCGAGAGTGAATCCAAGACAACGGACCTCGCTCGAGAAATCTACTGCCACATTGCACAGTGTCACCTGAGGTATCCTGAGAGTCCTCTTTTTTGACCGAAAGAGAACAATATTAGTCTTCTGTGCGTTAACCTTAAGACCAAAGGTTTCAAAAACTCCAATGACAGATTCCGTATTCACCATTGCCGCCGACACGTCTCGTTGAATCCGACCCGGTTCACAACTAAAGACGAGAGACGTATCATCGGCGTAGCAAATCGTTCTGCAGAATCCAAAAGAGTTGATTTTAAGCAAGACAAAGTTCATCAGAACACCAAAAGCGAAAGGTCCAATGATAGATCCTTGAGCCGCGCCCATGTTAACAGGTTCAGTGCCATGAGGGGCGCCGGCGCCCCTCAGGTTTCCGCAGCCATGAGGGACGCCGGCGCCCCTCAGAGTAGTTTCCAGTTTTCGCGCCGCAGAGGGACGGGAAATTGCTGGAGCTTCAATTTGAGAGCGTTGACGATTTCTCTGAACCACACTCTATTTCCGATCACAATGGCCTGGGGCTGGGGTTTCCAGCGTCGAAATAATAGTCGTGGTTCCTGGGAAATCGTTATTCCAATGTAGAGTTGCGATTCGTTGTTTTCTGTTTGAACGGTATTGAGCTCATAGCGCTGAGAACTTCGTCTTTCTCTCTTGGTTACAACTGATTTGTGTCTGTGATGAGAGAAACTGAGTTCCACGCTGTGAAACTTCCCGAAAGTTGTCCAAGAGTGCTTTCGGTGAGCCTGCCATCCTTTCTGTTGCTTTGACGATGGGTGAGACCAGCTGCGGCAGCAGCTCCGATCATTGTTTGCGATCATCCCGCAAGAGGAAAAGCATCGCGTATAGGGATAAAGACATCTATGTGTACCCTGATCTTGCTAACGCCGGCGAAAGTGAACAAGAGTCCCTTCCCGATTCGGGATCGGAATTCTCCGTGGGATCAGCGGACTCTGAGGTCCCGGATACCGATGACTTGAACATGGATCTCGTGAGGGACGTGTCGCTGAGCAAGAGCAGTTCTTTTGTCTGGAATGACGTGAGCGATCAGCAACTCCGCGGAATCGAATGCTCTACCCGAGAAGTTGTTCAACATCACCCTTCCTTCCCTTCCAACCTCGACCAGCTACAACCAATACAGGTTTATGGAGAATTTTTCGACCAAGATATCCTTGAGATCATTGTTACTGAAACCAATCGAAACGCCAACAAATACATAAGAGCCGGGTGCCTCACTCCCAATTGCAGAGCCAAGGCTTGGAAAGAGACAGACGCAGCGGAATTGAGGAAGTTCTTCGGCATCGTATTGTACATGGGAATCGTAACATACCCGAGTATCGCCGACTATTGGAGCACCAACTGCTTGTACCGGAATGATCTTGTATCTGCCAGCATGAGCCGTAATAGATTCCAAATACTGCTCCGTTTCATTCATTTCTCAAATGATGACGAGGAAGGGAGCGCTGACAGGGCTCACAAATTCATCAAGATTCTGAGCATGCTGCAAGACAAGTTCTGCGAAGCTTTGAAGCCAGGCGAGAAACTCACGGTCGATGAAACCATGATTCCGTTCAGTGGTAGGCTTTCTTTTCTCCAATACATGCCTTGCAAGAGCCACAAATATGGCATCAAGGTGTTCAAACTCTGCAATAACGACGGGTATACCTTCCGAATGCGAGTTTACACCGGCAAAGGTGTCGCTGATCGCAGAAATCTCCCCTCAGAGATTGTTATGGACCTTGCTGAGCCTTATCTGGATGAAGGACGAACTTTAGCGACCGATAACTACTTCACATCCGTAACACTTGCGAGAGAATTGCTCCAACGAGGTACGAATTTCGTCGGTACGTTGCGTAAGAATCGAAGGCATCTTCCACCCTGCATCGTGAACGCTCGCCTGCTGCGAGACCAAATCGTTGGCAAGGCATCGAGCGATGGAATAGTTGTCGGAAAATGGCGGGATAAGCGTGATGTACTTTTCCTCACCACGAAGCATGATCTTCAGATGGTGGATTCGGGAAAATTGAGGAGAGACGGCACTCCAAGAATCACACCTACTGCGATCCTTGAGTACAACAAGACCAAGCAGGGCGTGGACATGTCTGATCAGCTCGCAAGCTTCCATTCGCCCTTGAGGAAAACCATTCGATGGTATCACAAGGTGGTTTTTGAAATGATCCTGAATACAGCCATCGTAAATTCCCGAATCACATTCAACAAACTCACAGGAAAGAATATGTCGATGAAGCATTTTCGAGAAGAAGTCCTCAAAGATTTGCTCGCTATTCATGACGCGCCGCTCTCGACAATTCACCCCCGGCCGAAGCAAAGTCATCGTTTCATTCGGACCGACATCACCGACGGCAGGAACAGAAAAATCAGACGGAAATGTCAAGATTGCTACGCTGAGGCGTCGACTTCTCGGGGTAGAGTTGCTGCACAGAATGCGGTGAAGAAAGTGAGCACCATGTGTCGAGAATGTGAGAAATGGTTGTGTGTGCCTTGTTTCACCAAATCACATTAGAACGTTTTTCGGGAATTGTTTGCACGGTGACCCTCTGTTTGAACATTCTCCGAATACATTTCTCCGTTCTGCTGGCATTCATCATGCGTTCTCATTCGAAATTCGACGTGAAAATGTGTTTCCAGGAATGGAGATCGCCAGGTGCCATGAGGGTCGCCGGCGCCCCTCAGACCCATTACTATGGGTGGCACCTGGCGTACGTTTTTGATTCAACATAGGTGGCACTCAACCTGTTAATGGTCACCCATGGTGATTCGACACCACCGACCTTTACAGACTGCCGTCTATCACGGAGATATGACGAGAACCATCTCACGGACCTCGGCGAACAGCCGATGCACTCGAGAAGTTGCAGAAAGAGATCGACATTCAGAAAGTTGAATGCTGCCGCAACATCTAAGAACAGTCAGCTATTAATCATCATATGTTGTTTGTTTATTCGCTCATATAGAGCCGTTCTTGCTAAAATTACATAAGTCAGCTGATTACGGTCCTTTATTCTACCTGCTGCGGATGAGATCGTTGAGCGACCTAACTATTCTACATTTTTAGCATGATATTTGGGACAGCTATTCTGGCATCTTTAACAGACACATGTAGCGTGCGGGTCGTGGAAATTGTTGGTTGCAGAAGGTTCGTGATGAAAACCATCAGTCAGCTATTAATCTAGTCTGTCAAACTCCCGATCTCCCGACCACTCGCCCGGGAGGATGGGTGCTGTATACTTCTGAAATGCCGACTGATCCAACTCCTGTGTACTGGCCTCACCTCCGTCTTTGTCGACGATATTCTCATACCATGAGTACCAAAGCTCGAACGTTCGCCCCACCACGTTGAGCTAAAAATCGTTCTCGTCCATCGAAGCGGCTCGACTACAATGTCAAATGACACTTCATTGTCAAATCGCCACACTGTTCATTCGAGAAAGGTTTACATACATAGCAACCGGCCGCGACGGGATTCTCTCGGCATTAGAAAAGCGAGCTCTCCGATTCGAGCATATGAAGTAGCTCGGTGCTTGGAAATTCACGCGGTGTGCTTTAATGCTGGGATCCATCGCAACAAAGCCCGTATTATTGAATACCGGTGTCATCGTGCCGCTTCTTAGTCGATTTAATGATAGTGTAGGAAAGTGTGGAACATCATAAGCACCACGATACCGCAAAACGAGAGGAACACTTCTTTCAGTCCTCCAAGTTCCATCGCTGAGGAAACGGAGTCGTGATCGAGCATTTTGTACCTCTTATATGATGCTTTGAGAGCATTCACTGCACTTACAATTTTCGGCTTTATAATCGTCGTGTTAACCCATTCTTCTGTCGACGCATTCGCTGGTCTACGCCAGAAGCTATTTTCATGAGCATTATCTCCGTACAAAGAAGCTTTCACGTGAGGATAGTGAAGCAAATCGTGCGCTAGTATATTCTGAGTGATCTGGATATGTTTATCGCGAGCGATTTGACCGCTGGAAGTTTGGAAAGAGGCGCATACAACCTGGGTGGCATGTCGGCCAGGCATGATTTCGAAAGCAAGTTCTTTGTCAAATCTGATGAGCTGCATTTTCATGAGTACTGGCTCGTCGCACACGGTCCGATATTGAATCAAAAAAGCGAGGAACGTCCAGTTCACCATGCCACTCGATGACATTGAGAGGGGTGAACATTTTTCATTCAGGCGTTTTTCGTTGATGGCTTCCTCCAAGTCTATATTCTTGCTGAGTCTGCCTACGTAGTTGAGTTTCCCGTCAGCTTTGAACCAGTCTCTTCGAAAACCGCTTAATTCGCAAGAATTGATAGCACATTTAGAGGATCGGATTTTTTGCGCATAGGGCGATGAGACCACTTCTCCCTTCAATAGGCTGATCGGATATTGGATTGATAACGATATCAAACCGGTGATGAGCAACAACAAGGTCCCTTGCTCCACTGAGTTGATGAGAGAGTTTTGATGGTTACCACTGATGAGATGATACGCAGTTTTCCACGTCCCAGGTATTGGATGAAGAACACGGTGACGTCGGATCGACAGCAGCATTGGCAAGGCGAAAAGTGATAGCAGCGTAAGAGGAATTTCCAGAGTCAGATACCTCGGTAGATTCGATATCAATCGGGTTTCCCAGGGTAGAGGAACTGCCAAGCGTACAGTTCGATACTCATAGGCGTACACGAACGCTGTGTTGCTCTGCAAAGGAAGATGATATCATGACCGTGTGGCTCCCATCTAGATACATATTTGTCGAGATTCGGCCGTGCGCCCCGCGGTCTGTTGACCACACGCGTTTCGAGATTGCTCACCCTCTCGCAGGTTTTGAAGTAGATTTTTCCCCCTCCGCTTTCCTCGTCGGCGAATGTGGCAGAATGGAATGCCAGGCCAAGATTCACGCTGTCATTACGAGGAGATTCAGAGAGCGAGAACATGCTCTGAACGTGATGGAGTCTGAATTCTACGGCGGTTATTTTGTAGACCTGTCCACCAACGATTTGGCCCGTCCTCCACACGGTGATGCTTGAATGTACTTCATCTTCGTTTTCTTTTCTTACAATAATGAAGACTCTTCGGAATCTTCGAGGATAATTGTTGGTCCCTCGAGTCATCAGAGCTCGCATCACCTTCAGGGGACTTTCTGATGCGTCTGCGTGAGACCACTCTCTTATTTGGATGAGAAAACGCTTTTCGAGATTGAACACTTGCAGGTATCGAGAACACGTTTCGCACCGATACCCGAAAACTCCACTCATATGCCAGAACTTCTTCATCAGCAATGTCCTTGGAACATTGGGATCGCGCTCCCAGGAAATCAGAATTTCTCTATCTCCTGGTTTGAGAACAAAGTATTCTTCTGAAAGATATAGTTGAGCGCGAGGTAGCTCCCACAGATAATTGAGGTTTAACTCAGTTCCGCGGTCAACACGGAGAACGAACACTAGTGTCAAGCTTTCCTTGGCGGACGCCTCAAGACACATTGCGGTGCAGATCTTCTGCAGTTCAGCGCTTGCACTGGAATGATTCAGCTGTGGCTCGGAGCTCATATCGTCGCTGGAACTTCCAACTGACACGAAAACACACAGAAATATCGCGTAGGTCAATACAGCAGACATCCTTCGTCGTCAAGTAGCTCTCAACCTGATGTGGGGCTGAAGAAACTATCGCTTGACGCTGGACGGGGGAGAGGAACTCTCCCTCTCGTCAATGTTTACGTATCCCTCCTTCGTCAGCGGATCGTCCCTGGAAACCTCGCGCCGGACCTGAATCCTTCGAGGGTCAACTAGACGATCGGCAGCGGTCATTGCAGGTATTTCCGGTGCGCCCTCGGTCTCCGCGTGTCGATCGCCGTGATGGCGAATCTTCAACCGCTCCTCTTACTTAGCTCGAGACCTGTAACTGACTCAATGCCAGGACTCTAGAGCATCGGCATTGTCTTCGACGTCTATTGAAAAAGCTTCGTAGAGCCCCGGCTGAGGGTTGCCGAATCATCACGAGTCAAGGGAACTCGAAACCAGAGAGTTCTTCCCAAGGAATGCGGGAAGCTGCTGTGGAAAATTCCTGGGACATACATTTTTCATCAGTAAGGCCGAATTCTGAATCTTCTCATGAAGGAAAATGTTGATGATAGACGTCTTCGAAGAAAGCGCGTGGCGCTTACACGCCACCTGGCCATGGCCAACATCTAGTGTTGTCACTGGATAGTTAGCTCAATCCACTATTCTCATACTAACTGATGTCAGAAGACGAAAACCTCGAGATGCCCGGCCAGGCTGTTCCCTTGGTGAATCTGAGCGGCCTTCCTCTACCCACGCCACGCCGGCGCCGCGCCGCGGCGCTGTTCCCACCGAAGAGGCGAAAAAACCCGGTAGGGTAGTTCAGACTGCGACTGAACTGTTACTTGCGTGGGACACGTTCCTTGGTCGAAGTTCATGCTTTGGGTGGTGAACTTTGTTAGCGGCGCAGTGACATCATCAATCAGTGAACGGTCTTAGAATGATATTTATAATTTTGTGTGTTCGTCATCAAGTTTGGCGTTTGATATGCGCGCTAACCTAAATCAAGGGGGCACCTAATGGAGGTTTTTTTTTGAGGGTATTTCTGGTCACTTTGAGATTTTGGAGATTTTACCGAGTCATCAAATCTTTGAGTCTCTCGGTCGCCGTCACCTTTGTATTTGTTATCTCAACGGCCGTGGGCCATCTGTTTGGCCATCTGTCTGGCTCCATCAGCCTCACTCTCTTGGCCCACCTTCCCGCATCCCTTTGCCCGACCTCGAGATGGTTTCTCAGTCTTCTAGGCATGGTGATCACTCCGTTAGAGTGATTGAAACGTCTCTTCCGCAGGGGGATCAGATTTAAGGTTTTAGAGATTCATCTGACTACCCCGTCGGGGAAATCGATTGTCCAAGAATCCAATTTAATGTTTTGTGCTACTCTCCAACGTGTTATTTGTCTTTTACGGGCGACAGTTTATTTCGAACGAAAGCGATATACATACGTATACCGTAAACTCTCCAATAGAAGAGCAGTCTCCAGTGCTAGGACCCTTCCAATAAAAGGGCTGCCATACTATGCATTCAATCAATCAAATAAGTTTATTCACACGTGTCGTTGTTATAATAGAGAAAATAACATGAAATGTTACATATCACGGTATGTAAGAGGTTCGTCTAGGGTTCGGACAGGTCGTTGAACGCTGTTACTGAAACGCAGTCCCTCGCGTGGTAGGGGAGAGGACCCGATTATGGGACAGTGCCTAATATGGGACACTCCAGATTTCCATGAACAACATGTGATTCTGAGGAAACGTTAACATGAATGGATGCACGTTGGGTCGCCAAGCAAATATCACGAAGCGGCCTTGGAGTTCATTGGTTTTCCCGGAATTGGTGGCTCGAACACCGTATCTCGACGATTCGAGTTCTCTGAGGAGCTCCCTGAGAAAAGGAACTCGTATTGAGGAACTCGTGGCAAGATTTCCGACTGGTCATCCTCGAAACTTGCGATATTGGGCTCGGAGGAACTTGACCACATCTCCGTATTTCACTGACACAAGCCTCTGAGAGTTGTCCCTCATTGGGACCCCATGTGTCCCATATTGGGAACCCTTCTTTCTTCCGAAGACTCTCCGTGTCAATGATCGATCGCAATTTTTCTCGGAAACTAAGAGTGCTGTACCGAACCTGCAAGTGCCTGCTTGCAGCCCTATGAACGGAGATTCGGGTTGCCATGCCAGGTTCCAAGAGTCGTCTACCGTTCGAAGACGCAATCGATTCTAGAAAAAGCATCCCATATTTGGGTCTCCTCCCCTATCTTTGTGAAGTAGATGATCTCTACCGGTCTCACAGATATTATCTTCGGCCCCACTGGCCATCAGCTAAGATATTGCTCTGGAGGGCCTCCAAGCGGACCCCTGGCGCCGATGTCGCCGTCTGCGATGTCCCTGACGTGGCCGACCGGTCCCCGCCTTGATTGTTGTGTGGACCTGACGCGTTCGAATGGCGGAGGGTCCCTCAAGTAGAACCCTGGGGCCGATGCAACGGTCCGCAATGACCCTGCGGCGGTTACCGGCAATTTGAGCGCAAACTAAGTTGAGCGCCAAGTGGATCTGGGCGCCGAAGAGCATTGAGCGCGAATGAGAACTGTGTGCTGAGGTAATTCGAGCGCACGGGACACTTGAGCTCACAGAAAACATGAGCACGGAGGAGATTTGAGCGCGGAGAAGATTTGAGCGCGTTGCTTCGGGTCGAGCGCTGGTTTGATCTGAGCGCGAGCACAACTTGAGCGAAATCTCGCCCGCCTGTGTAGCTTGGTGTGAAGGGGACCGAAGAGGATGGTTCGAACTGACAAGTAAACATATGTTTTGGTAAAAAACAATTGCCGATCCCGCTATGATGGATGGAAAGGCCTTGGTCCAAGAAGTAATACACGACATAGCTAGCCGGCTATCAGGCCCTTCTTGATAGTTAAAACGGTCGAAAACTTCAGGACAGACCTATATGAGCAATTTTCAAATGCATGCCATTTCGCTCTCGACGGGGCTAGCGAGCTGATTCTTCCACCATTTTCAAGAGAATTTTGTCCTCTTTCAGATGGTTTTTTGTAGAACCTTCTACGATGGATACTCGCTTTTCTAGAGCACTTTGAAAGTATCGAATAAAACGTGAGAATTCCAATAGAAAACACACCGCACAGTGGCGTTTTCCAATGACGGCTAGTGCACGTTTTCCATCAGGGTTTCCACGTTTTTTTTGGTATTTTTAAAGTGTTCCAGAGCAGCGAGTATTCGTCGTAGAAGGTTCATCAAAAAACCATCTGAAAGAGGACAAAATTCTCTTTAAAATGGTGGAAGAATCAGCTCGCTAGCCCCATCGAGAGCGGAATGGCATGCATTTGAAAATTGCTCATTTCAGGTCCCTCCTAGAGTTTTTGACCGTTTGAACTATCAAGAAGGGCCTGATAGCCGGCTAGCTATGTCGTGTATTACTTCTTGGACCAAGGCCTTTCCATCCATCATAGCGGGATCGGCGATTGTTTTTTACCAAAACATATGTTTACTTGTGAGTATAGGTCATAGGGTCGAATCAGGGAATCATGGTACGGGATCGTCCGTAACAGAAGATTAATGACCAAATGAGCGGAATGATTCAATCTCACAAATCGACCTATCGAAATGAATTTCTCCAATGGTGTGTTGGAGCTCCCACGTCGAAGAAGGCTAGCAGACTTCACAAAAGCATGACCCGGAAATGCTCCGTCGTGTGTAGTAGGTAATTAACGTCCGATGGAAAGTTTCCGTTCCCTGCCTTGATGATGGCGGGCACGAGAAGCTGCCTCAAAGGCTCCAAAGCTGTCCATGGAAATATGAACTTTTTCCGGCCGTGTTTTATAGTTCGGTAGGGCGAGCTGCTCACCACAGCGGTCAGTAAACGGATCAAAATGCTCTCCATGGCGCTGGCCGTGATATTCCTTGGCAGTAACAGCCTCGCATCATTCGATGCTATCGCGTACATGACCATCACCAGGGTGCACGCAAGGTCTCCAAGTGGGTACAACGCGAATGACGGTATTTGGATTCTCATGGCGCACTCGATCATTTTTTGCAAGCCGGCTGCGGTAAAAACTTTCGTAGCGAAGACGTGAGCACGAACACTTTCAACTGGATTCAGGATCCTCGTTCCTTTGCAGGGATTGAAACGACCGTTGTAAAATGTTGCGTTCGCTTGGCCTTTCTTCGAGACTATCACTTTGTTTCCCGCCGCATTGCCACTCCAAACAAGGATTGGGAGGAGTAAAATTAATACTGTCCTCATACCGCAGGAATCGCTCTTCCTTCACGAACAACCACCTGTGCTCTGACGCGGACACTCCCGTCCACTTTCCAGGCGAAATGGAGCGGTTGCAGCGGTATAATCGTGGACCGCAAGAGAGCCACGGAAAACTTTCCAGTCATCTCGCATACGGTTGGCATATTTGATCGGAGCAAGCTGGGCGTCTGTGTGCTCAGACCCATCATTGGCTCATTTTCCATAAATTTCTTTTCCGATCTGTCACATTCCGAATAAGTAAGCCTTTTATGTAGGCAGCTGTCAAGTAAATTAAAATTCAAATGGACGCGCGCAAAGGCGTCTGGAATCATAGAGAGAAAGTGTAATAATAAACCAGAAGTTGTCTGGCAGTTGCCGCGAACCAAGTTCGTCCTCCTTGGCCAGGCTAGCGATTTTCTTCCCATTTGTACGATCAAAGGATTCTACATGGTGCCGTGACCAGGATTTGTGCTCTCCAATCAACTGAAACACCCGCGTTCGCCCGAAGAGCTTCCAGAAATCGTGCAGCCGGATCTCCCTCACGATGGCAGGCGACGAAGAAACCAGAAAGTCACTGAAAGGCCTTCGGAACGCTCGCACCAAACGTCGAAATGCAGCCAGAGCCGACATCGCGAGTGTGGATGATCTCAACTCCAGCAGTCCCGTGTTCCCGAATGGTCAGCAGGCCGATCAGTTTCTTGTGACGATGACACAGCATGTGGCGCGCATCCGTGAGCTCGACCAGCAAATCGGAGAGCTACTTGGCGAAGATGAAATGGAGGCCGAGGCCGACGCAGCCGAGGACTTCCACATCGAAATTGACCGAGGAATCGCCGCGGTGAAAGCCGCGATTCGCCCGGCGGCTCCGCAGATGGAGCTACCTACGTTTTACGGAACCCCTGAAGGCGTGCGACACGTGCACTTCAGACCCAACCTGAGCTCGACGATGAGCGCACCGCCTCACATCCGCCGCAAGAACCGCGAGGAAGAGGATCCCCCGACTGGATTGAACCAGAGTTCACCCGACGAATTGCGACCGACAAGTTCCCAGTTACCGCCGTCGACAGCCACGAGACTGGCTCGCGAGCTCGACATATCCCCGGAGGTGTTCTCGGGAGACCGTTTGTACTTCCGCGCTTTCATCACACAGTTCAAGTGTTTTGTCGGTGAGAGACCCGAGGCAAGCCCTCTCGAGAAGCTGATGGTACCCCGCAAGTACGTATCCGGTGAACCGAGAAACATTGTGCACTCTCTGGAGCTTACTGGCGCCAATTACCAGGTGGCTCTCGATCTGTTGCACGAAAACTACGCTCGCACGGAGAGCGACAAGGAACGAATTTTGTCCGACCTACGAAATCTTCCCCGCATCCCCCGATACAGTGATTTGCCCGCCTTGCGTAAACTCATAACCCTCATTCAAGGTAACATCGCAACATTGGCATCGAACGGAATCCCCCTCGAGGATTTCGCACTCTCGCTGAAATCATCCATCGAAGCTTCCATGCCGGCCCGCCTCCGCCAGGAGTTCAAAGACGCCCGACGTCTTGAGAAGAAACTCCTCACCCTCGCCGGTAACGGTGGTGGCCGAGAGGGTTCGGTAATCGCTGACGAGCAGACGACGGACAACAATAGCGCGACGGCAGACGACGACAACACCTCTGTGTCTGGCCGGGCCGCTTCAGATGTTCGAAATCTCATCGAGTTTCTGCGTTCGCGAGTGCGAGATTGGGAGGACAACCGACACCTGGATGAGCGGTACAATTCTGCTGCGGGAGATGTTCCTGAACGCCAACCACAGGCCCGAGACGTTCGCCGTCGACCGAAGAGCACCGTGGCCGCGCTCGCGCCGCGGCAGAGTGAATCAGCTGGCGGAACCTTCCGTCCGCGACCGTGCTTGTTTTGCCGGACGACCGATCATAACTCTTCCCGATGCCCGGCAGATCTTTCTCTGGCTAAACGTCGAGAGATCCTCAGAGCTCAACGACGCTGCGAGAAGTGTTTCAAGCCTCGACACGGCGCTGCCAGCGATTGCCGTGGTCCCCGATCGCCGTGTTCGAAATGTGCCTCCCGCGAGCACTACACTTCAATGCACGGTGAGAGCTCTCATTCGACTAACCCTGTCATCGCTCAACCCACTGGCGGGACTGACACCGCGGCTGCTACGGTTGTGCAGACCGTGAGCGGAGCTAGTGCGGACACCGGTGCGCTCTTGTTGACAGCTTGTGCGTATGTCATCAATGGCGGGGTCAGGATACCGATACGTGTGTTCTTGGATCCGGGCAGCACCCTGACCGTCGTGCTACCGGCATTGCGTGCCATGCTTCGCGAGCCACCGGTCGGAGTCAGCAATCTCACGATCCAGACCTTCTCCTCCACGCTCGCGAGCGAGAGGGTGCCGCTATTCAACATCCGAATCATGAGTGCGCGAGAGGGACCGCCTATCGAACTCTTCGCTCATGAGTTCCAGTTTGGAGTCGATCCGCCAAACACCAGTTCGAAAACCGTGCTGCAGGCGCTTGCAAGATTCGACCGCAAAAAACCACTCGCGGACAGAACGTACGTCGGGGAGTGGTCACACATGCCGCCGTCTATCCTCATCGGAATGAATCAGCTTCACAAGATTATGCATCGACAGCTACCAGAGTCCGTTATCGACGACATCACGGCGCAGTCGACAGAACTGGGATGGGTCATCGGAGGTTCGGTTCCTATCAGTCAAGGCCACCTCCAGGGAGAGATTTCGTCCACGCACATAGTCTGCTGCACCGCAGGCCTCTCCGCGCATCTACCCACGCCGATGTCGACGGCTTCGAAAGCTCTCGAGGCCCTCTGGAGTCTGGAGGCAATCGGCATCTCGGACTCTTCCTCAAAGTCTCAACTATCAGCGGACGATGCGGAAGCACTCCGTCAGTTTCGCGAAGGCATTTCGTACGAAGACGGTCGTTACGTAGTCACGTTCCCAAAACATCCCTGCATCTGCAACCTTCCCAACAATCTGGTCGGTGCCATCCAACGGCTTCAGAGAGAAATTTTGCAACTTCAACACGATCCAGTCAGGTATCAACGCTACCACACCGAACTCATGCGATTCGTCAACGAGGGTTTCGCCATCCCGGTTCTCGACTGGCAGACTCGGGATCGCTCGGAGATCGACGGTTCTTACTGCATGCCCCACCACGAGGTCATCACGGGTTCCGACAGTACGGAAAGGTGGAGAATCGTATTCGACTGTTCTGCAAAGCAGAGGGGTGCCACCGCATTGAACGACCATCTCCTGCCCGGTCCAAATCTGAACCCGGATCTCGTCACGCTGCTCTTAAATTTCCGACTTCATCCTATCGCCGTCTCAGCCGATATCTCCCGAGCATACATGAGGATCGCCGTCAACCCAGCTGATCAACCGCGCTTCCGCTTCCTTTGGCAGGCTCCGGGATCCAACTCCATCCAGGCGTTCCAGATGCAACGTGTGACGTGGGGAGCTGCCTCCTCTGGGTTTCTCCTGGCGGCTACCGTCCGTCACCACTTGGAGAAGAGCGACTCTGAGACGCGTACGCTCGGAGAGTGTCTTTACGCCGACGATTTCCTGCGGAGCTTTGAGAATGTCGATCGGGCGACCCAGTTCACCGACCGCATTCGGCAAACTCTCGGTTCTGCGGGAATGAGTCTCGCCAAGTGGAAAACTAATTCACCACAGGTCAAAGCGCACCTTCTCAACAGCGGCGTCGATGCCGACCTGTTCGACTCGACCGCGTCGGAATTCTTGAAAGTTCTGGGAATTTCCTGGTCACCGTCGGAGGATGTCTTGTTGTCATCGACTCCTCTCTGGTTTGACGACCCGGGACCCGAGAGCGTTCCGACCAAGCGTCGAGTTCTCAGCATAGTCGCATCGATCTACGATCCGCTTGGGTGGTTGACTCCATTCACGCTCCGCGGAAAGAGACTAATCCAGCAACTATGGGCAGCGGATCTGAGGTGGAATGACAGCATTCCCGAGGCAGTCCATCACGAACTCATCGCATGGATGTCAGAGGTCAAGGACTTCAGACGTGTTCGGCTGCCGAGACATTACAACGCGCGCGCTGAAACGCCGGCCGCTTACTTGCTGCACATCTTTGGAGATGCATCGAAAATCGCCTACGCCTGCGTCGCGTTCATCGAAAGTCGCTACAAGGACGGCTCGTCGGACTTCGCTTTAGTAATGAGCAAGTCAAGACTGGCCCCGCGGGACTCGCCGTCGCTACCGCGTCTTGAGCTTCTCGCTTCGCTGATCGCCGTCCGCCTCAAGAAGTTTCTCGTCGAGCGCATGAGCATCGTATTCGAACGCGTTCTCTTCTACACCGATTCCATGATCGCGTATCACTGGGCGACGTCGACAAAACCTGGCAATTGGAAGCAGTTTGTCAGCAATCGTGTGCAGGAGATCCAATCCGAGTCGCAACCTGAGGATTGGTTCCACATCAAGGGCGAAGAGAACATCAGCGATCTGGGAACCCGTGGGGTATCCGCCCTCACTCTGACTCAAACCCGAGAGTGGTGGGAAGGACCATCGTGGCTTCGTCTACCCCTGGGGCAAAGACCCATCTCTCAACCGAGCCGAGGAGCGATCGCCCTCGACTCCGTGAATCAGGAAGTGCGACGGGTACTTGCAGTCGTGGTTTCCGATAAGTCGTTGCTTGATCTCCAGTTGTTCAGCACGGCGAGTCGGGCGGTGAGAACTCTAGCCAACGTCCTCCGCTTCATCTGCGCAACACGCCGTCGGCCCATGCCGGATCCTGCCTCGTTGTGCCGAGAGGCTGAGTCTGCGCTCATCAAGTGGTGCCAGCAACAATTTCTCCATGAGGAGATCGCATCGGTTCGTTCCGGCACGGAGATTCCCAGCGCGTCAAGGCTTGCAGCGTACAAGCTGTTCTTCGGGGAGGACGGAATCCTCCGCATCAGGACCCGTCTCCAGTCAGCGCTTCATCTCACTTACGATGAAAAAAATCCGATTGTTATTCCAGGTGAATCTCGACTCGCTCGGCTGCTGATCGTGGACGCGCATCGAATGAACGCCCATTTCGGCGTTAACACCATCCTCAATCACATCCGAAAAAGGTTCTGGATCACTCGTGGGAGACAGATCATCAAGGCCATGCTTCGTCGGTGTGTGGTATGCCGCCGTCGTCAGGCTGCTGCCGCCAAGCAAATTGAGGCTCCCTTGCCCGAGTTCCGAGCCACCCTGGAGGCTGCATTCACCACCGCAGGAGTCGATTTCTGTGGACCATTCTACACGAGACACCGATCGGAGACATGTAAGACGTATGTAGCTCTTTTCACATGCACCGCGGTGCGCGGCGTCCACCTTGAGGCAGTTCCATCTATGACCACCCCTCAGACTCACTTGGCGCTGCGCAGATTTCTCGCTAGTTATCCGGCGTGTCGGAAGTTTGTATCCGACAACGGGACAAGTTTCGCCAAAGCCGCGACGGAAATCAAACGTCTCTTCAACTCGAACAAGGATCAGGAGGTGCTTGAGCTGCTAAATGGTCGCTCCGTAACTTGGGAGTTCAACTGTGCTGGCGCTCCTTGGAGAGGAGGAATTTTCGAGCGATGTGTCGGCATCCTGAAATCCGCTCTTGCCAAGACACTCGGCAAGAACCTGATCGGGTACGAGGAGTTTCGCACAATACTTTGTGAGTTAGCCGCGGTGATCAACGACCGGCCCCTCACGCACGTGGGATCAGAACCCGATGCTCCCACTGCCCTCACCCCAGCTCACTTCCTCCGCGGAGGCCCTCATCTTCCCGTTATCGCCCCGCACGTTCCTATCGACCGCCTCGGTGGAGGTCAGGTTGACACCGGAGACGACTTGAGAGTGGCTCACGCATCGAAGTCCAACTACTTCAAGGACATCTCTGTGCGTTGGTTCCGCGAATATTTGTTGCTGCTCCGCACCGCTGTCACGACTCGTGGCCGCCGATGCCCGTCTCTGCGAATCGGCGACGTGTGCCTTCTTCGCGAGGATAATTAATCGACCTCGAATTCAATGGCGTCTAGTCCGCATCGTGGATTCTCATCCCGGTCGCGACGGGGAAGTTCGCACGTACACGGTCCGTTTTGAAAATCGTCGTACCTCGCGTCGAGCGGCCCAATTACTCATCCCACTGGAGCTGCCTGCCGAAGGCCAAGAGTCATCAATGTTGCCCACTCGTCCGGAAACGGTTCAAGTCGGAATTGTTTCTTGTTCTTAAATCCGATGTATACTTCAGATCATAGTTAAGCCGAGTCTTGTGACGCTAAGGGAGATCATATTCAAGTGCTGTGATACATTCTTCCTATCATAAGCTAAATTTCATACTAGTCCGATGTCAGTCTAACAGTGTTCGCAGCTGAAAAAACGTAAACGTTTTTGTGGGGAGTGTCAAGTAAATTAAAATTCAAATGGACGCGCGCAAAGGCGTCTGGAATCATAGAGAGAAAGTGTAATAATAAACCAGAAGTTGTCTGGCAGTTGCCGCGAACCAAGTTCGTCCTCCTTGGCCAGGCTAGCGATTTTCTTCCCATTTGTACGATCAAAGGATTCTACAGCAGCTGAATTTTCCTCCGTTTTCGAAGTTATGCAGCCGAGACAACTCTGTCGTGCTCGTATTTCTTCTCGACTCTATGTACTGAGGGACAAAGCGTAGCGTGGAACGAGGGAGTTGAGCAATCTGAGCCATATTCCGGAAAAGTTTTTTTCGGCAGACGCTCTGCTGGGCGGTAACTTTCTTGATGAATATCAAGACGACTGAAACCTATACCCGACAGATTCTCGATCAATGCCTGTTTGACAAGCGATTTCCTGCATGATACTGTAGGATGAGGAATTAGAAGAAAACAAGGTCAAAACTCAAAACCCCCGACAGTCCGACAACACTGATTGTGAGTGATCAGTTTGGAGCCTTACGATAGCGTGCCGTGGTTTCAGAGTGAGAAACATCGTAAATGACATGACACGAGCTGTTTTAAGTAGCAGGGGAATCGGTTCAGTCATAGCTTGAAGATCGGGTCGGCGGTCGTGGCGACGTGCAAACGTGCTCGACTCAAGACATGTAGGTCCCGGGTTCGATCCCCGCCCGGGGCGTTTGCGTTTCCTAAGGGGTCCGTCGACTGAAGCAATACCAAAAGGTGATCCCGGCGACGTTAAATAAAATTGGCTGAGAGGTTCAGCCAGGAAACATTTATTAGCTTGAAGATCGGAAATCCAGACACAGTGCGGGAAGACGAGCGGAAATCGACAAGGTACGGAACGCAACCTGGTTTTCTGTTTAAGATGCCCTCTAACTGATCTCATAGTGCTTTAGGAAAACTTGAAGTATCTGCGATCGAGTCGGCAGATGGAGAAGGAACGCACACCGGCGCACAGTGGTCAATTTGGCCGAAATAGGTAGACGAAACTATCTGAGAGCTGTTTCGGCCTGATTCGGCCTCGCGCAAGCAGATTCAATCATTGAAACGGATCTCACAGGCTCATTTCCCGAGTTTAAGGCGGTTTTGAGGAAGAAATCGAGTCCAAGGGTACGAAAAAGCATGACTTCGGAGGTGTCGCACGAGCCTTGCAAGGACACTGAAGGGCTCGGTTTTGAACCATTTTGAAGCCCTTTCTCCTGAATATAAAATGGATCCGAAACGAACTCCGCGGCCGTCCTTCCGTCTAACCATGCTGCGTTCTCCTTGAGGAGACGGTCCTTGTGGCGCGCGGCTCCCTGATACTTCTCGTACATCTTTTTCGCAGCGCTCGCAATTTCTTACTGGAGAGGTCTTCGGTTCGTGATGTTTTTTCCATCCAAGTTTTCACGACTCAAGACGAAATCGACGAGGGCGGCTGACCCTGACTTCGGCCACAGTTGAATGCATGCTTCCGCGAATTCCCGTCGTGGAACAGGGACACATCGCTTCTCCATGGTGGCGTTTTTCGCGCTGATAGGGATGCTGGAACACGCGAGCGCAGAAAACTCGGACAACACAACGAGAGCGATGGGCAAATCGCTTTAGATTCACCATCCCGAATCTATGCAGCGGATACATACCGAAGCGAGAGTCGCGATGAGCCCACCTATCGAGTGTCAGCATACTCATGTGTCAAATCCGGATCAGCAACAAGGTCTATCTCGCCGGGCTCCAGAAATAATCGCGCGCTCGAAAGTGCTCTCATTTACTCATGCGCAGTTCTGGATTGTAATTCAATGCACCAATGAAGTTCGAAGATTCTCAGTTGCGGGACCGCGAACACCGATCTCGGGGTCATTTTAGCTATGCGCAGCAGCTGTCTTCACCATACGAAAGAGGGATGAGAGACGCACATTTTAAAAGAAAAAACAGTCTGGGTAACAGCGGGTAACATTCTCTTTTTCCATCGGTACGTTCGTCGATTCTTGGCGAAATCCTGACGGTTTCGAGACCCCTCTGAATGATCCTGGAAGCAGGAAATTTGTATCGCTGGCGCGTTGAGTGAACCTCTCATAGTCCGCACACCCAAGGAGGAAGTCCTCCTTGGGTGTGCCTGTGCCTTTTACCCGAGCTTTATCGAACTCATATATGCATTTCACGCTCCAGATTCCAATCAACCAACTCAAGGGGCTCCCGAGGCTTCATTTTCAGGTGCTTTCAAACGTTCTTTCTCCATGGAAGAGGAGGGTGGGGCTTTATTAGATGTATTGGGATCTAAGATCACTATGCAATATTCTCGGGATCAAAACTCGGACTTGACTCTTGTTCACCTATCTCGGCCAAGTTGACCACTGTGCGGCGCACCTGATGTACCGAGGTTATCGTGTCAGCGGCAGCGGACAACACGATGGAGACCTTCCAGACCATCAGTTCGGACGCCTAATAGTATCATTCCATGCGTGTTTCGAACCGGGAGCGTCCAACGCCCATGCAAAGTCTCAGGGAAGGGCTATTTATTGATTTCCGAAATTCGCTTGGTACTTTTTTTCCGCAGAAACCCGCAAAGGTCTGCGAGTTGTTTCATGAACTAGATACTATGGCCCATCTTATGCGACATATCCCTAGAGGAACCCAGACCGACCCCGTGTATTTTCAGGCTCGTTTAGTTTGCCGTTTTTTGCTGAAAACTTCATCATTTTCACGAACCCACCATATGTTGTCGGGATTAGAATTTTGCTCGAGGGGTTGATCCTGTGGCCCATTTCAAAAGTATAGGAAATGATATAATCGATTTTGTCCTAGGAAAGCCCCGTATTCTGAGTGAGTTTCTGCTGTGAAGATAGAGGCCGAAAGAAGTCGGTCTCGGGGAGGTTGCGTAGCAGTTAAACGAAACATGGCACGGGTTCAGTCGATGAGAAATTCAGGCGGGGTCAACGGCGCATGCGGAGAGTGCTGGTCGGCACCGTAAACGTAGACAGAAAGCAGGGGCCGGATTGTGGGAACGATATCCGATTACGGAATCCTATGTTTCCCCTATCCGACACAAGTTTTGCAAGATCCCGGTGACCCGAGCTCGCAGATCAATCAATCAATCAATCAACATTTATTAAATACTCAGTCGCTCGCGCTGCTGCGTATCCTCGTAGGCCCATCTCCTGTCGTGCGATACACTGCTCTCCAGTTGGTCGAGATTTCAACGCACGATCACCCTCTAATCTCTCTCCGCGTTGTTCCACCGTTCCCGATGCTCTGCGAGTCCTCATTCTCTTCGTTGCGGACGTCGAGACTCTGATCGACTATCGTTCTGGAGGTATCTTCTAGAACAGAGGTTCCTGACGTGGGGGTCCGGGCTTTGAAGGGGGGCCCGAATTTGATTCCAAGGGGGCCCAGAGGCCATTCCCGAATATGAGAGGCGAGATTGGATACTGTTGGAGGATTCGGGAATCGCAAGAAAATATCATGGCGCCAAGATTTAGTACATTGCTGTCAATGGACTGATTACAGGTGCCGCTTGGATCCAGGAGCTGACTCGTGCATGTCCCTGAGCCAAACAGAGCCGCGTATCGAGCGAATTTTCGCTCACAATTAGAAGCAAGAGCACTGCAGTCGTCATCAATAAAAATAAACCAAACCTGAGCTGATAACGATAGCTAGACTGGCTCTAATCAACTTTGAGCTTCTGATCTGGATTGATCTCGAAATGCTCGGGAATGAGAGGGGCCCAAGGGAGGTCGTCAACGGCCAGAGGGGGCCCGGGACGGAGAAAGTTCAGGAACCGCTGTTCTAAACCTTCCACTCCGAATGGACCCTCTGTCGTGGCTCAACCCCAAGTGGGATCCCCCGGAATACACACGGGAAGTGCCACCGGCCACCACTACCACCTCGATGTAACTTCGTTTTCCAAGCAAGTTTGAAAACGACCACCCAAAACCCCCCATCGTACTCATCAACGAAAAACGACGAAGTCCAGTCCCGCGAACGGTTTTTCGGTCCCAAACGTTACGCACGACCGCGCTAACAACGTTGGTTATCCGTGTAGGTGCCCAGAAACCCCATGGTCCTTTTCCAGCAAGTGTCAGCTTTAAGGAACGTCCAGTAAAAGAGTGCATAGATAACAGCCGGAGCACATTCTATTTTATAGGTTTTGTCGCGGCCTCGCATATAGCTCATAGTACAAGAAAACGAAGTACTAGTTTTCAGCCGTGAATAAACTGAGTCAGGCTCGCGCTACAACGTGTCTTACAATTAGATCAGAAGCGACATTGGTGACCCGGAACACGTTACACGAGACCCCTGAAGACTCCACGGCATGGCTCCCCCTCCGTCGGCAAAGCACGAAGAAGAGTTTGAGGACTCCAGGGATGAGAATCCCTGGAACGCCTGGTCTTCAGTCACACAAAGTATGGCGTTAGTAGCCTTGTCTTTACCTAGCTATTGGCCTCAGAATCCTGACGCCTGGTTTGTGAAAGTAGACGCACAGTTGAAGAGTGCGAAGATCACAAGTGAAGAGACCATGTTCTACAAAGTTCTCGGCGTCCTTCCTGAAAGTGCAGCAATCAGGGTGCGTGAAATAACACACAAGAAGCAGTATTCAGCGGGAGATTACAGGAAGCTCAAAGAAAAGCTTATACTGTGTGGCCAGCTGTCGATCTTGGAACGATTGGACAAGCTGGGTGAGTTGAAAGCTGTCACGCATAAAAAACCGTCAGAGATCTTGCTAGACTTAGAGTCTATCTTGCACTCGGCGAAGAAGGAACAGGTCATCCCTATGAACGACTATGTGAAAAAGTTCTGGTGGATACGGGCATTGCCTACCGTGATCCAACAAGCGATACTCCCCGTGGCGGAGAAAACTTCTATCGCCGGTTTATCAGAGGCGTTGCGGAGATTCTGGTGTCACTCTACGTCCTGACCAACAAGAAAAAACTTGAGTGGTCGGACGTCAAAACGCCTTCGAGAAATCGAAATCAGCTCTCATGCACTTCACGATGCTGAATTTTCCGGAGAATGCTTCCAAACTGTCGTTGGCCGTAGATGCGTCTGACACGGCGGTCGGCGCAGTGCTGCAGCGAGAAGACAAGAGCTCTAAGCAACAGCTTCCGCTGGGGTTCTTCTCGGCGGCGCTGGATGAGCGTCAGAAGAAGTATTCCGCCTTTGATAGGGAATTGTTGGCCATCGTTCTTGCAATCGAGCACTTCCGGTTCATGATAGAAGGTCGTCAGTTCAGTCTTCACGGACCATAAGGACCAAGGAGTTCCTTTTTAACTCATTCCGCCTCTCAAATGGCCTGTCCCAGCTTGTTGTCTCACCCACCCGCCCCTCAAGCGGGACAATTCTGGATCTACTGCTCACTAATCAGGAGGAATCTCTCTCCGGTGTGAGGGTGGGAGAAAATCCCATCTCCTCCGATCATCTTGCAGTCCACTTCTTCATCAATCGTACACCACCCGTCCTCTCCTCCGGACGGTCTCTCAATTATTCCCGATGTGATTACGACACTGTGGGGCTGAGCCTTGCCCTGACCGACTGGAAACGGTTCTTCACTGACTGTGATGACGTGGACTCAATGTACCGACGTTTTACCGACCTCCTCAACTTTTTGCTCGAGTGCCACACACCCCTCCACTCACCCAGGCGGTCACCCCTTCATGATCTGTCGGCACAAATCGAGGCCGCAATCATGTCCTCGGACAACTCATCCTTGAGGAACCACCTGGGGAAGTCTCTATCCAGGATCTCGAGGCGTCTTCGCCTTATTGATGAACGCCGGATCCGTGTCAAGGATGCAAAATCCTTCTTTCGATATGCCAGAGGTCGCCTTCAGATCCGTACTGGCGTGTCCCCTCTCGAAGATGGAGCGACCATGCTCACCAGCGACTCGGACAAGGCTGAACTGCTTAACCGACACTTTGAGTCCGTGTTCTCGCCTATGGTGGGGACCCCCGAACCCCTTCCCCTTCGTACCTCTGCGACCATTGATGACGTTATCTTCTCTCCGGAACTCGTGTATCGTAAACTCCTCGGCCTTAAGGAAAAACTCAGCCGGACTCCAGACGGGATTCCCCCGATCGTTTTCAAGAGGCTGGCTGATGTCCTTGCGCTTCCTCTCTCAATCATCCTGACCCGCTCCTTCGAGGACGGGTCGGTCCCAGCGGTTTTTCGAGAATCCCTCATAACCCCGGTTTTCAAGAAAAACTCTCGAAGTGATGTCAGGAACTACCGCCTTGTCGCCCAGGGTTCGATTCCCTGCCTCATTATGGAAGTAGGCTTCTCAGCGGTCTCAGGGCGGCGGTTAAAAACCGCGGGACCCGCGTGCTTTCGGCGGGTTTTACCCGCGAAAAACCGCGTCCCCTTGCGGGAAAAACCGCAAAAAACCCGCAAGAGAGAATGTGAGGCATTTGCGTAGATATAGCATCCGTCGCGGGTCTAGTGAAGCTCCGTCATCGAGGGAAGCTCATAGGCGAGCAGGATACGCGCCGACTATGAACTGCCATGCAAAGAGGATCCGTAGTCCTAACTGGCTTCAGACGAGATCGAGATACATTCTCGATCATCTTTAAGAACTTGCTGATAGAAGAGGATTGGTCTCTCAAGGTCAACGTGCCTGTGGAAGAATCTGAACTCTCGTGGCGGTCTGTGTTTTGCCCATCCACGTCGTCGAATAACATAACGAAAGTTCACCAGTCTAACGCGAAAGAAGATTCGCGCGAAGAGCTCGTGCGACTCCAAAACGGCGAAGGCTAGGGCAACTTGCTCAAAAAATGCATTCGAGTTCTGGAGGCCGTTCCCCCTACATCCGTGCAGTGTGAGCGCATTTTCAGTACAGTTCGCTCTCTACTGGGAGAAAAGAGGGCCAGACTCACTGCTGAAACTCTGAACAATATATTGGTGATACGGCGTGCTCTCCAGTGTGGGATCAACGTTCCCTACATAAAGTAAATCAGTTGTGCTCATAAATGTGCGGGCTTTTTCGTTGATCTGAGACGATTGAGCTCATCGCCCTTGCTTGAGAACAGTCCCGAGTCGGGCAGGACGATTGCGGGTATTTCGCGGTTTTACCCGCGGGTTTCCCGTCACGGGTCGAAACCCGCGCGAGACCCGCGGTCCCGAAACTTGCGGGTATTTGAGAAGCCTATATGGAAGGCATCATTTCTGACACCATTTGTTCACACATGCGGAGAGCTGACCTCCTAGACCCCAATCAGCATGGCTTTGTCGAGGGTCGGTCGACCTCCACTCAACTACTCGATGTATCCCATTTTTGGGCTCTTGCCAAAAATCATGGCAACTCAGTCCACTGTGTATATTTTGATTTCTCTGTCGCTTTTGACAGAATGGACCATAAGTTGCTTCTTATGAAAATGTCATCTCTCGGCTTTGGCCCTCGCATCCGATCCTGGTGCGAGGCCTACCTTTCAAACCGATCCTTCAGGGTCATTTGTGGCAGCGAGCTCTCTGCTGGCGGCTTGTCCCCCTCCGGCTCTCCTCAAGGCTCAAAAATCGCGCCCGTATTCTTCTCGATTTACGTCCAGGACCTCCGGTATTTGTTGTCCGATCTCGACGTCGAGTACCGAGTATACGCTGACGATCTCAAAATCTTCTGCGAAATCAAAGACCAGACGGGCCCGCTCAATCTCCAACATGCCATAAACCGCATCGCCCAATGGTCCTCTCAGAACAATATGCTCATCTCAATTCCGAAATGCGCTGTTATCAAGTCAAAGCCTGACTTGACTTCATACCATCTTGGTAGCATGAGGATCTCGGAGGTGTCCTCGTACAAGGACCTGGGGGTTCAGTGGGATTCTGACCTCAAATTCAGATCCCATGTTGTTGAGACTGCCAGATCCTCCAGCCGACTCTGCAATATGATTCTTCGCGCATTCATTCTCGAACAGCCCGCACTGTACACAGAACTATACAGAAGTCTCGTGTGCCCTCGACTTTCGTACTGCTGTGAGAGCTGGCGCCCGATTTACGACAAAGACGCTCTCCTCCTCGAGCGAATCCGCTCTAAGTTCATCTCTAGAGTCTCCTCCAGATGTCAAGTCCCCCGATCCAACATCATTGTGAAACCACTGTTTGGACTTATATCCTAAGGAATGAAGAGGCTGGTTTGGAATCTGGAATCCCCTCGGAAAGCCGTCGTGGTCGTCTCTCGCTTCGAGGCGCTGTCTTTCAAGCGCAGTGAAACACTGATGATGCTGACTGCAGTCTCACCGCGACCGCGCAGCCGGCGCATGCGCGGTGAGACCGGCGAAGCCGAGACGTGCACGACATGCTCTCGAGGACTCTTTTATTCTCATATAATATATCTCTTCGTATTCTCTCATCAATCATATATTATCACTCGGGCTGGGGTCGTGCCGAATCAGCACTCTGCGAGTGCGCCACACTCCCCGCGAAATTCTCAGGTACACTGGACATTCATATTTTTCATTTTCATTTTCACTCGGATATTATTGGATCGAACTTGAGAATTTCCGTTGGCTAGCTAGTGCGCGAGGTGCATTCGAGACGTTTCACGCGTTCAATTTCTTTGTTTCGGGTCTGGAACCCGACACGGGATGTGCTCGACGTTTTTAACTTGACCAACCAGCGACTTTCGCGCACATTTTCCGACTTTCTCCTTTCCCCAAACGAAACCGAGATCGAAGCCTGCTGAACGACAGAGGTCATTTGGAGTGCGTTTCGCCTGGAAGTAAGATGCCGCAATACGAGTGCTCCCCACTGGGACAGTTCGTGAAGTCCTTGGAAGCAACCCCGGTCCTTTTCGGGACCCAATACTCGACCCTGCGATTTGCTTCGCGTCGGGTCTGGGACCACCTGGAGTTCACGGATCGACAGCCGTACGTAGTTGCCGCGCGGGAAGCCCGGAGGAGGGGGACAGTGAACCGCCCTCCTCTGATCGTGGAACCACGCCTGGTGGACCTGGTCCGCCAAGCCGTAGCTGCCCGCCAAGCTGAAGAAGCTGCTCGCCGCGCGAACCCCCCGCCGATGCCCCCCGCCGTTCCCGATCCGGTGCCGCTCCAGGCGGCGCCCGCTGCGATTCCGGAGGAGCCCGAGGCCGGGCCCTCCAACCGCCGAGACCGCGAGACTGCCGAAGCCTGCACCCAGACCGATGCCTACGAAATGGGCCTCGGAAGAAGCCGTTATCTGTCACCTTTTGTATGAGTGAGCTGTAACTTATTATATTTTGCTCAAATAAAACAGCGTTTGGTTGAGTACTTCCTCGTTTTTATTCTTAGCTCATAGGTAAATCTTTAGGTAGTCTTAGGTAGCTCGCTTAGGTATTAGTTAGACTTCGAGCGGAAATAATAGTTGTATCGGCCTTTTGTAGACTTGTCCCGTAGCTAGCTTGATCATACAGGATCGCTTTCTGAGATCCGTCCTCTCCCCGCCAGAAAGACTGAGGACTCGGCAGAGAGGCCACCGAGCTCTGGAGGGATCAGGATCTCGCAACAAGCAAATGTCGCCGACTTTGAGCGGTCTACGCTCCGACTGCGGACGGACGTGAGCCGACCTTAAGTAGCCCAGATACTCTTCCCGAAATCGCTTCTGGAAAGCTCGCAAGACTGACTGTTGAAGTTTCCAACGTTCCGAAAACACAATCGAATCCGTTGCTTCTCGATTACTAGGTTTCAGTCTTGTCTCCGGCAATCCAGGCTTTGCTCTGTGTCCGTAAAGCAAGTCTGCTGGACAGAGCGCGTTGATTTCGTTCGTATCGAGCTGAACTGATGTAAGCGGACGTTGGTTCACTATCGACTCTATCTCTGCCAGTACGGTCTCGAGCTCTCTGAAGCGCAGAGCGCCTCTGCCCAAGATTTTCCTGAGTGGTCTTTTGACGCATTGAACCATGCGTTCCCACCAACCGCCTTGCCATGGAGCTCGTGCGACTATGAACTCCCAATGAATTTCGCTCGCGGTCAAGTGGTTCTGAACTTCTGGTGACCTGACGTGATCGTAAAGAATTTTCAACTCTTTTGCTGCTCTCACGAACGAGAGCCCATTGTCAGAGATGATCCTGGTTGTTCCGCTGTATCTGCTCAAAAACTTCCTCAATGCAAGCAGAAACTCGTACGTTGACATGTCCGGAACGAGCTGTAAGTGCAAGGCTCGTGTGGCTGCACAGACAAACAGCAAGATGTATCCTTTGCTCAGTTCTCCCTGAAGAAGGCGATATGGAATCGGACCCGCGTAATCCACACCACAGACAGCGAACGGCGGAGCCGTTGCCAGCCTGAATGCCGGTATCGGCGGGACCGACTCCTCTGCAGCCTGGATTCGAAATCTCATGCAGACTTTGCAGTCTTTGAGCACGCTTTTGACGGCGCGCCGGGCAGAGAGAATGTAGAACTTCTTCCTGAGCATGCTGAGCGTCGCAGCCACGCCACCGACGTGGAAACATTTCTTTTCGTGGTAGAATTTGATGAGTAGGCGCACAGCGTGGGCTGCCCCCGGCAGCACCAGTGGAAACTTCTCCTCATAGCTCATCTCCTCATCGCGCTCCAGTCTTGACCGACACCTAATCAACCCCTGCGGGTCCATGAACGGAGCCAGCTTGAAGAGCTGGCTGTCCTTCGGAATGCTTTCACATTTTGAATCGAGTTCGCTTTTGAAATGCGACTCCTGAATTATGCGAATGACTATGCTTGTCGCCTTGAGAGCCTCCAGTGCTGAAACTGGTGCTCTGGAAGCGAACTGTCTGACTGGAGAGCGGTGAATGAGTGGCCAACGGAGCATTCGCGCTACGCTGTTCACCATGACGCTCCAAGATGACAATCGGGAGCCGTCCGTGATCGGCTTGAACTGCTGGTCTATAGTTGTCATGCACGCAGACTTCTTTTCTGCGCCAATCTCGTTGTCGAAAACATCGTTCAATGCGTGCTTTACAATCGGACGACCTCTCTCTGAAAGCCAGTGTGGTCCTTGAAGCCACATGGAACTGAATTCCTCCGAAGTGATATCCGCACCTCGGCTTAAGAGGTCCGCGGGATTGTCCTTCGTGTTGACATAGTTCCACTCTGACGCTGCCGTCAGACTCTGAATCTCTCTTATCCGATTTGCTACAAAAACTTTCCATCTTTCCGGTACATCTTTTATCCAATGCAGCGTCGCAGAGTTATCACCCCAGTAGTGGGTGGATTCGAAATGATAATTGAGATATTGCTTGATTTGAGTGCCTATTCTGGCACCTAACACTGCGGCGATGAGTTCCAAATTGTGGATTGAATGTCCGGACTTGACCGGTACAACTCTCGCTTTGGAAGCGACGAAGCGCACGTTCGCGCCGCCATGTTTCGAAATCTCCCGGACATACGCCACACAGCCGAGAGCAGACAAGCTCGAATCGCAGAACACGTGTAGTTCCCGGATGACGTCACCAGCGTTTGTGTTTATGTTGCGTTGTATTCGAAACCGTTGTGCTGCTCTGAGTGACTCTGTTGTTTCTTGGAACTCCTTCAAGTTTTCTCCTGTCAGCTTTGTGTCCCAGTCTATCTTTTGTTTCCATAGTGATTGAAGGAGGATTTTCGGTCTGATTGTGAGTGGAGAAATAAAACCTAATGGGTCGAATATCTGAGCCGTGCCTTTCAATACTGTTCGTTTGGATGGAGTGTTGTTTTCGAATGTTTCGATTGCCGTTTCTACCGGAATCCAGAGCTGATCTTCTTTTTGATTCCAACCTATTCCAAGGAATTTGAAATCCTCTTGCTCGAAAGTGACTTGCACTTCTGGGTCGCTGAGCGACTTTGCCATGCGGCGACCGAGCGCACTGCTGTTGGTCGCCCATTTCCGCAGCCTAAAGCCGCCAGCCCTGAAGGCTCTGAACATGAAATCGAAACACTCGAAACCGTCGTTGTCTGTCACTGCTGTGAAGACCAGATCGTCCATGTAGAAGTGTTGTTCTAGATCTTTCAGGAGCTGTGCTTTGTCTGGGTGTTCCTTAGCCATCTGCCTCATGTGGTATATTATTCCGGCGCAATGTATGAATGGTGACGCCGAAATTCCGAAATCCAGGACCGTGCTCCAGAACTCCTTAATCGGAGCCCTGGGATTCTTGCTAATGCCCAACGGCCAAAAGAATCGAAGAAACGTACGGTGATCCGGGTGGATCTTGTATTGCAAGAACGCTTTTTCAATATCCGAGACGACGGCGATTTTGTCCCGTCTGAATCTGAGGAGAACTTTCCAGATCGCCGGCATGAGATTCGGGCCGTCGTGCAACACATCGTTTAACGCCGCTTCGTCTTTCCTGCGAGCACCGGCGTCCTTAACGACTCGGACCTTGACTAAATTTTTTGCTGCATCTCTTTTGACCACTGGCAAAATCGGAAGATAGTGAACCAACTCTCCTTCTTTTTTCGGCGTTGCCGGCTCTGCGTATCCGCGCGCGATATATTGACTCATTTCCTTGTCGACTGCGGCGAGCAACTCCTTATTTTTTGCCGCTTTGAAGAGGAACCGCTTAAGGCTACCTTTTGCTACGTTCTCGTTGTCGCCAAGCGTGCGCAGATTTTCTTTGAATGGCAAGCTCACCATGTACCGACCGTTATCCAGCCTCTCTAGATTGTTCTCGAAGAAGCTCTGCAGTTCGGATTCAACCGACTCATTCGATTCGACGCTCGGCTCCTCGATGCCCAGTATCTCCGTCGACCACAACCTCTGCAGGTCTGACTTGATCCCAGCATCGAGATCCGGCTCCGTTTCGAGGCTGCTTCGCACTCTTCCTGAACTGCGCTCTGAATTTCTAGAGCTGAACTCTACTCCGCTGGACGGATGGATCGGAACATTGGTGCCGCGCTTAGAGATCATTGTCATACTGACTATTTGAGAACTTTGTAGCCTGGTGCCTGGTTGATAGAGATTAGCCGTCACGAAGATACGTGACTGCTCCTTTGAATTATTTGATTTTTGGGTACCCGCGATGACCCAACCGAAGATAGTTTCGTTGGCGACCATGCGGTCTTCCAACACGCGCTCGACACCGCACTTGATGCTCGGAATAACATCCCAGCCTATGAGTACATCGATCTCCCGGCGAGCTGCGTATTCTGCGTGGTCTGCCAGCGGGGCCAGATCCCACGACTCCGGCGAGACTGGGAAATCGCCTTTCGCGATTTCCGGCAACCCGGTTGCCAAGAGTCTGACCGCCATCTTATCGTCGAAACGGCTCTGTAGGCCCACCTCGTACACGCAGTGCTTTTTGAATTGCGAAACGTTGCCGCCGATCGTACTCATGGCGAGACTCTCTTGAAACGCCGGTTTAAGACCGAGTTTCCTGACGACGTGATCCGATATGTAGGATCTCTCCGAGCCGGTGTCTAAGAAAAATCGGAATATTCCCCTGCTTGAGGGACCGTTGACCCACGCCAATCCCGTTTGGAAGCACACGATGCTTCTGGATGCCTCGTTGGGCCGACTGGGCTCGACTTGGGTGGAGAAAGTCTCGGTTTTTTGACCCCCTTGTGAATTGCACATCACCGCGTAATGACTTCGATTGCACCTCTCGCACTTTACATTTTTAGCTCTACACTTTTTAGCGAAATGATTGCGTTTCAGGCATTTGTAGCAAGCGCTGTTCTTATCGCAAATTTCTTTTTTCTCGTCGTAGGTCAGGGTCTTCTTGCAAGCTTTCGACTCATGCTTGGGACTTGTGCAGAAAATGCACGAATGATCGACCTCTGCCTGCGAATTATTTGCGAGGAACCCAGCGCTGCTCTTGCCTTGTTGTTCTTGCCTACTCTTCCAGCTGCCCGGTTTTGATTGAAACTGCCTGAATTTATCGCTACTGCTGGAATCCTTATTGAAACGGGTGCTGTTCGAACTGCCTGGTCCTGGAGAAGCCGATGGACCGCAAGATCTTTTGATCTCTACTTCCCTTTCCAAGTACTCTAGAAGTAGACATCAGCTCCCGTAGTACGGAGTACGGTCCGTACTTTCCGTACTTCCGTACTCTCAGTACGGATTGTACGGAAGTACGGCAGTACGGATTGTACGGAAGTACGGAAGTACGGATTGGTACGGAGCGGTACGGATTGGTACGGGGCGGTACGGATCAGTACGGAAAGCTCGTACACTGCATACGGAGCCACTACGAGAAGATACGGCACGAGACGGAGCCTCTACGAGAAGATACGGCACGATACGGAGCTAGTACGAGTGAATACGGGCCGATATGGAGCTAGTACGAGCAGATACGGACCGATACGGAGTTAGTACGAGTAGATACGGCGCTACTACGAGAGGATACGGCAGGATACGGAGCTACTACGAGAGGATACGAGCCGATACTGAGCCAGTACGAGTAGATATGGACTGATACGAAGCTACTACGAGTAGATACGAAGCTACTACGAGTAGATACGGAATTACTACGAGTAGATACGGAACTACTACGAGTAGATACGGAATAACGGTTTATTTATTAATGGTAATTATCAATGGTAGTCCCAGAAGCGGTTTTTATTACTAGCAGTTTTTCGAAAATATTCCGAGTCCGGCCCTGAATCACGGAATAATATCGAAGAGAGGTCCGGGCCTGAATGCGTTTTTCGAAATTATTCCGTGATCCAGGGTTGGACGCGGGATAATTTCGAAAAACGCACTTAGGCCCGGACCTTTCTTCGATATTATTCCGTGATTCAGGGCCGGACTCGGAATATTTTCGAAAAACTGCTAGTAATAAAAACCGCTTCTGGGACTACCATTAATAATTACCATTAATAAATAAACCGTAATTCCGTATCTACTCGTAGTAATTCCGTATCTTCTCGTAGTAGCTTCGTATCTACTCGTAGTAGCTTCGTATCAGTCCATATCTACTCGTACTGGCTCAGTATCGGCTCGTATCCTCTCGTAGTAGCTCCGTATCCTGCCGTATCCTCTCGTAGTAGCGCCGTATCTACTCGTACTAACTCCGTATCGGTCCGTATCTGCTCGTACTAGCTCCATATCGGCCCGTATTCACTCGTACTAGCTCCGTATCGTGCCGTATCTTCTCGTAGAGGCTCCGTCTCGTGCCGTATCTTCTCGTAGTGGCTCCGTATGCAGTATACGAGCTTTCCGTACTGATCCGTACCGCCCCGTACCAATCCGTACCGCTCCGTACCAATCCGTACTTCCGTACAATCCGTACTGCCGTACTTTCGTACAATCCGTACTGAGAGTACGGAAGTACGGAAGTACGGACCGTACTCCGTACTACGGGAGCTGATGTCTATCTAGAAGTAACTTGAGCTCGCACTCAGAGCCGCCTGGCGCTGCCACACTGTCGTAGTTCTTTCTAGTAAACTCTTCGCTCAATGCTCTTGGGAGACATCTGAGAATGTCTTGCGAGACTGCCATTGATATCGACTCGAAACTTTTGCCTAGTGACAGCAGCGCCTTAACGTTCTGAGATAGCGAGGAAACGAAACGGTAGAACTTATCGTTGAGGTGCAGGTCCCTGGATGAACACAGTCTGCGGAGTTCCTGGAGATGCTCCTTCTCAGCGGCGCGCGGGCAACCGAACTTCTTTTCGATGATTTTCACCGCTTCCTCGTATTGGTCCGGGTTGAATTCTAGGTGTGCGATCTCGAACGAGGGTGAACCTTGAAGCGCTTCCTTCAATAGCGTGAATTTCTCGATCGGATCCATTTTCTTCTTGTGGACGTGGACGCTGAATAGCTGCCACCATTTCCGGAACTTCTTGACGTCGCCCGTGAACTTCGGCAGTTTGTAATGTCTGACCGAAGATTGGCACGAGATCGCCGACTGCGGAGCGTCCGATTCTCGGCCTGAAGCCTTCTGCGACTGGATCGAGCACGTCGCCCTCTGCTTTCGCTTCAACGCGCTCACGGTGGTGGAATATTGTTTGTCGTAAGCCGCCACACGATCCATTGCTTCGTCAAATTTCGCGACTGAGCATCTGACGACGAGCGGAGTGAGCTGAGTATTGAGCGCTCTCAACTCGGAGTAAATGTCATCGAACTCCTGCCACTCCACCTCGAACTGCTCTTCCGGAACCTCTGCAGCTAGCATCGTCTCGAGCTCCTTGGCCTTTTTTGTGAAACGGGTTCTTATGTTCCGACGCACCTTGACTAGTGTCGAGAACTCCGTCATCTCCTCGGCCGTCGGAGCTCGGGTTCTGAGATGTGTCTCGGCATCCAACTCAATCTGATCTGCATCCTCCAATGTGAGCAACGGCATGATCGGTCGTGTTACTCGCGGCGTCGATTGGCTAGTTCGTCGCGGGGCTCGGAGCCTCGTGCAGCGGCGTTAGGGTTAGCACGCTGCGCGCTGGAACCGCGACTCGGCGAACGAAATTTTCCGCCTGAACTTGCCTGAAGCACGGAGTCGACTTGCCGCCTGGAGCGATCGAGTTTGGGACACTGGCGATGGACACCGGTTGTGATGAGCGGCGTAGGAAACGTCCGCGCTGATGCTGCACTTTCGAAGTTGCCGAAATCCGGATATTTTTCGGAAATATCCGCTGTGAGTCTCACGTATGGAACTGTGAGCACTCCTCGGTAGCTGTGACCCGTCTTTGGCCGTCCGGCTGGGCTGAATAATGCGATGAACTGATCCGAAGTCGCGCCGACGGTAACGGCGGATCTGGAATCCCGGTTGAACGCTTCTTCTTTGGACTGGCTTGGTCTTTAACTCGCTGCCACCATGTGAAACCACTGTTTGGACTTATATCCTACTAGCCGGCCTCCGGCCGGCTAGAGTTGCCGGCCTTCGGCCGGCCCTCTTGGCAGCCCCGCGTTCCCCCACTCAACGATTACGGCTCCTCCGACCTGTCATGCGGGGCGGGGCGGGGCGGGTTGGAAGATTACTACGGGGTTTTGTATCAATTGGAAGATCGGCAATGAATCCTGGAGGAGAGTTTCCTGCCGACTTTGACGGGCGACAATGGTTCGATTCGCGAGTTCGTTCAATCATCCTAATATTTTTATTGTTGAAAAAATGAATTCGAAGGTTTGGATTTTTGAGACGTTCGTCGAGATATTAGTCAAGATAATCATCCCTCCTACAATACTTCTTTGTAAACTACATTCCGTGTTTTCCTTCCTGCGCGAATAGGGCAATATTCCTTGGCTATCCAACTCGAGAGAGGGCAGCGTAAAGTTGACCGTGCGAGAAACAGGGCGACGACAGCCACCTCATTCAACGTTGGCGCATTGAAGCGTCCTTCGTGCTCACCGACCGGTGTTTTTTCGCTTTTATGATAAGTTTGTATCTGTTGAGAATAATAGGTAATTCTCTAGAGTTCTCCTTCATGTCTCGTAGGATTTGGAATGAACACAACACGGTACGTGTTCAGAGGGCGATAGTGAATCTGTGTCCTTGACACGGAGCCCGCTGACCTTTACCTGGGCGTTCCGCTCACGGATACATTGTAACGAGATTCGGACGGAATAAAAGGCAGGCGCTGCTGAGCGCCTGCAGACACTCAGTGAGTGGTACGAGAAGAGAACACATCGTCCTCCTTGTAAGCATGATAGTAAGGCAGGAACAGGCCGCTTGGCCTACCTAACGTCGAAGCTCCGACCTGGAGGCATGAGAGCCCGTTGGCACTCCCTGAACCAACAACCAATTTTCCAAACATGGTGGCCCACACAGGGAGCACTGGCTTCAGGGATCGAACAGTGATCGGTACGAACGATCATACAATCGCCAACGCAGGTCGGAGCTACCACCGCCTAAAGTGAGCAGACTCCACAGTGAGTTCAGTGGATTCGGAGATGTGCCGTCCATCAGAGCATATTGACAAGGACCGGGTGCTACATCGAAACGTCAGCACTGAGTCAAAACGAACAGGGACAGTGCCGCGCGTGTGAACGTGAATGTGATGTGGAAAGAAGAAACGCAGTGCTGACATGGACTGGACATGCCGTTGGTGACTCCGCTGCCAACGGTGAACGACTCCATTCGGAGAGCTCGTCGGTGACTGGACGATGAGATGAGAAAATCCCCAGAGACGAACGTTCCCGAAGAAATATCTGGGAGAAGTGCCTGGGATCGAGATCGAATGTTTACGGAGGATGGCCCTGAGGAGATTTGCCAGGGAGATGCCCGTCGGGTCGGGTCGAGTTCGTTCTTCGCTCTCAACTGAAGCTCGGGGAGAAGGGAGTACGCGGAGAGAGCGGTCTGTGGTTGGGTCGCGCCGTCGAACGTGAGGAGAACCAAAAGGAAACCCGCCATACGAATCTCAATCGGCATGACGTTCGACTACGGTCGACACTGAAATTCAAAAGAACACCTGGGAGCAGCTCCGCGGGGAGAGTGCTAATAAGACCGCTGGAGAGACAAGTGCTGCGATTACAGAGACGAACAGTCGTAGTCGGTTGACGATGCATACATGAATAACGACAAAGAACTATCGTAAATCTGAATTCACAATTTATTAAAATGATCGGTGATCAGACTACAAACAAACTGTAAACAACAGAAGATCTTAATGAGATTTAATCACGCGAAAAAATTTTGAGGAATCACACAGCTTCTGGAATATCTCGCGCTCGGTACTTAGCAGAAATCGACTAACATCGTCAAGACGCGAGACCAAAACGCGTCTGGAGCTGGGGTTCAGACCAAAGAAAAGCACGCAGTTTCCACCAACGGGATCACGGCCCGCAACAAACTTCTCGAAATCAAAGCGGTCGTATTCAGAAACGTCGAGGATTTCGACCGAGGGACCCGACGGAGCGACTTCGTTTTCTTCGCACGGAAGAACGGTTTGGTTCAGAACGGCACACAACTTCTTCCACGGTAACGACCCGGCACTTGTAGTAACTGACACCGGCTCCCGGTAAAGGTTCAAACCTGCCAATGCGAAAACACCAGTTACGAGAAGAACACCTAGTGCCAGTGCGCAAATCCTGAACCATAGAGAATTACTATGGATCATGTGAAACTCCCGTATCAGTCGAGACAATGAGTCGAACCAATTGGGGTCATCGACTTGAGGTAGTCGGCCCCAGCGGGGCGATCCCTGTTCACCGCGATACGGACTTGGGGGAGACTGATCGATTGAACGACCCGCTCCGGCACGTGGGGTCAGGAAGACACGGTCGCGAGCGGATGCCGGCGGCGAGGTGCGATGCGGTACGGCGGAGCTCGAGGAGCTTGGCAGTGGGATCGCACGTAAGTGGCGACTCTCGTGCGGCCCGGGGACGAGCTGTCGATCACGACTGTCGGATGTTGAGTCGATGACATTACACTGCGCGTCATGGACTCCGGCTGATGCATCCAACGCGAATGAGGGAGTGGATCCGTCGGAAATGTCGACGCGTCTGAGCTCCTCAGCGAGCTCGCGCTCAAGTGACAAAGCATTGGCCCTGGCTTCGAGCATAGCGCGGACGCGCTGTTCATGTTCCGCGGCGCTGATGGGTGAGTCTGGGTCCGACATCTAAAAAGACGAAATCGCACTCGAAAAATGAAGACAAATGGAAAGCAACGGAAAAGGTGATCACGATTCGAGCGAATACACGATGAAGAGGGAAACTCACGACGAGGAAGGAGCACGGAGTAACACTTCGTCAATACACAAACGGGGCAGGACGTGCTTCGTGCGGCGAGGACCGCGATTGGTTGTATCGGCTCCTGGTGGGTTGAGTTTCGCATGAAAACTTGTAACGTTTCAAGAAATGGACGGAATCGGCTCACAAGCCGTCGAAAATAGGCAAATGTCCAATGCTAGAGGAATCAACTCACCGAATCGACCAAAACTGAGATGGAACGCGTGATTGTGCAAAAGTTCTGAGGGACCAAAACGCGATCGCAGACACAAGAGCCGGGAGGCCGAACACTGACCAAGGGAACATCGAGGCGGCTCCTTTTGTATGGACTGCACATGGACGTTGTGCGCCAAACGTCGGATATGACCGGATGCAATGAGGCAGTCCAGGCATCAAAAGGCATGTATGTGCAGAACCAATGTGCGGCAAAATTGTTGAAGGTGCGCTCGGAATACGGAGTTCTGAACAAAATGTTGAAGATGGGAATCAGCTGGAGGATCAACAGGGCGGATTGGAAATATGATCCTCTTGCTGTCTTAGGGATATGTTCGGGCTGACGGACGACAGCCAAAGACAAACTAGTCGACTCCCTTAAGATCCAACGCCGAAAACCGAAACATAGCGACAGGCTGACGAGCCAACGAGAATACACACAACGAAAAGTAGGCAACGGATCAACGTCATCGGAGTTCGAAAATGACAAAATTGTGTCTCATGGACCACACATCGTGCCGAGTAGTCTGCATTTCCTCTACAGCGAAAATAGCCGCAAGCCCGGCAGGCAAAGAGCGCAGAATTCCGAAAGAGAGAAGTCTTCCTGAGCGGATGCTGCGGCCGATTGAGCTTGAGACAAAGAATCACAGGAGATAGAAAACCCAAAATTCCGAGTCAGAGCGATCCAACGGAACCTGGATTAAAAGTTGCAGTCAAAACATCATTCCTAATGGGATTTGTCTGTCAAATCTCTGTCCACACCGGCGGCACCATACGCGCGCATTCCAGATCTCGAGTGCTGTCGAAAAAGTGTGTTGAATGCAGGAGCTTTCCCATGGCCGAAAAATCTTCTCGGGAGAGTTCACGGATGATGTTCGAGAAGTGCCTGATGAGATTGCGCTACAGGCTAGACTGCTGTACCGAACCCTATGTGGGTGAACCCAAACTGTGAGAGCGCAGCACGTGCCTAAAGAAAAAGAGAGAAATAAAAATAAAGGGTACTCGGAAACCCAAGAGAGGAAAGGAAGCCAGTTCTGGGGTCCAGGATTCTGAAGGTGATTGGTCAACACCTTTCGTAAGGTACAGCGAGCGGATCGCCTCGGAGACAATCAAAATCGAAATATTTCGACATTCACAACAACTCTAAACTGTTCTTGTATTAGTAATATTTGGAATCAATAGACGATTGAATTGCAATGCAGGCTATGCGTAAGAATGTGAACCTGTGAAGGGCGAGTTGGAATCTCGCCTGTGAACATCGATTGTCATTTTGAGATCCCTCAACACTTGGACTCGATGTGGAAGCGATTCAGATAGGACGAAGATGACCGCGAGCGGGAGCTCGTCACGGCATGTACCAAAGCAGACGGCAGAGGCGACTGGGAGCGGTAGCTCGTCGCAGTCAATTTTAATGAAGAATTACGAGGGGTGTGACTGGGAGCAAAGGCTCGTCACTGACCTATGGAAAACCAAAAGTCCAAGGCGTGAGGCATGGGATTGAGAGAGGAAAGGAATGAACAAACCACCTATGCGAAAAGTGGTACTCGAGCAGAAGGAGAAAGAGAGGATGTTGAGAATAATAGGTAATTCTCTAGAGTTCTCCTTCATGTCTCGTAGGATTTGGAATGAACACAACACGGTACGTGTTCAGAGGGCGATAGTGAATCTGTGTCCTTGACACGGAGCCCGCTGACCTTTACCTGGGCGTTCCGCTCACGGATACATTGTAACGAGATTCGGACGGAATAAAAGGCAGGCGCTGCTGAGCGCCTGCAGACACTCAGTGAGTGGTACGAGAAGAGAACACATCGTCCTCCTTGTAAGCATGATAGTAAGGCAGGAACAGGCCGCTTGGCCTACCTAACGTCGAAGCTCCGACCTGGAGGCATGAGAGCCCGTTGGCACTCCCTGAACCAACAACCAATTTTCCAAACAGTATCTATCCGTCGGCATTCTCTCCAACCGAGTTTTGAATTCGCGAATGAGGCTGTTGTGTTCGTTGAATAGACGTTGCAGTATGGACACGATCTCGTGTCGCGCGTTTGGCATAAGACTACATCGTTGATCTATTTGAGATTATTCTTCTCCTGTGAAATAAACTTGCAGTAATTTGGGCGTTTCACCATCGGGGGGCAGCAGAGAACCGACTTCGGGGTGAATCAGCCCCCGTTTCTTGAAGGTTGTAGGGATGAATTGGAGGGGAACTGTCGTCCCAGACAATGTCACCTGGAAGCACGAATCGTAGCCTCTGATGTTTGCCAGGAAATGTTTCGATTCCGATGTTCGGGCAGACATGAGAGATCGTAGATCATGGGGTGGGGGTTGCAGCTTCGGTAATTCTACCGTTCCACTCTTGCAGCATGTTCCTGGAGGCTCTTTTTCGAATGTTCTGGCCCGACAGAAGTCACATATTTGATCCATTGCGCCAATTTCTATCGCTGGATTCGCAGAGCATCGATATTTGGATCATAATTCAATGCGGCCAACTTCAAATTCGAGATTTGCCGTGTTCTGCTCGTTCGGTGGCGCGCTCTCGGTCGATCACACGGATGCAGCAAAGGATGAATCTGATCTGAGCACAGGGTCAGTCGATATCACAGTGAATCCGCGGCGACGAAAAATACTTATGGTCATGCTTGAACTCCAGGGCGCCACTGTGCCACTGCGCCCAGAGCGGGATGAAAACTGCATGGCGACCTAGAGAGGACGCCGATGAAACTATCCAGCCCCACACCGGACGGTTAGGCCCATCCGTGACGATTTGCATAGCGGTCATACATACAAACAAACAAACAAACAAACAAACAGAATTTGATTTTTATTAATATAGAAGGATAGAAGGATAGAAGGAATGAAGAGGCTGGTTTGGAATCTGGAATTCCCTCGGAAAGCCGTCGTGGTCGTCTCTCGCTTCGAGGCGCTGTCTTTCAAGCGCAGTGAAACACTGATGATGCTGACTGCAGTCTCACCGCGACCGCGCAGCCGGCGCATGCGCGGTGAGACCGGCGAAGCCGAGACGTGCACGACATGCTCTCGAGGACTCTTTTATTCTCATATAATATATCTCTTCGTATTCTCTCATCAATCATATATTATCACTCGGGCTGGGGTCGTGCCGAATCAGCACTCTGCGAGTGCGCCACAATCATCATTCCCTCACTTGAGGAGCTGCACGACAGATCGGACAGAAGAACCTACCTCCGCTTAGTCAGGACGGGCCAATTCGATAGATTCTTTGTCGCTCAGACGAGTGTAACTAGATCGACTGTTCAAATTCGTGCCCCTGAGCAGGCCAAATCTTTCATTGTAAACAACTCTTTTGCATGGCGGATGTCTCGGAAAGTGAGAGAATCACGTGATTTATGTACCTTCTTAACCAAGCACCTCTTTGAATAAAGAGAGATTCAAACTTCAAAACTTCACTTCATAAGCCGTTGACAACTGCAATTACCTCGAAAACAGAGAGATCGCCTCGCCAGACGAATCATCTTGAATTCATTTCCGAATTCACAACTGACATTCAACGCATTCAAGGCAGCAAGAATGTTGTGGCAGATACCCTTTCTCGTCACAACCAGATCGACGCGATAATTGAGCAAACTCCAGCTCCGTGGACTCTGGAAGAAATGATCGATGCCCAGAAGAGCGATAAGGAATTGGAGAAGATGAGAGCCTCGACAACTCTGCAACCGATCGAGTTCGCGCCGGGAAAACGTCTCATATACGACACTTCAGGCTCAAAGCAAAGGCTCTACGTTCCAACTGGCTTGAGGCGTAGAATTTTCGACCAATTCCACAATGTCAGCCATCCAGGAAAGAAACCGATGAAAAAGCTGCTTGGGAACTGCTACTTCTGGCCGAACCTCGCTTCGGACATCGACACCTGGTGCCGTACTTGTATTGCTTGTCAAGCATCAAAGGTTACGCAACATACGAAGACGATCCCACAGGTTATTCCGATGCCGAAAACTCGTTTTTCGCATATTCACATCGATCTGGTCGGTCCACTAACGACTTCAAGGGGCAACAGATACTACCTCTGTCCCGTAATAGCTGTCGCATTTGAGCCCAGAATTTTATCCCGAATTAGTGGTCGCATCTGCCGATTTCCACATTTTAACGGAGGATTCCGTTATATGGCTCACGCAAAACCGGATGTTGTTCACGGAAGTGTGCTTTGCGCGGGTTATTTGAAGTTTTGATCGCGGCAGCAGACGAGTGCGTGTGTGTGGGGCTATGCCGGACACGTTCACGCCTTCTGTGGGAGAGGATTTTGTGCTGTGGTGGAAAGTGGTTGGCTCATTCTAATTGTAAGACTGATGGAGGAATGTTCCGGTGGGAATTTTCGGCCGGTTCTGTTATGGTCATTGTGGGGAATTCACTGGCACTAATTGTAAGTGTCGGGCTTCGGTGGATTTAGGATTACTGAGGTCGACTCTTTCACTCTGATCAATTGATCGGTTCATGGAGGGTGCTGTCGACGGGTTCCGTAAGACATTGCTGTCGTCTGGCGGTGGTATTGCTATCAGCTTGTTCATGCTGTGTGAGCATTTAGGAGGATGTAAAGGGTTCCGTGGATTCGGGTAGTTCACCGGAGGCAGATATCCACGGGCGGTTTTGCTGGATATACCAGGCGACATGTGGGAAAAAAATAGTTAGGAAGAGAGATGAAGAAGCATCAACCGTGCACACGAAGCAAGAGTTAAGAACTCGGCTTCTGGAGGGCAGGGAAGTCAACTACGACGACCTCGACTCCCTTCTCATGGAAAACTCCAATACAAAATGTGAAATCAACATTGCAGTTGTGAAAATCAACCAGACGTATGCTAGGTGGTCGAGAGAGATAGCAAAGCTAGACAGCACCAATAGAGCATGGGAAAAAAGGCTCAGAGGAGCAAGAAAATACAGCCCAGACCAAGCAGAGAGAATTCAGATGAAGTTCGGAAATGCGAGATCGAGGCTCGACGAGCAGTTAGAGAAAGAGATGAGAAAAAAGGATGAAAGGATGTACGACCATATCGTCAGGTGCCCGAGAAATTTGCGAGCAAAAATATTCTGGTCGTACATACGGAGTGAGGAAAAAAATTAGGAGACGAATGATCCTTGTTGACTCAAGGAAAGAGAGGGTAGCTTCGGAAAAGTAGAAACCCACCTAGAGGAGGCCTTCAGGGCTTCTAGGCGCGGAAGAAGAATCGGTCAATTCAAACGGCAATAGACCAATGGAAAGAAGACTGGAACAGTCGATAACTGAATTTGAGATAAATTCAGGAGATGTTCGAAAGGCATTAGAAAAGATGTCGGCGAACACAGCGGCTGGAAATGACGGGATGAACGGCAGTCTGGTAAAATACCAGGGGCAATTCACTCACATACCGGCCGATCACAATAACAGCGGTTCTTTACAGAGTATTCGCGAGAATAACCAATAGCAAAATACAAGATTGGATTGAGCAGATCAAAATCCTGGGGGAGATGCAGAACGGCGACAGCGGAATCCGTAGAACGGATTACTGCATCTACATGCTAACAACGATATTTGAAACGACCAGAGCAGAAAAAAGAGGGCTGGAAGCGACCTTCCTAGACTGCTCCAAAGCCTGCAATAAGGTGGATAGGAACCACCTGTGGTGCATACTCGGAGAAGGGGGTATGCCTGAAGGATGGATAAAATTACTCAAGTGACTCTACGGCGGAAACGTAGTCACACTCAGCGAGGATGGAAAAACATCCTGGAGAATGAATTTCCCGAATGTCCTGAGGCAGGGATGCGCATTCTCCCCGACTCTATTCATACTCTACAACACAGAGCTGGAGAGGAGATTGAGAGAATCAAAGGAAGGTATCAAAATACGGGTATCCAAGAACATATTTGAGACCACTAGGCTTTGCAACGGTTATTTAACCGCGTTTAAAAACCGCAATAACCGCGAGAAATTCGCGGTTATTAACCGCAATAACCGCGACCAAATTGCGGTTTTGACCGCGCATGACCCGCATTCAACCGCGACACATCGAGACGATTTTGCAGTGCACTTCTGAGATCCGTAGAACAGAGGTTCTCGAACTTTCCCGGTGGCGGCACCACTCGGCACCCCGAGCTCGTCAAAAAGTATGGTCAGACCGACCCGGAATTCTCTCCCATAGACTACAAAAAGTCTGGTCAGACCGAGTTCCGAATCGCCCGTGACTCTGTCGTGTCACCCCGGGTCAATCCGGAATCAGCGACAGCCCCGCCCCATGGTCAAAGAGCCTATCTCGAGGCACCGATGGTGCTGCGGCATCCCGCGGCAGTTTGGTTCCGGTGGCACACAGTTTGAGAACCCCAGCCGTGGAAGATCTCAGTTCCGAAAATTCCTGGAACTGAGGCGCCTGGAAATCATATGGGTGTGTCTCCTTTCAAGGGAAAGCTTCCTCACCTCCAGTGGAGGTTTGGACCTTCAACAGGTTCGAAATAACACGAATCCAGTGGAAGGCGACAGCGGTACCCAAACTCACGTACGCCAACGCAGTGTTGGCTTCGAGAGCTACCAAACAGATGGTGGCCGTGTTTGAAAAAACACAGACATCAGCTGGGAAATGGGCGATGGGAATCGCCGGATTCAGAGTCGCGAACGAGTTCGTGCAAGGCGAACTGGGTTGGTCGACGTTTGAGGCGCGAGAGGCGCAGAGCAAAATCCGATATTTTGCCAGGATCGGCGCAATGGACTCGCATCGGTGGCCCAGGATGATTATATCCATGATGGCCACTGAGAACATCTACACGGAAGCGGTGAGAAGACTATGGTTCCTCAGGGAGAGATACTCATGTGGTGATATACCACTGGAGTACACTGAGACCGGGAAACCAAGGAGCACGCTCTTCAATAACCGCGTTAAAAAACGCGTGAAGGAGAAGCTAGATGAGACTTGGAGAGACAATATGAGCTCCAAACCAAGCCTTGCAACCTACAGCGAATGGAAGGAGAGAGGCAAAACGGCGTATGGACTCTATGAGAACAGCCGTGGAAGCGCCTTGCTAGCATTAGCTAGAGCGGGCATGTTGCCATCCAGAAGCCACCGCGGAAGATACCAGCGGATCGAGACACTCTGTATAAAGTGTGGCATCGAAGAAGAGACGATACCTCACATAATAATGGAGTGTACCCCGCATCATTACGGGCCAAACGAGCTCGCCAGAAGACTGGGTCTCACTGGGGATGATCGGAACACTTGGAGGGACACGAAGAACCTGCTGGAGACATGGGAAAATGAGACCCGGAGGATCTGCTGCGAATACTCGCCCCTGAATCAGGGTTGTATGATAATTGTAAATAGCAATACATACAAAGATCAATAAATGCCATACCATACCATACCATCATGAGGTACAATACTACATACTACACTTTCCTCGTTTGCCGTTCGCCTCCGATGCTCGAACTGTTCACGTTCAACCGTCGAACAGGAATTCGAGGCCAAATGCTCACTTGACGTGTTCCATTCTTCCGGATTTTGCCTTCACTTCCTGATCGAGCGCGGAATTCCAACCGGATCTTGCCTCTGATCGTTATCAGGAGTATGTACCTAGACCCGCAAAGTTTTCAATCTTCGAATAAGTTGAACGTGTCCCACGAAACTAGCTGTTCAGTCCTGGACTGAACTACCCCGCGATTTTTTTTTCAATAGATCGTTATCGTCAATTTTTTCAACTAGAGATTTGAGTTCGATGTTCCATATTGTATTTTTCAGAATTGAATTGCCATGTGTCCCTGGAGGAGGTGGACTGGCTTTTTCGCAGGGGGTTGCCTGATAAAATATTTTGAGGATTGTTTGCTTGTACCTATGGTTGGGTCTTATAGCTTTGATGATATACACGACTGAGACGATGACTTATTCGATCGGGTTATTAGCTAAAGAGAATCATGCAATCTCATCACAATCCCCTTCAGGAACGGAATCCTCCGTTCTCGGTTTCACGCTTGCGTGAAAACACTTGCAATTTTTCCCTCTCTTACCCAGAGCGGAATGATGCCCGCGTTTGGAGTGAAGCATGTGATGAAGCATGTGAAGTATATTCATCATTTCAGAAGCTCCACAAAGGTTTCTTAATACCGACTCTCAAAGTCAAATGCGACAGCTATTACGGGACAGAGGTAGTACATGCTAACCATGATCGATCGATTCACGAGATGGCCAGAGGCATGTCCGATTCCAAATATGGAAAGTGCCACCGTCGCAACAGCTCTGATCAACACGTGGATTTCGAGGTTTGGAGTTCCAGACACTATAACCACGGATCAGGGAAGGCAATTCGAAAGCCGACTCTTCAAGGATATGAACGATCTTCTGGGGTGCAGAAGAATCTGGACCTCGGCGTATAATCCGCGGGCAAACGGTATGATTGAAAGGCTACATAGGCAACTGAAGGGTGCTCTACGTTGTCATTTCGCGGAAACGAATTGGAGGGACTACGTACCACTCGTGCTCCTATGGTTCAGAGCCACGCCGAAAGAGGACTAAGGCTCTGAGCCAGACATTCAGATATCATGTTCGGATATTGTAGTGATAACAAATGAACGACTTCCGTATCGATCACACAACTTTTATTACTCGTCGGCCGACCTTTCGGTGCGGCAACTTCGAAACGATTGCTTGTGTCAGCTTCCACAACTTCCCGCTCGAGGACCTGGCAAGGGTTTTTCCTCCTTGCCGTGCTCTCGACGTTCTGTTCTCTGGCGCGCGAATTTAACTTCTTCCCGCGCTTCCCGTGTGACTTCTCTATTCACCGCCGAGGCTTCTCCTATTCGTGTTCCTACATGACTCCCCCTCTCGAAAGGACCCGTCCGCGGGTCCCGTGTCCGGTCGCCCGAAATGTGCTGCAGTCTCAGCGGCGGCTGACGTGTTCTCGTGGGGTATCTCCGCTGGGCGTGTTCGAGTCCTGTTGCTTCGTGTTCACTCCGTGTTCCCTCGGCTTCAGTCCTGTTCTCTCCGTCCGTGACTGCTTTTGAACGTACCGCGTGAACTACTTGTCTCCGCGTTCGTGGTCCTGGTATCTCGGCTTCGGGTTCCGCCTCTACCAAGAATGTTTCTGGTCCTTTTTGTTCCAGAATTCTGTACGGTCCAAAGTAGCTCTTTTGCAGCTTATCGGACTGTCCTATCCTGCGGAACGGAAAGTGCAGCCAAACTTTGTCGTTGACCTGGAAGGGTGTCTGCCTGCGACTGCTGTCGAAATACAGCTTGTTGACCCCTTTCTCTTTGTCTGCTAGCTGCCGCGCCAGGTCTCTTGCCTCTCCCAATCGCCGTTGCAGACGCTCGCCGTACTCGACTGCTGTGATTGTTTTCGCTTCGGGTGGCGCTGGGAGTGCCGTGTCGAACGTCGTTGTGGATTCTTTTCCGTGAACTAAGAAGAATGGTGACATCTTCGTGGACTTCTGTGGGGCCGTGTTGTATGCGTGTACAATAAATGGCAGTATCTCATCCCAATCTGACGTGTTCTTGTTGACGTATTTGCTCAGGCAGTCGGCCATCGTGCGGTGTGATCTCTCCGTGAGGCCGTTTGTCGCCGGGTGATAACTCGTAGTTCGCCGATGTTCGATGCCGCATCTCTTGTTCACCTGCTGGAGGACCTCCGACATGAACGTTTTCCCCTGGTCGCTGATGAGTATCCGTGGCGTGCCGTATCGTAAGATGATTTCTTCGACCAGGAAGTCCGCCACTCGCACGGCGGATCCGTCTGGTAACGGTTTTGCGATTAGAAATTTTGAGAGGTGACATATGGCCGTGACTATGACTCGGTTCCCACGATCCGTCTGGTTGAAGCTCAGCAGGTCTATTCCGATCGTGTGGAATGTCGTCTGTGGCGTCTCGAGGTGTTGTAACAGCCCGAACTTGTACGGTTCTGTCTTCCTCCGTTGACACACTAGGCAGCGCTTAATGAACTGCTCGGTGTCCTTGAACGCTGTCGGCCAGTAGAACTTCTGTGCGATTCTTCCGTACGTTTTCGCGATCCCTAGGTGGCCTCCTTCCTTGCTGTCGTGTGCTGCCTCGAGTGCCTCCTGCCGGAATGGTTTCGGTAGGACTAGCAGCAGAGTGTCGCCCGTTCTGGTGAAATTCCGCCGATATAGCACATTTGACACGGTTTCGAACGAGTTCGTCTTGAGTGCGTGTTCCCGAACTCTGTCAAGTGTGGTGTCGGCGGTCTGGGCATCCGCGATGTCTCCCAGCGTGATGGCGGCGATCCTCGCTTCTGTTGACGTGTTCGGTGTGCTCTGCGTGTTCTCCTGTTCTCCCGTAGTTTCCGCTGGGTATCTTGAGAGGCAGTCAGCGTCTAGGTGCTTCCTCCCTTGCTTGTACGTGACCGTGATGTCGTACTCCTGTAGTTGCAGTGCCCATCGTGCCAGTCGACCTGTGAGCGTTTTCGAAGTCATGATCCAACATAGTGCGTGGTGGTCGGTCACCACTGTCACCGTTCTTCCGTATACGTAGGGTCTGAATTTCTTCATGGCCCATACCACCGCCAACCCTTCTTGGTCCGTCGTCGAGTACCGTGATTCGGGTCCAGATAGCGTGCGGCTTGCGTATGCGATGACTCTTTCTACGCCGTGCCTATCTCTCTGAGCTAGTATCGCTCCGAGGCCATGTTTGCACGCGTCTGTCCGAACTGTAACCGGCTGGTTCGGATCGAAGTGCCCCAATAGTGGCGGCCGTATGAGCTTTTCCCGCAGCTCTTTGAAGGCGTGTTCGTGTTCCGTGTTCCATGTGAATTTCACTCCGTCCTTCAGCAACTCGTTGAGCGGTGCTGCTATCTTCGAGAAGCCTTCCACGAACTTCCGGTAGTATGAGCAGAGTCCGAGGAAGCTCCTCACGGCTTTCTGGTTCCGTGGCTGCGGAAATGCGCGTACCGCTGCTGTCTTTTCGGGGTCCGGTCTCACCCCTTCCTTCGTGACTTCGTGCCCGAGCAGTGTGATTTTCGTTGCACCGAACGAGCATTTCTTCAAGTTGAGCGAGAGGTTTGCGTGATCAAGGCACCGTAAGATGTCCTCCAGTCTCGTGTTGTGCTCTTCCAATGTCCGTCCGAACACGCAGATATCGTCTAGGTATACCAGACACTGTCTCCATTTCCGACCTCTCAGCACTCCGTCCATCAGTCTCTCGAACGTAGCGGGTCCATTTGACAACCCGAACGGTAGCACGTTGAATTCGAACAGGCCGTCTGGTGTGACGAATGCTGTTTTCTCGCGGTCCTTCTCCGCTAGCGGGCATTGGAAGTAGCCTGATTTCAGGTCCAATGATGAAAAGAATTCTGAGCCCGACAGGCAGTCCAATGACTCGTCTATCCGTGGTATCGGATACGTGTCGCGCTTCGTCACCTTGTTCAGTTCGCGGTAGTCTACGCAAAATCGTATCTCTCCGTTTTTCTTCCTGACCAGCACTACCGGGCTGTTCCACGGGCTGGATGACGGCCGTACGATGCCTTCTCGTTGCATCTTCTTGACCTCAGCTTCGATGTACTCGCGTTCTGCGGGTGCGTATCGTTTGTTGTAACGGCCTCTCACCGGCGACGTGCTCCCCGTGTCAATGCGGTGAGTGATTAGCGTAGTCCGTCGTAGTGGTTTCCCTTTTTCCGGAATGAGTTGGGGAAACTTTTCGATAATCTCTTTTATCGTGTGACGGTCGTGCGCGGTCATGTTCGGATTTATCGCTGCTTCGAGTTCCGTGTTCCGTGCCTCCCCGTGTGCGTCGTCGGGGTCGTGCTCCGTGTTCCTCCGTTGTGTGTCTCTAGCATCGTGATCATTGGTTCTCGGTTGCTAACGTTATGCTCGTTCCCCTCGCCGTGTCGGAGCACGACTCCCCTGGCGATCTTCATTCCCTGTGGAATCGTAATGCGCTCGTTCGCTCGGTTTTCTACGATGATTTTTGCGTATCCGTCGCGGAGCTCTACGAGCGCATTCGGGCAAATCAGGCGCTTCTTTTCGAAAAGTTCTGGTAGCGGCTGTAGCATGATCGTCGCCACATTCGGCATCTCCCGATCGAGAACTCTCTGGACTCCCACCGTGCTCGCCGTGTTCGCCTCCACGATCGTGGTATACCGTGTTCTGAAATCCATCTCGTCTATCTGCTCTCCGGCCTTCCGATGCTCTGTGTCGCCGTTGGTGGATGTCAGATGGTTGATGCCCTGCTGTGCGTGCAAGTCGGCCGTGATCCGCTCGCTAGTGTTCGCTATCGTAACTCTGTCTGCCTTGAGATCAATCTGCGCTGCGTGCTCTTTCCAGAAGTTCCATCCCAAGATGACATCTTTGTTGAGTGGCTCAATGATGACGAACTCGCACGGGAATATCGTAGGGTTTTTATTGAAAGAGAAACGTAGCGTGATCGTGCCTAGGGTGCGTACTCGTGTTCCATCCGCCATCCGCACATGCGATATTGCCGTATCGTAACGTATTTTTCTGAATTCGTGTTCCGGATCGTGTTCTGCGTGTTCTATGTCGAATTTCACTCGTTTGCCACGTAAGAAATTGGCTCGTATTGCGCACACATCTGCGCCTAAGTCTAACAATGCCTCCGTGCTCCTTCCGTTACCTAAGTGTATCCTGACATGGTTCCCGTGGATTAGGTTGGCGCTGGCGAGTCCCCGGGCTATAGCTGCTAGCGCCGCGACTCGTTTCCCGGCGGCCGGTACGGAGGTACGCCCGAAGTACGATCCCGGCAATCTTTTATTACGTGGCCGGACTTGTTGCAGTAATTACACAATTGTGCACCGCTCGCATCGCGTCTGTTCCCATAGTAGTAGAGTTTTCCCGTACCTAGCGTGAATCGTGGGGGTGGTCGGGTAACCGTGGACGCGAGTCGTGGCGCTTCCCTGGGTGAACGGTTTCTTGGGCTGCGTTGGGGTGACGGTGATCTCCGCCTGGGCGGCGAGATGTCTTCCCAGCGTGATCTGACCGTCGAATTGTCGCGTGATCTCGACCTTGGCATGATTGCCCGTGTTCCGTGGTCTTCGTGGTCCGTGTTCTGGGCGTCTTCGTCGTAGTAGGGCGTTGGGCTGCGGTGTCGTACTGATCTCCTCTCATCGTGTCCTCGGTCGAATCGTGTTCGTTCACGTGCTCTGTGTTCGCTTTCGGCGGAGCCCTCGCTGGATGTAGATTCCCTTCTGCGTGTTCTGCGTTGGTCGTGTCCGTCTGGCGTGCGTACTGGCGACCGGCTGCGCCTGTGGCGTGGTCGACTCTGGTGACCTCCGATATGGTGGATCGCGGCTGTGGACGACTTATCGTTCGCGTAAGGAAGCGTCCTGTCAAGCCTGGTCAGGCAGTCTCTTAACTCATCTACTGTCTTGGGTCCTCGCAGAGCTACTGGGGTGATGACGTCTGCCGGTAGTGTGCGTATGCACTTAGCAATCTTCCGCTCGGTGCTCATTTCTGGGTCTGCTTGGTAACACCACTCGAGAACGGTATCCAGGTGTTGCGCGTATTTCGTCTCCGGGTCTTTGACGGTGCTTGCCAGGAGTTTGAGCGCTTTGCTTCTGGTTGCTTGCGCGTCAACGAACCGGCTACGGAACTGCTTTTCCAACTGTTCCCACGTGCGGGTTCTCCAAACCGATTGCTGGTACCACGAGTACGCCGCGTGCGTCAGTGATGCTCCGACACGTTCCAGCTTCCTTTGTTCGTCGATCTGGTTGTAGGCTGCTGCTCGGGAGTATGCCTCCAACCATCGCACGGGGTCACCCTCACCTGTGAAAGTCGGGTACGCAATTGGTTGGACTGCCATTGCTCTGAGTTTTATTTGCAGATCCAGGATCGTAGATGCGAGTTGTTCCGCTGTAAGTCCGGCCGTGGTGCCCGTGTTCGTGGCGATGACTTGCGTGTTCGTGGCGATGACTTGCGTATTTGCTGCGGCGTGTTCTGCGTCCTGGATTGCCGTTGTTGGTTGTACGTGTTCCGGGGGTAGCGAGTAATCGTGAGAGAACATCCCGTTGTTCGGATCGTAGACGCAAGCGTAATCTGTGGAAGAAAAATCGTGGCCCGTTATGCCTCGCGCGTCGTGTTCCGTGATAGGCTTAGCGTCATCCGGGGTGCTCGTATATGGGGCTTGTTCAGAGCCCTGGGCCGTGTTCGTCTCAAGGTTTTCCATACCTCCCGTGTTCAATGGAGTTGCGACGACCGTATCGTGATCCGTTGCGTCGTGTTCAGTACCTTGGTTCGTGTCCACGTGGTCGCCATTTTCCGTGTTCTCGGTTCCCGTGATCTCGTTTTCCGTGTTCCTCGCGGTTGCGGCTCGGGTGTTCCGGGCCGGCCCGGTCGATGCTTGGGGGTCAGTCATGGAGAGGTACGGGGGGGCCTTATCTCCACCACTTGTAGTGATAACAAATGAACGACTTCCGTATCGATCACACACAACTTTTATTACTCGTCGGCCGACCTTTCGGTGCGGCAACTTCGAAACGATTGCTTGTGTCAGCTTCCACAACTTCCCGCTCGAGGACCTGGCAAGGGTTTTTCCTCCTTGCCGTGCTCTCGACGTTCTGTTCTCTGGCGCGCGAATTTAACTTCTTCCCGCGCTTCCCGTGTGACTTCTCTATTCACCGCCGAGGCTTCTCCTATTCGTGTTCCTACAATATCATATTCTTCCACATTTTTTTCAGACCAAGCTGCTACCGCAAGTACGGTAGAAGGCGACATGCCGCCGCAAAGCTCGAAGGCGCCCGAGCACAACGGTGAGTTTCTCGAAAGTTGTCCTCATTTCTTGTGAATTTCATGCTAAGGCTCTGAGCCAGACATTCAGATATCATGTTCGGATATCATATTCTTCCACATTTTTTTCAGACCAAGCTGCTACCGCAAGTACGGTAGAAGGCGATATGCCGCCGCAAAGCTCGAAGGCGCCCGAGCACAACGGTGAGTTTCTCGAAAGTTGTCCTCATTTCTTGTGAATTCCATGCTAAGGCTCTGAGCCAGACATTCAGATATCATGTTCGGATATCATATTCTTCCACATTTTTTTCAGACCAAGCTACCGGCGGAGCTGGTGTACGGTCAAAACTTGAAGCTGCCACCAGATTTGAAAGAGGAACCGTCTGGGGTGCAGGTTGACCCAACGGATTTCGTGAGCCTCCTCAAGCACATGATGGAGAAAATCAAAGGACAAGAAGCCAGGAAAGGTTCGAGTAAAACACACTTCGTGCCGAAGGTTCTCAAATCCTGTGACTATGTTTTTCTGAAGACGGATTCCACGAAAAAACCGTTACAGCGACCATACACTGGTCCTTATCGGGTTGTGGATCGCGACGACTCAACTCTAAAGATCGAGACACCGAACGGAGTTATGCGCGTGGCAATTCATCGAGTGAAGCCAGCCATGATAGATCCTGGGAACGTGGTCTTCGATCTTCCGAGGAAACGTGGCAGACCTCGAAAAAATCAGCCGCCACTGGGGGGGGGGGAAGGTATTGTCGCGGCCTCGCATATAGCTCATAGTACGAGAAAACGAAGTACTAGTTTTCAGCCGTGAATAAACTGAGTCAGGCTCGCGCTACAACGTGTCTTAGATCAGAAGCGACAGTTTAGAACAGTGATTCTCAACGCCCCACTCTGGCTCGAGAAATTTCTGGTGGGGCCTGGGCCCGGAGGCTGGGTCCATACTGTTAATTCCGATGGGTGATGATTAGGGCTGAAAGAAAATCGCGGAAACCGCGATTTTTGTACTCCGCCGCGCTTTCCGCAGTTCTCCGCGAATTTTGAAATTCTCAGCGACGACTGCACCATCCCGAAGTTTCGACGTAATTGAGTCTCGAATCCATAATAAGCTCTCTTTATTCACAAGCAATAAAGGTTTAAAAGGAAGTCAATTCGTGGTAGAAGAGAGCAACCGCCCTCCCCCCCTGCGTGTCACTCGCCAGGGGAAAAGACAGTTGATCTTCTCCGAAGTAGCAATTTGTTTGGGTCGGTAGACGATTGCCGACCTGGTCTTGGTCTCAACAGTATCAAAGAGTTTAGCTCTGAACGACGGGTTTCGGATGAGCCTTCCAAATGTTACTCTATCAATTTCATCGAATCTCGCACTTAGGTCTATGTTTGGGATCGACTCTTTCTTGACTTTACACCTATAGGCCACGCGCCTTCGGTACCTGTCGTAGACAATCTGGATGAGACGTGTGTCTCTTTTGAGCCAGGGGCTCCAAACCGGGGAGCAGTAGGTGAGGATTGGCACGACATAGGTGCAGGACAATCTCTCATAGACAAGAGGGTCTCTGAGTACAAAAGAGCGCAGAATGAAAGGGTACAGCCGACTAAGCATGGGGTTTTGGGCCTGTAACGTTTTCGAAAACCGATTATGGGGGGTGATAGCCCTCGGCTAGAGAAAAATTTTCGCCCGGGCAGAAGTTTCCCGGAAAGCGTCATTTTGGAAAAAAACGCACATCTTTGAAAATCAAAAAACCGTTGTTATTCGAAAACGGTGATAGATAGAAGGTCCCGGTTGGTTGGGTTCGAAAGATACACTCAAGGGCTATAAAATCATGCCGTTGGCGCAGATTTTTTTTTTGTTCTTCGTTGTTTTTTTTCGACTTCAAAAATTTTTTGGGCTCAAAAACCATGAAGAACTCCGTGTTCCTTAATGAGTCTCCACCTGTAGAGGGCCCTTGCACCCATAAAGATGCACAAGAATTTTCATCCCGATCGGATTAGTTCTTCGGGTCTTAATCCAAGCTTTTCTCTGTCTAACACATAGAACCATGCTTACGAGGATAAAATGCCGCAAAACCTCTGCCTACCATCATGAGAAGCCTGCGGGTCATCTCCACTGAAGCCTACTGTTTCATTTGTGGCTCATTAGAAGGGCGAAACAGGGTTCCCGCTGAACTGAGGATGCAGGCATTCGTGAAGCGCCGAGTGTTCATCCCTAACAACAATCGTTGCTGTGCAACGCATCTCATTCGGAACAGACTTTTCCACGATGATCTGATGATGTTGCGCATAAGTGCTAACACCTCCCTCATTGACGAACGAGACCTCGCCGCTTGCTTCGAGATTCTCGCCAACGAAGCCGGCGCAACGATCAAGGACCGGATCAGCAACTACATACAACCTCACCGACGAGCAGGCTCAGTCTTTCACGGGCCTGAATTTCGATCAGTTGGAATCGCTCGCAAGCATGCTGACATCGATGCGAAACGCGCGGAATCGGAGCGTCATTCAAGCTCTAGTGATTTTCCTTTTCAAGATGCGGACAGGGAACTCGAACGTTACGGTTGCCTCTGTGTTCGGATTGGAGCGGCATCAACAGGTCAGCGCCATAGTGGATTCCGTGGTGAAAGCCTTCGAGAACGACGTTCTACCTTATCGATTCGGTTTCTCCGCACGCACTTGGGAAGACTTGATCCAGCATGAAACGTCTGATTTCGTAAGAACGCTCTTCCCTCAGAATGCTGGATCGGATGGTCTAGCACTGATATATGATGGCACCTATCTTCGTCACGGCAAGAGTGCCAACAGTTGCTATCAGAGGAAGTCCTTTTCTGGACAGAACAAAACCACGCTTTGTAAGCCGTTCACTGTTTGTATGACCACGGGATACGTCGTCGACATGTTGGGACCATATACTGCGAACCTCAACGACGCTCGCATCATGGAGCTCGCTGTAGGGGATTCAGCTGGTCTTGGGGGGTTCCTCCGGCCTGGTGATATCTGCTTCGTAGATAGAGGATTCCGAGACGTGGTAGCCCATTTGGAAGGGAAAGGTCTGAGGGTATACATGCCAGCGCTGAAGGGTACCCGTAAGCAGCTCCCCACAGACTAGGCTAATCACTCTCGGTTCGTGACGAAGATCCGCTGGGCCGTAGAAGCTGTCCATGGAATCATAAAGCAGAAATACAGAATCCTCGACCACCGAGTGGACAACGACTTGCTGCCGAAGATCGGAGCCTTGACGAGAATCGCGTGTTTCCTGAACAACACATTCGGGCAACGTCTCCGATCTGATCAAACCATGTTCGATGAAGTTGTTGGACGCATGCAACTGATGCTTAATGTTCCGAATACGTTGCAGCGAGAGGTTGAGGAAAATGGATGGAACCGAAAGCAGAGACCTTGGGCGGCCGTGACATCTGAATCTGTTCCGGACTTTCCCGAACTGACAGAGAGAGATCTGAAGATCTTTTTCACTGGGACATATCAGCTTTCTCAATCGGTTTCATACCTCGCTGAGATGTTGAACGATGATGGCACCATCAACCTGAAAATGCACGTCGATAACAGCTGCATCCTCAAGATGGAAGTTCAATCCCGTCACGTGAGAATGAAGACTTACCGGTGCTACATCGAGTACGCGCCGGACTCGATTGGTCCCGCCGCAATAAAACGTCATTATTGCGAGTGTGCTAACGGGAGCCGCACCGTCGGTTGCTGCTCACATGTTGCGGCCGTTGTGTACTACCTCTCTCACGCGCGATATCTATCCAGAATCATAAGACCGGCAGAGATTCTGAACTCCCTGTTTCACGATGGGGCAAGTGTTCCAGTTATCGAAGAAGACAGTGACGAAGATTGAGTTGATGATGACTGTCGTGTAAATAAACAACATTATGTGCCTTGGCAAGATCCGCTTTCTCGTGTTGTCCGCAACTCAACAAGCTTGAGCAGGCTTCTCATGATGGTAGGCAGAGGTTTTGCGGCATTTTATCCTCGTAAGCATGGTTCTATGTGTTAGTCAGAGAAAAGCTTGGATTAAGACCCGAAGAACTAATCCGATCGGGATGAAAATTCTTGTGCATCTTTATGGGTGCAAGGGCCCTCTACAGGTGGAGACTCATTAAGGAACACGGAGTTCTTCATGGTTTTTGAGCCCAAAAAATTTTTGAAGTCGAAAAAAAAACAACGAAGAACAAAAAAAAAATCTGCGCCAACGGCATGATTTTATAGCCCTTAAGTGTATCTTCCGAACCCAACCAACCGGGACCTTCTATCTATCACCGTTTTCGAATAACAACGGTTTTTTGATTTTCAAAGATGTGCGTTTTTTTCCAAAATGACGCTTTCCGGGAAACTTTTGCCCGGGCGAAAATTTTTCTCTAGCCGAGGGCTATTACCCCCATAATCGGTTTCCGAAAACGTTACAGGCCCAAAACCCCATGCTTAGTCGGCTGTACCCTTTGCCTGTCGCGTGGCCTTAGTAACGGTCTCGCGGGTATGTTCACTAAAACTGAGGTCGTTGGTCATGATCACGCCGAGATCTCGTGCTCTAGTCGTCGATTGAAGCGAGTGTCCGTTTATGAAATATTCGAATTTATGATTTCTCTTGCCGTAATGCATGATTTGGCATTTTTCGATTGATAGCTGGAGGTCAAGTGATCTTGTCCAGTCATAAAAGCTATCGATTGCTGCCTGGAGAGCGTATCGGTAACTCTCATTGTTGACTCTTGCATAGATCTTGGAGTCATCAGCATAAACTTTGTAGAAAACGTTCGCCGGCATTACTTCTTTGATCGAGTTTGTGTACATCAGGTACGCCAGACATCCTAGAATCGTTCCCTGCGGGCAGCCTGAGGTCATGTGAGCAGTTGAGGAAAGCTGCCCGCCGACGGCAACTCTGAAGCTCCTGCGGGTGAGAGAGGCTCGTATCCAGTCCCTCAGCTTATTGCCAACCCCGATCGTCGGAAGGCATTCGAGTAGCTTCGTGTGAGTTGTTAGTTCGAATGCGCTCTTGAAATCGAACATCACAACATCGACACTCGCTCCGTCGTTGATGAGCAAAGCTATGTCATTTTGACAGAGCAGGAGTTGGTAACAGCATGAGTGACCACTTCTGTAGGCATGCTGTTCCTCACATATCAGTCCTTGCTCCGTGGCGTTTTTCAGAATGGCCACCGAGATCACTTTTTCGAAAAGCTTACAGCTGGAACAAGTCAATGATACGTTTCTCTTGTTGGAGGGCATGGCCTTGTCTCCTTTCTTGTGTATCGGCACAACAATGGCTTTCCGGAAGAAATCAGGAACCTCACTATCATTCAGGGATCTCTCAAACACAATGGATAGGGGAACGCATACGTCGTACCCGCACATTTTCAGGTACTTCGTCGGGACGTCATCGGGCGAGGTTGCGCGTGAGTTCTTCAGGTCTCGGAGATGTCTCAGTAGGTTTTCCGGCGAGGTATCCACGCTGTCAAGCATCCGGATTCCAGCGGGTGTCGGCAATACGGGTCCGGGCGTCAGGCTCCTTCGCCTCGTCTCCTCGACACTTGGGTAGGACGCCTCAAAATGGTCACGCAGAAGTTCAGCTTTGTCTGCATCCGTTGTCACCATCTTCCCATTTTTGCCGAAAAGAACGGCCAAGTGGTCTTTGGAGACGACACGTCGGTTCACGTAATTGTAGAAAGACTTCGGGTTTCTTGAGCGGAGTACTCTGTTTTCCTCGAACACTCTTGCTCTTCTGGTCGCTTTGTGGAGCTTTGTCTCAAGCCTTCCAAGTTTCGTGGAGTCGGATTCTTTGTTGATTCGAGCAATGAGTTGTGCAATATGCGTAGAGACTTCGGACTTGCGCCTCTCGGATAGTCGAGGTACATGGAGTGACCTGAGTAGTTTCAAGTATTCGACCAGGCGGTTGTACATTTCGTTCACATCAAGACACTTGTCAAAGAAACGGTACCAGTTCGTTAACGCTAAACAGAAACGTATTGCATCGAAGCCCCCATTCTCGTAGTCGAATCTCTCAGTGTTCAGTGAATCGGATCCCCAGGTGGGTTCCGATGGCACCTTCGTGGAAAAGAGAATCGGGACATGGTCAGTTCTGAGGCGGGGCTCATTCCCCGGGAGTTCAGGCGGGAGTTCAGTACGGGGCTCATTCCCCGTACGAACGTTTATCACAGAGTCGTCGTTACATAATACGAGATCGAGGATGTTGTTGCTCTTGGGACGCGTTGGTTGGACTACGTATTGCTGGAAACCGAGCCGGCCACAGAAATCGAGGAGAAGAGACTCCTTAGTCTCCGTATTTCTTCCGGGACACGCCCACGTCCTCCAGTCAACCAGCGGAAGGTTGAAATCACCAACAATATAGGTGCATCTCTCGTTGTCACAGATTTCACCGAGTTTCTCACATAGTCGCTTCATTCGTACAATCAGATCAGTAGTTTGGCCGGTGGGAGAGAAATATACACAGACGTACCTAATTGTTTGGTTCGCAAGCAGCAGATCTACCGCGACCAGCTCGGGTTCATCAGCATCGCATTCGTTCACGAGGCTGGCGGACACCGAGGTACATGCAAGTTTGGAGTTGACAAGTATGAGGACTCCACCTCCTCGCGAGCTTCTGTCAAGTCTAAAGACGTGGAACTGTCCGTTGCGACTCAGTTCGGCGTCAGTCATGGCATCACATGACAGCCAAGTCTCAGTTATGCAAGCAACGTCAATTTTCATCGCGAAGAGATGCGAATGAAGAATGTCAAGGGCACCATCCTTGAGCAGAGATCTTGCGTTTAGTTGGTAACAATTCAATACTGGCGAATTCGAAGGGGCTGGTAGTTTCGGTCGAAGCTCATCATCAGATTCAGATTGGGACAGGGAGGTTTCATTCACAAGATGTACCGTTCCGGAGTCGTTGACATTTGCAGGCGAGGCGTGGATAGAACCATGGTAGATGCTACCCCCTCGGAGGGAACGATGAGGATACTCTGTTTGCTGTCGGGGGTGCACCCACGTACTCCTTCACCAGGGTGCCCGAGTCCCACAACGATTCTTCGAATAGTTGGTCCGTGATCATCTCATTGCATTCTACCACGAATGATTGATAGTGGTCGAACTTCCTGACGAGGCCTACAACTGAGATCACATCAACTTTCTTACTAGCCAGGTAGTCGAAAAGACCTTTCGAGTCAACGTTGGTATCACGAAGCACAACAAGAACTCTTTGGTTGAAAAGTCGCACGTTCAACTTTGGCAGCCGAGGATTTTCAGTGCCTCTCGGCTTCATCACATGAAGTGTGCGTCTCTTTTGTTGGAAGTCAACAGGGAAAACCCTTTTCGGGCGAGCGGTCTTACTTGTCCGCGAGTCAAAACTTCTGGGTTCCCGTCTCGAGGTCGGCGTGTAGTTGCTGTTTTCAAATCGAACAACGTTCGCAAGCGGCGTTTGTCGGTCCTTCTGTTTGGGTTGATCCGCCATCTTCGGAGTCGAATGTTTTGTAGGATTGCTCCCTCTGGTGGCAGGTATCGGGGTCACAGCGCGGGACGAAAGATTTCGTATCATTTCTCGGAGCTCCGCATTCTCTTCTCGGAGCTGAGCGACCTGCGCAGGTAGCTTGCGCAGCTCAAAAGTCTCCTTACGCAAAGTCAAGACTTCCGTTAGGATTTTGGCAAGTATCCCGCTCTGCGGGGTATCCGTCGACGCGGCAGCAGTCTGCGCCTGGCCTTCGGTCTCCATTACCACCAGGGTAGCATCAGTGTCAGCATTAAAAATGCACTCTCTGCACTTGAAATTCTTAGTGATTCGCTTGTCAATGAGATCAGTAGCTTTCAGTTCAGTGCAGGGTCTCACGTGAATCCATTGGTCGCACTGCGTGCACCGAATCAGGTTGCGTTGATTAGCAGTACTCTGGAAGCACACAGAGCATGATGCTTCGTTTTTGGCGTGTTTTCCCATTCTTGAGCGGTCATCGCCGTCATCGTCGGATTCACGACCACGCTTGAGATCACTGTTGGTCATTTCAATTGGTGAAACGATGGAAATGGTTGAAAAATTTCCGAAAAAGCCTGGAGACGAATCGAACACAGCCTCACAGTCACGGCGTAGCAGACGACATCCGAAAATTTTATGTCTACAGCATACTCTCGAAGACCGTCGGCGCATTCTAGTGCTTTTGTGCCGGGACGCTGAAACATTCTAGTACTGCGCAGATCTTGCGCAATCGAAAACCTCTTCATATACTGAGGCAGACTAATTTCAAGGTTCTTGTCGTAAGTTAAGCCCTTTCGATGTGCGAAAGATTTCATGATTCGTGATCCGAAATGAAAATCGCGTCGACGCATCGCTACATCGAGTCATCAGTTTGATCAAGCTTGCTGCGGAAATTGCTGCGGCGATTTTTGAGCATTCTTCTGAGTTTTCTCGATTCTCTGCTTCTTTGCCGCGACCCGTCCGCGATTATCGTATTTCTTGACCGCGCCACATTTGCAGCCCTACTGATGATACAGGATTATCAACCTTGTTATAACTACTTTTTCCATTCTGTCAGTCATGGTGGGGCCTGAAAATTTCCCGACGAGAAAAGTGGGGCCCGGCAGAACTACGGTTGAGAACCACTGGTTTGGAAGACATCGTTCGTTCTAGGCATGGGTCGTTACACGTCGGATTCGTTATAGGCGGGGCTCGTTATACGCGGGGTTCGTTTTCTTCAGCACGGTAGAATCGTTGACCTATGCATGCAGCTCCGCGCCAAGACCGGTGGAGCTCAACTATGCCGTCATCGGAAAGATACTGCTCGCCATTGTCACCGCGTGTAGAAAGTTTGATCACTACGTCCTCGGCAACCCAGACATCACGGTGGAAACCAGTGGCGGATCCAGGGGGGCGATGAGGCGATCGCCCACCCCCCTCGATTCTGGGATCGCGGGTGGAATGTACAAATCAGCACCCTCGCTGGCATACGCATCAAATAAATTCATAAATATTCTGTATAATCAGCAGGACTAATTTAATCAATCGTCCAAGAATTAGATGAATGTTGGTAAGTAAAAATGTCGACCAAACAGTTCAATATTCAACCGCACCATTGAAGAGGGAAAAATACTCCGGGGACACTGAAAATTCTGTAACCGCCCCCCTCTCGAGGCATTCCCGGATCCGCCCCTGGTGGAAACAGATCATCAACCGTCGATGATCTGATGATTATGAGGACTCCATGAGGAGCGATAGAATGTGAAACCTTGTACGCAAGATGGGATTCGGCAAGACACCGTATTTCTTCTGGCTTTGGGATTTCCCATAGACCTTCCAATAGACCTTTCAATTAGAAGAAATACGGTGATGAGGATCACTTAATCTGAGAACGGCGAGATCACGGAAGGTGTCACAAGCGGACCCGACCACGAGCGTCAGACCACCGTAATGGATCGAACTGCATCATACTTTACTGTAGTGTCTTAGGTACTTTCAAATCCATACCGCGCTGGCGACTCCAGCGCCCCCTCGCGCTAGGTATAAAAGCACATACTCTTTGAATAAAGGCGCTCTCTGTTCGGCGCTCGAAGCACCCTCGTCGTGGTCAATTGCAGGTGAACACTATTTTTACGATTTGTTCTCTTGTATGCCGGTCGAAAGGATGATTGCGTTGGTTTCTATTTCCGTGATCCTGCTTCTCTACGTGAACACCTGGATCGCCGATTGGAACGGAATCACCAAGGAAGAAGCGCATGCCAAGCTGGTCGAATTTTACGGATATGAATCAAATAACGTGGGCGTTCTTGTGATCACCTGTTCCGCGATCGCGATCGTGTGCAAATACGTCGGCATCGATCTCGTCGGATACCTTGTGGACGAGAAAAACGACGAGTTTCGCGAATAAAATGTCATGCTCGAAAGAAGTATCGAGAAACTTCGGGCTCATGGCCAAATGCCGACGAGTTTGCTGACGTGATTCTGGATGATAATGTAGAGACGAAAAAGCTCCGGTGATGCGCCATCGATGAGTCTGCAATATTTTGTATAATATGGTTGCGGTTGACATGAGATGAGATAAATACGTCATCTTCGAATGCAACGACGCCCACTTCACAGAAGATGACCTCCTCGAAAGGCTCGGACCCCGAGAGGAGGTGCAGAACCCATCTCTAGTGAACGCCACGAAAAGAATCCTAGAAAACTGGGAGAAAGGAGTCCACCTGATCCGCGAAAGCACCTGACATGAAAGGCAGAGACGAGCTAAATGCAATATACAAATGACTCCGATCTAGATCAATAAAAACCCATACCCATACCATACCCATAATATTAGAGATTCGTTCTCTTGTAGACAACGCTGTAGCTGCAACCCTCGATGGAGATGCCACAAGCCAGTATACGCTTGAGGACGGCTTTGTACACGAGACTCATTGATTTTCAGCTCAAAATCCGAGAACTCTCTGATGATGTCCACAAGAATGAATGAAATGGCAGCAAACTTGGCGTGGAGTTTGTCAGGATCGACATCGAAGAGACATGATGTGTCATCCGGATAACAGATGACCTCCCAAGCTCTAACGTCCTTGAGTTTTGAGGGGATGAAGTTCATGCAGACCACAAAGATGAACGCATTCCGAATTATTCCGTAGTACAGTGGACTCCGCTTAATCGGGACACATCGGGCCGAGCCATTTTGGCCCAATTAAGCGGTTGGCCCGACAAAGCGAAAAGTCGGGGAAAATCATCTAGATGACCTTAAAATATGAGTCCTGAGAGAGGCAACGCTCTGGCTGGTCCCACGCATGTTCACAATTGGTTTCGGCCTCGATAACCTTGAGTTTAACTTCTTTCTGGGAATATCGCCCGTGACATCGAAGTGACAAAAATCATGGGAACAGTCCGAGAAACAGTGGGACATCCGGTCTTCTCTGACAACGTCCTCTGTGTCGTCCTTGTCTCACATAACTTGAAACGGTCCAGAAGCGCAATTTTCTCGGCCAAAGTTAGGTCCAACGTGTCGTCGCAAGACGTGGACCGACGTCGTCGAAACTGAGGTTCGCGGGAATCGTGCGCCTCGCGAACAATCTCGCTTCATTTCATCAAAATGCGGTCGCGGATTCGTTCGGATCAGGTCGCGGAATTCCAAACGGATAGATTCGCTCAATAAATGGAGAAAATTTTTCGAAAAATGCCCCGATTAACCGGAGCGAAAACCCGATTAAGCGGAAGGTTTTCTATTAAAGGATTCGGGGATCCGGTTTTTGGCCCGATAAAGCGGATTCCCCGATTATCCGGAGACCCGATTAAGCGGAGTCCACTGTATTACAAGTTTTTGCATTATACCGAAAATACTGTAGCCCCAATCGTGCCCCCCTGGAGGCTGAGCCCGGGGCAAGGGGCCCGGCTGCCCCTCCCCCTCTAGATCCGCCACTGAGGTAGCAAGTGATGAATTTGACGCAACCGGGGATCGAATGCACCGTATCCCGCGGTTCCGTCGGCATTGTCGCTCTACGTCAGTGGTTCTCAAAGTTTTTCGTCCCGCGTCTCCCTTCGCCCTCCTTGGGAACGGGCATGCCCCTCCCCCTCCATCCAGAACATTATTCCTCACGTGAAAATCGCCGCGAGAATGACCACAACATGAACACCGCATTGGCATCATTAGAACTTCATCGGGATTGCGTGCGTATCTCATCCTCTGTTCGGAGGACCGTGCGACGCATGCGGTTGCTTGCGATTCATTTGAATTACCTCTTTGGAGTCGATTCCCGAGTGAATTAAGTTCACGCGGAATGAACTGGCAACTTGCAGTCTTCTTGGTTTTGATGCCCATTATGACCGGAAACCCTGTTCCACCAACATAACTCGCGCTCCCCAGCCGGAAGAGGCGGGAGGGGTGCCTCCCGCAAATCGCGGTCTCGATTCGCTGCCGAATCCATCGGCACGACGCACTGCAGCACGGTCCGCAGCGCTACCACACACTCGGCACTCCGAGGATGGGTGCGCACCACCCGGCTCATGCGCAGAGCCCACTCTCGGTCTCCAGCCGGCAAGCCGGCCCACAAAAATCCGGCGGTTGCCCGCCGTTCTTCAGCAGATTCCGCCTCAAATCCGGCCACCGAGGAACTCAAGTAGAGTTCGTAAATCCCCGTCGGGGAAGTCTCGTAGTTTATATGAGGGCGGTGCCGTTGTTCACGTGACATGGTCACTTGGAGTTGCAATACGAATGATCTCAAGCGCTAGATTCTCACAAAAATTTCGTTCAGGTGAAAAGAGTTAAACGTTCTCCATTGGTCGCCCTCTTCCCTAGATTCAATCAGGTCAAGAGGAGAAGCCGAGATGAGCGATATCGGAACCAATGCACATACTGCACATCCAGTAGTTAAATTCTAGATAGGTGCTGACTAGGCTACAGACGTACTGCCACCAACTTCCTTTCAGAGAATCACCATGTGCCATTGTTCATGTCAAATATATTTTGTTCAGTGTTTTTTTCCTCCTCACAGAGAGGAGCGATCTCCGCGGATCGCTCCTCTCAACCGCTGCTCTACGCGTTCCTGTCGAATCGGCGGCGCGTGCGTCAAGAAGAGAGTTCTTGTGTTTGTCGCGTCGCCGCAAAAACCATCTCCACGGCGGGGATTCTGAGTCGATCTTGATGGTTTTCGGCGTTTTTCTGAAAAACAGATTAGGGCACCTTTCACGAATTTTTCCATTGCTAGTTTTGGGCTCCCGTGTCTACAGAGGGGTATTCGAACTCGCTTCAAGAACCATCATGATGACCGAGCTGGCGGGAGCAGGCATGGGCGGCCGCTCCTCGAGCCTAATCAGGAATATGCTGCGGGAAGGGTGAGGATAGGAGGGGATGGAAAGCTTACCTCTCGTCGGCAAACATCCCTACGTACGATGATACTGACTCGGCTCGGGGCCGGCCCGCGAAAGTGGTTCTCTAAGCGGGCCGTCACTCGCTGGGTGAAGGCGAGCTCGCTCTCAGCCGTAAGAGGACGCCCGTCTTCAGTCGAGCTCAAGAACCTGGTGGACCCCGCAAAATCTTGTGACGTCCAGAGTGAAGACCTTGCCCTCGGTGCGAGAGCGGTCGTCCTTGATGTATTCCAACATTTGGGCCACGAACTCGATCGACCCGGCTCCGGCCGTGATGCCGTGAGTCCTATCGAAGGGGAATTCGTATCCGTCATGCTCCACAACGATGTCATAGCGATGTTCTGAACAAACACTGACCTCTGAGATGTCCGCCAACCAACCGTGGAACGGTCTCGCGCAGTGGAGCGAGAATCCCAAAGTTCACCGACAAAGACGTGCAACGGATTGTCGCGGCGGCAACCGAAAAAGCTCCGATGACTGGAGTCCAAACTTTCACGCACCAAAAGAGAAAAATATGTTCCAGATCCTGGTAGGAACCTGAGTGTAGACTGGGATGATTGAGAAGGCTGCGGTGTGGGGATGGTTTCCCCGGCCTACACTCGCTTGCTTCGATCCCCTCACGCACGTTGTCGCACTGTGCCACCGGTCCGACCGTGTCGTTTGCCTGACTTGGACTGAGTGACATGGCCGGCGCCAGAGAGCCACGATGGGCGGAGACCGCGCTCTCTGGTGGCCGGGAGAGGAGGCAAGGCGGCAAACGTCGTTTGTTTGGCTGTTTGGCAGTGCATGACACCGGAGAAGTCTCCGGAAAGCGAAGATCCTTTGTGCCGAGTCGGAAGCTCAGAAAAATCTGGAACAACGCTCAATGGAATCGTTTGATATGTCATACCGCGAGCTTCATCACATCGCCCTTGCAAACGGCAAGGACTTGGTGCGATGCATTGAAGCTTCCAGATGAGACCACCCAAGACCGGGAACACATCAGCTGGAGGAGTTCAGGCACGTTGATCGGCATCGTGACGCTCTCTGAAACACGGCCAGATCCATTTTCCGAATGAGCCTCTCGGACTGGATCCTCACCAAACGTCGAACCTGTTAGCCACGGAGGACTCTTGCGTACCCCGGCGAGCTGCGCATGGCATCATGTGACTGGTCTCTGCTTTCCACGGGATGCTCCATCTCAACTCTCGTTTGGCTGGCGACGGGCAATCCAACCGTAAGCAAATCCAAGAATGTCACTTGAACCTGCGAATTTTTCAGATGAGCGCTCGGATGTTGCTCATGAAGGAATACGGCTAGCTCTTCCCGACAGAGGCGTTCGTTTGGAGGTATGTACGCGTCCGGCTGCAGGTTTTGAGTCAGCGGTTCAGGATGCAGACGGCATCCATTCTGGTTGGTCCACTCTGTTGCAAGAATGCTTCTTGGGTCGCAACCGACCTGGCCATCGAAGGCTTCGTCTAAAGATCATGTGGGTCAGCTTCGCTGAAACAGGTCTTGGAGTGGACGGAAAACTCTGACCTAGTGTCCGAAGGCCATGCACCGCACGGTGGCTACTCAAAGTTTGGATCTTCAACCATTTCGACGAGGTGGTCACTCGGCCATGGATCCGTCGGATCCCCTTCGGGAGTCGGCTTCCCTATCATTGTGCAGATCTCTATATCGGTCGAGTTGGAACTCGATACTGATGCTTTGTCATCTGAATCACGGAGGGACGACTATAGTCCCGAATAAGACGCAGGAAACGATTGCACTACACTTGATTGTTGCGAATGATAAAATCGATGCACGACCGGATCAACCCTCCAACGATATCGTGAGTTCGAAATTTCGGCGGTTAATCGAATCCGCGGTGCCTTGTCAAGCACCGAGATCGCTGGTTGCTATGTCCACCTCGTGAGTAATCTGAAGGAGCAAGCTGTATCACATGGCTTACTCTCGACTCTCGATCCACACCAGCCATCCGAGCTCCGCACGCGATGCAAGGTTGATCGTGGCCGTCGCTTTCGTTCCACCGAAGAAAGACGAGAATTCCCTGAAAATTCTCAAAGATTACCCAGAGGAGGCTTTTCAACCAGTGCTGCACTGGTTGGAGGCCATATACCGTGGTTGCCTTGCTATGAGACACGTCTTCTATCTATTTTCTCGTTGAAAATGGGGGGCCTTCGAGATCTTTGGTTGGCTATCCCTGTGAACCCTTTGAATTTCGTCCTAGACGATTGAAAACACGCCAATTTACAAGCCGAACTCTTTGTATTGATCTCAAACTTAACACAATAGATCGCGGATCTGTATCGGGATGGAGCAGCTCTGATTCTAACGGAGTAGAGACCGTATCCCGCACTACGAGAGCCCATGTCTGCTAGTTCCTGTTTGGTGTCTCATGATTATTGATCTTCCAATCTTCGCCCCAAGATGATCGACTTGCTCACCCTGGATTGGCCCGCGCTCAATCCTGGAGCCATATCCATGAATTACAAGAGAAGACCCATGAACGCTTTCCAAAGCTTTATCCCGGAGGCTCAGATACGTCATTGTTTCTTGCATCTGGTACAAAATATGCAGAGGCAGATGGGGGCTTATAGTGGCCCAATTTACGGCTCCATACGTGCTCAGAAAGGTTCCAGAGTGATACCGAGGCCCGGGTCTCTGTGATCTAGACGGTCTTCGGGGAGTACTTCTGCTTCCGCCCGCGAACTTGATTACACGCGGGGTAGATGTCGACATTACAGGAATACAGGTGCGCTTGACTCATATTCTCGTATTGGCTTTCACTCAGTAAGTTGTCGGACAGTTTTCTCCACTTTCTCAGGATTTGCACGAGAGTTGGGAGTTGCTTACACGGTTTGGACTTCCGCAACTGATGGTACAACACCCGAAACCCGAGGATTCCTTGCGGAGTGTACTGGAAGGTATTGAAAAGAGAGAGGCCGAAACGATTCCTCCTGCTGGCGCTGGGCATCTACTCGCTTTTGGGACCGCGAAGTACGTTGGAGAGTTTTTTGGAGAGTCTTGTAGCCTGCACTGCACTGTCGCTGCTTGTGTGAGCAGCGCAGGATCAATCTCGACACGTGTCTTCCGAATCTTTCTACGCTGAGTTCGCACTCCCGATTCTGCAGAGCTTCACTAGAGTCTATCTCGCCCCCGGATCACTGCTCTGCATTCTTTCGACGACGCGGACGCTTCGGATGCTGATTGCGGCTGGAGACGAGATTCGCGGGAGCCCGGACGTTCCAGGTTTCTCGCTGCTTCTCGGTGCGGTTGAAACTCGGGAACTTGCCTACCATCTTTCATGAATTTTTGACTGGAGATCCTTTCTGGAAAAAGGAGAATACGGTATTCCGAAAAAACGCTTCGGAGCATTCTCCCCATCGAGGAATCAGTTTCTGGGTCCAGAAACAGATGTTCATCGTAGAATGGTGTTATCGCTACGTCTACCAATCCATCGTTGACGAAGTGACATTTCTGAGCTTGGTGATGGACATTCCAAGACACGTACGCGACCTTGGCTGCGACGACCGACTCATTGTCGGCCGGGAGAATGGCTCTCGCCAGAGGTCGCCCGCAGTCAGTCGGCAGCTCTCGAGGAAGTAAAACAACGAAGTGTCAGTCGACATTTGTAGAGTGAGAGCAGCAAGTCGTCTACTCATAATTTCTACTACACAGTTCCTGGGCGACCTAGAAAACAAGTATGCCCCATGATAGGAGGATGGAGGAAAATAGATTGGGAGAAGCGCCGTTGAGCAGTCGCGCGTTCCGGAAGAGTGCACCAGCAAATCCTGAGCTCGAATAGCGACTGAAGGATTGGGTTCTCGAAAGGCGAGCTCGGGATCGTGCAGTTCAGGTCAGAGACACCCAGATGAAGGCTCTCGATCTGGCTAAGAACTTATGCGAAGAGTTCGCGGAAAGGTTCGACGCCTCCAACTGCTGGACGCAGAACTTCATGCGTTGCAGTGGTTTCAGTGTACGGAGCAAGACAAGCACTGGACAGCCTTTACCAGCGGCGACCCGAGCCAATATCGTTGGGTTCCGAGCAGTTGTTGGGAAGGTAACATCCCTGATTGGCCCCAATGCTCATTTTCGACTCGTTCCGGAAGCCACCTTCCCTCCTGGTGTGATTTTCGAAGCGAATCTGGATGGATGGATGGATGAACGAAACGGTGATGATTGAGTGGATACAGGAGGTGTGGGCAACACGTGAGTTTGCCGATGCTGATCCGCGGAATTCGCTTCTGATAATGGACTCTGCTCGATGTCATTTGACCGACAGAGTTAAGCGAGAGATGAGAGAATCGTCGGAACTCGCGATCATTCGGGGGGGGGGGGGGGATTAAGAAAGTTCTGTCAACCCCTGGATGTATCGATCGAATGTAAACAATGTGACATAGCTACGTCGAAACATGAGACGTGAACATAGAGAGCGAGCACGAAAGCCAACGGCAGAAGCGACATCCTCATTCTCGTTCAAGCCTTCTTGACGATCGGTCGAACGAAGCAGGCGAGCAAGGCAATCCCCGTTGAATCCAGCGATTTTCCTGAATACCCTTGATAGTTCTGCGCACTGATCGCAATCCGTTGAGGTTGCTCTCAGACCTAGAAGTCGCTGTGGGAAAATCATGAACTCAGCATGTTCTCTCTGCGATCGAACGAATTGCGCACAAACATGCATTCAATGGAAGCGCGAAGAGTGCAGGGATAATTTTCTTAGGAGTACTGATGAATTCGTACTCACAGCCTTCACTCTATGGGGGTAGTTTCCTGTTGTCGATGCCTTCGTTTTATTCCCGAAACGGAAATTCACAGTTTTTCAGCGCATGGGATCACACGTCTTTTTTGTTGAGCATTCGGAGCAGCTGTGTTAAGATTGAGAAGCTGGCATGCAACTGGCATCCTCGAACACGATTCGAGAAACAACTTTCCGTCTCAGATGCTCTTCCGAAACTCGTGTGTTTTACGTCGGGACACGCCGATGATGTTGGCCAATTTGAGCGCAAAGCAAAAAGAGCGCACAGCCAATTTGAGCGCGCACACGATTTGCGCGCGTCTCCAATATGAGCGCACGTCCGATTTGAGCGCGTCACCAATTTGAGCGCAGGTCCGATGTGAGCGCGTGACCGATTTGAGCGCAGGTCCGATTTGAGCGCAGAGACAACTTGAGCGACGTGACGATTTGAGCGCAGATACGACGTGAGCGCAGGAGTTAGCGGATATTGTGGGACGCTCTAGCGGCTGAATAGCGGCAACCTTCTCGTCACGAGGCCACGCCAGCTCAGGAACTTACACGCTGTGGGACTTTCCACTTCAAGCGGACTCGCGGTGCGCTGGCTTACAGGCATCCGCTGGCGAGCGCCGCTCGCTACGCTCGCGGATTCTCCAGAAACCTCTGCTGTGGAACCACCTTGCCTACCAGGACGCGAGTTTTCTCGCGATCCTCATCGTCGTGATTTCCACTCTCGGCACTCTTCTCTGACTCATTGCCGCAACCCTCCGGAAGTACGAATAATGGTCCCCGAATATGTTTTTATTACATCCTCAAGCTAGATTAGATCATCTCCATCGATAGGAAACGACGTTCCAATCTGAATCGGGGGAGCGAATTTCACATTTTGATGCGATTGTTCCTCATACAAGACATCAATGATCAAGTCTTTGACATCTGCCGTGAGCCTATACTTCTGGACATTGATGAGGGTTCGGTGTTTCGAGCGACAAAACGAACATTCCCTGCAGTCTCCCACTAAATCGCGTTTCATCGTTATATTGTCCTGCGGCCGTATTTCATGGTGACGCAGCCGTATGACATTGAGAATCAATATGTTCTTACGATACGTCGCCGTCTCATTTGCGTTCCCAGTGGACGGCGCCGTCAGCTCCACATCGTACGTATATGACTTGTCACTAGTTCTCTTCAAGAAAACTACATAGGTGCCGACACCCCTGACGGTGGGATGATTTTGCTTGATTGCTTCACCCAGCTGGGGACTTGCTAGAGCATCCGATACCCAATATAGCAAGATATGCCTCACAGCCGCCAAGAAAGGAACCGGTCGCCGAACTTGAAATGTCATAACTGAATCGACGCTCACCGGGACAGCTTGCTGTCTCTGAACGTTTCGCATATGAGTGCTCAGATACTCTGCACCGGTGTCTGCCAATGGAATTACGTCATAGTACCAACGATCAGTTTCGAGGAAACGATGATAGAGCAGTCTTGAGTGCGTCAACCTGCAAGTCAAGCCAATTTTCAGCGATACGGAACGCTGCGAGGTACGCCATCCGAGACTTGCACGACTCCGCAGATAGCAAGACTACTCACAGTACATGCTTTCGCGCATCATCTGACAGGTTTGTCCGGTCGCGACGAAGGCGAAGACGAGTACGCCGATGGCGCTCCAAATCTGAGGCGTCTCTCTCAGCTTCAGCGGCGCAAGGAGACTCCACAGCTATATTGTCCATGACTCTGCCTAAGGCTCGGTTGCCGAGATCGTGAGGACTGACGTCAGCTCGACACTGGAAAGAAACACACACCCTCTCCTGATTCTTACGATGCTCTTTTATTCAAATTTCGATCACCAATATTATGCGACGGGTACCTCTGCGATACTCGGCGGACACTTAGTTTAGAATCCAAGATTATGCGCCACTCCCGTCAGATACTCAAGAGTATCGTACTCCTTGTACGCCGACGCCAGACGTTGCAGCCGCGTTTGTCTGTCGCGATACTTCCCTCTTTGAGCCGACGCGCGACCCTGTGAAAGGGTGTTGCTGAGCACGAACTCCGTCCTAGCTTGCTCCATCTTTAGGAACTCAATGAGTCTGAAAATGTTCGGGTGGTGGCCTCCCACCCTTGCGGAGAACGCCGAATGCCATCCTTCTATCTCATTGCTGGAGCGACTCATTCCACTCAGTGCCGCCGCGAACAGATTCCACCACTCGCGCTTCATCACCGGCGGATTTCGCACACGGCCCACCCACGTGGATTCGAAGTAATTGATGAATGACTTCAGAAGTTCGCTGTGTTCTCGCACGAACTTTGATTCAACCAAAACGTCGAAAGCCATCCGAACATCATCGAGCGGAATGTAAGCGAGAGCTGCAAACATGCGGAGTCCGAGGGCAAAATCCACCGACGCCCCATACTTGGTCCGAAGCGGTTCGTCTCTTTGTATCTTCCGCCAGAGACATTGATTAAAGTGAAAGCCACAGCCAATGATCCCTGCAGCTGGGAATGCTCGTTCTAGCTCCTTTATCATGGGAACTTCGAAATCAACGTGAAGCCCTTGAGGGTCGAATCCATCCACAGCATCCGTGAGGATTTGCACGAAGCTTCGGTAGTGTTCCGCCGTTTTCGATGGTAGCAAGGCGTACATAACCGGCACCACGTTGCCATCATGAAGTTTAACCAGCACCGAGTAGAGCTGATAAAACAACGATGGACATACCTTAAAGGTACCATCAAGAAACCACTCTGGACGTTCTCGGAGTAGAGCCATATTTCTTTCGGTAGCAAAGACCATCATTCGGTCCGCTTTTCCCTCCCCAGAATCGAAATGGAGAAAAGCTTCGTTCGCCAGTGTTTTCTGTGAAAGATACACCCACAATCACAATCAGTAACAACTCGACCACATCACAATCCATGCTCTCGGAAAAAATTGCCGCCTCGGATTACCTTCAACACCTCCGGAAGTTGGATCTCTTCCCTACTCTTCGGCCTCTTGACTGCTGCTGCCCCTAGTTTTTGCCTTGCAAAGGTGACTTGTTTCCTCAGCAATGCCATGTTTGGCAACCGTCCTTTGACCGCTTCGGAGCCCACCTTCGCTATCATACTGCCAACCACCGTACTCGGCTTCACCTCCGACGGAAAGGATTTCGCGGCCCCTCGGAGCTCATTCAGAGACTTGCGAACCTCCAGGGACAATCCATCGGGAGCATGGCTGTGCTCGACTGACTCCTGTTCCACCAACAAAAACCCAACGTTACTCGACGACTTACTCATGAAGCCATCAGAAACTCCACAGAATTCAATGCAGTTTCAAATGAGGTCCTCATCTCGATACCATCCAATCACCGACTGAGCTCCTTTCCCTTGGACTCACCCCACAAGCCTCATTTTCCGTCACCACACGTGCTTTGCAACTTTTCTTGATACAACGCCAAGAGATGCCGGTGAGCGTGTTTTTATCCTTCCGGAACAGATAGCCGTCTAGCACGAGAAGCGGCTTTCCTTTACTCGACTCGACAAATTCCAGCGGCATCGTGCTTGACCAACTTGATTTAAACCGAGAGACTTGCTGAACTACCGCAGTACACCGATCGCGATCCTATGCGTCTGATCCGAAAAAAGAGAAAGATGGCCGCCTTCGCGGCACCCAGTGTTCCGTGATTATTTCGACGAGATCGACGAAGTTACTTTCAAACTCGTGGTTCCCTCTTCCCTGATCCTTTGCCGCACCACGGCGGGCTCCTTCGGCGGAACCGAATTCGCTCAAATCGTCGTTGCGCTCAAATCTCTCTGGCGCTCATACCTTCACGGCGCTCTGATTGCTCCTGCGCTCAAATCGGACCGTCGCTCACATCTCTTCCGCGCTCATATCTCCTCCGCGCTCATCTCTCCTTGGCGCTCAAATCGCCTTTGCGCTCAACAAGGATCTGCGCTCAAATCGGCTGTGCGCTCTCTTTGGAGTGCGCTCATATTGACTGCAACCACGCCGATTGGGCCCCAGAGTCGATTGGGCCCCGGTGCCGATTGGGCCCCGGTGCCAATTGGTCCCCGGTGCCAATTGGGCCCCGGTCTCATTTGGGCTCCGGTCCCATTTGGGCCCCGGTGCCGATTGGGCGCCGGTGCCGATTGGGCCCCGTTGTCTATGGCAGGTTTTCCTTGAAGCTCTATCAGAGTTGCAGGGCGTCCGATGATTGATTGATTGATCATTCGGTCCCGAGATCGCAGTTGCTGATATAGTTATTATAATGCGAATATTGATTGAAATTTTCTTGAAATCGCAACGGGGAATCTCCCCTCGAATCACCGCGAGAAAAGTCTCAGAAGACCCTTGCGATAGCTTCCGTGGGTCTTTATTGCCCCTAATTACATCTCGCATTCGACATAGCTCACCATCAATGAAACCGTAGTTTCCGTTTACCGCGTGGTCGGAACAATATTCATAGAAATCCCAGCCCTTGATATGATCATTCCATCTTTTGACCCATTTCAACTTCTGATGGAACCTCTGGGGAAACCTTCGCCATACACACCGGGGCCCAATCGGCACCGGCGCCCAATCGGCACCGGGGCCCAAATGGGACCGGAGCCCAAATGGGACCGGGGCCCAATTGGCGCCGGGGCCCAATCGGCACCGGGGCCCAATCGACTCTGGGGCCCAATCGGGGTGCACCGGTTTTACGGACTGTTCGCCTCGGGAGTACTTGATCCCTCAGTGTCAATTTCAAGATTCTCTGGAAGTTTTCTTTCGGAATATCTCCATCGCTGTAGCCATAGCGGAGCGTGGAACTGGGAAACATTGCTATCCGCTGTGGAAGCAGCCGAGAAATGGCCCGTTGCTCCGAGATATCTCCTAAGACAGAGCGGTGATCCGCCCTCGACTTCTGTCATCAAGCGAACATACAGTAAAGTCGATTCTCTGTTATCTAGAACCGCTGTATTCATTGAATTTCGGGGAAATCCTATGTATATGGGTATGAATATGGCGATATTCATACCCATATTCATGAATATGAGGATATTCATATCCATATTCATACGATTTCAACGAAAAGCGGTGAATATTCTGGCTCGATGAGTGGGATAGGGGGTGTCCAACGTCGCTGATCACGACGCCGCCGTTAGTTTTCCCATATTCACCCATATTTATGCCGTTCCCGATCGGTTGTGAGCCGAAGATTCGTCGAGTGATCGCAAACATCATGATTAACCATAAATATGGAAACTCTGAGCCCGGAATCGTGATCAGCGACCCCGAAAACCCCCGACTAAACTTTCTGAAGCGCTGTATTCATCGAAATAAGGAAAATCTAATGAATATGGGTATGAATATCCCATCTTTTACCGGTTATATGGAGTTCAATTCCGAAAGAGATTCGCTAATTAGGCTCTAGAACGTTGTTTAGTCAACAGTAGTTCAAATTGCTGACTCAAAGTGATGGTCAACATTAGTTGACTAGTTGACTTGGTGGCGATCACACGCGTTTGTGAGAGCTCCCGGTCGAATACAGTTTACACCAGTTTCTCGGATCTCATTTCTTGCAATCTTCAGTGCTATCAGTGCAGCAAACCACAGTGCACCCCCGGCTGAACATTCAACTCCTTACCTCATCTCCTCCAGTTCGGAAAACCATCCGAAGATTTCAGACCAAGTCGGTCTGGAGCAGACGAACCAGGAACCCGATTGCGGCGGCAAAAGGCGATCGATGTCTGCTACCTCAGCAACATCGAACCTGAGCGTTCTTCCTCCTACGAAGAACCCCCGCGTTGACGACCCGCCTGACCCCGACGCCACAGCTGACATGCACGTCGACCCACCTGACGACGCCGGCTTCGAGTTTCCCAAGACTCGAAAGCTACGTATTCAGCAGAGGAAACGGGCCATCATTTTTTCTGGCGAAATCAAGGACATTACGGCAGCCTCCTGGGCTGCAGCTAAGCTAATGACGGGCAAACTCACGGAGACCCGCATGACGTCAAGCGGCGACCTTGTGGTGGAGGTCGACAACGACGACGATGCGGCAACTCTCTCCCGGCTCCAGACTCTCGCTGGAGTGCCTGTCACCTCGAGGGAATCCAAACCTCGGGTCATCACGAAGGGCATGGTTTATGGAGTTCATCGTTCCATTTCTGAGCCGGTGCTACTCGAGTCTCTCCGGAGAGTCGGTGTCACCGAGGCTGTACGCATCAAAGCCCGCGACGCTCGCCTCGGCGCTCTCGTCCAGACTGACCGCGTCATGTTGACATTCGCAGACGGGCTGCCCATCCCGGAGCAAGTCTGCATCGGGTTGAACCTCCATGCGGTCGTTGCTCACTACGAGCCCTTACAGTGCTACCGCTGCAACGCTTTCGGGCACATCTCGAAGAGCTGCAAGGTTCCATCGGACGTGTCGGTATGTCGTCGCTGCTCAGAGCACGGTCACTTGGCGAAAGATTGCTCCCAACCGGAGCGATGTGTGAACTGCTCGGGTTGCACTCCTCCAAATACGGAGCCTGTCCAGTCCGGCTCAAGATTCTCGACAATTGGAGGCGGTCTGCGCTGCCTTCTCAAACATCGTCTGAGCCTGACGTTCCAGTTGTCACAACCGCGCCGGGCATCAATGCTCAAGAGGATTTCCGCCTCGGGCGATCGTACGCGGGCGTGGTCAGAAATGGCATACGCGTCCCCCAGCGAACGCAGGCTCCCGCATCCGGCGCTTCTGTGACCAACACCTCCTCTGTCGATTCTTCTGCTCCTCCAGTCGCTCCACGGAGGACGGTTCCCCTTCAATCACCAGCTTTTGATATCGAAGCCCTCACTGAGAAGATATGCGCGCGTGTCATAGAGACGGTTGCCGTTCGGTGTGCGGCTTTGGTCGACGACTTGGTGACGGGCGTTCTCGCCAAGCTGATGCCAAGCTTCATGGAGCAAATGGTGTCCACCGTGCGCCGCCTCCTTCCATCCACCGCTGCCGTTCCCGGAGCGTCCTTCGAGCAAACCTTCGACTTTGAGGCTCTCGTTCGCAACTCGGCCAGCGCACACAAGGCAGAATCTTCCACCAAGAAACGATGACCAGTCAAAACCCAAACACCGGGGATATCAGCGCATCAGCGTCGTCATCCTCCTCCTTCCGCTGCCCGTCCTGTAACTTCATCGCGAGCAGTGATCGTGGTCTTCTGATCCACGCGGGCCGCAAGCATCCATCAAACCGCACAACTACTTCTAGTCAACCGTCTAGACGCTCAACGGCGGCTGCGGCGGCCGCGACGTCCTCCGCTCCGTCCCAGAGTGCACCGGAAACCCTCGAAACCCTAATCAAGCGCATCAATTCGATCAGAAAGAGCTCAAAGCTCGTATCCATTATCCCTCGCGGTATTCGCGCCTCTATTGCCGCGGAGCTCACGGACGTTATCAACTCAGTATGCTCAGCCAACGATCTCGCCTCTTGGTCATCTTTGTACAGCTTCAGCTCAGCTATCCTGACGATCCCATTCGAGACAGTCCGCGGTAGAACGCTCGCTTCGTTGATACGCGAAAACCTCGACAGGTTCGACAGGGACCGTGCCAGGCTCCCGAATCCTCCCCCGAGCGCGTCCGGGCCCCGCACCGCGTCTTTTCCAGCCCAAGACAGCCCGTCGAGGAGATCACGATTGGTCCAACTCAAACTCGCCCAGGGCGATATTTCGGCAGCGGCGCGCACTCTGCTGTCGACCGACGTTACGGCTCCGGCCGACGCGAGCACATTGCAGATTCTCGAGTCCAAACACCCTGACTTGCCGCCCGGCGTGGTGTTCCCTCCAACTCCTTGACCGCATTCGCCCATTGACGAGATCCAGCTCACGGTCCCCGAGGTACGAGCGGCGGTTCTCAGCTTCCCAAGCAGCTCAAGTGGGGGGCCCGGACGGCCTCCGTCCGCGTCACCTCAAAGATCTCATCCAGAAAGACTCCTGTCCCCTCATCGAGGCTCTTACTAAGTTCTGCTCCATGGTGATCAACGGTAGACTTCCGGAATTCGTCCTCGAGACGTTCTATGGAGCCAACCTCCTGGCTCTTCGCAAGAGAGACGGCGGCACCCGACCTATCGCCATCGGCAACACGCTGAGGCGTCTTTCTGCCAAGGTGGCCGTTCGAAAGTTCCGGGAACCCATCCGCGACTTCATTGCACCCACTCAGCTGGGATTCGCCGTGGAGGGGGGCTGCGAGGCAGCCGTGCACGCTGCCACCAGCTTTGTGGAGGTTAACAGAGATTCTGGAAAAATCCTAGTCAAGCTCGACTTCGCCAACGCGTTCAACACTCTCCGCAGGGACCTCATCCTCTCGTCGATAGACTCCAATTTTCCGGCGCTACATCCCATGATCTACCAGGCGTACCGGCGACCGAGCAAACTCTTCTGGGAGGACCGAGTCATTCTTTCCAAGACCGGAGTACAGCAGGGCGATCCCTGGGGTCCGGCCTTGTTCTGCATCGCACTGCAGCCGCTTCTGTGCACCCTTGAATCCGAGTTCAAACCATGGTTCCTAGACGACGGGACGCTTGGTGGATCGGTGGAGTCTGTGATCGCTGACATACGACGAGTTAAGGACTTCGCCGCGGTTTCGGGCTTGGAGCTCAATGACGCCAAGTGCGAACTAGTTGTTCTCTCGGATGTCTCTCCCACACGGTCTGATGGCCTTCTCAGCGTTCGCGACTCACTTCCCAACGTCCGTCGTCTTGAAAACTCGGAACTCGAACTTCTCGGTGCTCCCCTGAGCGGCCAGTCCGTGGAGGGAGTTCTTCGGAAGAAACTGACGCTAGTAGACTTGTGGTGTTCCCGACTGCCCACCTTGGACGCTCACCCCGCTCTCTTCCTGATACGTTGTAGCCTCTCCGCGCCGCGCCTGCTCTACGTCCTCCGTTGCGCGGACACCACGGCTTCTACTGAGCTCCTACGCCAGTTCGACACGAAGATAAGAGACTGCTTGTCCGCTGTCCTGAATCTCGATCTGTCATCGGGCAACGCCTTCTGTGTGCAGGCCTCTCTGCCTGTGTCCGCCGGAGGCTTGGGTGTCCGCTCGACGGTGGACTTGGCAGGCCCTGCTCACCTTGGCTCTTTGAGCCAATTTCGGGAGCTTGCTACAAGTTTCTCTCCTCCGGAGGTTGCTGCCCATCTGGAGTCGAGAACCCAAGGCCACGTGCAAACATTCCGCAGCCGCTGGAACATCATTCCAGAGAGGATCTCCCAGACAGCTTTGGACAAAATAGTCATTGATAGTCGGAAGGCAGAGTTAACTCGTGCAGCCGCTGGGGATCTCGACCGTGCAAGGCTCAACGCGGCGTTTCATCCGAGCAGCGGCAAATGGCTTTTCGCCATCCCTTCTCCCTCCATCGGTACGATGCTGGACAACAACACACTCCGCATCGCCGCCGGTCTCCGCCTAGGTCTCCCCCTGTGCGCTAGATGTGGCTCACCGGTATCTGCGCTAGGCGACCACGGTCTCAGCTGTGCCCGGAGTGCGGGACGCCACCCTCGCCACAGAGCGCTGAATGCCGTCATCTCTCGCGCCATGAGCTCCGCTATGATCGCCAGCCAGCTTGAGCCATCGGGCCTCTCCAGGATTTCGGCCCTCCGCCCCGACGGCATAACCTTGTCGTCGTGGGCCAGAGGAAGGTCGTTAGTATGGGACGCGACAGTTTGGGACTCTCTGGCTCCCTCACATCGTGCTGCCGCTGCCAGACAGGCCGGCGCTATCGCGGAGCTGGCCGAGAGGAGCAAACTGGCGAGGTACCGCGAGCTCGAGGGCCGATACATAGTACAACCTGTAGCGTTCGAGACCCTTGGGGTCGTGGGCAAGTCGACCGAGGACTTCCTCAGGGACCTGGGACGCCGCCTTGAGGTAGCGTCCGGCGACAAAAGATCTACGGAGTTCCTTTTCCAGAGACTGTCGGTCGAGATTCAGAGGGGAAACTGTGCTGCAATATGGGGCTCGTTGCCTACCGGACCTGATTTGGCCGGAATCGGCTGAGGGTTTCCGATGTAATATTATCTCGTCGTATTACCCTGGTGAATAAATTTCCGTTAGTAATGAGATATAGTTTGTGCAATAATTTTGTAAAATATGTACAATAATATGACGAGGGCTTAAGCATCCACCCGGATGCAGCCCCGGATGGAAATAAACCGAAACTGAAACTGAAATATCCTCATATTCATGAATATGGGTATGAATATCCTCATATTCATGAATATGGGTATGAATATCCTCATATTCATGAATATGGGTATGAATATCCTCATATCCATGAATATGGGTATGAATATCCTCATATTCATGAATATGGGTATGAATATCCTCATATTCATGAATATGGGTATGAATATCCTCATATTCATGAATATGGGTATGAATATCCTCATATCCATGAATATGGGTATGAATATCCTCATATTCATGAATATGGGTATGAATATCCTCATATTCATGAATATGGGTATGAATATCCTCATATCATGAATATGGGTATGAATATCCTCATATTCATGAATATGGGTATGAATATCCTCATATTCATGAATATGGGTATGAATATCCTCATATTCATGAATATGGGTATGAATATCCTCATATCCATGAATATGGGTATGAATATCCTCATATTCATGAATATGGGTATGAATATCCTCATAGTCATGAATATGGGTATGAATATGGATATTCATAACGATCGCTGTGAATATATTCATATTAATGAATATGAATATGCCCATCTCTGTCTAGGACACCCTGCGGACGCAGGCGATGACTCGGAAAAAAATTAATCCGTCCGCCAGGTCTCTTCACGTCGGCTTCGTTATGCTTTGGGTTCGATGTAGGCGGGGTCCGTTATATGTAGGTGGGGTTCGTTATAAGTGGGGTTCTTCATAGTTGGGGATCGTTGTAAGCGGCATTTTAGGGTATTATCCGAACCCATCCGCCCAACGATGTAATCACAGGGTACGTTCTTGTTGCGTGGGGGACGCGCCAGCCACTGTGAAGTTAGCCTCGGCGATAACAGTTACATCGCTAATCCCCTCAACTACGAGCCCAGACACAGTGGATGTCGAGAAAGCTTCGCTTCGGGCTAGTCCTACTTCCTCTGCAGATCCAGAGGTGGATCGATATCTCGGATGATCTTTCGAGAATATTCAGGCAGAGCATTTTTTAGGCGAGTCAGTTCAGTTTATCTCTTTGTTCGTGTAATAACAAAGGTTTATACAATGGTGGCTTATTAGCCATCCTCCATGAGAAGGAGTTATGTACAGTATTTGTGCGAGCTTTGACTTCAGGATTTAGCCTGACCCTGATCGAAGGTTGTTATATGACAGAAGAAAGAACTTATCTACAGTGAAATCTCGTTACAACGAACCGCAGGGGACCGGCAAAATCCGTTCGTTGTAACGAAAATTCGTTCTAACGGGGTCGGCCAGTCTTTCAACCCTTCTCGACCTCCAATCCACCTCAGTTCAGCATACGACCCGAAAGAGATGCTGGCTTAATTAAATAGATGGGTTCAACTTCTTATTTGAGTCGTCAACGAAAGACTCTCTGAAATCTCGCTTCCACAAGCCGTGGTGGTTTCGTGTGTCACGGATGCTCACAAGTAATCCGTAATTTCTTTGTCCCCGCGTTCATCCCCGCGTTGGACTTGAACTCCAGCGTATAGTTGCCCGGTTGTTCCAGTGGCGGTTGCCTTGTGATCGAGAGCAATCAGAATATCGCGCACGATAACAGACTCTCAACTTATTAGTGCGTCAAGAGTACAGCGCCGACAAGCCGTTCAGATACATACGTTTTCTTTCGCTGCTCTGATCGGAGAGACTTTTTGGGTCATCAAAATTCTTCATAGAGAGTGATTTCCCCTCTGAAAACGCGTATTCTCGCGATTTTCAACATGTTCCCTACGGCGGGCCAAACAAAAAAGTATTTTTCGTTCGTTCTATCGGAAATTCGCTGTAACGGTGTTCGTTGTAACGAGGTTTTACTGTATATCACGGGTCCTGATTATACGGGCGAGGGCTTTGGCATCGGCGCAGCGCGGCGCGGTCATGGGTCTCTCGCAGGGAGGGAACAACAATTGACGAGGCCTCCACTCCACAGCGGAGCACAACTCTCCGAACAAACTTATAACTTACCGCGTCGATGAGAGCAATGTCTCCGATGAGGTATGGGGACCGGACGGGTGCGCAGTACAATAATTTGAGCACGAATAGAGCACGATGGAGACTGAGACTACACTCCGTGTCACGGATGGAAAAACATCTGCGGCTTAGATTGCAGATAACAGCAGAGGCCGATGCGATCTTTGCGACATGTTGCCTGAAATTGAGATCAGGGGAGAACTGAACGCCTAGATCGGCGAAGGATTCAACGATGGGTATGGTGGTGGAGTCGAGATTGTATCGAGTGTCGTCAGATTTAGCCTTTAGAACTGCGCATTCAGGTAAGGAGATCTCAATGCCATTTTCAAGTGACCATCTGCGGACACCATCCACCGCCTCCTGGAGGAGAAACGGGCCACGAAGGTGGCGATCGATCTCGGAGTAGACTCTGTCATCGTCTGCGTAGATCTTGTATGTGACATCGGACGGAAAATAACTGGAGATATTGAGTATGTAAATTGACCAGAGAAGAGGTCCTGGGATTGATCCCTGTGCGACACCGCGGGGGCAATCGGCGGGCGGAGAGTATGAGTTGCCAACTCTTACTATGAACTGGCGATCTGAGAGGTACGCCTGAATCCAGTCAACGATAGAACGACGGATGCCCGATCCACGTAGTTTTGATATGAGACGATCGTGGGGCACGCGTTCGAATGACTTGGTGAAATCGAAGTAAACGCGATGAACGTTCCGTCTAGACGAGAGAGCCAAACCCCAGTTCTGTACAACATCCAGGAGAAGCGTTTCGGTGGAACGACCGCGGCGGAAACCATGTTGGTTTGGGTCAAACAACTCCCTCGTCTCGAGGAACCTCACAATGTGGTTTGCCACCAAACGCTCCATGAGGAGACAGCTGACGGAGCCCTGCGCAACAGGGAATCGCAGGTGTCTTTTTTTTGCGACCCCTACTCGGAACTGAATTGGCGACCCGGTGTTCCTATCGACATGATGAGTGCAGTCTTCATTATGGGAATTATGGGCATTATGGGCGTCAGTACTCAAGTCATACTGTAACTGTCGAGTCCGACTACGACTGAGATTAATTTTTGACTCCTTGCTGAATTCCCGATTCACGATTCTTGGTCGATTCACGATCTTCTCTCTTGGGCTGAGCAGACAAACACGAGATATTCAGCGCGAATTCTCGTCCAAAATGTCATTGCTTTCTGAAAACAACTGATCCGATGTCACATTGCCGCCTTGGTGTTCCCGAGATTTCTGGCAGTGTTTTGTTACTCGCTAGCCGCAGAGTCGAGTGTGAGTGATCGGATTCCGTTCGGATCAGCGGGGCCTGTCGTCAACGCTCGTTGACGGGCTGTGGCAGCCCAGTATCGCTTCGAGTTTCTTGAAATATGACACCCGTCTGCCGGGAATCCCTTAGAGTCATCTTCTCCTCGCGCCGATCGTTCTTTACCGAAATGCTTTCACCCACAGTGCAGCCGGGTAGGCGGATGAACATTTCGGCTGGAACTGCAATAAGATGTGCGCGATGCTTCCGTTGGTGAAGTTCTCGTGAACGATTCTGATCTCGTGATCCTCTCTGCGGAATGATGCTCCGTTATCTTGGATCAAGTTTTTGCTATAGACTAGGGCGCTATGTATTCCCTCGCTCATGGAAGACTCCATCTGTGGATTTGTCGGGTTTCGGCTCTAACCCGACGGCCTGAGGAGCTGACATGTAGGAAGCCGGATGATCTTTTCCTCTCGCTCTCCTGTAGCTTTCAAAAGATCGACCCAGAGAGATAAGTCAGATACTTCGCAAATGATCGTCCAACAGCCTGAATGCATTCCAGGCGACAGGGTCAGTATGCGGCGATATGGAGTTTAATTTCGTACTATGAGAATCGATTTCGGAAAGTAATACCATACGAGGATCGAGATCGGGAGCGAGTCGAAGGCTTCGAGCATAGCTCGTTCCTATGAGGCAACCAGGAAGCATGTCGGTGAGAGAGCGTATGCGGCGTCTCATTCGAGAGCAGTTGTGTAACCTCTGTGGAGTGCCCGGCAACGAAAACTCTCATCAACGAAGTGTACGAGGCAATTTGGAGTATCAGGAATCAACAGTAATCTGCAGAGATCGTGTATTTCGCGACGCTGATTCTTAAACAGTGTGATTGTCGTGATCTCGATCCCGTGAGCATCGGATCCGGGAGACTATTCGGGCTATCATGGCCTGAAGGTGGTGACGTTCCAGAATCTACCGCAGCACTTCCATACGCCCGACTCATACGAACGCACTGTTGCTGAGATTCCGTCAAAGGTTATCCAAATTGCCCTATCTGCTCTCTCTATCCCCGTATTCTAATATACAATCTATCCCTCCGAACGTCTGTATTTCCCCGAGCTTTCAAGCAGACGGTGGTTGTTCCCATTTACAAAAGAAAAGGCGAGCCCTAGGCGCCGGGCAATTTCCGACCTATAAGCTTAACGCGCTTCCTCTCAAAACTTTTCGAAAGGTGTATACTCACTCAACTCTAGGAGCATCTCTCAAACGTGGGTGCGCTTTCTCCCCATCAGCATGGTTTTCTCTCGGGTAGGTCGACGGAGACGGGCCTTGTGGATATCAAGCAGTTCATTGTTAATGGCTCGAGTGCTCGAGTTCATGTGGTTGGCCTGTTTCCAGATCTCTCGAAGGCCTTCGACCGTCTTTGCCATGCGACCCTCCTCTTAACTGTCCCCAACCTTGGTGTCTGGGGGAGTAGCTTGTTCTGGATAGAACCGTGTGCCTCGGACCGTTACAGATCTGTTGTCTCCCGTAATACCTACTCTGACACTGTCCTGCTCCGTCATGCGGTCCCCCAGGGATCCGTGCTGGGACCTCTCCCATTTTTAATCTATCTCAACTCTATACTATCCTCTGCCAGCTCCCTGTCTCCGAGGCTGCGGATGGTATCGTATGCTGATGATTCTACCATTCTCTTTCGGCTTGACCCGCGCTGTATATGTATAGAGCATCGTCGTTGCACAGCTAAACATCTTTCTCTCCCAGTTTTCGCAATGTTCTATGTGTTCCGGCTTGCCCTTAACTCGGGAAAGACCCAGCTCATCTGGTTCAGACGGAGGGGCTCCAAACTGGCTGCCTGTGATAGCAGGACATGCTAGATGGTGTACCTCTTCAGCGTGTCAGCTCTGTAACATGTCTCGGTGTGGTTCTGGAGGATGATCTCGGCAGCCGAGCTCACGTGCTTCGTCTGCAGGCAAAGATCACATCCCATGTATACTGTCTCCACCGACCGCGTAAGCTGGGATTCCCCCGCTAGGTCTTGCTCCGTGTTTTCCGTGACTTTGTCGATAGTGCTATACTTTACTGTATCTCCGAATGGTACCCGGGTGCCTCTCCCTACTCACGAGCCCTTATCCAAAAGGCGCAAAACTTGGGTTTTCGCGCTGTGATCAGTAAACGACATAGAACTACGGTGGCGTCTGACTTCGGCCGTTTTGCTATCCGTCGCGTTGATGAGCTATTCCGTTATCGCTCCCGCCCACTTGCCTTCTTGTCAGCCTATGCCCCACTTCTCCCAACACTCTCCAGTGCCGCCGGCCCAACCCCCTGGGTTGAGACGCTAGGCGCTACCGAATGGGAGTCCCGGGAGTGCCTTATGAGTTCTCCAGATCGGCTCCCCTCTACTTTCTTGATACAACCTTGAATGACCTTCCACTAGAGATCCGCCAGTGCGCCACACTCTCACAGTTAAAGACCAAACTTGGCTAGTCATAATTTTTGTCTGTTACCTGATCAACCTACCCCGTTATAAGCAGCCTTATTGATCGCGAGGCACTGCGCCTGTTATAATTACGTTGAATAAATTGAAATTGACCGCACGGAAGCCGAAGTTCAGAGCTGTATGCAACAGCTCCGCGAAACTTCCTCACGAGACGAAACGGCGAAACCGACAGCAGTTGTGTCTCCAACGGTCGGCCACGACTCACGACTTTGATCTTCTCCGGAAGCGAGTAAGCCGAGCTCGTGCTCGGGGCGACACGCTCACTCTTGTAGGTCCGTCGCGGAGGGAGGATTCAGTGTTTCCGGATCCATTGAAGGTCTGAGAAGGCTTCATCCGTATCTTCCACGTGGCTCCCAGCGACTGACTTCTGGTTCTCCCCCCAGTTGACGATGACGGGTGAAGCGGTCTTGTTCCATGACACGGCGGAAGTTGGCAATCCTCCAAAGGCGAGTCGTGGATGCGTGAAATCACTCCTGAGCTTTCGTCGCGATTGCTTGAAGGTGAATCATCAATTCGAGAGCGTGCTCCGGTGTCTTCGACGCAATCTCGTGGCCAGATGACTTCATCTCGGAGCGACATCGTCGTGAATTCGGGATTCTGTTGCAGTGGCTCGATGGCTCGCAGCGATGCCTCTGACAACTTGCCTACCTCCAAGCGACGCAAAGATCAGTACCAGTCTCTTGACATCGGACAGTTCGTCGGGAAGAGCGAACACGACGTCCTCCGACCGCTCTCGCGGTTGAAGGACCTCGCCGCGTGTCTTTCAAACGTATCTCGGGTCAACGATGACTGAAGACGGACCAAACGGATGAGCTTCTATGCGTCTACATCCCAACATCTTCCGAAGCTAGACTTTGTCCTTCGGGGAATCTTGAGTACGAAAATACAACCTGTGATTTCCGGAAAGAAAGACAGGTGCGTGGTAATAAATACAGTGGACTCCGCTTAATCGGGACACCGGATAATCGGGCCAGAATCCAGATCCCCGAACATGCAACCACCACCAAGATGCCACCGCTCTATTGGGGCAACCGCTTATTCGGGCCAAAATGGCCAGGCCCGATGTGTCCCGATAAAGCGGAGTCCACTGTATTAGCCATATTTTCCTGATACCACCTCTGTGTTTTCTCTTGAGGATCAACTACAGATAAAGAGATGTCGTATTGAAGAGCGAGTAGTCAGCGATCCCGCGCTCTCCAGGGGCTCGGAAAAGAAGTCAGCTCCCCACTCCCCAGAGAAAACCCTGGCGACGGCACTGCATGCAAAGGGAGAGAGGAGCGACGAGGGAAATACCCACTAGGCTTCCCACGCGGGTTTTTTTGCGGGTTTGATTGAAAGTTGCGTCATGCACGCTGGTTTGATTCAAGCGATTTCGCCTGGGTCGGATCGTGTAGCCACCCTTCGTCGCTGCGTTAAACCCACCCTTCTTTTCCTCCTACCATGAATTCGCGGGATTCTGGATCAAGAAGGTTTCAGAAGGTAGAAGTGCTCCAGAGTCTTGCGATTTCATGACACGGGGGAAAGTAGGGTGGGATCCCGAGAAACGGATATTGAGTGTCGCCGAGCAAGACCCACGGCCAGACAGTTGGACAGCGTACGGACCATCGCCAGTGTTATTGGGCTCCGACGATGATGACCGCGACGACAGCTCCACCGAAGACAACAGTTCGGACAGTCAAACCCTGGGTTACTACGCAAATCGTGTTCACATGCAATGACCACAACGAGGGTGCTTCGAGCGCCGAACAGAGAGCGCCTTTAGGTTCTTTGGTGTCAGGCGGGTGGCTGCAAGAATACCGACGAGGTCGTCGATACATTCGCCAGGAGCGAAGATAGGAAACTCTCGTTTCGGATTTGAAACCCCGATTTTGAGATACATAATTGCAAAATGTGCAGTCCATGAGAACATAATCCTTAGTATGGAAAGCCCGTTCTCTCGCTGAAGCGAAAAAGCTGATTCTTCCTGACGAATATTCATTCCGGCGAGAAGGCTGCACATCGACTAGAGCTTCCTGAAAAAAATTGCTGCTGTCGCGGCTGATTGTACGATTTCAGCGATTTCTCGCATTTTGATACGTGGAATCGCTGGCAATTTTGCCAGTTTTGAGAAATCTGCATCCCAAGGAGAATCCGCCACCCAAAGCTATAGCCTGGTGTAGCCTGCAGGTGAATACGGCCCTGAATACTTAATTGTTAGATGTGAGGAACAGCAACGGAATCCTGCATTTCTGTGCTCACATCCGTGAGTATACTTCACCTAGAATTCTTCTCCCCTGCTAGGGTCTCAAGTCCCACGAGTCTGACTGGAGTGAAATCTCGAACCTTTGGAGAATCGCTCCCCATTTTTTGGACTTGTCAATGCTCCACATGATGCGTTGATTGCGCGGGAATCGACCCGCGCAGATATCGACCGCGCTAGAATCAAGCCTGCGCTCGCGCTGCGTTCGATCTTTGCTAAGTTTACTACACACCCGTTTTCCGGAATATTGCCGCTGACAGGAAACATTGTAAAGCCCACCTTCCCTAGATCTCGGATTCCATTGATATTCTCCAAATGTGGTGATTTCTCCTCCTTGCATCATCCATCTGGTGTTCGCAAAGCCGCATTTCTGCGGCGAAAAAATAATCCTTGTGGTAGGTGGGGAATTTCCAGAATACGCGCGCATAGACTTGCATAGGCTCCGGCCATTATTTCGTTGAGCGCGCCGTGATCTCACATCCCAGTCTACCCATAACTAGCTGAGTAAATTGGCTGGTTTGTTGTCAATAGGGCTGAGAAGTTCAGGCATTTCGCCATGAAGCCATTTCGCCATTTTAGAGCCTAAAGTGCCTACCGTGCAAGTTTCCTTACATTAGCGACTCCCGGCACTTTCAAGGGTTTTCGAGTTTCTCAGGTGACCCCGAACCAATTCTACTGAAGATCCTGGTCTCCCGGAGTTTTCTCTCGAGTCCAGAGTCGCGTAATACAGGGTGCGGCACCAAAAATGACCCGATAACAAACGTCTGTCTAATCTGAACCAGATGAGATACCGAAGTTCTGTTTGCGCCAGAAGTTGCGTCTTGAGTTGCCATTTCGCTTGCGATTTCCTCGACCTAAACATTCGCTCGACTATGTGTTCAAAGTCTGATGACATTAGCTCACATTATGCCTTAACTGAACATTGTTCGAGTGCTTTCAGCTTGGTTATCCCTGATTCTGTAGAGTTTCCATCGGTTTCCATCGTTCACTATGGGATTTCCGTAGACGAAACCAGACTTTAGCGGTTTTTTCTTTGGCGAATGTCACAGCTTTGAGCGATCGAAAGCGAAATTGCAAACGAAAATGCAGTTCAAGACGCAACTTCTGGCGCAAACGGAACTTCGATATCTCATCTGGTTCAGATTTGACAGACGCTCGTAATCGGATCATTTTGTGTGCCGCACCCTTTACTAGTGACTCACTAGTAGTGAGCAGTAGCGTAGCCAGGGGGGGGGCCAAGGGGGCCATGGCCCCCCTCCCCGGCAGCCATGCCTGTCCCTTAGACCCCCGTTACTGGGATCATCATCATCATTGCTGTTTTGCCACATGAAGGGGCAGCTCGTCGAAGGCAATCATTCCTTTCAGAGAATTCGAGCATCGTTCGGATCCCATTTCGCTCTCACACTGGAAGAGAAATCGGAATCGGACGCCCACAGAAGTCGCCGATGACGAGCCTATCATGTCTTTCCTGCCTATTTTTAGTGCCTTTTTCAGCAATTTTGTATGCTTTTTTGCCTGCCTATTTCTGGATTTCTTGGTGTCTGAATGTGGCATCCCTAGTAATCAGATATGGAATTCTTCGATTCGAGCCAGACTCATGATTTATTACAATATACAATACATATGATTTATAACAACACAATACTCAAGATTTATCGAAATATATACAAGGCTATTTTGTGCTCCAACAGTCACAGTTCCCCTCGGCATTCAAAAGATGCTTTTGCATGTCGGTGGATTGAATTCGCCGAACTTGTTCAGCTGATACATGCAGGCGACCAACAAGAAGCTGGCGTACCATACGAGCAAAACCAAGCCGAACGTCCGACTCATTTTCCACCGACACGCGCAAGCAATGGCCGGAACGAAGAGAGCTGTGAACAGAACGCGGACGCCTCCATATATCAGCCCTGGACTGGTAATCTCGATGACGGTGCCGGGCTTTATCATCGTCGTTTGCAGAAGCCACGGCAGGCCAAGAGCGACCAGCACTTCGAAGATATTAGTTCCAAGAAGATAACTGATCGCCATGTCGCCTGAGCCTTTGCGCACAACGATGATTGAGGAAAACACATCCGGAAGCGAGTTGAACATGCACAAGAAGGTTAAGCCCAGAGCACTCTCCTGAATACCCAGAGTGAACCCAATGATGGCCAGCATCCAGACCAGTATGTATGAGCATACCAAGATAAGGATGCAGGACATCACTATGCTCACAATGTAGCCGTGCTTGCACTTCGATGTGTAGCGTTCAAGTACCAGCCAGGAGATGATGGAGGAGAAGGGGCGCAGGATCACGGCGACCACACTTCTCCAGCCCGACGCCTCGGAGTCGATCTCGGGTTTGTCCATCGTGGCTGCGGTTCCGATTTCTATGATGACGTCGCTCTTGTCCTCGACGGCTCCGTCTTCGTTTTTCGGTGATCCTTCCCGGCCTCGGAAGCAAGACCCCAGTTTGGGGCCGAAGACCATGGCGATCACGTACACAGCGTACATGGCGAGGCAGGTGGCTGCCTCCGACCACTCGACCTTGTTGTCCATCAAGACGCCAAGAACGACCGCCATCGCCACGAAGTAGTACAGGCAGGACCTAAGAACCGACCAAGCGTTAAGCCGGACAGTCCTTCCTGCACACAGAGCGGCGATGCCCATCACTCCGGCAGTCTTGAAGACTCCAGATCCCATGGTCGTTGAGAGGCCGAGGTCCGACTCTGCCACGTTGATCGCCAGGAACGAAGAGAGCAGCGGTGTAATGGATCCAAAGGCCGCCATAAGGGTGCCTCCCGCAATGTCGGGGTTCCATCCCAGCCTCTCGGTCAGGATTTCGAGGGCCGGGACGAAATAATCCGAGCAAATGACGTAGATCAGGAGCACCATGATGAGGGCCACGGCCATGTGCACTGCCACACCTCCTCGAGACCGTGCTTCTGGGCCGATGAGCGGCTGAGGGAAGCCTTCGATTGCGGCCGTCGTGCACTCCAGTGCGGTCGCGTTGAGCACGGCCGCAGCCGTCGGTCGGATGGTTAGCACCAAAAAGCAGGCACACAATGTGAAAGCGAGGAGTTGCTTCTCCATGGTAGGTTTCAGGCGCGTAGAGTTGAATGCTCGCACAAGATCGAACCTGAAACGAAGCATTTTACTCGAGGTGAGCCTTTTAAACGCCGAGGTCTCCAGAGGGCGGCGAAGGTACATCCGATCTCTCTCCTCTTGTGAGACGCGCTAATCACCAGAGGCATTCCTCGCCGAGTTTGATTGCACCAGAACCCCTCAGGTTAGCCCACATCGGCACCAGGTGGTTGATGATACACAACGATCGAATGTATGCCGGGGGGATCTGTGGGTTGGGCATATTCGAAAATCACTAAATTGAATGAACGGTTACAGGGACCCAGGGAGAGATTCATCCTGATCGAACTTCATGGCACGGTGTGACGTGTTGTAATTGTCGACGGAGGCTTCCGCGGCTGGCTGAGTATTCTGTTAGGAAGCTGCCGACCGCTGAAAGAGCGTCAACGATCACATCCATGTTACCGACCTTGGATCTTCGACGACCAACCCCATAAGATTCATCTGTCGAGGGAGCGGGAGGGTTCGCTCATACAGATCAAGCCTAGCCACTGCAACAGTCAAAGAGATCCAGGATCCGCTCCCAACTGACAATTCACAATGCCCTCTATCATCGCCATCCCGGAACCATTCCATCGAGGTTGAAGGTTACTATTGGAGTTTCTGTTAGTGTCCACGTCGCTCTGGGGCCAAGAAAGCCCTTCAGTTTGCGAGTCATATTTGCTGGAGCTCCCCGTCTCCTGTGCAACTGTGGTCGACACACTCCTGACAAGGGATGTCCGCGAGCTGTCCGACTCCGGTTCGAAGCAGATAGGGCGATCGGTAGGCCTGCTAGAGACATGAAAAACGGCTGATGAAACGTTTCCCCATTGGCCGTCTCTTTTGCAACCAGGAATTCAACATGGCTCCTATAGGGATGATTCTTTGGGGATTCGTGAGAGCCAAGGTCGAGCGAGCTCTGGATATTGTTGCGGAGGGCTTCCGGTACCGAGCCCAGTCTCGAAAATCGCGCAACGCGACGGTGGTTCCACCAACGAGGGACCAAAAAGAAAACAAACTGTGAGGTTTCACATCAATGGAAATTATACTACATAGAGAAATTCGCCATGAGCCCCCATGGGAAGCTTGCAAAAGACGGCCTATGGGGGAAAGTTTCATCAGCCGTTTTTCATGTCTCCAGTAGACCATCTGCTTCGAATCGGAGTCGGACAGTTCGCTGACCTCCCTTGTGAGTCGCGAAAATTTGACAGTATCCAGCACTTTCTTCAAACCAGGCTTCAGGTCAGCGAGCGTTCCTCATGTGATGTTGTAAACCATCTTCTCCTTCACGCTCCGTGCATTTGCGGAACGCTCCATAACTCTAGAATCTCCGTTCTGATCTTCGTCGATCCCGGAAGCTCAATTAAGCTCGTGACTCCGTAATGGCACCTTCGATCCAACATTGAGCGAGACTCTTAATAGTCTGAAACCTCAAAGTCAAGGACGGCATCTCGCTCTACAACGTGTCCGAGCCTATGCAAGGTACATTGGATGCTAAATGGTATTTGAATATGCTCCTGAAGCGGCGGATATCTGGTTCGACCTGATACTCTTGGAGGAACTGAAGGAAACGCAGGTTCTATCGCCGAGGATATGCGAACAGTGATTGCGATCGGAATGGTGCTCGTCAGTCGGATCTGCTTCTACTAAGGATTGCTTCGTCCAAAAACGCTACGCAAGGAAGCCTGCTCCACTTGGAATTCGTGATCGCGGACATCTATCCTGATTTGTATCCTGTCCATGGGTGCCCGCGAACGTCAACGCTGAGATCAAGAGGTGCGAGTCTGATGATCCCGCATTCACCTCAACGACGGAAGAAGAAAAAATTCGTTTTGTGAGTTCAATACAAAGTGTTCTGAGAATCTAGTACAAAGTGTACTAGATTCAGCGGCTGGAAGCTGAAGCAGATCTATGCGAGCCCTCAAAGATTCCTCAGCCGCGAAGTGGTTATGTTTGTCGATCCGGTCGGGATTTCGTCCATCGTGGATGTTAGCCCCGAGTGTTTTTTTTTGTTTGATCAAGCATCGCTTCTTTGGCGCCTCACCACGCTGAGACCGTAGCCACTCGGATATTGAGCAAATCAAAGTCAAAGTCAAAGTCAAAGTTCTCCTTTATTGCAACAGCAATTCAAGGGGGGTATTGTATTTACATAATTTACGTAGTACGAATTCGTGCATGGTAGGAGAGTCCCGGAGCCTTCGGGACATTCGCCACGCAAAAGCATGGTCCACGACGAAGTTTTTGGCTTGTTCCAACGGTTGGATGGAGATCTCACGTCTGGTCGGGGATGGTCGGGTGATGAAAAACTCAGGCAATTTGTTGTCATGTAGTATTCGTTTGAATGCTCGATCGTCCACCTCTTGGTGCCAATCCCGAACGGAAGGCGTGGCGATATCGTCTCTGGCGATACCGCAGCGGAAGGCTGTACGGCGAGCGAAGCGGTTTATAACAGCCTGGAGGAGCTTCTCGTCTTTTACATAGAAAGGACGCCAAATCTCGCTGCAATACGTTAGGCGCGACTTCACGAGGGAGTTCAGGAGAGTCATGTAGAACTCTTTCTTTTTGACGACGAATGTCCTCAGTATAAGATTGCAGACGCGGCCAGTAGAAACGGCAGTCTCGGCTATGTGTGATCTGAACTTTAAGTCCCTGTCAAAGGTAACCCCCAAGTCCCTGCACGACGAGGAGTCAGGGATAGGCGAGCCGTTAAGGGTGTAGATGTGATCGGGACCGGACGTACGGATGACGCAACACTTGTGCGTGGCGATGGATAGATTGTTGTTTGCTGCCCAAGCGGAGATGGCATCAATAGTTCTCTGGAGTGCGAGTGAGTCGGCACCACACGTAATACGAGAGAAGATTTTGAGGTCGTCGGCGAAAAGCCGGTAGTGGACGGATGACTCTTTCAGGATAGATGATAAGTCTTGGATGTACAGGGAGAATAGTTGTGGACCGATTCGAGTTCCCTGCACAACTCCAGAGGAGATGGTTCCTTTGTCGGACAGAGCACCGTTGACAGTGACCCTGAAGTCACGTCCGGAGAGGTAAGCGGCTAGCCAGTCGGTAATACGTTTGCCGATACCAAGAGACGACAGTTTACCGAGCAGGACACCAAAGTCCATGCTGTCAAATGCTCGCGAAAAATCGAAGTATATGATATGAGCGGGAACCCCTGCATTCCTCGACAGCGTGAGAAAGTGTGAAACTTCTAATAGCTGGGTGGCTGTGGACCTATTCTTCGTGAAGCCGTGTTGGAAGGGATCGGCCAGCGAATGAGAGTCGAGATGAGCCTGGATTTTATCTCCTATGATACTCTCCATAGTCAGGCATGCCACGGATGTTTGTCCCACGGGACGATAGTTCGACGGGAGCTGCCTAGAGCCCTTCTTGAATACCGGCGTGACTATAGAGGTTTTGAAGTCCAGCGGTATAGCGGCATCTTCGAAAGACCTAGTGAAAATGAGCGACAATGGTGTAGCCAACTCATTTGCTAGTTTGGAGAATATGACGGGTGGCAAGTCGTCGGGGGTTTTGCTCACTTTAGGTTTGACGGTACGAAGTTTGGTCGCGACCGTGAGTTCGTCAAACAGGATGTCGTTTAGCTCTGCGTCACATTGGCGACGGAAAGGGGGAATGTCTACCATTGGAGGTGAGTAGATGGATTGGAAATAATCCTTGAGGATGTTAGCCTTCGACGCATCGTCAGAGAAGAGCTCGTTGTCCAGCAAGAGAGGCGCGACACCCGTCCTAATTCGCAGCCTAGTGTTGGCATATTTGAAGAAGGACTTGCTGTCACGGATGTCGAGGTTTGCTTCCTGGAAACGTCGGAGTCTCGTTGCCGCTTTTGCCAGATTTCTGCCAAGTTTGGAGGAAGGCGTAGACGATTGTTGGTTTCTCTCGTGTCTGCTGATGAACGCATGCAACGGAGAGCGCGGTGGTTTCAGGGTGACGAATGGTGTGAAACCAGTTAGGAGGAAGGAGAGATACGCCTTGAGTTTCACGTACATCTCCTCGACTGCTGGGCAGTCGTCAAAGAAAAGACTCTTATTTTGAGTAAGCAATTCATAATTGTCCAGCTGGACATGTTCGCCGTTGTTCATCCAGGTTTCGTTCAAACACAGTATTCGGGCCTTTGATAGTATTTCATCGGTTGTTAGATCCTCAGCGTGAGCACGAAGACTCTGCATGTTCTGGTTCAACAAGATCGTATGAAATTCTCTGAAACGGCGCAGTATTTGATGATCAACAGTGTCCAGTTTATATTGCTCTAGGCGTCTCAACTCCGTCCGCAGGCTGTTCAGACTTTCCGAATTTCGGGGATGATGAAAGGTGAAATCGTCGTTTGGATTTGTCAGGAATAAGCCTTCTATTGACCTTGGTCGAGAGAGCGCCACATACACCAGCTGCTGTTGCATGTTTTCGGTATACTCGAAGACAACTCTGTCATATGTTCCCCCCTGAGACTTATGAACTGTCATCGCACATGCAAGAGCTAGGGGGAAATTGGTACGTTTACACACCACTGGGGACTTGGCATGGAATGAAGCTGTTTTTCGATACAACGGAGTCCAGGAAGACTTCAAAATCGGGTTCGTTGCATATCGATGGCGAATCTTTGATCTTGTTGTCTTTCCGATGCGTGCGTTATCGACAAACTCGAGCCAAACGCAGCGTGGACTTGAAGCACCGTCGACTTCGGAATCGTTGTCCTCAATGAACCTCAAGATAGCCATCGCTCCATTCACCAATCCATCCGAGACATCAATATTTGTTGTTATCATGTACTAGCCGGCCTTCGGCCGACCGTTTTGGGTTCCCTGCGCTGCCAGTGGACTGTTCTCTGCGAGGGACAAAGAAGAGGTCGTATGTTTTCGTGACAATGATATTGGAGGGTTTGGAGATCATACAACGGATTACGTGACTTACGATGGACGGTTTTTTGTTCAAATCGTCACTCTGAGTTACAGTATTTCCGAAGTCCGGATATAAATTTGCGAGTGAAGCGCTAGTTCGTCAGACCGACCCTGGCTTCATCCCCATTAGCTTGGAATAGTATGATCAGACCTCCTCCAGAATCGCCTCTAGAGGTTCCAAGAAGTATGATAAGAGAGGACCCGAAATCCCCCCTGGACTCTAAGAAGTCTCTTTTTACCGACCCTGAAATTCCTGCCCTGTTCTCCGATAGACTCCGGAAACATGGTGAGACTGACCCCGATATCACCCTTCTGGACTCTGAAAACTATGATCGGAACGGCACCGTAGTCGCCTTCAAAGATTCCGAAAAGTATGATCTGACCAACTCCGGAATCCCGCCACAGGTTTGAAAAAGTATGCTCAGACCCGGAATCACCCCTATGGGGTTCGAGAAGGGATGATCAGAAAGGCTCACAATCTCCCGATGGACTCAAAAACTATAATCTGTCATGTATAATAACAGGATGGTCTGACTGGCCTCGAAATACCCCCGTAGACTCCCAATAGTATGGTCTGACCGACCCCGAATCCCCTCAGTGGGTTCAGAAAAATATGATCAGACCAATCCCTGGATCACCTCCATGGGCCCTAGGAGCTGTGATAAGACTGGCCCGGAGTCGCCTGCAAGGGTTATATGAATTCCGATCGGGCTCGCCCTGGAATAACCCCCATGGGCTTGAGAAAGTTTAATCGGACCGACTCCGGAATCGTCCCTCAGGTCTCAAAAGGTATGATCATGGGGGCCCGGAACCGCCTCATCGACTCAAAAAAGTGTGATATGAGCGACCTCGAAATCCCCGCCCTGTAAACCCATGGAATCCAAAGACATGGTGAACCCGACCCCGAAATCACCTTCACGTACTCTGGAAAACATGATCCGACCGGCCTCGGAATCATCCCCAAAAGTTTGGAAAATTATGGATCGGACCTGAATCACTCCTATAGTTATCGAAAAATATGATCAGAGAGGCCCAGAGACTCTCTCCCCATGGACTCAAAAAAATCTTATCTGACCGACGCCGAAAAACTCCCATGATTACCGAAAGTATGATCGAACCCGCCCCAGAATCGTCTCCATGAGTTTGGAAAAGTATGGTCGGAGCTCACCCCGGAGTCATTTCCATAGGTTCCTAAGATAATGATCAAACAGGCCTGGAGACTCTCTCCCCGTGGACTCAGAAAAGCATCATCTGACCGACCCCGAAAAACCCCCATGATTCCCTAGGAAGTGTAATCAGACCTGCCCCGGAATCGCCTTCATGAACCCTAGAAAGTGCAATCAGACCTACCCCGGAATCGGGTCCGTAGGTTCCAAAAAGCATGATTATGAAGTACCCGGGATCGCCAAATGGTCTCGAAAAAATATGACCGACCTCGAAATACCCGCCCTGTACTTCCAGAGACATCTTGAAGTATGGTCAGACTGACCCGGAATCACCTCCATGAGCCCACAAAGTATGATCAGGCCGCCCTTCATCGGTTCCAGGGAGTGTTATCGGTCTGACCCCGGAATCGCCCCATAGACTCCCGAAAGCATGATCAGACCGACCCCGAGATCGTCCTATACGCTCGATAAAGTATGGTCTGGTGTCCTGGGCTCATGTCCTTCCCAGGAGCCTCTTTTACAACGTGAGAAAGAAACTGATCAATCGCCCAGGCGATCATCGGGCGCAAACTCACGAATAAGTCGGAAAACGATTGCAAAACACCCATCATTTTCATGAAAAGCGCTCTGGAAAACTTGAGATGGACCTTTGGGGTCCGGTCTGCATAGCCCATGTCCTCCCCAGGTGGCTCCCCGACAACGTGGAAGAAGAATTTCCCCCGTAGATATAACCGCGAGAGAGTCTATAGAGGACAAACAAACAAACAAACAAACATACAAACATACCCTGGATTTTTATATATATAGATGGATATCCCACTTTCAGTCGGATATCGTAAGGCAAGTTCGCTGTTTCTGCCTGGGACTTGCGATGGACGACTTGTCGAGCCAGCATCAACTCCTGATGATTACTCACTCGGTCGTACTCGTCTCTCGCGATAGAATGAGTTGCCTCTTTCACTTGAGAACGGTTATAATTGTCGACGGAAATGTTCTGATGAAAAATTCGGATCGCATCTGGCACGTGCTCGGCACAACATTTTTCGGTTCTGAATCGTCCTTCGATCAAATGCCTCTCTTCTGAACTCAGAGCTTCACCATTACCGAGTTTCGTGAGAACATTTGAGAATGACACATCGCTCTGCCTCATAACCTTTAAAGAGAACGACCCATTAAGTTTCCCCCCTCCTGAAATATCAGGGTGTCGAATCTACGTTTGAATGACAGAACGATAGCAAAAAGTACTCACCGTTTCAAGAGGATAATACTTCAGCGACTGCCACATTACTGATCGGTAGAGACCTTTATTGACGGGTTCGTAAATAGGTAAACTTTTCACTGGTGGCAACTGGCGTAAGTCACCACAGAACACGATATCGAAACCCCCAAAGATTTTATCGTATTCGTGCTTTATCGTTTTCAGCCTGTCATTCACGTCATGTAATAATCCTGCACCGATCATACTAGCTTCATCAACCAGCACCAATTTAACTCCTTGGAAAGCAAGTTGATACGTTTGACGTTTTTCGGCGGAAAGACCACCGTATTTCCTCAACGAATCGATATGGAATGCAGAGTGGACTGTTGTTCCACCGAGGGCGACGGCAGCCTTGCCCGTTGAAGCACACGCCACAAACGCATTCGTTGAAGAATGCTCGACTCTTCCGAAACGATTGGTAACTTCCATGAGAAGCCTCAATAGAAAAGTTTTTCCGCTTGCCGCTGGTCCCGTGAGAAATATTTGCACTTCGGGGATTGACGGTTGGAGGAGGCGAGCAATATAATGCCTGAGTAATGCTCGCTGTGGGAAATTTGTCATCCTCATAAGTCGACAGAACTCTTCGGCCGACATGATACCGGCAAACTCCTTCACAACGGCGGGCAACGGGATAAGGGCTTCAATTACCCTGAAGTCGTCATTACCCATTTGGTTCAAATCAAGATCATCGTAAGTTGGGCGCTCTAGGCCGGCGTTATCGATTGTTTGTTCACGAACGGTCGATTCTGGATCATCTTGCAAGTCCTCAAAAACCTTTTCAAACTTCATGTAACGATCATAAATCATTTTTCTCTCCATGATGGTTTGAAGTTCCCTGTGGTAGATGTCGATGAACTTGTCGTTATCGAGTAGGTCTATTTTTTCGTTGTTGAAAGGCACATAAAGGAGAACCATAGTACGCACGACATTCACGTTATCGGATGGGTCAGCAGTTGTCCAGCTGATGATTCGCGGACGTCCACGGCGAACGTACAGCTGTCGGCCTTCAGCGTCTTTTGTTCTACCATCCGGATTCATCCACGCCGCAAAATCAATCAACCACATATGTGACAAGGAACGGGAACGAAATTCATATTTTTCGATTATATTTTCGAACCATATTTCATGCGAGTCTGATGGCAATCCTTCCTCATCCATTTGAGAACGCGTTTTGTGATGCCGTATCCTCTCGTTTGGAGCCGAGGCAGGAATATACACAAAGTCGCGACTTCCTTTCGACATGGGCTGCCGCAGCAGAAACCATGCTGCTTCTTGAGTGGTCATCTCGATCGTATCAAGCAATCTTATACTAGCTTTTTTTCAACAACGAGATGTAGTCCGCGTCGTCATAAGCACTGTTCAAGCCCGTCAAAATTTTCTGTAGATCTGATCTCCCACGATTTGCTTTGTTAACATACTCAACGACGTAGGTGGCGCAAGAATACTCGTCCAAAATATACTGGAAATCCATGTTAGATTTCAATGCGTTGGAGATCCATGAATTAAAAGTATTGACCATAACTTGCGAAAGATCGCGCTCGAAAAGCCCAGTGGGACGATTGATCATAGACCGGACAATGCTCAAATAGGCATCATAGTCCGTCTCAAAGTGAAGTAGAAATTCTGCGATTGATCCGAATCTCCCTGATTCCAACGTCGCTCTCATTTGTTGTCCTCTCAGCCGTAGCTTCGGCCTCCGCTCGTCTGTCTTGCGCATTGGCAACAATATCCGACTTTCATTCGACGGCCAATAAGGAATATTAAATCGACAAAGTTTAGGAGCGGTTGCACTCTTCTGTGTTTTGTCACAAGTCGGAGTGTGATGATGAACCTGCTGATTGCGGTAAGAGGGATCTTGAATCTGACTGAGATCGACAGAGCACAGTTTACCGATGAACTGCACAGTGGCCGGCATCTGCTCAGATAGTTCTTTTTGGGGAGCATCTTTCAACCAAATCAAGATATGACAATGAGGTGATCCGCGGTGCTGGAATTCTATGCGAATGAAGTAATCTTCGATCACATTCTCGCCGAAAGGACTCAGAGCAGGAGACTGCAGAATACTAATGATAGTCTGCACCATTTTCCAGAAATAAATGCAAACAGTCACCGAGTTTTCATTGATGAGAGCCGCTCGGTCACTATTGTTCAGCTCATCAAAAGATTTCATGGGTGTGGAACGCCCAGCAATTTTATGAAGAATTTGCAGAAGATGGGGCCAGTTCATTTCATTGGCACTCATTGTCAAAAAGAAAGTCGGCTTGCCGAGCTGCCGAATCATGGAGAATAATTTTTTTTTGCGCTTCATCCAGTTTTGAGCTGAGTTGGGAATATTCCTGAAGAATGCGAGATTTTGTTGCATCGACTTGTTGACGAAATCACCGTTTTCAATCATCTCTCTTGTCAGACGCTCAATACCTTTTGCGAAGCGAAATGAAGTTTGCAAGCCTTGTATTACTCGCAATCGCATTGTCTTCGCAGCCATGTAAAGGATGTGCTCAGGAATGGTGCCACGTCGATCAGTGCGGCGCGGCGTATTTCACTGGACGCGATTAGGAAAGGTGTCACTCTCGTTGTGAATGTCCTGGGTTCTCCATAGTAGATATTCGGAAACGACAGTTCTTCCGCGTCTTCATCGAATATTATGCTGATGGGAACTCTGTTTTCTCCCGGCGCGATTGACAGGTATTTTTCCTCGCACCATTGCAGTGTCTGTTGCTGTGCGAGCAAGATTTCGTTCTGCTGATTCAAATGAATGACCTCAAGAGATTCATTCACTTCATCAGGTGTGCCTTCCAAGTATCTCAACCAGCTTTCCACGATACTTTGGCTCACCAAGCCAGAATAAGCAGAACTCCGATGTATTTGCATTTTCTTCAGTGAGACATTGAACACTTCGTGTAGTCCCCTCGGAAGAGTCAATACCATTTCCGGAACGTCAACGGGAACGTTGATAATCTGACCAACGATTTTGTACGTTCCTTCCTCCCGACGGAGGCGGCGTATTTGCATGAATGGTATATGAGGGGAAACGAGCCGCGTGGTGATGGCATTCAACGATGGCAACTCGGCAGGCTTGGGTGGATAGAAGAATCCATTGCAGACCGCCATTTTCGGAACTTTTCTCAGGGACACACTTTTCCTGCAAGTATTGCACAAAAGAGTGGTTTTCCATTCGTGACCGATAGTTTTTAGGGTTTCCTCGTGCTTTTGCATTGCTGGGCGAACATCGCGAGAAAACCAAATACGATCACAGACAGTGCATGACACGCCGAACTTATCAGCAATGAACTTCTCGTTGAAAGCAGCCAGTGCTTTGTTGAAGCGCTCGAACTCGAAAGTCTCTGCGATCGTATCCTCTGATCCTACTCCTCGCAGGGAAGCAGGCTCCTGAATACCATCCGAATGAAACTTTCGAATGTGTTTACGACAGGTGTCCTTCGATTTGAATTTTCTCCGACAGGCACGGCAGATGATTGCATTCTGTTCAGAAAGCATCGAGTTTGGCTGCTGAAGTTCATGTGAATGAAACTTACGAATGTGTCGCGTGCGGTTGTACTTGTTCGAAAAGATTTTTTCACAAACAGGGCACGGCAACGCGTCATCCTTCGCATGCGTTTTTAGATGGCGATTCAACTGGGATAGGAACCTGAAACTTCTATTGCACTGCTCGCAATGATGAGTAACAATCGAAAGCGCCGGAGGTTTCGGAGGAGTTCCGGTTCCGATTGATGGTTCTGTAGAGGATTCTGTCTCGCCATCAGATGAATCAAGACGTTGTGAAGGCGAAGGTGCGTGTGAATTTTGAACCGATGGTCCTGGAACTTCTGATTGCTGTGGTGCTGCATCAAAGGAACCCTTGAAGCGTTTCGGTTCGGTTCTGATTCCACTGAATAAGTTGAATAATGTGCCGATCTCATCAGCGGAACGGGTGCGACGCTGTATTCCTAGGCTGTCAGATGATTGATGAGGACTATCTTTTGCTGTTCCCACGCGTAGAGTGGAAGAATGTTCTCCCGGCAGCTTAGTTCGAGGTCTCTGAATATTCACTTCAACGGGATGCAACAAGCCGCTCCGCTTCCGGTGTTGTTCCAAGTCACCCTCGTTCATGAAACTCTTTTCACACCAATTGCAAACGAAGGAGTCACCTGCCGCGATATCGGCAATGGATGATGCGGAGGAATAGAGTACAGAAGTTGAAGGCACCTGCTCGACTAATTGTTCAGGTATCTTAGAGTCTTCGCGCTCCGTTTCGGTAGAAGGTCTTGGAAATGAAGCGAAGGATGTCTTTCATGTCGGATGAGAATCATGGCAAGTATCCGAGGGAGGAGTTTGCGATCCGGTCGGAGTTTCGGTGGAATGAGCTTGATGATCCATGTCGTTGTGAAATTTTTTTACATGCCTCGTGCGATAGATCTTCAGTTTGAACGCCCTCGAACAGAAAGGGCATGAGAAAGATCTTTCACTTGAATGAACGGATAAGTGCTTCCGGAGGTCACGAAATTCAAGAAAGCTCTTGTCACAGTGTTCACATTCATGTAACAGAGGCCTCTTTGTAATGTGAACCTTCTGATGTCTTCGCAATTTACTCGGCGTAGGGAAAGTTTTACCACATTGGGTACCATTTCGAAGATCGGCAGTCGTAGGGACGATATCGGAACGGCGCACAAGAAATTAGTATCGAAGTCAACGGACAGCTAGGATGAAAGAGAACGGTACATCAAATATAATGCACACGTGTGTCGACACGAGCAACGTGCAAAGAAGACGAGCGGTCACCACCACGGATGCTCTCTGTCGACCGGAGAAATATGTGTTGAACGGAAGCTTGAAGTTGTGATAGAGTGACCATTCATGCGATGAACTCCAGCAGCAGGGGAATGCGGCGCAGAGAGGTCAAAAACAAGAAATAAGGAAGTCGTCAGCGATGACAAAAGCTATTTATTGTAAGAAGGCAACAGGTGCCTATAGCAATCAATAAAAAATAAAATAAAGGCGAGGACTTCCATCTGGACCAGGAATATTGTCTACGGATCCGACGAAAGGCGCAATGTTTATGTAGAGGCCCAGAAGGCCCAGATGAGACGACGAGGCAAGGTGCTCGACGATCTGCCTGGACGGTTTCACCCTGTCTCAACCAAATATCAACTCCTAACTCAAGTGTGTCACACTCGCCATATTTTAAAATATCCACAATAGGAAATCAAATCTAATTATCGAGATATTTCGTGAGTCTTTTTATCTCGTTATCAAAGAAGACGTTGGCGTCTTACTCGTCGAGCCCGATCATCGTATGATCTATGATGCAGGCCTGCTTAGCTCTATCTCGAACGGTTGCTAACATATGGCGAAACAGACATGATCTCTGTCATCAAGATACGACGTAACAAACAAGTCTTGAGCAGGCGACGTCATTCTTTTCTTCCATCTTCAATTTCGTTGATTTCAGTGACGACCCAAGAGTATTCCGGTTCTCCCTGCGAAGCGATTCGCATTCATGAAAATTCGGTACAATGTCAGCATATGATACTTATGATCATCGAGTCGCCTGAATGAGAAACCACAAAGCTCTCTACATTTGGAGTACCGAGCTGGCGTCCCATTGACCTCGCAAGTGGCACTGGATTTTCACTCCGGTAAATCGGTCCAAGAAATCATCCGAGCTCTCGAATCCCTTTTCCACTCGCTCAGCCAGCTCATTGGCGTCCACGCCGAACAAACTCTGTATAGCTTGCAGAACACACCAAGGGTAATCGTTATCAGTGTGAATCTCTTGTGACAGATGCTCTCAAGTGTTCACCAAAACGCAACTGACCTTGGAGAATGCAATGACGGCGACCTCCTCGTGCAGATCCGCTAACCTCATCCTCACGGAATACTTCAACGTGGAGATCTGATTGAAGTCTTCGCACTTCGGACAAAACCAAGCGCCATCAGACGTTCGTTCCACTTTCTTCAGACAGCGTTCATTGGTGCACGCGTTGTACCAGACAGCTGTTGGATCTATGAACTTTATCGTCGCGGTGTTGCGGAATTTGAGGGGAACCGTGCTCGATTCCCGTCGTAGTTTTTCGAGTTGAAACATGGCATCATTGAACGATAACAGTGCTGGTTCTGCTTTCGCTTCAATCATGATGCTCGCCGAAGCGGTTTCGCGATTCTCGGCCCACCACGTCGAGAGCTGTGAAGCTTGTGGATTGTTAACGTCATAAGCAATCCGCGAGTCTGCAGTGAATACGAGGGACGTCCTCCGTCGAATTGTTTGGTGCGGGCCCGAGTAACCGAAATCACACAACTTTCTGTTTCTCGGACTTGGCGTGTGTGCTCTCCCCAAAATAATAGTGATATTGGCAGCCGATTACAGTCAATTAGCACGATTTCCCTCTTCCGAAGACGTTTCCCCGTCAATCTGCTAACGACGTTTTCAACACCGGTTACGCGAGCAATAACGCCGTATGTGTTGACAATCTGGTCGCTTCCTCGAGCGTTCACAGCCTGCAGATCCTCGAATAACAAAGACGGCAGCATAATCGAGTCATTCTTCACTTTCTTCACTTTCGTAGCCATCTCGAGAATGATTTCTTTGGTTTTCGGGGTGAATTTGCTATCCACAACACGGAAGATGGACAACTCGTAGCAGGAATCTTCGGCAAAGTTCGGGTACCACTTATCAGCGGCTGCATCGAACGCAACCAGTCGAATTTCAACGCCTTGGTCACTGGCAATCATGCTGAACATCTTGCCCCTGCGAGAACCTTTCTCCCAAGTTTTCAACTGCGATTTGGAAAGGATTTGAAACGTTAACGGCTCGCGATGCAGGCCGTTTGTCAACGAAGTCATTTGAAGCTTTTGTCTACTGTCTTGCTGATCGCAAGATTCTTCAGAGGCTAGCGTTTGCTTGGCCGTCGACGTACTTGATTCAGACTTGAGACTTGGACGGGATTTCATCTTCTTTGGCGCGACTTCGTCTGACTGAGTCCGTGGTCTTGCTGCGTTTCAAAGATTTCTTCACAGGTGGAGCCATTTTCGTTTCGACTTGGAAGGAACGTGGAGGACACCGGGAAACAGTTGACAGAACCACACCGAATGGGAGTGTTTATTTACTGCAGAGACAGATCGCGTACATATTCACGCCACAACGTGGCACATACATACGTAGACTTTCCTCCCGACATACAACTCACAAACAGTTGCCAGAACCACATCGAATGATCGTGTTTGTTTACTTCAGAGACAGATCGCGTACATTTACACACCACAACGTTGCACATACATCAGCGGCGGTGATCTTATCAGATGAGAGAATGATCTGTCTTAGTTAGCGCTTGATCGGAGTCGACAGCGACTCGCGAACATGATCCACTGTTTATATACATTGAAACAAACACTCGACAATGAACAACAGAGACGAGATTGCACGAAAGCTGTTACATTTTATAGGACATTGTCAGGCGACGGCGGTGGCCGACGGGACGACGACAGAAGTAACGGCAGAGGCTTCAGCAGACACATGAACTATGCACCGGGCGATCTCGTGACGCGAAAGATTCCAACAGCTATCAACTCCGTCTGGGAACCTTCTTTGGACTGTGATGAACACCGCTGATGTCTAGGATGCGAACCGGATGATCAACATCGTGATAGCAGTCCATCGGCGAGAACACCCTCGAAGACGAGCAAAAGGCTGCCGAGAGCGGTTTGAAGATTTAAGACTCCGGATCTCGGGCTCTTCTGCTAGAGACCGTCACAGACTCCAAATGTCCACATATCCGTTGTATCATGATCGTACTACGACAGAGTGGGTATGTTTACCATCCAGCCGATCTAACCCGGGCCAGAAGAAGTTCAGAGCAGCATCTGAGGAATGTTCGTAGTCGAACAGACGGACGGATCGCTTTGACACAGGAATGATTTTGGATAAATGTTTGTGTCGGCCATCAACAATCCGCCATAAGACTCGCTCGATCAGCAGGTGCCAATTACCTCTCGTTTCTAAAGCAACTAACACAAAATCGGCAAAATCAAACACAAGCGCAGTCGGCACAGACAAAACCTTGGGCCCGGGTGGGTCGCGGGACGATTACGCGAAACAGACTGACTGCTCGACCGACCAGTGGATAGACGGGGCAGCCAGGCCGCCGACGAAACAGGATCGGACCGATGAACGGACGCAGTGCAGGAACACAGAGGTAACATGAGGTGGTCGAATGACCGGATCGAAGAGCGGACAGACGAGCGAGTCGGCTATTGCTACGCTGCCTGGAAGTCCGGACAGAACGGAACGAACAATTAGTTCCGAATTAATAACACTGGGTTACAAAAAAAAAAAAAGTCGTGTAACAAGAAAAGTGGAACATAGGTCGGGGTAAACAGGGGTCGTAGATTCCGAATCTGCCCGCAGATTTTTTGTGGACCTCGATTTTGAAAAGTTACATCGACTTTTTCATTTTTTTGGTTTTCCTCCCTGTCGGAATTTTTTTCTCCTCTTCTAGGTTGCCCGAAGACCTGATTTTTTTTTGCGGGTAGCCCAATAGTAGATGCACCTTCGCCGAAAATTTCATGCAATTCGGATCAGTGGTTGCTGAGTTATGAGCGATTTTTGTCAGATTTCAGACTGAAAACGACGAAAAGCTCCTCCTTCTTTCGCTTCTCACGGGGAAACCAAAGCCCGGGAACCTCCGTTATCTATCGGATCTTGTAGAGAATATCGCCACGAACATTTCAAGACCCGGTTGAGCTTGATCGGATGAGCCGTTCAGGTTTTATTCACAAAACACGGGTATGAATGAATGAATGAATGAATAGTCGCTTTATTTTACATAAAGGTGTAGTTGATTTTCCTGGTAACTCTCCAAGAAAATAGGTTTTGTACAGTTGATAATCTTGCTAAACATTTTGGTCGGATGCTCGTCTGGGAGCGTCGACCATTGATGGTGACATTGAAGAATTTATCACAGTTGGTTACGAGGATACGTTTAAGAGCCCGTATGTCGGCATCATGGTGAAGAGCGTCATGTCTGGGTAACATGGTAAGGAATAAGGGTAACAATAAACCCTCGACTTCACCTAGGAGTCGGAGAAATGCAGTTCCGAGCTTTAGGTGAAATTGAGGGGTTTCGTTATTTTCCGTGTTTCGCGCATGGAAAGTTCTCAAAATGTGTTTAGAAGGAGTTCCTAAGCGTTTCCATTCATAAAACACGGAAAATAACCAAACCCCTCAATTTCACCTAAAGCTCGGAACTGCATTTCTTCGACTCTTAGGTGAAGTCGAGGGTTTATTGGTACCCGTGTTTTGTGAATAAAACCTGAACGGGTCGTCCGATCGAGCTCAACCAGGTCTTAAAATGTTCGTGGCGACATTCTCTACAAGATCCGATAGATAACGGAATTTTCAAAGCTTTAGTTTCCCCGTGAGAAGCGAAAGAAGGAGGAGCTTTTCGCCGTTTTTCGTCTGAAATCTGACAAAAATCGCTCATAACTCAGCAACCACTGATCCGAATTGCATGAAATTTTCAGCGAAGATGCATCTACTGTTGGGCTACTCGCAAAAAAAAATTCAGATCTTTAGGCAGCCTAGAAGAGGAGAAAAAAATTCCGACAGGGAGAAAAACCTGAAAAATGAAAAAGTCGATGTAACTTTTCAAAATCGAGGTCGACGAAAATTCTGTGATAGGCTTAGAGCCGATGAAGGCGATAGTTCGATTCAATTCTGAGCGACAGCGATGACAAGGGTTGAGTTGAAACTGAAGCTGAAAACGTTCCTGTGGAGGGAAGCACTATGGAATGAAGAGACGCACGTCAGACGTGAGGTCTGGGTAACTGGAGGTAGTTTATTGTATCAATGACTGCTTATATAGTTGATTGACAATGGGAATAATGAAAGAGTCGATATGGTGAAATACTGTCCTTCAAAGCGAGGACACGAGTTAAGCTCAAACAACGAAGGGCGAAAAACAAAGCATCTCTTTCAGATGCATAAGAACAAAGATTTTCCGCTTTGAACAATAACTCAAGTTGATACAAAGTAACTGTTTTGTGAATAGATTGCAATTAGTGTGAAGCAGAGTGAACGCATGAAAGCACATCCCATCATTCTCCCCCGTGCTAAATGCGAGCACTCTCTTGCGGAAATCGTTGCACGATTTCGGTCTCCCTTTGAACACGAGTGTCTTGTGACACGGTATTCATCAAGTGCACATTTCTGTGTTAACGTGCAGATGTGCTCGGGAACAGAAAACTCATTGTTCTCGGCATGTTCGATCATTCGCCTCCGTTTCCCGTCATCGATCCCGCACCACAGCCACGGCTCTCTTCAATCGTCAACCTGAGAAGGATCAACCTCACCGTGCGAACGTTCAATCGCTTAGTGCTATGGATCGCGACACGGAGCTCTCACTACTCATCCAAGGTCTGTTCGCCGGTAGGGAGAATGAAAATATCGATGACGAATCCGCTCAGCGCATTGTAGCCGTCCTCGCCCGAGAAGTTCGACTCAGAAATTTGAGTCAACTCACTGGTGTCGACTCCAGAGGCGCCAGACCGTCAAGTCGATACACCCAACGTGGCGTCGTTGGAAGAGATGTTTGGGTATCTCCTGCACAAGCTCGAGTTTTGCGTCAAAGACGTCCATCTCGCAATTCAGGAAGTGAGAACGCCACCGCATCACAGGATTTGTCTGCGATTCGGTCCATTTTGAAGAAAACCAGTGAGAAGAAGGCCGAAAACGAATCGATCACCGATTCTTCCCCACCGATTTCACAGAATTCTGATCGGGAGATCAATTCAAACAAGTTGGATGACACCAGTGCAAGTGAGGTTGTGCATCGACGACTGATTCCTGTAAGTTCCGATCCAGCCATTTTGCCTTCAACAGAAGTACAGCTAGAAATGGATGACGCGTCTGATGGTGACAACGGTCAATCGCTCGACGATAGCACTAGATTCGATCACGTGAGTTTCTGTGACGAATCCTCACCCTGCATTCCCCGATCCAACAATGCAATGTTTCAAACTTCTTTGAAATCGTTTGATGCGGAGACATTGCCGATCAAATGTCCCGTCGAGTCTGAACCCAAATCTGAAGTTGTTCATGACCTCGATGACCCTGTAATCAAGAATGAAGCCATCGACTCGACGAGAACAAGCAATGGAGAAAAGATTGGACCCCAGTCCGATAGCGAGCGACCACGAGTTCTGAATGTGTGTGAATCAACGAATCCGTTTGGATCCGGCATTTTGCCCAGCATCGAAGGAAATACCACTGCGAACTCAAGCGAGATTCGACAACTTGTCGGAGTGATGTTAGCGACTGTTTGTCTCGCGTCCATTGTGGGTAAGTTCTTTCCTTTTTCATCCACACAATCACGACCAGTTTTCGACTGTATTTCAACAGAAATTCTGTTATCCCCACCCAGCCTTATTCAGCTATTTCGTCCTAACGAAGGTTCACGCATTCTGGATCTCACCGGAGTTGCCTGGAGTCCAGTTAATCACACGTGCACCGTACATCAATCCTCCTGTGAATCCTCCGATGACAATCAACATCGCGCAGATCAACAACGCGAAAGTGATTGCGCAGGAGTCGACCACGCAGACCGTGACTGTGAAGCCAACCACCGCATCAACTCCAAGAAGTAGCCCGGCTCTATTTTACATCGAGTTTGGGCATTTTCGTTGCAACTTTGTTGACACGTTCTATTTGTGTTATGATATTTCTTCTCGAGTGTGCGTGTTAATTTTTGGAGAGCTTCCAACCAAATCGAGGGTCACAGTAGTCAAAACTCAGAGACCAATTTTTGTTGACGCACAGGGCAAAAATCTGTTTGCCAAGTTTTGTTCCAGGGGACAACTCCTCAAATATGTCAGAGAATAAATTTTAAGACGTTTCTCTGAGAGTACTGCTTCCTTTATTTCTGAGTTGTTCGAAATATCATAGGTCTGAGTCAGAAACAGTTGATCGGTACACCGTCATATTTCTCCAAGTTCTTAATGGGGAATAGTCTCGACGCTGATACATTTTGTATCCAACGAAGCTGACTACGATCAACACAAAGAATGCCAGAAAACTTAAGAGTGTAGCTAAAATGACAACAGCCACAGAACTCTTTGAAGGCGGCATCGGTGTAGGGGACTGAGTCGTTGTTGTTGGAACAGGACCAGGTGATGGGGATCTGGTCGTGGTCGAAGTCGGGCCCGGCGATGGGGACTTGGTTGTGGTCGAAGTCGGGCCCGGCGATGGGGATTTAGTCGTTGTGGTCGATGTCGGACTGGGCGTCGTGGTGGACGAATTTGGATGTTTGTACCTGTTGTAGGCATCCCAAATCGCAGTTCCACCCAGAGGGGGTTCATTTTCCCTCAAGCACACAACCTCCGAGGTGAAAATTTCCTCACATTGGTTCTTGCTCTCCCAACATTGACATGTGAAGTACGTTGGAGAGATTTCCAGTATGGTGCAGCTCTGATGATTGTTTTTGCAAGCGTCGTCGCAGTCATCCTGCCAGGTGAAGAAGCTTTCACTTCCCGACGCGGCAAGAACGACAACGACAACGACAACCAGACACCAATACTGCATACTGCAATGCGAGAAGAATTTAGTTAGACATCTCTCTGATGCCTATCGCCTGCCGCAATCTGATAAATTGACCTTTGGGATTCGGTTTTGTGGCGATATCTGCTAAATTCTTGTCTGAAGGCGTGAACGACAAACTTATTTGCTTGGTAGCAACCAGTTCTCTGATGAAGAAGTGTCGGACTGCGATATGCTTGGTTCTTTTGTGGAATCCGTTCCCTTCAGCCAATGCGATGGCTGCCTGATTGTCGACATTCAGAACGGGAGTTCCAGGATAACCAAGCTCGCTAGTCAACCGACTCAAGAACACGGCTGTCTGGGCTGCTTGTGTAGCAGCGCAAAGCTCCGCTTCAGCGGACGAGAGCGCCGTGCTCTTCTGGAGAACCGAACACCAATGAATGGGTCCTTTGTTTGCAATTACCATGGACCCGGAGACTGATCTTCTGGTTTTCGGACAGGAAGCATAGTCACTGTCACTGAAGAAATGATATTTAACGTCTCCATCTCTCTCATAGAGAATTCCGTACTTTGATGTTCCTTTCAAGTACCGTAGTACTCTGAGAAGCAAGGACCACGATCGTTTGGTCGGTTTTTCCAAACTTCTCGACAGGAACGAGACTGAGAATGCCAAATCGGGTCTGCTTGCTTGAACAAGATATTGCAAGCTCCCGATGGCTTCCCTATACGGAACCTGTGCTTCTTCAGTGTCGTCCTCGGTGTAGATATCCCGAAGCAAGGGAGTCGACACTGGTTTGCAGTTTGACATGCCGTATTTCTCCAGTAATTCATTCACATACTTCTCTTGGTTTATAAACAGAGAGGTATCGGTCCTTGTGATCTGGAGACCCAGGAAGTACTCCAGTGGTCGATATTTCACTTCCAGACGGAGTTTCAATCGTTCTAGGAAGTCAGTCACTGCTTTGACTGTTCGACCAACAACCACTGAGTCATCGACATAGAGAGCCAAAACCAAACGCTCTTTTTCTGGACCTATGAAAACACAGGCGTCGGCCTTGCTTGGTTTCAAGCCAAGATCCATGAGAACGGTTTTCATTTTCTCATAGAAACATTTCGGAGCTTGGCGACTGCCATAGAGGGCTTTCTTGAGCAAGAGAACTTTTCCTTCCTTGACAGAATAACCCTCTGGAGCCAGCATGTATAACGGAACGTCTAGATCTGCGTGTAGAAAGGCAGAAGCCACATCAGCTTGATAGGTCACCAGATTTTCACGAACAGCAATGTTCAGAACTGTTCGAAGGACCTCAAAGCGAATGACCGGAGCGTATGTTTCATTGAATTCCAGGCCATACCGCTGTTTGAAACCCTTCAAAACTAATCTGGCTTTCAATTTATCAACTGATTTGTCAGGCAATTCTTTGACTTTGAAAATCCAACGCGAGGAGATGAGGCGGACACCCGGAGGTGGATCAACCACCTCCCAAACTCCTAATTTTTCCATCGAGGAGAGCTCATCACGTATCGCTTGGATCCACCGTTCTTTCTCAGGGGAAAGAATGGCATCCTGATACGTTTCTGGAGTTGGTATCGTCTGAGTGTTGCAATTATTCACAATTGCAACATCAGCATCAATACCGTACCGCTTAGGAGCGCGCAGCGTAGAGCGATCTCTCAAGGCTGCCCTCCTCTCCTCGTTTATCTGATACACTTTACGTTTTCTTTTCTTTACACTACCAACTTGCCTAACCGATTCGATGTCAGTTGCCTGCTGTGGGTTTTCTGAAGAATCTGACGGCTCGCCGGTGCGCGGTTGCTGTTGAGTTGACCGCACGCTCGTCTGCTGCTGGCGATCCGTGGATGACTCGTTCGGTGGCTGCTGGGCTGGTTGACGCTGCTGGCTACTTTGTTTCAACTGGAGTGACCGATCCGTTGATGTCGACTGCTCCTGTGATGACGTTGTTGGTGGTGGTTGCTCACTCTCCCCCGACTCCATTGTCGGTTCGGGTTGAACATCCGATGGTTGAGTTGTTTCGGTGTCTTCATTGTTTTTCTCTTCCGGTGATTCTTCAAACACTTTTTCGTTGCTTTCATTTTCATTATGCCGCACATCATTCAGTCTTGCAAGTGAGCTTTTCTTCTGGAACTTCACATGCTTTGTGATCACTACTCGCACAGTTCCAGGAATCCACACACGGTAACCGAATACTCCATCATTGAGACCGACGAGAACTCCGACAAGACCCTTGGGGTCGAACTTCTTTCGCCCTGGTCGTTGATCGAGGACCACGCATCCCGAACCGAATGGATGAAAGGCTCCGAAGTATGGTCTCCGGCCGTGGAAGATCTCAAACGCCGAGGTGTTCGTTGTTTTGTTGATGGTGATCGCGTTGAGAACCTCACAAGCAAAATTCACGGCTTCAGACCACAGTCTTTTGTCGAGTCCCGCGTCGATCAGCATAGTCCGAGCTAGGTCCACTAAAGTTCGATTCGACCTTTCAGAGACACCGTTCTGAGCTGGATCTCTCGGGTTGCTTTGAGTGAATTCACATCCGATCTCAGTCATGAGATTCTTGACTTTGGAGTTGAGAAATTCGGTACCTGCATCCGTGTGAAGACGATGGATGTGTCTCCCAAACTTGTTGAAGAACCACCTGACGTATTGTTAGATGCAATCAGCCACTTCATCCTTGGTCTTCAGGAAGAAGACACGGCGATACTTCGAGAAATCATCGGTGAGGCACAAGAAGTGTTTTGCTCCCCCCGAATGACTTTTGGACTGCTGAACAAGTATCTCCGTGGATGAATCCTGGTGCAGTGGCTCTGCAGTCAGCAGGCTTTGTTCTTGAAGGCTGCTTGTGCGACTTCCCTTGGTCGCATGCGGAACAACTGGCAAAATCATCCTCGTACGGGATGCCGTATTGCCTCAACACTTGCAAGACCTTTTTCTTTCCAACATGGGCTAGTGTGCGATGAACCTCTTGGAGACTCACTTTTGTCTCAATCGTGGCCTGCAGGGCGTTAGGTTCACCAACCGGATCCGCGTGAAGAACGTAGAGACCGTTTCTTCGATGTGCTGTCACACTTTGCTTGCCCATGGACATGGCGATCCGCTCAGGCTCAACACGGACTTTAAATCCGTCGCTCGTCAGCTGGCTCAGTGAGATGAGGTTTGTGTTCATATCACTGACCAGAAGAGCATTCCGCAGTTCAAGTAGCACAACCTTGTTACCTTGTTGAACAGCCAGGATGGCGTCTCCACACCCTTGTGCCTTCAGGGTGGTGGAGTTGCCAAGCCTAACTTCGCGCGAGTTCGGCAAGGGGCTGAGGTTGACAAAGAATCTCTCATCATTCACGATGTGATGAGTACTTCCGGAATCGACGATAATCTGAACTGGGCCGCCAGACGAACATCCCTCAATGTTCGTAGAGTTTCCACAAGTCATGAAAACCTGGCTGAAGTTTGCACTGGCCTGGCGCCTCCTGGGAGTTCTGCGCCTTCTGCAGGATCCCGCCACATGACCTCGTTGTCCGCAGTTCCAGCAAGTTACCTCGGTCGTTCTGGAATACGACTGTGTCTGCCGACGATTGGTGTTGGTGCGTTGCTGATGTCGGGACTGGAATCTCCTTCGACCACGACCGCGTTTGATGTGTGTCCTGGCCAGAAGGGCGGTGACGTCGCCCACACCATTCTCCGACTGACGACGAGCAGCCTCGTTTCGAATGAGGCTGATTAGAGATGTTAGAGATTTGTCGGTTTCAGCTCTCGTCATCCAAGCCTGCTTGAAGGGGCTCCAGTCTTCGGGCAATGAGGACAGCAGTCGAGAACTCATTGCCGATGGTGGTAGCTCAGCTTGGCTTTCCGTGAGATTGAACTGAATTCTGGTGTACATGTCGATATTCTGTTCAACGGTTCGAGCTGGAGAAAACTCGAAGGCTAGCCAGCTTGCGATAGCCTGCTCACGGTAAAGGCCGGCGGTGTTCTGAAACTTCTCTTTGATCTGTTTCCACATGGTAGGCGCAGTAACAGTTTCGGAGTCAGCATGGAACAGGGACAGGATGATGTTGGGGTGAACAATGTTGAAGAACACAGTTCGAGCATTCTTGTTGCCAATATCATAATGCTCCTTGTCCGCTCCATCGTGGGACGTTGGTGTGATAGGGTTGGTCGGTCGGAGCACGTCCCATGCGTACAACTCCGACTGCATGTACCCGGGGACAAGAGTTTTCCAGCTGAGGAAGTTCTTTCCATCTTCACGCAACACCACGGCATTTCCAAACTTGATCTTCGCAGTTTGGTCTCCGTCGACGTTGAGTACGACCGGTCTGTTTGGTCGGTCCATAGTTGAGATGATCACAGGGGGTCACTTTCCTTAGGCACAAAGAGTCACAAAGTTCACAGATAGTTCAAGATGGTGCACCTCACTTCACTTGATGTGTCCTTATCAATCACTTGGTCGTGCTGATAACGAAATGATAGGCTTAGAGCCGATGAAGGCGATAGTTCGATTCAATTCTGAGCGACAGCGATGACAAGGGTTGAGTTGAAACTGAAGCTGAAAACGTTCCTGTGGAGGGAAGCACTATGGAATGAAGAGACGCACGTCAGACGTGAGGTCTGGGTAACTGGAGGTAGTTTATTGTATCAATGACTGCTTATATAGTTGATTGACAATGGGAATAATGAAAGAGTCGATATGGTGAAATACTGTCCTTCAAAGCGAGGACACGAGTTAAGCTCAAACAACGAAGGGCGAAAAACAAAGCATCTCTTTCAGATGCATAAGAACAAAGATTTTCCGCTTTGAACAATAACTCAAGTTGATACAAAGTAACTGTTTTGTGAATAGATTGCAATTAGTGTGAAGCAGAGTGAACGCATGAAAGCACATCCCATCATTCTGTTAGCAGATTCGGAATCTACGACCCCTGTTTACCCCGACCTATGTTCTACTTTTCTTGTTACGAAATCACTGTCGACCAGTGTAACAGTTGGCTTCTTCAGAGGCTAGAGTTCGTTTGGCCGTCGACGTACTTGGCTCAGAGTTGAGACAGGGACGAGATTTCATCTTTTTTGACGCGACTTCGTCTGAGTCCGTGGTCTTACTGCGTTTCAAAGATGTCTTCACAGGTGGAGTCAGTTTCGTTTCGACTTGCAAGGAACGTGGAGCACACCGGGAAACAGTTGACATTTACACACCACAACGTGGCATATACATGCGTGGCCTTTCCTCCCAGCATGCAACTCCCACGACTGGCCGCTCTGGTGGGGGGGGGCGTGCTTGGCCGCCGCTACGTGGAGGGCTCGTGGGCTTTTCATTTACACGATCCATCGCTTGTTGAGGGAAAACTATCGAGGTCTATCGTACTATCGAACTATCGCACTATCGAAGTCTTTCAGTGGCCTGGGAGTCTGCCTGACCGGATTATTGCACGTGAGGGCTCGTCGGCTTTTCATTTACACGATCCATCGCTTGTTGAGGGAAAACGGCCCAAGACGCACTATCGAAGACTTTCAGTGACCTGGGAGTCTGCCTGACGGGATTATTACACGTGATCGGGTCGAATGGAATTCTGTGGATCGCGTACATTTACACGCCACAACGTGGCACATACATACGTGGACTTTCCTCCCGACATGCAACTCTCAAACAGTTGCCAGAACCACATCGAATGATCGTGTTTGTTTACTTCAGAGACAGATCGCGTACATTTACACACCACAATGTAATGGCACATACATACGTGGACTTTCCTCCCGGCACGCAACTGCCACGGCCGGCCGCTCTAGGGGGGTGCTTGGCCGCCGCTACGTGGACTTTCCTCCCGGCATGCAACTCCCACGGCCGGCCGCTCTAGGGGGGTGCTTGGCCGCCGCTACGTGGACTTTCCTCCCGGCTTAGACCGTCGACATAAACGGAATTCTCCGTTAAAAATCCAGTCGGTAAAGTCACACTGGACTTTGCGCCTTACATCACTACCGAATCGCAGCTTTTTAGGTCGTGGGATGTCCCTTGACAAAATTGTTGTAGCCCGAATACCCAAAGTCTGGAGCAAAGGAATAGCAGAGCACGCGGAAGTGAACAAAAGCCAGCGGAAGAGCCTGGAACGTCCGAGGACGTTCTCAGGCAAACCGAGAATGGCGTCGTAATTCTCCATGCGAGTTCACTCACTCCCTGGAACCCGCCTCAGATGCCGAAATTATGAGTTCAACGGGGCGGTTGCTATCCCAACCGATGTTTGGGAAATTTCAGGAGATACTCGATACAGCCGTTCGTGGCCCCGTGCAGGACTGGAATTCAAACGGATTCTTGCTGACAATGTAACGTTTGTGATCGAATTTGATTTTGTCTGGACTCAAAACAAGCGAGCAATCAGACAGACTTCTCGGAGCAACAAAACTCCATCGATGAGTAGGAGCAATGGTTACAAATACACACTGGAAGCGCCTGATTTGCCCAAGTTGAATCCCCTACCGAAGCGAAGCGTTTCCCCACGCATCCCTTCCATGGGAATCCGAAGACTACGTCGAACTGGTTCCCACGGAATCCCGACGTTCTTGATTTTCTACTGCTGACACCACTCACAAACGCCAATACTACGCCTGAGCATCTCTCACCACCTATCTGCCCACATTGACGCTTTCGCGAAACCCCTGACGGTAGTGTGACCACACTACCTCTGACGATTTTGACGGAAGGTACGTCTTACCGGGCGTCAGCCATTGGCTTCTCCCGGAAGTCGCAGTAACGGATGTCAGTCAATACTCACAAGGGAACGGCAAGACATGATGAGCGCCGATTGAGCTGATATTTGGTGAAAAAGTTTGACCCACCGAGAGATGAAAAACCCGCATAGCTCCATCTGCTTATGGCCTCCTCTGTTTCGAAAAGTAGCGCCCCTTTGCAGACGTCCTTAGCATTGGGAAAGGATTTTTTTTCGGAATACGCCCGCCGAGCTAAAACGTGCCGCGCCAACACGCCAAGGCGGCAACTTGAGAGAGCATTCGGTGCGACAGCTTGCAGGCATCTGCTTGTGAGCGCCGCTCGCTACGCTCGCGGGCCTAGATGATTCCTCCTGCCCCAGCTGCAGCTATCACAGACCGATGAAATGCCACGGATTCAGTTTCACCGAACTCGCCATCCGAGTGTTTCCGTTCAGCCATAAGTCGGCGGGCGCATTCCGAAAGACAACCGAGGGGGGAAACCCCGTCGCCACGACTTCGTTATTCCCCCCAAAATTCCACGCTCGATTCCGGCACCAAGTTCTAAGGCCGGCGGCTGGCTCCGATGTCAATCGTCGCGCTTACGTCTGACTCATCGCTCATCAGACGTGATCACCGTTTGTCTAACGTTGAACCGAGTGACTCTGACCCGACGAGTAAAATGTCGGTGAGAGCAGCCGCTGTGATGTCCCTGCTTCGCGAGAGGTTGAATTCCATCAACATCGATTCTCGACACGTGATTCAACCGCGCGAGACCGAGATTCAGATGATGGGAGCTCTCTTCAAAGCTTTCCAATGTTAAGGACGTCTGCAAAGGGGCGCTACGTTTCGAAACAGAGGAGGCCATAAGCAGATGGGGCGATGCGGGTTTTGCATCTCTCGGTAGGTCAAACTTTTTCACAAAATATCAGCTCAATCGGCACTCATCATGTCTTGCCGTTCCCTTGTCAGTCGAGTGAAAAGTCAAGAGTTTTGCTTCCGACTCAAACTAACTCAAGCTTTTCAATTGGGTTTAGTACCTTAGAGTCAAACTTCAGATTTCTCATTCTTTCTACAGTGATTCCAAGCGAACGCGCTCCATTCTCTTCTATGAAAGACTCCGACAAAATCCCGCGTTGTGAAATCGTACCAGACGCCCATCCCGATGCAATGCATCCCGATTCGTTATCTTTCACATTTTGAATCATCGTTTATTGCGATTTGTCTGGTGCGTCTGACTTCTCTCGATGTGCTATGGATGGACAAACATCAGAAGTGGCATTGAGTGGCGCCGAGAGGAAGAGGCTTCATGATCTTCTACGTGAGAGTGATGACTCAGACACGACGCCGGTTAACGACGCCCAGCTACGAAACCTTGTCGCAACAACAGAATTCCAGGCCAGTTTTCTGCAGCAAAAACGGAGTTGCGTGTCCCGTCTGTGATAGGTTTTGGTTCGCGCGCGATCTCCAAGACGTTCGCCCGATGCATGCGTCAACTTTGGAGCTCGAACCCTTGGCGAATACCACCTTGTGTATTCTTTTCACCATCAACCAAAATACATACACCATTCCGAGCTCTGACTTGCCGTTTGCCTCAGACACTGATCCATACCATTGCATTAACCAGCGACCACAAACGTACTCTACGCCCTACGCCGAGCTCCACGAACTTTGGATACATTCCACGACGTACCTTACGTCTGAAAGTCTACGGTCACCGACCGAAACGCCCCCGGTTTTTTTCAGCCTAGCAAGAGTTTCAGCCTAAAATGGATTCCAGCTACAGAGAAGTTACAGCACGGGATAATTCTCAGCTCTTAGGATGTATTTCCGCCTAGGAAGAGTTTCGGCCCTTGACAAATTAGCTCCTAGGAAAGGTTTCCGCAGGGGGCTAGAACAGTCCCGCGAGAGCGCGAGCCCTCGTCACCCGCTGTCTCACAATCAGAAGATCTTCATTGGGCACTTGTCCGACGACAGCAGCTGGGGGAATTCCTCCAACGGTTTCATGAACCTCTGAACCTAAACTCACCCGTTCGAGTCTCTCATCGAGGATGGAAACGAGAATTCCACTATGATGACCCCAAAAATGGTGTGCGGAACCCGCGGGTTCCACGGAAACAAGGTTGGGGAACGCTGTAATAGGATACCGAAATAAGATCTTGGATAAAAGTTCATACGACTCCCGAACGTCCGCCCGAATCGGGCTTCCGCATCTCAGTTCCGTTCCGTCACCCGTTTCTTGAACATAACTCGTTGATGACCACTCGTCTTCACATTACACTCTCCGAGGTTTTGCCGTCTTCCAAACCATATGAAAGGATCGTACTGAAGGCTCTCAGTATATACTCTCCGGGGACAACGAGGTCGGGACTATTTTCAGTTTGAGTCGTTAAACACTCTAATTTCTTCATGTCACAGAAACCTCTACCTGGCGAGTAACTCCCTTCGTCCAATTGAATCCTGACGGGGCAACTGACTGGCCCATATCCTTTCCTCCTACAGCCAGTCCATCCGGCGAATGCTCCACTCCGAAACCACGAACGATCCTGCGTGATGTACTCTTCTTCCCCGAAGTAGCGTCTCGAGTCGGCGAGAACAAATGGGGCTTGATACCTGAGACTACAGTACCTCGTACACGTTCGTTCTGCCGGCAATCACTGTTAGAACCCTCGACACACCCCCAGAGGTCGCAATTGAACAGTGTGCTTCCATCGCTAGACGCCAGTCCATATAGTTGGAAGCGCCTTCCAGTTTTTCGAACGACGATGAGACATTGACGGCAGAAATTACATCCGGTGAGGACTGTCCACGGGGAGGCAGGGGTGGTGGGGTGAGTTGTGGCGGAAATTGTCACCCTGTCTGCTCCCCTGTGACTTGTTCCCCTTGACGTCCTCTGGTCAGCGTCAGCTTCCTCATCTCCTCTATCCCGAGCTGTCCCCTTCCTTCCCCTAGGCGTCGTCTCTGTTGCATCGATGTCCTTCTCGGTTTACTCAGTTCGTCACGGCACTCGGCCCACAACCTGTTGGTAATCAGACCAGACAGACCCTCGGATGACGCAGCGATTTGACCCAAGAAGGAGCGATATTTTGGCCATCTCCTTGTTGTATTTACATTCCAAGTATCACAGAAAACCCGTATGACGAGGCGATGACTCATTGTCAGCTGATCGACGTTGTGAATATCCCTACTTCACGACATATTGTCCGGGTCCTTCTCCCCTTCCCATCTCTCGAGTATTCTCTTCGTGTCACTTATCCTTCTTGACGTGCTCCCTTCGTGTAGTCTTGATCTTTTCTGTATTATACACTGCGCATTGGGGGTTTCTTTGCATTCGAGGAGCACATGTTCCATTGTCTCGTCCTCCTCCCCGCATCGCTAGCAAGTCGCTCCAATGGTTGAGTATCTTGACCTGTATCCAGAGGTCTGTGGACATCCTGCTCTAGCATTCGCAAGCAGTCGACTGCCTCCAGTATTATCATAGATGTGCTCGATGATTCCTCGACCTTCCTGGTATCCTCTGTATCGGTCGAGGGTTCTCTTCTTTTACCTTGGGTGAGTCGCTTCCTATGCCGTGGACTGTGGACACGTCAAGGTTCCACCTGAAATGTCGATATCGGTCTCCGATGCGCAGCAGGCGGCCGTCGCGAAGACCAGCATCAGGGAATCGATAATACCTAGCGGGGACTCACGGATGCAGCTCGAATCCGTGTACAATCACTTTCTTGATCAGGTCGACGTGTTTCTCGAGTTCCCCATGTTTCGTCGCGAGATTCTAGGCTCGTTTCGCGGCTGATAAGGGAGCGATTCATCAGCGACGATGTTTCCAACGAACAAAGGAGATCGATCGACGACTGCAAAAAAAACAGGCTGCACAAGCGTCAGCTTCTCATCACGTCCATTTTCTCAAGCGTTTTCCGTCTGTATTGTCGATTCATTTTTGTTATCCGCTTCTTCTGCGAGTCGAACTCTTTTTCTCTTGATAGCTCTTGGACTCGGATCGAAGTACTCTTAGACTCGACACCGCCGATCGTCTAGATGTATCTCGCAGCATTCAGATTCGTCACAAGGTTTTCAGGGACGTTTTGCTGCTGAAAAATAAGGATTTCCAACGAAGCGTGGAAAACAAAGGAGAATAATTCTCTCCTTCGCCGCGCGACTGGCGAGTGCTCCTTCCATCTCAGACTGGATTGAGAGCTCCTCGACGACGAAGGATGGCTAGTGCAGTGACCCACGCGCTCTTCTTCTGTGTTCTCGTGTCAGTCAGAGGTTCCAGCGACCAAACGACCCCCAAACGACAGCTCAGTGCGAGTGCCCAAGTGCAGACGATCTGCTCGAAAATGTGTCTCGAAGCTTCCGCCGAGGAGAACTTGACATTGGTGTTCGTTCTCCATGTTGACCGCAAGGCTGGGATAAATCTCAACTATCTGTGGAAACTCTCTCGCGCCCAAATATATCTATCGAAAGAAGATTTCGTGCACAAACCCAAAGATAGAGAAATTGTGATTTCTTGGGAGCGCGACTACGAATTCCCAAGAGCGGACCTGATGAAGAAGTATTGGTTTATGACTTCACATACCGGATACCGGTACCATCACGCTCAATTCTTGCTACAAGCGTTTAATCACCAATCGCGTTTTCTCATCCAGATAAGAGAATGGTCTCCGGAAGACGGTATATTGAAAGCTCCACTATTCTGGATAGGGGCACTAATCGGTAAAGAGCAAAGCTGCTATTACAGAGTATTCAGGAAGATCTTCATTATCGTTAGATGGGAAAACGAAGATAGAAAGCATTCAAGCATCACCGTACAGAGAAGATCGCCTCAAGTAGATGGCGGCCATTTCTCTAAAATTACCACTGGACCATTCAAATTGGATCACGTTCGGGATATGTTCCGTTCCTACGAATCCTCTCCCAATAGCAGCGGCAATCTCGTCCTGGCATTGGATGCCGCCAAATTCAATGACGGGGAAAGGGGGGAGATGAAAGTCTTCTTCAAAACCTGCCCAATGGTGAGTGATCTCGAAACGTCTCTGATCGACTTGAATGAGTGCGGATCGCACACCCGAGTCTCGGTGAATATTCAGACGGCACTCAATTTATGATTATGGAATTTTCTCCACAGGACAACAAGGCATTTGTCCACGCCTATGAGTATCAAACTGTGCGCTTGGCAGTTCCTCTCCCATGGGAAACTCGACTGATCTCGAATCTGCCGAATTATCTAGCCTTGGAAATTCCCCTGACGCTGCTATCACTCCTCGCCCTGCCCATGCTGCTTTCGATCCGACGTCGCCGTATCTTTCATCCGAATTCCGAGACTTGGGGAATGATGTATCATCTCATTAGTGGGAACAATCAAAACTCTCTCATCAATACAGTGGAGCAAGGAACAATGGTGTTACTTGTCGGCGGCTTGATCAGCTTATCGATCCAATATCCGATAAATCTGTTGAAGGGACAAGTGGTCTCATCGCCTTATGAGCAGAGGATCCGACCTTCGAAGTGTGTTGTTCAATCTTGCCGATTCAGCGGGGAACGAGTCCGTTGGTTCTATCCTAATGTCAGTGACAACTATGTTGGAAGACTAAGCAAGGATATAGACTTGAAGGTAGCTGTCAGCGAAAGAAACTTGGAGAGAGCATGCCCATTTTCATCAGAGTCATCAAGTGGTATGATGAACTGGACGTTTTTTGCTTTCTTGGTTCAATATCTCACCGTGTGCGACGACCCAGTTCTCATGAAAATGCAGCTCATCAGATTTGACCGAGAACTTGCTTTTGAAGTCCTACCCGGTTCACATGCCACCCAACTCGTATGCTCATCCATCGAAAGTGTACCCTATCAGATCGATCTGAGACAACATTATCGAATTACTCAGAATATACTGGCACACGGCTTACTCCACTATCATCACGTGAAAGCTTCTTTGTACGGAGATAATGCGAAGGAAAAATTCTTCTGGTACCGATCAACGAAAGGAAGGTATTGGGTAGACGAAACGCCTATAAAGCGGAAAATAGTGAGCGCGGTTGACGCTCTCAAGGCTTCATATACCAGGTACAAAATGCTTGATCACGAAAGTGCCTTTGTAGCGACGGAACTAACGGGAGTAAGAGAAGTCTTCCTCTCGTTCTTGATCGTAGTGGCGTTAATCATTTTTCACGCATTCCTATGTCATCAATTCGTCGACTTCCGCACGGAAGAAAGGCGTTGACATCCGAAGATCCACTCCATTACAGACGATTTCTCCTCGAGGCCACAATGCATGGATTTCTAATTCTCAGACCACATCATATCCTCGAATCAGGGAACTTGCTCGGTGAACGCCCAGCGAACCGTGGAGCTTGATCGAGAAAACTCGACATTGTCACGGCTTCCTCAAAGTATCACCGCGATATCGTGGAGCGCTCTGTTGTGAAACGTTCGAGAGCTATAGGCTAACGAAGCTGGCGCTGTTCTTTCTCAGCTGAAATTCAGTTCCATTGCAATAAACGTTCATCCGAGCAGATTGAACCACCATGGAGCTCACCAGGGCTCAGAGCGACTGATTCAGAGCTGTTTTTATTCATTTACTAGCTAGCCTTCGGCCGACCACGCCGCCCAGCCTCCGTGTGGCCGTTTTGCGTTTCCTGCGCTGCCAGTGATGACTGCGAGAGACAAAGAAGATATCAGATGCGAATTTCGCGACAATAATGTTGGATGGTCTGCAGAGCACGCAGCGGACCACGTGACGTAGATGGTTCATGTCGACGGTCGAGGCCGGGAGGAAAGTCAACGTAGCGGCGGCCAAGCACCCCCCAGAGCGGCCGGCCGTGGGAGTTGCATGCCGGGAGGAAAGTTCACGTAGCGGCGGCCAAGCATCCCCCCAGAGCGGCCGGCAGTGGGAGATGCATGCCGGGAGGAAAGTCCACGTAGCGGCGGCCAAGCACCCCCCCAGAGCGGCCGGCAGTGGGAGATGCATGCCGGGAGGAAAGTCCACGTAGCGGCGGCCAAGCACCCCCCCAGAGCGGCCGGCCGTGGGAGGTGCATGCCGGGAGCAAAGTCCACGTAGCGGCGGCCAAAGACCAAAGAAAGTGCCCATATGTTCATCGTGTAGGGATGATCCGAATAACGAAGCCTGTGATAGGTAGCAACCAGAGGCTGGTGATGGCCCCTGTATTTATTGAGCGATAAAGAGAGAGCGAATCCGGTGAGGATTCCGACAAGGGCGACGTGCCGCGCCGAGGCGATGGGGCCTGCCGGGGAAGAGATTCCTCAGAAGGTTCTGGAGATGGACTTCGCGGCACTGGACTGCTTGAACTTCGAGCCAGCACGGTGCTGTCGTCATCGTCGAGAACCTCGGACTCCGCGCTTGTTGCGGCGGACCGCCTCCAGACTTGGTTCCAATGGCGCATCAGCTTTTGGCCGTTAACCTCGACTACTACCATAGAGTTCCCGCGGAATTCCAGAATCTCCGTTCCAGAGTTGTATGGTCACCTTCTCCCCTCGTACGAAGCGGCGCGGACGGGCGCCGTTTCGACGGTTAAAGTTCGACTTGAAACTCCGTTGATATGTCGACAGAGGTGCTGAATGCGGTTCCCTGGGTCTGAAAGCGTCGAATGGCGTCCGGAGTTTGCGCCCGAAGAAGACCTCCGCGGGGGACTTGCCTTCCAACAAGTTACACGGCGTGTAATTGTAAGACCGGACGACATCATTGAGGGAGTCGGCGTCTTCCGTGAGAGACGACTTGACTGTCTTGATCATCCTCTCTGCCCGCCCATTACTTTGGGGCATCCCAGGCGCTATACGGAGATGGACGACGTTGAACTTCTCGCAAAAAAGTGCGAACTTCGCCGACGTGAACTGAGGACCATTGTCAGACACGATAGTCTCAGGCGGCCCGAAGTGACGAAAGACTGATTCCAGGTACGCGATTATCGACTCGGAAGTCATCGACGCGAGCCATTGAGCGTCCAGGTACCTTGAGAAGCTGTCAACCACCAGGGCAAAAACCTTTCCCTTTGTGGGCTTACCGAGGTCCACATGAATTCTTTCCCAAGATTTTCCAGCGGGCGGCCAAGGATTGAGTGAAATCTTTACCGGCTTCGCCGCCGTCTGAATGCAGTGTGAGCAGCTTTCAACGAAGTTTTCGACGTCGGGAAGTAGTCTTGGCCAGAAGAAGTATTCTCTTGCCAACGACTTCATGCGACGAATTCCTGGATGCGCGCGATGGAGGTTCTGTGGAGTCCGGCTTGGATGGAGGCCGGAACGATAACGCGCTCGTTGAGCAACAAGACTCCATCCACGGCACAGATGGAATCAGCGCGCAGAAAAAGCGGCCGAAGTTGAGGGTCGTTCTTGTCCGCGTCTTGCCAACCATGACGGGCTCTATCCAAAACTTGCTCCAGAATCGGGTCCCGGTTGGTTTCTGAGATGAGCTTTTGACGTGGCCCCTCTAACGCTTGTACCACCAACTGATGAAGCTCGGGGTCGACACCTAACTCCAAAGAGGCAACGACTTCGTCCATTTCCGCATCACGGTTTTCCGCTCTGGCCTCGGAAATGAGACGCATCGCGCCCTCTTCTCGATCCTAAATTATTCATATGTACATATGTGGCACGTGTGCGTCCGGTTGTTGTCGATTTTTTTTTTGCTCGCGGAACTCGTGTTCGTTCAAAATTATCTGACGTCAACACTGTCCTTTCCTGACACAGCCCCTCAGGTTGAAGCTCCCACGTGCATGTCGACTTATGGATTATCTCCGCTTCCAGCCGTCCTTTAGCATGGTCTTGCTATCGGAATTCTCCATTTTTGTTCAATCACTTCAGTGAGCACACAGAACTGTCACTCCTAGTTACAGTGGAAGGGCGATCGATATTGATTTCAGAAGTCCGAATCTCACTTTGCAAGCGCAGCATTGGCTAATCAGACCGACCCTGACATCATCCCCATGGGAATGTATGGCTTGGGAATTTACGATCGGACCTTCTCACGAATCGCCTTCATCGGTTCCAAAATGTATGATAAGAAAGTCCCGAGATCGCCCCATGGACTCGAAAAAGCATTATCCGACCGATCCCGAGATACCATCATAAAATCCAATGAATATAATCAGACCGACCCCGGAATCATCGTCATAAGCTTGGGATAGTATGATCAGACCTATCCCGGAATCGCTCCTATGGGTTTCAGAGAGTATGATCAGAAAAGCCCCAGAATCCGCCCCTGGACTCAGAAAAGTAACATCTGACCGACCCCGAAATCCCCGCCCTGTACTCCCATAGACTTCCAGAACATGGGGAGACCGTCCCCGATATCACCATCATGGACTCTGAAATATATGATCAGACCAGCTTTGTAGTCGCCTCCGAAGATTCCAAAAAGTATGATCTGACCGCCCCCAGAATGCCCCTCATAAGTTTGGAAAAGTACGCTCAGACCTACCCCGGATCCACATCTATAGGTTTCAAAGAGTATGATCAGAAAGGCCCACAATCTCCCCATGTACTCAAAAAAGTATTACCTGACCGACCCCGAGATACCTTCATAGAATCCCAAGATTATGGTCAGACCGACCCCGGAATCACCTCCATAGGTTCCGAGAATTTTCTTCCGTGAAGTCAATCCGTCTCCAGCGACGCCGCGCCGCAGGAAGACAGGAATAAAAGAGTAACTGGTCTTTCTTTTGCGTCCGGTTGTTCCTACTCCTATTCTGCGGTGCCGCTATGGATGGGTCCACCGAGTTCTCTCTGATCTGCGAGTCGTTCGGATGTTCCTCGAAGTCAGAGGCTGTTGGAGTTCTTTCAAAAACTTCGCAGACGCGGTCCACTGGGGGACAGTGGCGTAGCGTGGGGGGCGGGCCGCCCCGGGCGGCACTTTTTCGGGGGCGGCATTTCGATGGGACTGAAAAACTGCGGCCAACCGTTTCACATACTCTCCTTTTTATTTACGAAAAAAGGATAACTCTTACTTTCATCAGGGAATCTGTGAATCATGTAGCGCTCCAGAAAAAGACAGAAAGTAGAAAATCCAACGATACCTCGTGTTCAGCGAATCTCAGACTCACCTCACAAGGGAAGTTTCAGAATTGTACATCGCCGATTCGAACCAGATAGGGTGGGATTTGTAGGTCTACTTGAGACTTAGAAAATCGCCCATGGAACATATTCCCCTTTTTGCGCCGTTCGCGAGATAGATCGCCTCAAAAATCTGAAATTTTAACATGGGCTTCTATGGGAGCCTATCGGGCTCATGAGAGCCAAGCTCCCGTAAGTTCCGAAAAATCCTGGAAATAGCTCTGGAAGGTTTCTATGTACCCTAGCGCCAGCCTTTGCACCGGCACGCGGTTTTGAAGAGCTCGCTCCCCACGGTGGCGCCACCGAAGAGAAACAAGAAAAAACACACTGTCAGGATTCACATCATTGAATCAAAGACAATGATAATGATATTTGATATAGAAATATTCGGAACACGGGATTCTCTGGCAGTGCGCGCATCGGATAGATGCTGCTCTAATACGCGTTGGCGTCTCGCAATCACTAGAGTGCGTATGTTCATGAAAAATGCATAAAAATGCATAATTCTGGATATTCTGTTCGAATATGCATATGAGGAGCTCATTTTCGAACCGCGTTGAGTCCATTTTCGCCGATTTCCAGTTTTCAGCGGGAACGGAGTCCCCGTTACATTGTGCCTCATGGAAGGACATCAATTCATGGAAACTCGCATGCGTTCCACTTCAAAAAGAATGGGAAAAATTCAACTTCTGTATGCGCTCAATGGTTCATCGGCAGTAGAAACGCGATCTACTCGAAATCGAAAAAATGGACTTAACGCGGTTCGAAAATGAGCTCCTCATATATCATCGAGAATTTCACCGTTCAGTTCAAGAGACGGGGCGCAGCTCCGGACCATTGGAGGTCGCTCATTCCGGATTTGCTCCAATGACATCTGTCGAAGTCGATGGACCTTCTCCGGTTCGCAACATAACCTGAACGATCGTCGACAAGATTTCACTCTCGAAAATTTGAGAATTAATGTCGTCTAACTGTGTAACAGTCATACAATCCTTCGCATGTATCAACATGAACGTGCATAAAATCGATTTTTCGGTGCATATTTTGGCCAGTTTCCTTGCATATTTGCATGCATATTTCCGGGTTTTATTCTGCATGATTGTACGCACTCTAGCAATCACTGTCGAATTCGAAAAGTATTCGGGACCTGGTCGGAAACGGCACTGCGGGAGCGTCGAATCCGCCGAGCCGCCAAGCACATAGCCAATGAGGTCGGAACCGCGGACTCTGGAATTGATTGTGTATCAACGAATGCATGCGTAGAATGTCATTCCTTTGATCCAGGCGGGAGTTGAACATGAAGCAATGTTCAGTAAGTTTCTTCGCAAAGTCTTCCCAGAGTCGAAAACAATAGAGGTCAAGAGGCTGCACGATACTTGTTGAGCAAACGTGCACACAAATGCCCGCCGCTTAGACCGCTCGGCCGTCACGTCGGAACAGACCTGTGGTGGCGCTACCGTGGAGTGGCGCGCTTCCACAGCTATTTCCAGGACTTACGGGAGCTTGGATCCCATGGGCCCGATAGGCTCCCATAGGAGCCCATGTTAAAATTTCAGATTTTCAAGGCGCTCTATCTCGCGAACGGCGCAAAAAGGGGAATATGTTCCATAGGCGGTTTTTCAAGTCTCAAGTAGACCTACGAATCCCACCTTATCTGGTTCGAATCGGCGATGTACAATTCTGAAACTTCCCTTGTCAGTTCAAATAAGGATCTGAACGAAGACCTTTGCCATGTGCCAATGCGGCACTTATGCGTACAGAACCTCTCGGTCATTGCAATTTAATTCGGTGTGATAGCCTGACCGAGCCACGACGATGCACGATCGTCTCTGTGTTGTTGTGAAGCGTTGTTTCGATCACTTTCAACTCCGAACAAGCATTCGTGTGAGCCCCTTTTGTTGCTAGCTTGTTAACTTGTAAACTGATAGATTGGGGACTTACGGACTCGCGGTCCGGCTTTTCACGTAGTTGTGAGCTTGGACGATGGTGGAGCGGGTCAGCTGAATGCTTAAGTTCGAATGAACGTCATTCGAGGTCGAAATATCTCAAACTTACAATAAATCAGTGATAAAGAACTGATGAGAACTATGGACTCTACTCATTTGTGTTTCGTCGTGAAAACCTTCATGCACAATTAGACGAGAAGGATTCGACTTAGGCACGAATTAGAGAGGCGGGAAAGAGAATTACTCGATTTCCATACCCTGTATGTTCAAAAACGTTAGAAAATAAAGATTGGAGAGGGGGCGGGAATGGGAGGGGGCCGGCAGATTTTTGAGCCGCCCCGGGCGGCACCTGCGCACGCTACGCCACTGCTGGGGGATTGGAAGTGAACATGTGATCGGCTATGATCACAAGATTCTCTAAAGTCGCAGTCTCAGCCACCGGCAGAATGTTCTGCCGAATGGCTGTAGGTAGAGCGCGCAGCCACCAATACCTCTTCATGTGATCTGACATGGGCATGACGCATTCTGCTTTAGCCGAATGGAATATTACCTCCAAGTCCAGGAGGACCTCTGACGGCTTCTTATGAGTGATGTTGCGGAGCTCACCTAGACGGTCTAGCCGCTCGAGTGTCGATGGTTGGCTGCTGATGATGAGCTTTTGTTTCAACTTCGTGTAGTCCCCAGGCACGTAATTCCTCTGTGTGATTTCTCGTACCTTGATCGCAGCACTTTCTGGCAATACGGCGAGCACTTTGTAGGACGAGGTCTCTTCGCTTGAAATCTTTGCACTCTTTAGCTGGGCCTCGACTTTCGTGAACCAAGCATCTGGGTTCTGAGGCCAAAAGTTCGGCAGTGTGAGTGACACTGCAGCGAGGCCACGTGTTAGAGCTGTTACATCGGAGAATTATTCTTCTCCCGAAGACACTGGAGACTTTCGGTCTCCCGTTGTGGAGGGAGTGGTCTTGGTATCAGGCATACTCGGCTGAAAGTGGACGTCCGGGTCACCAATGTAGCATTCGCAATTGAGCAGTCAGTAGTTGCGTGAGTGAGACTAGACGTTCGAAATCGCCTGAGTTTATTTACAATTGGATTCATACGTCGTCTGGTGTTGGCGGGCGATTTTGGAACGCGACAAGGGAAATGATCGGATCGTGTGAGTCCGAGGGCTCGTATGGAGTCATCCAGGGAATTTCGTCCCGACACTCCGACCTGAATATTCTTTCTGTCTCATTCTTCTTCTCTCACTTGTCTATCCCTTTGATCATGATTTCACCCACAGGTCTCAATCAGCATTGGTTGTTTTCCCACGATCTACATAGAAGCTTAGCCGGGCTCCTAGCTCTTCGAGATTTTGGTACTGTTCTAAAATAGGCCCAGCGACTTAAACCACGAAACGCCAACACGCCACGGCGGCGACTTGAGCGCTTATTGGGTGCGGTAGCTGGCAGGCAGCTGCTTGTTGGTGCCGCTCGCTACGCTCGCGGGCAAAGAGGGATCCGGCTGATCCAGCTGCAACACTCACGGACCCATGAACAGCTCCAGCATCCGTTTCACTCAACCCGCCATCCGCGTGTTTATCATCCGCCATAAGTCGCCGGGCGTATTTTAGAACAGAACCGAGATTTTTCGGGATTCCGTGTTTTCGAGATTCTGCGTTTTCGGGATTCCGTGTGCATTCGATTCATAACACAGCCCGACAAAAAAAAAAGAAAGCCATGACACAGAGAAGGTGAGATCAGTTTCGGGGTATTTCGAGGTCGTAGATTCCGAATCTGGTCGCAGAAATGCTCTATCTGATCGTATAAGCCAGTAATTCCGATTTTCGTGGATTTCGTGTTTTATTACTGATTGAATTTTTTTGCTCCGCCCCACGACAAGCTAGATGCATGAAAATTTTATGGCAAGTAGACCACTAGGGCAACTATCCCTGGTGAAACTTTTGTGAAGTTCGGTGCACTGGTCTCCGAGATATAGGTTATCGAAGTTCAATTTTGACGGAAAAATGACGGGAACCCGGCTCTTCTTCGGCTGATAACAGGAAAACTTCAACCCAAACAGCTGATTCCCGCAGGTCTCGAAATTGCGAACATTTTGAGACAAAGTTGAGCCCGATCGGACCAGCCGTTCACTTTTTATCGGCAAAAAACTGAAGCCCATTAGCGAAAAGCAGCCCGAAAAAGGAGCCGAAGTGCCGCGCGGGGTGGCGCTTTAAAGCTCGGAACACCATAGATCCGAGTTTTAGGGGGCTTGCTGGCTCCTTTTTCGGGCTGTTTTTCGCCAATGGGCTTCGGTTTTTTGCCGATAAAAAGTGAACGGCTGGTCCGATCGGGCTCAACTCGGTCTCAAAATGTTTGTAATCTCGAGACCTACAAGACACCCAAGGGAATCGGCTGTATGGGTCATAGTTTTCCTGCTATCAGCCAGAGAAGAGCCGGGTTCCCGTCATTTTTCCGTCAAAACTGAACTTTAATGACTTATATCTCGGAGACCAGTGCACCGAACTTCACGAAAATTTCACCAGAGATAGTTCCCCTAGTTGTCTACTTGCCATAAAATTTTCATGCACCTAGCTCGTCGTGGAGCGGAGAAAAAAAATTCAATCAACAATAAGACACGAAAATCACGAAAATCGAAATTACTCGCTTACACGATCAGATAGAGCATTTCTGCGACCAGATTCGGAATCTACGACCTCGAAATACCCCGAAACAGATCTCGACTTCTCTGTGTCATTTTTGCTGTCGGGCAGTGTAATCGTGCCCACATATTACGCTTCGTCTATAAGCCACGTACCTTTCAGTTTAACGCCGCAGTGTATCTCCATCGTCGGGCGCCCACCGCACACCTGCGATAAATTGCAGCCAACCTCTGACGATAGTATCGAGCTGCTGTCCAGTTTCCACAGCGAATCGCTTCTCGAATTTGGGCGCTCAACCCAGTGGCGTGTCCGGGATCTTTTGTGGGGAGGGGGGACTCTATGTTTTTGGGGAGGCGATTCGACACTTCGGACTCAGAGGTATAGGACTATAACATGGGGAAGAAAAATTGTCTTCGTTTAGGGGGGGGGAGCGTTCGGCCAACCCCCCCGAACACGCCACTGCCTCAACCTCCGGATCCCTGGTCGATAATGTTCCAGATTTCTGGTGAACCGATACCACCACCCACTAGCCGAACCTAGAGAATCTAGTTCTCGACCAAAGAACTTGAAGTCGCGCAATATTTGAGTTACCGTGGCTGAGCACTTTTCTTCGACTTTTTCCATGATTTCTTTCACCGATGCTTCACGGTACACGACTTGTACGTTATCCATCCAGCTTCTTGCGTTTTCGACCATTCGCCCATGTGGCCTGTCAAGATCGTTGACCCGTTTGTAGTGATTGGCGACGAGCGACATTGAGTATAGTTTGTGCGTCTATGATATTCCTATCTTCGTGAACAGGGGCTCACTGTGCGTTCTTGGAGGGGCGTTGGAGATAAATCTAGCGGCTTTCTTCTGCAGCTTGGTCAGCGGCTCCAGAGTTGTTCTGTACGTGCCATCGTATACGCTCAGCATGTATCCAATATGCGAATCGACCAATTAGCTTTCCTCGCATTTTGATGCGGGAAATTGCTGAATATCTGCTGAAATTGCTGAAAAAAAGCCCTAGGCTAGAGCCTAGTGTAGTCCGCAGGTAAACACGGCCCTGAATATTCAGCAGTGAGGAACAGTTCATCCAAGGGAATCCCGCGTTTCTGTGCTCGGTGTCGTTCGTAGACTTCGCCCGGAACTTATTTTCGTTGCCAGGGTCTCAAGTCTGCCGAGCCTGACTAGAGTGGAATCTCGAAGCTTCGGAGAATCGCTCCCTATGCTACGGAGACGTCAATATGTATTCCACTTGATATGTCAATAAGGGTTCGAATTCTCCGATGCGCAGTCGGCGGCCGTCGCGAAGACGCGCATGAGGGAATCGATCATACCTAGTAGGGAGTCACGAATGCAGCTCGTATTCATACACAATCATTTCCTCGATCTAGTCGACGTATTTCTCGAGTTGCCCATGTTCCGTCGCGGGATTTCCAGTATGTTTCGCGGCGGACGAGGGAGCGTTTCATCGGGGATGGAGAGTGTATCTCCCCTTCGCCTCGCGTCCAGCTGGTGCTTCTTCCGCTCCACACTGGATTGAGAGCTTCTCGACAGCGAAATCGTTTGATCAGTTCTCAGAGTGGAAGCATTCGCCATGTACATGCTGGAGCCCACGATGAGGAACGACCGCAAGGAGAACAGGCTGCACAAGCGTCATTTCTTCTATCCGTCTCTTCTTCTCGCGTCAGGCGGGCGCTTCTCCCATCTCACACTGGATTGAGAGCTTCTCGACGATGAAGGATGGCTACTGGATTGACCCACGCGGTCTTCTTTTGTGTTCTCGCGTCAGTCAAAGATTTCGGCGACCGAACGACCCCGAAACGTCAGCTCAGTGCGAGCGCCCAAGTGCAGAAGATCTGCTCAAAGATGTGTTTTGAAGCTTCCGCCGGAGAGAGCTTGACATTAGTGTTCGTTCTTCATGTTGACCGCGAGGCTGAGATAGATCTCAACTATTTGTGGAAACTCCCCCGCGCCCAAATATATCTATCGAAAGAAGATTTCGTGCACAAACCAAAAGATAGAGAAATTGTGATTTCTTGGGAGCGCGATGACGAATTTTCAGGCGCGGACCTGATGAAGAAGTACTGGTTCATGACTTCACATACTGGATACCGGTACCATCACGCTCAATTCTTGCTACAAGCATTTAATCACCAATCGCGTTTTCTCATTCAGATAAGAGAATGGTCTCCGGAAGACGGTATATTGAAAGCTCCACTGTTCTGGATAGGGGCACTAATTGGTAAAGAGCAAAGCTGCTATTACAGAGTATTCCGGAAGATCTTCATTATCGTTAGATGGGAGAACGAAGATAGAAAGCATTCAAGCATCACTGTACAGAGAAGATCGCCTGAAGGAGATGGCGGCCATTTCTCTAAAATTACCACTGGACCATTCAAATTAGATCACGTTCGGGATATGTTCCGTTCTTACGAATCTTCTCCCAATAGCAGCGGCAATCTCGTCCTGGCATTGGATGCCGCCAAATTCAATGACGGGGAAAGGGGGGAGATGAAAGTCTTCTTCAAAACCTGCCCAATGGTGAGTGATCTCGAAACGTCTCTGATCGACTTGAATGAGTGCGGATCGCACACCCGAGTCTCGGTGAATATTCAGACGGGACTCACCTTATCATTATGTAATTCCCTTCCCAGGACAACAAGGCGTTTGTCCATGCCTATGAGTATCAAACTGTGCGCTTGGCAGTTCCTCTCCCATGGGAAACTCGACTGATCTCGAATCTGCCGAATTACCTAGGAAATTCCCCTGACGCTGCTATCACTCCTGGCCCTGCCCATGCTGCTTTCGATCCGACGTCGCCGTATCTTTCACCCGAATTCCGAGACTTGGGGAATGATGTATCATCTCATCAGTGGGGACAATCAAAACTCTCTCATCAATACAGTGGAGCAAGGAACAATGGTGTTACTTATCGGCGGCTTGATCAGCTTATCAATCCAATATCCGATAAACCTATTGAAGGGACAAGTGGTCTCATCGCCCTATGAGCAGAGAATCCGACCTTCGAAGTGTGCTGTTCAGTCTTGCCGATTCAGCGGGGAACGAGTTCACTGGTTCTATCCCAATCACAGTGAGAACTATGTTGGAAGACTAAGCAAGGATACAGGCTTGGAGGAAGCCGTCAGCGAAAGGAACTTGGAGAGAGCATGCCCATATTCATCAGAGTTATCGAGTGGTATGATGAACTGGACGTTTCTTGCTTTCTTGGTTCAATATCGCACCGTGTGCGACGGCCCAGCTCTCATGAAGATGCAGATCATCAGATTTGACCGAGAACTTGCTTTCGAAGTCCTACCCGGCTCACATGCCACCCAACTCGTATGCTCATCCATCGAAAGAGTACCCTATCAGGTCGATCTGAGAGAACACTATCGAATTACTCAGAATATACTGGCACACGGCTTACTCCGCTATCATCACGTGAAAGCCTCTCTGTACGGAGATAATGCGAAGGAAAAATTCTTCTGGTACCGATCAACGAAAGAAAGGTATTGGGTAGAGCAGACGCCTATAAAGCGGAAAATAGAGAGCGCAGTTGACGCTCTCAAGGCTTCATATACCAGGTACAAGATGCTTGGTCACGAGAGTGCCTTTGCATCGACGGAGCTAACAGAAGTAAAAGAAGCCTTCCTGTCGTTCTTGGGCGTGGTGGCGTTGATATTGTTTCACGGACTTCTATGCCGTCGACTCGTCGACTGCCGCACGGAAGAAAGTCGTTGACACCCGAATATCCACTTCGTTACAGACGTTGGAAACGTTTGCGAATGACAAGGGTGTCAGATTTCTCTATAACGAAAATCCGAGACCCGACTCTCCGCAGCTTCAAGCAGCGGGATGCGAGCTCGCAGATGAGCACATCGGCTTCGCGGAACTCATTGCGTCTTCGAAGGCCAGTGTTGAGAAATCCTAGAAATGAATTTGTGAGATCCACCCGAGCTGAAATTTGAGTAGCACTCCAGGCAGAGCCGGATTTAGGATTTTGCCGCCTAAGGCTAGTCCGAAACGCCGCCTGTCATGAGCATCGAACCGGGAAGAGGTTTCTCAGAGAGGGTAGACCTAAGCACGGGCGTTCACAGGTTTCTATCTTGGGGTGTGGGGGCACGAGACCATCCTTGCACCATCTTGAGGGGAACTGGAGATGAAAATTGATATGGAGCTCTATCAGCGAGACCAAAATCTTCTTTCAATACTCCACTAGACCCGAGCCGTGGATGGTCCAAAAATAAGAAGGAACTTCCCGGCAAAAGTAAATCATGGATCGTTCTATTTGGAAGAACGCGTTATCAAATTCATCCGATGATACCTTTGGGATCGCAGCAATCAAGATTAGATGAATCGACTCTTCATCGACGATGCCGTCGGTATTTGTTATCACAAAATTCTTTTATCACCATTTCTGGGGAGACCGATTGTGCAATGTCGGCTTCTATATTCAATATTGCTAGGTCACAAAGTCTTTATTGGGACATATGAGAACGTAAATATGACTTGATGCGTTTTAAGCAAGAAAATGAACGCTCTGCGGAGCAGTTGCTAACTGCCATGGACTTATATATTCGGAGGGCTACACTTATATTTGGGAATGTATCGACTAGACTTGAGTCCTTCAAAAATTTGCACAAATTGTTTATATTCAGATGCTCCCTTCCTTCTTTCGCAACGTATTGCTTCAAATGTAGAATCTCCTCGACTCTCTCTTCTGAGATATCTTCCGCATAGAACTCACATAGGGGAAGAGCTGATGCTCTGATTTGATCCGCCGGAAGCTCGCGAAATTTCAAGAGAACCATGAAGATCTCGAAGACTCGATGGTAGGGTTTCCTTCGACGATCCAGTTCTCCGGTGAGGGTGTCGATGATTTTGAGGAAAACGTTCTGTTCGAAACGATCCTCCTCATCGAAAGTTGGCGGATCGTCATCAAGCTCTTCATCGAAGAATCTTTTCCTCTTTCTCGGTCGTTGCTGATCCGGGACCGCAAAATCATGCCCAAGCAACTCCTGAGCCTCCCGCTTATAGGAGAGAAATCTCTGTCGACACGATTCAAAATATGACAAGAGGGAGTCGAGCAGGTCGATTGCGGTCCCAAGGTCTGCGTTCTCCTCCTGGAGTTTTAACGGAGAATTCCGTTTATGCTCCCGGTGTCCCCCTGACCCGCGGAACTGGAGCGGAAAGTGGGCACAGAAAGTGGGCACGGATAGTGGGCACAGAGAGTGGGCACTGATAGTGGGCACAGAGAGTGGGCACGGATAGTGGGCACAGAGAGTGGGCACAGAGTGTGGGCACGGAGAGTGGGCACAGCGAGTGGGCACAGAGATTGGGCACGGAGAGTGGGCACAGCGAGTGGGCACAGAGAGTTGGCACAGAAAGTGGGCACGGAAAGTGGACACAGAAAGTGGGCTCTCAGAGTGGGCACGGAAGACTGGGCACAGAAAGGGGATCGGGAAAGTGGGCACGGGGAGTGGACACAGAAAGTGGGCACGGAGAAGTGGGCACAGAAAGTGGATCGGAAAAGTGGGCACAGAAGAAGGATCGGAAAAGTGGGCACAGGAAGTGGGCACGGGAAGTGGACATCGAAAGTGGGCACGGGAAGTGGACATCGAAAGTGGGCACGGGAAGTGGACATCGAAAGTGGGCACGGAAAGGCAACAGCAGCGGGTATACGTTGCCCTTCACCGGCCCAAATCACTGGAAGGCTCATTCCTGACAATTTCGAAGGATGATTTGACGTTTAACCACGCCACACCATAAAATTCCGATACTCTGATCGCTCTCCAAACTGAACTGCGTCGTTCGGAAGCATACAAGTTCGAAACGCATGATCATCAAATTCGCCGTGGACGAAGGAACGCTGAGGCCGTAGTTCTGAATCTCAACGTTCAGAGTTTGCGTGCTCACGTTGAAGACCTGGTCACCGATGACGTCCTATCGCAAGCAACAGTGGTTTGTCTGACGCAAACTCGGATAGAAGACGGGACTCACGTTGAATCCGAAAACTATCACTTGGTTGCTCAAAATAAGAGGCGAGGCAAAACTGCGGGGATTGCAATCTGAGCTCGTCATGGAGCACCTACGATGTCGAATGACAATGCTCAGCCCCATGCAGATGTCAATGCCGCCGGCGACCCCCGCTCTGCTTCCCTCAACACAAGCGGAAAAGGAACCAGAATCGTGGCACTCTATATCAATCCAAACACGGCATTCGGAGCGATGCGAGATTTCCTGTCAAATAACCGGCACACATTAAGCCCTAAATTCGACTCGGATTCGACACCGATGATTTTCCGCGGGGATTTCGATTGGAATGTTATGGATGAAACGAAGGGTAAAATGATAAAGGAGTTCATGCGGCGGAACTTCGGACTTGATTTACCCTAAAGTCTGGGAGATAAAGGACCTTGCGTGCCCCACAGGCCCCATGTTTAAGGGAAATTTCTTCCTCATAGAGTCATTTATCTGATAAGTCCTTTATACGCCAGACTTGAGGGTAATTAGTAGAGTGCGAATGTTCATGCAAAATGCATATTTCGCATAAAATTGCATATTCCGGGCAAATTTGACCCCGAACGCATATTTAGAGTGTCGGAGTAGAATTTCGCATATATTGCTCAGAAATCTTTCGCTGACGGTCGAACAATCGCTGACCAATAGTCACCTCATCACTTGAGTTACAATTTTCCTTCTTCAGAACCTCCCATAGTTCAGCCAGCTCCACCGCTATACTATATCGGCGTTCCTGCTGCGCCAAATGCAGTCTTCTGGTAATATCGTTCAAAAATCGCAGATGTCAATGCCGCCGGCGACCCCCGCTCTGCTTCCCTCAACACAAGCGGAAAAGGAACCAGAATCGTGGCACTCTATATCAATCCAAACACGCCATTCGGAGCGATGCGAGATTTCCTGTCAAATAACCGGCACACATTGAGCCCTAAATTCGACTCGGATTCGACACCGATGATTTTCCGCGGGGATTTCGATTGGAATGTTATGGATGAAACGAAGGGTAAAATGATAAAGGAGTTCATGCGGCGGAACTTCGGACTTGATTTACCCTAAAGTCTGGGAGATAAAGGACCTTGCGTGCCCCACAGGCCCCATGTTTAAGGGAAATTTCTTCCTCATAGAGTCATTCATCTGATAAGTCCTTTATACGCCAGACTTGAGGGTAATTAGTAGAGTGCGAATGTTCATGCAAAATGCATATTTCGCATAAAATTGCATATTCCGGGCAAATTTGACCCCGAACGCATATTTAGAGTGTCGGAGTAGAATTTCGCATATATTGCTCAGAAATCTTTCGCTGACGGTCGAACAATCGCTGACCAATAGTCACCTCATCACTTGAGTTACAATTTTCCTTCTTCAGAACCTCCCATAGTTCAGCCAGCTCCACCGCTATACTATATCGGCGTTCCTGCTGCGCCAAATGCAGTCTTCTGGTAATATCGTTCAAAAATCGCAGATGTCAATGCCGCCGGCGACCCCCGCTCTGCTTCCCTCAACACAAGCGGAAAAGGAACCAGAATCGTGGCACTCTATATCAATCCAAACACGCCATTCGGAGCGATGCGAGATTTCCTGTCAAATAACCGGCACACATTAAGCCCTAAATTCGACTCGGATTCGACACCGATGATTTTCCGCGGGGATTTCGATTGGAATGTTATGGATGAAACGAAGGGTAAAATGATAAAGGAGTTCATGCGGCGGAACTTCGGACTTGATTTACCCTAAAGTCTGGGAGATAAAGGACCTTGCGTGCCCCACAGGCCCCATGTTTAAGGGAAATTTCTTCCTCATAGAGTCATTTATCTGATAAGTCCTTTATACGCCAGACTTGAGGGTAATTAGTAGAGTGCGAATGTTCATGCAAAATGCATATTTCGCATAAAATTGCATATTCCGGGCAAATTTGACCCCGAACGCATATTTAGAGTGTCGGAGTAGAATTTCGCATATATTGCTCAGAAATCTTTCGCTGACGGTCGAACAATCGCTGACCAATAGTCACCTCATCACTTGAGTTACAATTTTCCTTCTTCAGAACCTCCCATAGTTCAGCCAGCTCCACCGCTATACTATATCGGCGTTCCTGCTGCGCCAAATGCAGTCTTCTGGTAATATCGTTCAAAAATCGCAGATGTCAATGCCGCCGGCGACCCCCGCTCTGCTTCCCTCAACACAAGCGGAAAAGGAACCAGAATCGTGGCACTCTATATCAATCCAAACACGCCATTCGGAGCGATGCGAGATTTCCTGTCAAATAACCGGCACACATTAAGCCCTAAATTCGACTCGGATTCGACACCGATGATTTTCCGCGGGGATTTCGATTGGAATGTTATGGATGAAACGAAGGGTAAAATGATAAAGGAGTTCATGCGGCGGAACTTCGGACTTGATTTACCCTAAAGTCTGGGAGATAAAGGACCTTGCGTGCCCCACAGGCCCCATGTTTAAGGGAAATTTCTTCCTCATAGAGTCTGTCAAGTTTTAGTTTCTGATTTGTATCAGGTTCTTTATGTTGCCTGGACTGGAAATTTCAAGGTCGGATGGAAAACACACGTCTTGGTACGAGGTCTCGTTCACACTTGTGGCGAGGGGGAGTTTATTTACATTTGTTCAGCGCTCCATGGCGGCATATTTTGAGATTGTTTCGTCGATTCAGCTTACACAAGAATATCACAACGGTTAAGAACTAGAAACCGACTCAAGGATTTGACACTCCCCACAACAAGATTCGACCGACTTCTCTATGGCTCTGGAAATCGATCAAGATTAATTTAGAGTTCTACGATTCGGCATCTGAGGCCGATGAGGTTTTTTCCGCAACCTCCAAGGGGATGAGGAGTTGCGCGGCACGGCGCGTCTCATTTCCATTCGCTGTTCGGATCGTATATGTTCGGACCTCACCATCACGTCCGACGTGTCCCTCCACGATTCGGACGAGCGGCCATTTTAGCCGCGCGAGGCTATCGTCTTTCAAGAGGCAGACTTCGCCGGGCGGGATCGCAGCTCGCTGGCTGCCACGGGTTCGTTGAACGCTCCTGAGCTGGAGGATGTACTCTCGGTACCATCTCGTCGATAAACTTTTGAAGTAGTTCGTCCGCAGCGTTAAGTTTCTTCTTAAGTCGTCTCCGCTGACTTCGCCATTCGGTCCCAGCGAGTCCAGGTGTCGCAGCGATGCCAAACAGGGAACATAGGGTCCGCCATGCATGAGCTGGGAAGGTGTCAATGGCGCTGGTGAATCCGCGTTCGAGTCAGCGTACGTGATTGGTCGATCGTTGATCGTGGCTGCCAATTCTTTCAGGATCGTTCGTAGCTCTTCAAATGATATCAGACTCCGACCAAGAGTCTTCTGGAGGGCGGATTTCGTAACGCCCCCGAGACGTTCGAAAAACCCTCCATGCCAACTAGCCCGAGCACAGTTGAACGACCACTCGATGGAACGTCCTTCCAGCAAGTTCCGGACCTCTCGATCATGCACCGAGTTGAACATTCTCTTTATGTCGGTGGCCGCTCTAACAAATGAGCGCCCGTTGTCGGACACAAATCGAATGCACGACGGATGCTCGGCGAGGAAACGCCTGATGGCCAGGTGAGTCTGCGGCGTTGATTGAAGAGTCGTCAACTCCAGATGGATGGCTCGGCTAGCCGCGCAGGTGAACAGCGCGACATATGCTTTCTGAGGTCCCTCTCTCGATCGAGTGAAGAAGGGTCCACAGAAATCAATTCCGGTGGTCTGGAACGGAGAAAGAAAAGTTATTCGTTGCTCTGGGAGCGGAGCCTCCACCTGGGCTTCGGGACGTCCCTGGCGACGTTTGCAGATGACACAGCGATTGAGCAGGAGTTTGATGATCTGCCGTCCGCGGGTGATCCAAAATCTTCTTCGAATCTGACTGAGCACGGTCGAGATTCCAAAATGTGCATTTGTGTGGTGCGCATCGAGGATCAGCAGTCGGGCAAAGCGAGATTCCCCCGGAATGACGACCGGGTTCTTCTCATCGTAGCTGAAGATTGGTCCAACTGTGAGGCGAGTCTTTGCGCGAAGCAATCCGTCATCTCCCATGAACAACTGGAATCCGCGAAGCGTAGACGTCGGACCGACCGACCTACCCGCAAGCGTCGCCTGGATCTCCGACGAGAAGTACTTTTCCTGAACAAATCGGATAATACGTCTCTCGGCTTCACGATGCAGCTGGGGCCGCGGGAGGACCTCTTGGCGTCGGGTAAGGCAAATGAAGCGAATGATGTTGGCCAAGATACGAACGATTTGCGACGCTGACCCGTAGAGTTCGAAGTTCATCGGAAACTCCGGAGAGAAGGAGACCGCTGGTGCGACCGTGTGACGGAACTCCTCGTCGGGGAGCTCGACAGTGTCAGAGTTGGGTCGTGAAATGGGTTGTCTCTCGGTCGGCCACCGAAGCCATTCCGGTCCCTTCCACCAAACTACGCTCTCGATCAACGCTCGTGCGGAGATTCCTCTCGTAGCGAGGTCGGATACGTTCTCCCCGCCGGGCACGTGATACAATTGGCTCGCTGAAGAATGCTTCTGTATCTCAACCACGCGATTGTAGACGAACGTCTTGTACTGTGCTGGTGATGAGCTTGTCAGCCAATGGTACGCAATTGTGGAGTCGGTGTAGAAACGCGTCGACTGGAACTGGATGCCTGTCCGCTCAACTATGAAAACTTTCAGCCGAACCGCACACAGGGCAGCCAGGAGTTCCATGCGCGGCAGCGACGGCGGCGATTCGATCGGCGCCAAACGGGACTTGCTCATCAACAACGCTGTAGCTGATTGACCGTCGGCATATCGGTACTCGATGTAGGCGGCGCATGCAAACGCAGCAGGAGATGCGTCCCCGAACAGATGCAAGTGCTGAGTGCACGGCTCCTCTCGTGAGGTTGCTGCATAGTGCCTTGGCATAGAGAGTTCACGCAGTTCAGCAAGTTCGCGGGACCACTCGCAGAAATCCGACAAGACATCCGTCGGGATAGGATCGTCCCAACGCAGTTGAACGGACCAGAGTCTTTGGATGAGGCGCTTCCCCCGAAGCGTGAACGGCATTAGAAGACCTAAGGGATCGTATACGGACGCGATCACGCTTAGAGCCTTCCTCTTTGTCAGCTGTTTTCCCTTCTCGAAATCGGCATCTATGTCTGGGATGGCGAAACTCAATGTGTCAGCCGATGGATTCCAGACGATTCCGAGCACCTTGAACAAACCAGTGGTGGCCGGTTGAAATCCAACAGCTTCAACTCCGGTCTCCAGGAGATGACTGGCGACCGTTTTCGAGCTCGTCTTCCATTTTGCCAGGGACATATCAGCGGAACGTAGAGTGTGTCGGAGCTGATCCGTGTAGCGAATGGCAAGCTCCTCGTTCGGGAAACTTTGAACATAGTCATCAGCGTAGAAGTGTCGGGCAAGCTCTTCTCCAATCTGGGGCTCGAACCTCTTCAGATGTGCTCGGATCGTTGCCGCGAGCAGGAATCCCGACGGTGTTGCTCCCCAAGTTACCTTCTTCATCTGGAACGTCCTGACTCGATTTTCTCCGGGGAACTTCCACAGAAACCGGAAGGATGGACGGTCGGCTTCCGAAATGCCGATGCTCATGTAGGCTGCTTTGATGTCTGCAGTAACAGCGACTCGGTGCAAGCGGAACTTTATGAGGAGAGTTACCAGGTCCTCGTTCAGGTTCGGGCCGGGTAGAAGATGATCGTTCAGCGATGTGAACTTGACGCTGTCTTCCTTGACTCGGCTTGTCTGTCGGGAGGAGCAGTTGAAGACTATTCGCCATTTTTCGTTCGTATCAGTTGCGGTTACGACCTCGTGATGCGGCATGTAGTAGGTGCCATCGACTCTGTTTTCCCCTCCCGGCGCGGGAACTGCGACTTCTGATGCGTGCCCATCCAGAACGAACTTCAGGATCTCCTGGTGATAGCGGTTGTACTTCTCTGGGCTCTGCTCGAGCTGTCTAATTTTGCTTTCCAGCCTGCGGTTCGCCACGTTGCAGTTGTTTCTGAGTTCGTCGATGCTGGTCTTCTTCGGGACATCCACGGTGTATCTGACGCCATCGTACTCCAAACTCTCATCGAATTGCCGGAGCGCGGAGAGTTCCTCAACCGTCCGATGGGTTCGGTCCAGCTGATCGCATACGCCGATGACATCGAGTCGCCACAACTTTTCAGTCAGCTGTGCCGCGTTGGAGATGGAGCGCGACGTCGACGTGCGCGGCTGTGATGTGTTGTGAGAAGAGCCCGACGACAGCGGCGGCTGATTTCGAGAGAGCGTTGCAGCGCAACAGACAGCTTGAACCGCTGTGACTCTCGCCCGCCGATTGGCGGCGGTCGGCGACGGCGGTCCACCGACGCACCAACCGAAATGACTGTTGAGCGCCACCAAGCCGTTCCCCACGAATCTCGGAGCCTCGAAAAGCAGCACACGGAACATCTGATCGAGGCCGATGATAATACCAGGGGGTTCTGCGTCATCGGCTCCGCGCAACGACGGATCGGCAAGCGAATGTGTTTCGCCGAATCTCTCAACACTGCGGAGCGCCGCCTCAGGGAGCTGATTGTGTGGGTTGACCGGAAACGCTCGCTCGTAGGCTAGTAGAGATACCTTCGAATCAGGATCGTGCATGCTTTGGAGAATGATGCGGAATCGATCGGCAGAGAACTCCTCTTTGTTCGAGAACGTGTCGATGACGATGCTTCTACGGCCGACAGGTTTGACGTTGAGCAGCTTTTGGCGCAATGAGGGTGCAATAAACGTCAACCCTGCGCCGTGGTCAAGGAAGATACGAACTGGTACCTTCCTCGTACCGTTGAGAATGAACGCCTGAGCCGTTAGCATGACTGTTGGGCTATCTGGCTCGCTGATTGCACCCACAACATTCGGCACAATTGGTGCTGCCGATGAGGCCGGTGCTGACGGAGTGCTAGGAGCAGCAGGAGTGCTTCCCGGCACATGCATTGAAGAATAGTGGCGCGGTGATTTACAGATGTTGCAGGCGACCCGTGGTCCGCGGCAATCTTCGGGCTTTGCGTGTCGAGAACGGAAACAATCCACACATCGCTTTTGCTCCCGGAGGAGCTCGCGGCGTCTTTCGAGAGTGAGGGACGCACTGCACCGGGACGAGTTGTGATCGGATGTTTTGCAGAAGAGACATGGTCGCAGCGGTCTCGGACTGGGGACGGCGCTACTGTTAGCCTTTCTGCTCGGCGCAGCAGCATTCACTGTGGAGATTTGCTTCCGATTACTCGATGGTTTCTTGCTCGTCGTGTCGGTTCTGGCAGCGGCCGATGAAGTGAGCGCTTTCTCGAGATATCCGCTGTCCTCGTAGTCCTGGATATGTTGCAACAGATGGCGAATCGTAGTTTGAAGCGCCTGAACCGGATCCTCGATGGCAGTCGGGAGAGGCTTCGTTTCGACGGGATCCGCGGTCATGTCGAATAGTCGTTGCGCGGGAGTCTGCATCGACGTGGAGAAAATGGATCTCGCGGGTGTTGATGTAGTTGCTGCCGTGGCCGGGCGGCGCATCTCACCACCAGGTCGTGCTAGTGTAGCCTCCATTCTCCGCCATTGCTTGAATAACTGGCGAAGATCAGGGGGAATTGAGGCGTTCAACGAAGATTCTACCAGCACAGCCACCGACTCGGGTTTGACACCCAGACTCTCGAGGATCTTCGTGTTAGTTTGGACCTTGATCACCAAACTTCGGAGGCCGGCGATGTCGCTCTTCTCCGACACCCTCGGCAGGTTTCGCAGCTCTGTCAGCAATCGCTCTCGGTCAACGTCAACTCTGGAGTAGTTGTCTTCCAGGGTTGATAGCGCGATCCGGTAGTTTTCATCTGACAACTCCAAGGCGTCTACGAGTTGCTTCGGCTCACCGGCCAGGAACTTCCGGAGCGCGATCAACCGTTCGCAATCGGTGGCCTGGGGATTCTTTGAGACGAAAATCTCGAACTGTTTCATGAATGTGCGGAACCTGAGCCGGTCACCGCTGAATGTCTCTGGCCTCTGAGCCGAGTCGAAATCTTTCGAATTTCGGATGACGATCGGCTGCAGGGAACGCTGATCAGCCGGCTGTGGGAAACCCGCAGTGTCCGCAGTCGCCTCGGGGGGAAGGTCACCGGCGAAGCGCACTCGCGGCATGGCTGGGGTGAAGAATGCGGATCGGTTCGCGTTGTCGGTCAGCCTCTGGCAAACCGCATCCAGGGAAGCAACAGCCCTCTTAACTCGGATCTCGAAGGCGTCACATTCAGCTTGCTGGTCCTCTTGATCCTCGTCATTGAACTCGGGATGATGGAGAATTTCGTTGTCTAACTCCAGAACTTTCTCGAACAAGGCCTTGATGAAGTTGGTAATGGCGGCTGGCTGCTGACCTTGCGGGAACTTCGGTTCAGGTTCATCGATGTCTTCAATGGAGTCGATGGTTTCCTGTATCTGTGCACGAATTCGGATTCGGCTCGCCCGGAGCGTCGTGATGGCTTTCCAAGTCTTTTTCGGGGTGTTTGCGCGTCTCGGAGGCATGATGTTGCCGGGTCAGTCGGCGGCACGCTCGTCGGTGGATGAACGTCTTTTCTTCGGAGTCTCCTTTTCGGCAACACGATTTCCAACACAGGCACGCAAACACGCATGATTTGATAATCCGAACACGCTTTATGCGGTGACGATTTCCTAATCGAAGAAAAAGGTCAATTCTCCGGAAATCTACCAAATGGAGTTCGAAATTTGGCATCCGAAATCGCATCCCTATCTGTTGCCCGCCTGAATGCTCACTCAGAAAACCGTTGAGCGAATCGGTGTCGTATTAGTTTAGGACTATCGCGATCGAAAATGAGTGTCGAGGAACTTCAATCCGCCTGGAAAAACTGTGTCTACGGAATCGACAACTTCATGTACGAAGTCGAGAGGGAGATTAAAGGCAGGATCTACATTCGCTGTATTCGACAGAGGAGAGAGCATTGCCCCGCGAGGGGTATCCTTGTAAAGGTACCGATATCTTCACATTACTTGATTTATTTCTATGCTTATTTCGAATACTCAGGGTACTACACATATCGCCAGTTATGGAAGAAGTGATCGATGAGACAATCTTTGTCCCTGAACTGGATCATATCCCGAGCTTATTCCACTGTCCCATAACTGGTACCTGCCCTATTCCGTTTGCAATGACGGATCACGATCTTTAGCGCCGCGGAAGTTCCAAAGAAAACGCTGAAAAATCTCAGTTCTCTGAAGTAGACTCTCTGATTTCTTATATCAGTGAATACGCAGCGGTTGATTCCGTAGAGGTCTGAGAAGTATTCGATGGGTTGTCTGATCTGAACAGCCCTAAGCCGGAAACCATATAGGTCTAGAAATTGTTCTTATTTTGCTGTAAACGAGTACCAGTATAGAATGGAATCCAACCGCTTGGTTTCCGTGATTGTATGATTGATTTCCTGATTGTTTTTGCAAGGACCCAGAGCCCGTGCTTGTCAAACAAAGCCGTGAGCACAATCACGGCGAAGAAAACCAGGACCGGCTCCGACGCACAACGAGGCTTCGAATGAAGGAAATGGTGATTCAGAGACCGGACAAATCTTGCAAGGAGGTTTATGAAGACGTGATGATCGGCACAGTGGCCGAACTCAGAGGGAGTCACACTCAAGAGGAGCTCGGGGCAGGTTTACCGACCTTCAACAGCGTAAGGAGCTCCCTCCAAAGGCACCGCGCCACGGTCAGGCCAACGCTCCCAGCTTCTCGCGAAGACTTAGTACTCGAAGATCCTTGGACGAAGACAACCGACGGAGAACAGTTCTTGCTCATCAATGATGGGTCCGTAGATAAAATTATCGGATTCGGCACCGACGAAGCGGTGAGGATCCTCTGTGAAGCTCGAACCGTGTTCATGGACGGAACTTTTAGAGTCGTCCCGGCGCTGTTCTTCCAGCTCTATACCCTTCATGCGTCTTGCAACGGGCAAGTTATGCCCCTGATCTATTTCCTTCTGCCCGACAAGCGGAAGGAGACTTATGTTCGCCTGTTCACACTCTTACAAAATTACGCCTCCGCAAGAGGTCTGATCTTCCAACCGCCCAGAATGCAACTCGACTTCGAAGTTGCGGCGTTGAGCGCAATCAGAGACACCTTTCCGGCGACGGAAATAAAAGGCTGTAACTTTCACTATACCCAAGCTGTCTACAGGAAAGTTCAGAGCCTGGGACTGGAAGAGGTGTACGACAAAGACCCGGAGGTAAAGAGGTGAGTGAAACTTCTTTTGCTTAGTCCAAGCGTCATGCATGTAGTATTGTATGCATTCGGAACTTCCCGTGATTCTCACGGAGCCCGAACCTTAGGTTCGTCAAGTCTGTCATGGCGCTGAGCTTGACACCCGTCGACCAGTTGGACGACGCATACATGGAGATAGACGCGGAGTCGCCGAGCGCCGACCATGCCGCTTACGACCGTCTCAACGAATTCAAAGAATACTTTATCAGGACCCGGTTGGAAAACGAGTCAGTCTACCCTCGGACTCTATGGAACCACTATGGGTAAAAGTGATTTGAGCTTTCACGAAACTAACTCAGGAAGATCTCAAAATCAGCTCAGATTCATTGTATTGTTATACTTACATAAATCTCTTCCATTCTGCGGACCCACAGTGACTTCAGTGCAGGCTTCAGGACTACCAATCATATTGAGGGATGGCACAACGCGTTGAACAAGAAGGTGAAAAACGCACACGTGAACATCTTTCAGCTCATCACTCACTTGAAGAATGAGGAAAATTCTTCGAAAGTGCAAAGAATGCTCCTCAACATGGGCCAACCCGCCACACCCATGCGCAAGAAGTACCGGGAGCTTAATTCACGCCTCACAAAGCTTAAGGAACGGTTCGAGACAGGTCAAGCGACTCTGATCCAATTCATCCGTCGTGTTGCATACAACCTTCCCGACGACCAAGCGTGAAGATTTCGGTTCGACAATCGTCGAGAAGGAGCGCGATTTTTGGATAATAAATAACCTATGATTCCTGAATATTCAAATGTTGTCCTTCGATCCATATTCTGCAGTACATTCATACAGTGATGTGTGAGCGGCACAATTCTTGTTGGGATCGCCATGTAGAGTGAAGTATCCTGAGGGAACGAGGCGCCGCATGATCGCAGGACGACGCCGCGCCGCGCATAGAAGCTTCGCTCTCGCCGGCAGAGCTCTCAAAATTTTCGGGCCAATGGGTTTTCAGGCGAATAGGTTTTCAGGCTAACGGGTTTTCAGGCAAATGGGTTTTCAGGCGAATGGGTTTTCGGGCGAATGGGCTGTAATCCTGTGAGCATCCAGGCGACCAAAGAAATAATCGGAACCGACTATCTCCCTCGAGATCTCGCCTTCCTCGAGGCGCATTTTTGAAATCTGCCGACCGTTATCGAGCGACTCGAGTAACAGCACTTCCTTCTGACGGAATCCTCAGATCTATTCGAAGAAACCATGCGGGAAATGGGTAGCGTTCCGGGTCCGCGGGGAGGGGGGGGGGAGCGTTATTCCAGCAAGTTCATTGTGATGCGAAAACCGGATCACGACCGCCTGGAGGTTATCGCGAACGTCTTACGCGGAATTCCTTCGACGATTAGCCTCGACGAGTTCACTCCAGGCGAGATCGCCTCATTCAAGTACGCACCTATAACGTCATCCGACGTTGGAGGAACTTTCTCGAAGTTGAAGCACATGCTGAATGATCGGGGACACAACTTCACTGCCGAAAACTCGAAGATGGACCTTGTTGCATACTGCAACCATGTATGATGACGTTTTCGGTTCTCACTCTCATCAAATCAAAAGTACATATATGTGGCTTTTTGATGCATATTTGCCTTGTTTTCAGTGCATATCTGCATGCATATTTTCGATTTTTTTAGTGCATGAACATTCGCACTCTAGTAATTAGCAGCCATGAGCAATTTACAACACGATACAATTCATGTATTGATTTGATTTTCGCAAGGCGGCTTCAACCTGGTACAACAGTGATTATCTGCGGTTCGGCTTCATCGCAGCAGAGAAAGATGAACGCCTACCATTTTGCCGTGCAGACTAGTTGCGCATTTGAGGGAAAAACACCCGATCCAAGCTTCAAAAGGTTTGGACTTCTTCAATGGCTTGAAAAACTTATAGGGTCTCACTGGAGTGAGCTCATAAAAGGAGAATTCCGACATAATGCCGGGAAACGGGAAACCGATGGTTCTCACTGAGTTTGGAGACTTAGAACTCTTCATCGATATGTTCGCAGCGTATAAAGGACTTATCAGATGAATGACTCTACGAGGAAGAAATTTCCCTTAAACGTGGGGCCTGTTGGGCACGCAAGGTCCTTTATCTCCCAGAGTTTAGGGTAAATCAAGTCCGAAGTTTCGCCGCGTGAACTCCTTTATCATTTTACCCTTCGTTTCATCCATAACATTCCCTTCGAAATCCTCGCAGAAAATCATCGGTGTCGAATCCGAGTCGAATTGAGGGCTCAATGTGTGCCGGTTATTTGACGGGAAATCTCGCATCGCTCCGAATGGCGTGTTTGGATTGATATAGAGTGCCACGATTCTGGTTCCTTTTCCGCTTGTGTTGAGGGAAGCAGAGTGGAGGTCGCCGGTGTCATTGACATCTGCATGGGGCTGAGCATTTTCATTCGACATCGTAGGTGCTCCATGACGAGCTTAGATTGCAGTTCCCCCAGTTTTGCCTCGCCTCTTGTTTTGAGCAACCAAGTGATAGTTTTCGAATTCAACGTGAGTCCCGTCTTCTATCCGAGTTTGCGTCAGACGAACCACTGTTGCTTGCGATAGGACTCCATCGGTGAACAGGTCTTCAGCGTGAGCACGCAAACTCTGAACGTTGAGATTCAGAACTACGGTTTCAGCGTTCCTTAGTCGACGGCGAATTTGATGATCATGCCGAACTTGTATGCTTCCGAACGACGCAGTTCAGTTTGCAGAGCGATTAGAGTATCGGAATTTTACGGTGTGGCGTGGTTAAACGTCAAATCATCCTTCGAGTTTGTCAGGAAGGAGCCTTCCAGTGATTCGGTAAAGGGCGACGTATACCCGCTGCTGTTGCCTTTCCGTGCCCACTTTCGATGTCCCACTTCCTGTGCCTTGTTTTCCGATCCTTCTTCTGTGCCCACTTTTCCGATCCACTTCTCCGTGCCCACTTTCTGTGTCCACTCCCCGTGCCCACTTTCCCGATCCGCTTTCTGTGCCCAGTCTTCCGTGCCCACTCTCTCTGCCCACTCTCCGTGCCCACTATCTGTGCCCACTATCCGTGCCCACTCTCTGTGCCCACTATCCGTGCCCACTCTCTGTGCCCACTCTCTGTGCCCACTATCCGTGCCCACTCTCTGTGCCCACTATCCGTGCCCACTCTCTGTGCCAACTATCCGTGCCCACTTTCTGTGCCCACTCTCTGTGCCCACTCTCTGTGCCCACTATCCGTGTCCACTCTCTGTGCCCACTCTCTGTGCCCACTCTCTGTGCCCACTATCCGTGCCCACTCTCTGTGCCCACTATCCGTGCCCACTATCCGTGCCCACTCTCTGTGCCCACTATCCGTGCCCACTCTCTGTGCCCACTCTCTGTGCCCACTATCCGTGCCCACTCTCTGTGCCCACTATCCGTGCCCACTCTCTGTGCCAACTATCCGTGCCCACTTTCTGTGCCCACTCTCTGTGCCCACTATCCGTGCCCACTTTCTGTGCCCACTATCCGTGCCCACTTTCTGTGCCCACTCTCTGTGCCCACTATCCGTGCCCACTTTCTGTGCCCACTATCCGTGCCCATTTTCTGTGCCCACTCTCTGTGCCCACTATCCGTGCCCACTTTCTGTGCCCACTATCCGTGCCCACTTTCCGCGGGTCAGGGGGACACCGGGAGCATAAACGGAATTCTCCGTTAAAACGGAATTCTCCGTTAAAACGGAATTCTCCGTTAAAATGAATTCGACAGCCGGAAAAAGGTGCCGAACTTGTTTGCCATTCGAACGCAGAAAATCAGCCGAACTTTGCAAGCCAGCTATGAAATATCCCTCCTCATTGCGAAGTGTGGCAAGAATCATACCATCGGAGAAGAACTGATCAAGCCAGCAATATCCTCCTTCTTGAGGAACGTTCTGAAGACGGGCGATGAAGCTGTGCAACTGATGCCACTCAGCAATGACACGGTGAGAAGAAGACTGGATGACATGAGCAATGACGTTGAAAAACAGCTCGTCGAGAAGCTGAGGAACACTGAATTCTCGCTCCAATTGGACGAGTCGACAGTTCGTGACTCCGAAGCCCTTCTCCTATCGTACGTGCGATACGTCGAAGACGGAAAACTGAGGCAGGAAATGCTTTTCTGCAAATCATTGACGACTACTACAACAGCTGCCGAAATCTACAGAACTTTGAAGACCTATTTCGAAGAACACGAAATCCCGATGGAGAACATAATCTCCTGTGTTGCGGACTGTGCTCCCTCCATGATGGGTAAAAACAACGGCTGCTTGAAACTTCTGAAAGATGTAAATCCGCGCATGATCACCGTGCACTGTGTCATTCATCGGGAAAATTTGGTCTCGAAGAAATTATCCCCCAAACTTCACGATGCTCTTCATGCTGCCATTAGATGTATCAATTCTATCAAGTCGAATGCGAAGCAGGAACGCTTACTCAAACAGTTCTGCATTGACTCCGACTCGCAGTATGTCCGACTGTTGCTGCACGCAGAGGTCCGTTGGTTGTCCAAGGGCAACGCTTTGAAACGTTTCATGGAATTATTCGACGCCATAAGCGAGTTTCTGGGTGAGACAGACGATTCACTGATTCTCAACTCGACCGAGGGCAAAGCTTACATCAGCTATCTGGCCGACATTTTCGAGAAACTGAACAGTCTGAACAAGCAGCTCCAGGGATCGGAAACGACCCTCATCGATGCGAAAACAAAGATTCTCAGCTTTGTGAACCTCATTGAGGTATTCGCTACGGACATCACGAGCGGGAATTTCAATCATTTCAAGTGGCTGAAAACCTGCACAGTTAGCGACAGCGTCCGAGAAGTGCTCGTTGACCATCTCGCTTCATTGCGACGTGAATTCGAAGATAGGTTCGTGGACATCAAGGAACTTCGGGTCCCTTCATGGATGACGCAGCCTCTCCTGGTGGACCTTTGCGATGTCGAATCGAGCTTGCAGGAAGAGATCGCCCAAATTCAACAAGATGACGCCGTTAAACCACTCTTCAAGAAGCTGGGTGTACTCATGTGGCTCAACGAGGAGCTCTCAAAAAAGTACCCCGCTTCGAGCACCCTCGCACGGCGGTTGGCAACCCATTTCGCCTCGTCCTACCTCGTTGAAGCTGGTTTCAGCGCCGTGAGCGATCTTCTCACAAAGAAGAGGAACCGATTGGAAATTTGCACGCGAGGTGATCTGAGGTTGAAACTGTCGAATATTGCGCCGCGAATCCAATACCTTTGCAGCCAATCACAGGAGCAAAGTTCACATTGACAATCATTCCGTTGCTCCTGATCGTCTCGTAATTCAATCCCATATGCATGCCTCGATATTCAATAAATAAAGATCCGCAGCATCCAAAGTACCCATATTATCATTGAAAATTCGTTGCGGGATGTGGGGGGGGGGGGGCACGATTTCTCTCGCGGTCGTGTGGGGGTGCACGGTGAAAAAAAGGTTGAGAATCACTGGTTTAGAGAATGAGCGGAACACGGGATGAATAGAGCAGCCTTATTCGAGCTCTTGATCCGAGCTTGGAGACCAGAAATATGTCCGGACATATTCGCCGCATTGTCGTACGATTGTCCGCGACGATCATTCAAATCGATACCGGACGCAACCAAAGCATCTGTTACGGCTGTGTACAAGTTTTCAGCCTTGTGCCCGGTATTTGGCAGGAATGTTAGAAAAACTTCTTTCGGAATACCAGATCTCTCAACATATCGGAGTACGAGGGATAACTGATCTATGTTCGATATATCCGGAGTTGAATCCACAATGATTGAGTAGTATTTTGCTAGCTTCACTTCTGCAGTAATCATCTCTCTACATTTCCGAGCCATGATGCCCGTCACTTCTTCGTATGTGGTTGACGACAGATAGCTTGTCTTGCCGCTACCTGGTCTCCCGTGAGCTCTTAAATGCTGTTCGAGGAATGGGTCGAATTGAGCGAGAAGCTCAGCCGCCATGAGAAAGTTTCCGTTGTGGCATGATCCCAGCATTTCCTCTGAGCCTCTTAGTGAATGACCGCGACTCGTCGAGCTCCTTATTATGGCGATCACGCGTCGTAGAACTTCTATCCAGTACTTCCGTTCCGAAGAAAGGTTGGTGTCGATCATCGCGCTCAAATTTTCCCTCGAGTCTCGAGATCTCAGCGTCATCAGTGCCTCTTTGTGATCCCACGATCGCTCGTGTTTTTAGACGTAGGACTTTGCATTCTTCCAATCATTGAAGCCTCTACCAGTGCTGAAGAAAGAAGCGGCGCGGGAAAAGAGGTAACACGGCACGCAGTAGACAGATCCATGCTTTTCGGAGTAAGTCATCCAACTTCGATCGGACTCCTCGCCACTACCGATCTGCCTCCGGAACAATCCCAATGTGAGATAGCGCGCTTGGTCTGTGTAGACACGTCTGGAGCTCGTGAAGTCGGAAAGAATGTTCTGCGAGAAACCGTTCTGCGAGACGAAATCTCTTAGGTGATCATTGATAATCCAATTTGCGGGATCCTTGTCGAACTCGAACGCTTGATAGGAAGGTGGCGCGGGCGTTGAAGGATTTCCCTCTTGATGGTTCGCATCCAGAGCTTCGGGAGTTGAACCCTGAGTTGATGGCGTTGACTCTGATGACGCTGCTTGACCGTTTCCCAAGAGATTCTCAACCATCGATCCATGAGGCTCTGAACTGCTGGGTCAGCGGGCTGTACGTAATTAGCTCGTCTACGCAATCATCACTCTGCGGTTTTGCGGCCTTCTTCACAAAGAACGCGTTTATCTTCTTGCTTTTCCCTATCAGTTCTTTTTCTCGTCGCAGTTTCTCCTCTTGTCTTTTCTTGTATTCCCATCCCCCGAGGCGGCGGCGTCCATCCGCCAATGGAGCGAGCTGAATTAGAGAAAAACGGCGTTGATTTGAGTGAGAACCATGCGACAGTCATCGACATCATGGTCAAGGGTTGACCATGATGTCGGTTCCAACTGCTGTGTGAAGTAAGAAGTAACCGATCGATCTGACGATACTGAGATTTCCTGTGCATGTACGTTCTTCGAAGAGAAGTCGCAAGCAGGAGCTCGTTCACGTAACGTTGTGTATTCGCTGTTTCTCCGAGGAGGTTTTCAACAGAGGTCGAAATCGGATCACTTCTTGATCGACATATAATTTCTCTAGCTTCCTCCTGTCGTAGAATCCAGTCCTGGACCGTTATTCTGATTTCTACAGCGGTTGAACCACACATCAGGGCCTCGCGCAGTCTTTGAAAATATGAAACTCCTCTCATATCGTCTGAAACGAGCGAGAGTAGTATTGGATATGCTTACCAACGTGAAGAAACGCAGAGGACACGAAAATATGAATTTTATTGGTTTGACTGCTGCGGCTCGTCTCAAAACTGCCGCTGCTGTTGATGGGAGAGGGCCCCCATCAGGCGGCTCACTGATGTGAGCGCCAAGCTGCATGAAGCAGCGGGCAACTGGGCTTGAGGAAGTTGCGGCGGCGCCGGAGTGGACTTGGGGAAAATGAGCCTGCAAATTTCCATGAAACAGCGAGGCAAAATCCACCGCCTATCAGAAATTTGCCGCCTATGGAATATTTGCCGCCTATGAAAAATTCGCCGCCTAAGGCTATAGCCTCAATAGCCTATTAGTAAATCCGGCTCTGACTCCAGGCGCCCACTTTCCACCGCCTGTGGAGTTTTGCGGCGGCTACATTGCATCGAAATAAAGGAGCAACAACTGTAGTTGTGATTCTTGTCCTTGAGTGAGACGCCTCGTCATTTTGCCGCAGAAAAGCGAACAGATGAGAGATCATCTCGTCATCACAGTTTCGGATGAAACCTAGGAACTCGAAAACGCGACAATCGTCCGTTCAACTCTCAGAAAAAGCTCCAATCCTCATTGTCAGTGTGCTACTTGAGCGATCTCGTCGCGAGGAGCACCATCGCAACGTCGCCCTGGAAGTTTCGACGTATCCCCTAGGGCAGGGGTTCTCAAACTGTGTGCGGCCGGCACCCAACTGCCGCGGAGTTCCGCGGCACTCGTGGTGCCGCGCCCGCATGTCCTGCGGCATCCCATGCTGGAGGTGCCGCGGGGATGCCGCTACCAGAAAAGTTCGAGAACCCCTGCCCTAGGGAGCACTTCTGACGGCACCGTCGCAGTCAGCGACGGGCTGTGAGAGCTCAGCAAAACCTTGGGGCTGGAAGTTGCCGACAATTGAGAGTTGAGCTCATTCGTCAGACCCTCAAAAGGCTGCCGAATAGCACAATGCTTTGCGTAATCACTTCAACCCAGAGGTCCTCAACCTTCTATCACAACGGAAGCCTTGTAAATCTGTTGCGAAGCTCCGCGCGGGAGGCCGAGAAACCCACTAATTGTGAGATAGACTGATCGTTCTAGCCCTCACGGCTCGTCGCTGCGATAAGGGAGATCGTTTTTTGGTGTCGCCGTCCTCTTTTTTTGGAGTTGTTGAACACGATGCCGGAATTGGATCCTACATGGTCATTCGGTAGCGAAGAGAGGGAACGCTCGTCCGAGTATCTCGGATCCCCAATATGGTGAGAGCAAGTCTCGCTGCTCCGATCACGAAAGTGCCTCTGCAGCGACGGAACTAACAGGAGTGAGAGAAGTCTTCCTATCTTTCTTGGGCGTAGTGGCTACTGTTTCACGCATTTCTGAACCATCAATTCGTCGACTCCCGCACGGAAGAAAGGCGTTGACATCCACAGATCCAGCTACAGACGATTTTGGCTCGAGGCTACAATGCTCCCATGCAACCAGGTGCCTCGCCAGGGGGGGATGAATGGGCTATAATCCCCCCTGGACCTTCCCCGTGCCTGATTTGAGAGCTTGAGTTTCTGTCAGGCCTGAAGACTTGATCCTTTCCTCAAATCAATGAAAAAGAGCTGATTCAGAATCCGTCATTACGAATTGTCTTGCGAAAAGGACTGGGACGCGGATGGAAGACTTGTTTCGTCCCACCTGCGGAGCGATCGGCTCGCGAAACTTTTTCACGCTCGTATCTTAATATGGAAAGGCTCACCGCAAAAGTTCGTATCGCGGCCAGACGCTTTGGAGCAGATTCGGCGCTCTGTAAAGCGAAACGAGTGTGCCACCAGAGACATTCGAGTCAACGGTCATCCAGGCTTTGCTTTGCTTCAATTCGAACTCTTCGATTGACCCGAAAATTCGACGTTGTGCCATCATTGTGGGAGTCATCTATACATCACGATAGGTAGGATGAAGAGACAGCTGGACCTTTCTCATTTCGCTGGAATGGGTCAAGAAGTATCCGGATCGAATCCATCAGTTTGTGAGATGACTCCCACGATTCCGTTTTACGGTTCGCTTTGAGGTTACGGGGTTTCTAAGGGAAGTGACGGAGGGCACTTCAAAACTGTACCCTCGCCCCATGTTTGCAGCTCTTTCTATCGCGCGTCAAGCGTGGCGCATCTTTGCTCTCTAAGACGACGAAGTTATCGACCCTCGATAATATCAATTTTGAAGATTTCTCCCCCAGATTCTAGATCATATGGTTTTTTCTTGTGCTGTGTTGGATGCACTGCGAAACTCTCATAATTCTGACCCATATTTGCTAAGGGAGGAGTATCGTACGGGTTCAGAGCAAACTTCTGATTTTACTACGGAATCATCCGTTCTTGGATTCACTTCAGTGAATATCTGGAAATTTTTCTGTTGAAAAGGAAGACGGGTGAGTCGGATGAGCTTGTTGCCGCGTACTTCAATCGTCCTCACAAGAAAATCATATCGGACATCCGTGAAAATGTGATCGATGCTTTCAGGACCGTCCTTGAAGAAGAATTCGCACCACAAAGCATGTCTCGTCAGGAGTTGCTGAATAACACGTCTCCGACCGCGAGATGAGTGGTGAATCTCCGGGCAGACTAGGCAGCTCTCATAATGGACCCTCATATTTGTAGACAGAGGCCTCAGCCACGCTGCAAACTTCATGGAAGCCGAAGGCTTTAAGGTCCGCATTCCAGCGATGTTGAACGAACGAAAGCAACTGAATCTCGTCGGATGACGAAAGTACGCTGGGTAGTCGAAGCCGTGCACAGAGCTCTGTGGGGAAAATTGAAGCTTCTGAAACACACGGTTGTCAACAAAATGTTACCAACATCGAAAACTTGTGCCGAATCGCTGGCATCCTCCAGAACACGAACGGGAAGCGGACGGGCGGGGACGAAGACAGCGAGACCGCTGAACTCTTGGATTACATGGAATCTCGTATGACAGTCCGAAACACACTGTGAGAGGAGATTCGGACAAAAGGCTGGAATCGAAGATCGACAGCAATGCGGAACATTTCATCAACCGATTTGATGGACTCCCCTATAATGACCATGGACTCTCCACTCAAAGTGACATCAGGACCGTATCAGCTCTAGATGGCCAGGTCGTACCTAGCTGAGCTTCTCGGGCGTAACGCCGAGGTTTCTATGAAGAATGTCAACTTCACTCCGACCGTGATCCGAGTTGAGATCCGATCGCGACACTCTGAAAGTGTAACGTATCGACCCTACTTCGACCACGAACACAACAAGAACAACGACGTACATGCAATCAAGAGATACTATCGCGAATGCAAGAACGGTGCCCGTGCAGCCGGCTGTTGCGCCAGTGTGGCGACTGTTATCAATTACCTCTTGTGGGCAAGATGGCAAGAAGTCATGCCGCGTCCTGCGGAGAGACTCACAGGCCTCTTCGTGGAACCGGACAGGGATTCCGGAGCTGAGGAAACCAGTGAGCCGGAGCCGGAATAAACCTTCTGATTCGGGGTGTTGTGCATCTCCTGCGTTGTCTCTGCCTCGTCCTCAGCTAGATTAACATCGATCCTCGTTTCATCGAGTGGCTCCTAATAGCCTCAGTCCGGTTTCTGGGCGATTTCTGAGGGAAAATTTATCCGACGGCCGATTGTGGCCGCTCAGTTCACTGCGAGGACAGTTTACGATATTGATGAAACTCCGTACGCGGACTTATTCCGAGGAGAGGAATCGTTTGAGACATGCTAGAAAGTGGCGCCTCGGCATCTTCAGGGTGAAACGACCGCTTTTTCAATTCAATTTCATAGGCTCTTTATTCTGTCGAATAAAGGTGATATTTTACATAAAAGTATCGCGTGGGCGGGGCTCTTGTAGGTGGGGGACACGTTTTAGTTCCGTCGTGAATCCTGTGGCAAAAACAAATTCCCGTCTATTTTGTTTTTGCACACTCCGCTGCTTATACGCCAAGCCCACATGTTGTTGATGATGTCAGTTTTGACTATAGAGTGGGTCCGGATGAATTTGGCGCTACGTAGGTTGTTGGAGGTGATGTTGAAGAGTGGTTCTCGAGGCCTATCTTTTGGACAGCTCTAAGGATGGAGATATCACAGTTGCAGAGAAGAGACTCGAGTGTTGGCAAATTTGGGAGGGGGGCTGATTGCGAGCACCTCCATTTGAGCCTGTGAGTAAAGTGTCTCTTTACTGATTCAATCACCTCTTTGTGTTTTGATTTGTATGGGAGCCATACAGGGGCGCAAAATGGGATTTTGGGTATGACTAGGGATCTATAAAGCCGGAGTAGAATTCCGGAGATTTGACCACGAAACATCGAAAGATGCAATTAACAAGGACTCTAGAGGAGGTAACAATGTTGGAGATGTGTTCGCTGAAGTCAAGGTCGGCAGTCATAACTCTCCCAGGTCTCTGATGCTGTGCACGACTGGAAGAATGTCTGGCCCGAGAGTGTATTGAGGCATTTGTTCTTCAGAGGATCGCTTCGTCAGAACGGCGCACTTGTGCGTAGAGAGAGTCATGAGATTGTCGTTGCAGCATTCGTGAACTCCGTCTACCGCTGCCTGGAGGATCGATCTTTCGTCGGGATTTCTGGCGGGTCCGTATATTTTTTAAACTTTTGACTTAAACAGACTTTTCACATAGATTCGTCGTTTCCGGCATGAAGAAAGGGCGACGCACAGTGGGCTGTTCATGCGATCGATAGCCCTTGCTAGGAACTCTAAAATGGTTTTTTGTTCGACTTCCTAGCTCCACCCGCTCTCGAGATATGAGAATTTTTGGTTTTTCAGACTTTGGCTTCTCGCAGCGCCCAGGGGGCCCGCAGAACTTGACTGTACATATAGGTCCAAGTGCACTCTGCTTAAATTGCTTGCATACTCAGATGTGAGAGACAGCAACGGATGTGAGATCCTGCATTTCTGTGCTCTTTTCCGTGAGTAGACTTCACCTAGAATTTTCGCGGAGACCTGCGGCACAAAGGCAGGGTCTGCTCAAAAAATCGCGACTGTAGCACGATTTGCAGAAAATGGCTGGGAGACAATTTCGGCGTCCCACAGTTCAGGGAAACTCACACGGACGCCGGCCGAGGGGGCGATGTCGGTATTAGTACAATGTTCATTAATGTGTCTTCTAACAACTCGAAGATCCTTCCTGAACGATGCTGACGCTAAAAAGACGATTCACATGAGCCCCGTCGGAACGACGCAACAGTCTGTCTACGAAAGTGCGCCAAAGTAAATTCAATCAATCAATCAATCAAAGTTTTTATTCACTCACATGGAGTAGTTTTTTTTTTACCTATCTATAAGTATGAAATCGCATTTCTCTGTTAATTTGGTCTTTAGCTTTGGAGATCATTGAGTGATCTCACCTTGGGACCTTCTCGAGCATGATATTTGGTACAGAGTTTGGAACATCGCTTACATATGCACTCGTCGGATGGATCGTGGAAGTTTTGAGTATTACAGAGCAAGTAGTGAAATCCGTGTACAGCGAATCTAGTTACAATGTGGCGGTTCGTCCTTCCCGGTTGTTTCCAGGAATCCCTTGTCATTGCTTCCGTTGAATGGAAGCTCGCATCCACTTCATCGAATTTTTCTTCCCATGCGCGTCTCTGGGCCTTGTATGCTTCAGTTTCTTCTAGGCTGTGTCGTTTCATTGCGTCCTCCGTGAAAGTCGAAGTACCCGCCAATAGGTAGGCTAGGCGATTCCTCGTCGTGGGGTGTAGCCGTAGGGTTCGCTTGATGAATCTGGCTTTCATTTTATCAAGAGCTGCCATGTCGTTGGCCGAGAGGAATGGCCAGACCAGTTCGATTCCGAACTCGGCTACTGGTGCGATCTTGATGTCAAACAGGCGAGTGCCGTGTTGACCGATAGCATGTGAGGGGATTCTATAGATCGCATGGCCAACGTCGCTCGGTTGCACCGGTCTTTCACGTGTCCCGTGAACGAGTTTCCGCTGTGGTGAATCATGACCCCAAGGTATTTGATAGAATTTACGCAATTTGGCCACTAGTCAGTTGGATGAACCGATATCTGTTGGATCACCGAAATTGTCAACACTTTGAAGCACTAATTTGAGTTCTGGAACAAACAGTCTGTGGAGGTTATCAATGAGAAAACTCTGGTACAGTGCAGGGTAGAATCGGGCAGCGTTTCCGCGTGCGACGATACTGAAGTACTGTTTATTGAACACGAACTTGAATATATACTATGACGGGAAAGGGCGAAACACGGACACTGCAGTTCACAAGAACTGGAACACTGAAGTAAGTGGAATTACGGGAATCGATCTAGCAGTGCTATTAACTTGTTCTACATATTCGTGAATAATTGTCAGTTCAGTCACGAGCCGTCTACAGAATCTAGCTCATGAGACTGGTCTTCAGTGAAGCGTTGATATGCTACAATTTCAAACAGTATTTGAAGCTATTCACAAATTTAAGTCTGTTGCCCCCTATCGTCAGAACATCCTCCTCTGATATTCCTCCCCCTTTCCGACATTTCATCGCCTCCGTCTTTGCTGTGTTGACCGCTAGTCCGATCGGCTTCGACATTGTGTTCAGTCTACATAGAGCTTCTTGGACGAGTAGGCGCTTCGGGCTATATACGACAACGTCGTCCGCGTACATCAGAACTTTGATCTGGCTGTTTCCTCGTAGGACTTCGGCAGGGAGTTCCTTCAAAAGGACTGAAAACAACAGGGGACTTGGAGCGTCCCCCCGTGCGAAACCGGTAAGGTGAATTCACACTGTTTCACTTTGGAGGCGCCTCCGCAGTGAAAGCTCCCGTTCACTGGCGATGAACGGACGGAATCGCTTTCATCGCGGATGAACGTGGTGGCGGCGATCGGGAGGGTGACGTTGTCCTCAACGTATAGTTCTCCAGTTCATCTCCAGTATCTCATTTCTAGTGTATCTATCATGTGTACTCTCTTCGGCTCTTTCTGCTGCTCTTGTAGCGGGCTGTCGGAGGCTGCGTTCTCGTCCTCTTCTAGGTACAACGTGCTGGAACACCAAAATCTACCGCTCCACCCTCTCGACACCCATCTCCGCGTTCATCCGCGATGAACGCAGTTCTGGCCGTTCATCGGCAGTGAACGGGAGCTTTCACTGCGGAGGCGCCTCCAAAGTGAAACAGTGTGAATTCACCTGTAGTTTGTTCAAATGCGGGATGCTCCACGATTCCATCCTCCAGAACTATAGAGTTGGCTTGGAGGATCGATGTAAGCAGGGCGAGTATCCTGTCCGGGATTCCAACCTTTGTCAACAGTTGCATAACAAGGTCTCGTGGTGCGGAGTCGAAAGCCGTGCGATAGTCCACGAATACAGCATACATGAACTGACCCTGCTCCCTGCGGCTCTCCTGATCCGCTGAATTAGCTGCCATTCATTCCTCAACGACAGAAACTTTGGATAACGACGCGACCAATTCGCACGAAATCAATGGAAACTTTGCCCGAATCTTCTAGGGGGAATAGGTAGCGATCTTTTAAGTCGAACACTGCACAACACTGCCACTGCCAACACTGCCAATATATTGTAAGGGGATTAACCCCCGACCAAAAAACGGCGTCGGCACACTCGCAATCTTTTAAAAAAACGCCGGTCACAAACGGCGAATCAGCCGTAACCTACAGAAACTTCAAACGTCACAAAGGTCTCTTGAAACCGGGTCCGGAGGATACTCTTGCACGCTCGACGACAGGCCCCTTACTATAAACGGAAACGTGATCCACAGTTGCGATCATCCTTACCCAGAGTCGTTCGCAAAAATCCTTCCGGACTCACCGCAATCGGAAAACCCTACACGTTGACCCGTCCAATCAGCGAGGTTGACCTTCTGACCGCCCCCGGTGACCGGATGCTCGCTTGATAGAATACTATTCCAGTCTTACGTCCACCTTGTTCTTGTTTGGCTTTCCACTACCTTCGACATAACTTGACCTCACTACCAGCACCCATACGCCAATAGAATGAGGACGTAAACATTGACCGAAACATACTCAGGGTCTGAACCGCGCGGAAACGTGCGCTTACACCCAGGAATCGTTCACTAACCTCAAAATACTGCTTGACGGCCTTACTCCTGGACCGCATCCTGCAGACCTGATGCTGCAGGTCTACGCCCCTCGACTGTGCTAGCGCTTGCAATTTTCTTTCTCCCCTGGCAGGGTCTCACGTTCCAGAGAATCGCTCCGCAGTTCATGGACGCGTCAGTGTTCCACATGATCCGTTGATTGCGCGGGAATCGACCCGCGCGGATATCGACTGCGCTGAAATCGAGCCTGCGGTTTCCGCTCTGCGCTGAGTTCACTACACACCCATTTTCCGGAATATTGCCGCTGACAGAAACATTGTGAAGGCCACCTTCCCTAGATCTCGGATTCCATTGATATTCTCTGAATGTGGTGATCTCTCCTCCTTGCATCATCCATCTGGTGTTCGCGAAGCCGCATTTCTGCGGCGAGAAAATAATCCTCGTGGTAGTTGAGTAATTTCCAGAGTACGCGCGCATAGACTTGCATATGCTCCCCGGCTATTATTTCGTTGAGCGCGCCTTGATCGCACATCCCAGTTTCCCCATAATTAGCGGAGTAAAATGGCTGGTTTGTTGTCAATAGGGCTGAGAAGTTCAGGCATTTCGCCATAAATGCCTGTGCCTGCCCTTATCAGAGAATTTCCACAGCTAGTTTTTTAGGGCCTGAAGTGCCTATAGTGCGAGTTTCTTTACATTAGCGATTCCCGGCACATCCAAGGGTTTTCGAGTTTCTCAAGGACTAATTTTCTTGAAGATTCTGGTCTCCCGGAGTTTTCTCTCGAGTCCAGAGTCGGGTAATACAGGGTTCGGCACCAAAAATGACCCGATAACAAACGTCTGTCAAATCTGAACCAGATGAGATGTCGAAGTTCTGTTTGCGCCGAAAGTTGCCCCTTGAGTTGCCATTTCGTTTGCGATTTCCTCGACCGAAACATTCGCTCGACTATGTGTTCAAAGTCTGATAACATTAGCCAGCATTATGCCTTGAATAAACATTGTTCGAGTGCTTTCAGCTTGGTTATTCCTGATTCTGTAGAGCAGTGGTTCTCAAAGTGGTCGATATGGACCCCTGGGAGTCGATGACCGACCCCCGCGTGACCGAGGATATTCCGTGCGATCGTGTGGGAGTCTCGTTGAGCCTCAGCTTCGGGAATAATGAGGTCTCTCTGAAGTCAGTCTGACCGCGAAAGTTACTGTCACGGTGTATAAACTGTTCTCGAACGCCCGATATCGAGCCCTAGGGGGTCGACGATCAGGGCGGGTTTGAGAACCACTGCTGTAGAGTTTCCATCGGTTGTCATCGTTCACTATGGGCTTCCCGCAGACCAACCCAGATTTTGGCAGATTTTTCTTCGGCGAATCTCACAGCTTCGAGCGATCGGAAGCGGAATTGCAAACGAAAATGCAACTCAAGGCGCAACTCAAGGCGCAAACGGAACTTCGATAACTCATCTGGTTCAGGTCCGCACCTTTCTTCTTCAGTCTTTCCTGCCTATTTTGAGTGACTTTTACAGCAATGTTTCAGGCTTTTTTGCCTGCCTATTCCTGGATTTCTTAGTGTCTGAATGTGGCATCCCTAGTAATCAGATATGGAATTCTTAGATTCGAGCCAGACTTCTGATTTATTACAATGCAATACTTATGATATATAACAACACAATACTCAAGATTTATCAAAATACATACAAGGCTATTCCGTGCTCCAACAGTCACAGTTCCCCTCAGCATTCAGAAGATGCTTTTGCATGTCGGTGGATTGAATTCGCCGAACTTGTTCAGCTGATACATGCAGGCGACCAACAAGAAGCTGGCGTACCATACGAGCAAAACCAAGCCGAACGTCCGACTCATTTCCCACCGACACGCGCAAGCAATGGCCGGAACGAAGACAGCTGTGAACAGAACGCAGACGCCTCCATATATCAGCCCTGGACTGGTAATCTCGATGACGGTGCCGGGCTTTATCATCGTCGTTTGCAGGAGCCACGGCAGGCCAAGAGCGACCAGCACTTCGAAGATATTAGTTCCAAGAAGATAACTGATCGCCATGTCGCCGGAGCCTTTGCGCACAACGATGATTGAGGAAAACACATCCGGAAGCGAGTTGAACATGCACAAGAAGGTTAAGCCCAGAGCACCCTCCTGAATACCCAGAGTGAACCCAATGATGGCCAGCATCCAGACCAGTATGTATGAGCATACCAAGATCAGGATGCAGGACATCACTATGCTCACAATGTAGCCGTGCTTGCACTTCGATGTGTAGCGTTCAAGTACCAGCCAGGAGATGATGGAGGAGAGGGGGCGCAGGATCACGGCGACCACACTTCTCCAGCCCGACGCCTCGGAGTCGATCTCGGGTTTGTCCATCGTGGCTGCGGTTCCGATGTCTATGATGACGTCCCTCTTGTCCTCGACGGCTCCGTCTTCGTTTTTCGGGGATCCTTCCCGGCCTCGGAAGCAAGATCCCAGTTTGGGGCCGAAGACCATGGCGATCACGTACACAGCGTACATGGCGAGGCAGGTGGCTGCCTCCGACCACTCGACCTTGTTGTCCATCAAGACGCCAAGAACGACCGCCATCGCCACGAAGTAGGACAGGCAGGACCTAAGAACCGACCAAGCGTTCAGCCGGACAGTCCTTCCTGCACACAAAGCGGCGATGCCCATCACTCCGGCAGTCTTGAAGACTCCAGATCCCATGGTCGTCGAGAGGCCGAGGTCCGACTCTGCCACGTTGATCGCCAGGAATGAAGAGAGCAGTGGTGTAATGGATCCGAAGGCCGCCATAAGGGTGCCTCCCGCAATGTCGGGGTTCCATCCCAGCCTCTCGGTCAGGGTTTCGAGGGCCGGGACGAAATAATCCGAGCAAATTACGTAGATCAGGAGCACCATAGTGAGCGCCACGGCCATGTGCACTGCTACACCTCCTCGAGACCGTGCTTCTGGGCCGATGAGCGGCTGGGGAAAGCCTTCGATTGCGGCCGTCGTGCACTCCAGTGCGGTCGCGTTGAGCACGGCCGCAGCCGTCGGTCGGATGGTTAGCACCAAAAAGCAGGCACACAATGCGAAAGCGAGGAGTTGCTTCTCCATGGTAGGTTTCAGGCGCGTAGAGTTGAATGCTCGCACAAGATCGAACCTGAAACGAAGCATTCTACTCGAGGTGAGCCTTTTAAACGCCGAGGTCTTCAGAAGGCGGCGAAGGTACATCCGATCTCTCTCCTCTTGTGAGACGCGCTAATCACCAGAGGCATTCCTCGCCGAGTTTGATTGCACCAGAACCCCTCAGGGTAGCCCACATCGGCACCAGGTGGTTGATGATACACAACGACCGAATCTATGCCGGGGGGATCTGTGTGTTGGGCATATTCGAAAATTACTGAATTGAATTAACGGTTACAGGAACCCAGGGAGAGATTCATCCTGATCGAACTCCATGACACGGTGTGACGTGTTGTAATTGTCGACGGAGGCTTCCGCGGCTGGCTGAGTATTCTGTTAGGAAGCTGCCGACCGCTGAAAGAGCGTCAACGATCACGTCCATGTTACCAACCTTGGATCTTCGACGACCAACCCAATATGATTAATCTGTCGAGGGAGCAGGAGGGTTCGCTCATGCAGATCCCTCGAGCCTAGCCACTGCCACAGTCAAAGAGATCAAGGATCCGCTCCCAACTGACAATTCACAATGTCCTCTATCATCGCCATCCCGGAACAATTTCATCGGGGTTGAAGGTTACTATTGGAGTTTCTGTTAGTGTCCACGTCGCTCTGGGGCCAAGGAAGCCCTTCAGTTTGCGCGTCATATTTGCTGGAGCTCCCCGTCTCCTGTGCAACTGTGGTCGACACACTCCTGACAAGGGAGGTCCGCGAACTGTCCGACTCCGGTTCGAAGCAGATAGGGCGCGATCGGTAGGCCTGCTAGAGACATGAAAAACGGCTGATGGAACGTTTCCATATTGGCCGTCTCTTTTGAAACCAGGAATTCAACATGGCTCCTATGGGGATGATTCTTTGGGGATTTGTGAGAGCCAAGGTCGAGCGAGCTCTGGAAATCGTTGCAAAGGGCTGCCGGTACCGAGCCCAGTCTTGAAAATCGCGCAACGCGACGGTGGTTCTACCGAAGAGGGACCAAAAAGAAAACAAACTGTTAGGATTCGCACACTTCTTGGAAGGCGGTGGCCGTGGGCCTCTCCTTAATTCATGTTTAAGAGGGCTAGAAACCGTTCCTCCAACGTCAGTACTTCCCGAAGGCGACTTCAGCACGGTCCGGCAAATATTGGGGACCATGGAGCTAGGCTCGAGCACGAGACGATTGATGGAATAGTCCTTCTGCGGAGAACTTTCAACTCCAATTCGGTGCCCCAATAAGTGATATCCTTGTGAAACATACTGCATGTAACTATATGAGTAACGGAATACTTCTTCAACTTCTAATTTTCATATTCCATGGGGAGAGCAGGTTGGACTGATTAAATCCATGGCCTTTTCATGCATCAAAACGAACTTTTCATGCATCAAACGCGGTTTTTCCCGCGGTTTTCCGCGTGCGGGTAATTAGTACCCGCCGGCCCGCGGTTCTTGACTACGCGGGTATTTGGGAAGCCTAGTCAAGATCAATGATCTGAGTTCCTTCAGGCCGCTAGGATTGTTTCTTCCTCTCGAGTCCGCGTAATTTGCTGGGTTACTTGCTGTTCAATGAATTCAACGAACGCAGAGAGCGCACCCACAAACCACCGGGTCGCTAGTGGCTTCTAGGGTTCATTAGATCGGTTCTTCGCATCGTTCATTGCTACTCAGATTTCGCATCGTACCAGACTCCAATTTCACTCGCCGGTTGCGTTGTCAAAACCCGCAACAATGTGCGCGAGGGATCTTGGTTTGTGTTGGACTCCGCGGGATCTTTTCGCGCTTGGGTATTTTCTCTGCCGGACATTGTGGGTTGCTCTGTCCTTCTTCGTTCTCACAGTCAGTTCTGGCCGTGTACGGTGTTGAGTGGCTTTCTCAACCAGTGTTCGGCTAGGGATTGAAGTCTTGCTCAGTTGTTTGGAAGGTCGGTGGTAACGTCTAGCTTTGAAATCGGAAACACCGTGGAACGAACCTGTATCTAGGCCAGTTCTTCGTAATCATGGCACATGCCTTCTCGTTGGAACCAACCGTTAAGATGACGGACGGATTCGTGTCTCGATTGGCTGTTGATTATGGTGTTCGTTGTCGACGATAACATCGTCTTGCCGTTGTATTCTCGAACCTGGAGGTTTTGAAAGAGGACCGCTTGGCCTTCGCAGTCGTTCAGCAGTTCCGTGAAGTCGGGCCAGAGGCCCAACGTAGCCATCCTTAACGATTCGTCGATTAGAGTGACGTTTCGTTTTTCCCGCATTCTGCCATCCTGTCATTTGATAACTTGCATCGGCCCAATCTCGAAGACAACGCCAATCAGATCCACAGATCCAGTGGTTTTTCTGTTTAGGAGCTCTACGATTGTCAGCAAATCGCTGTGTAGCGATGGGTAGCTTTCGTCCGCGAGCTTCGTGATCTTGGTCCACTGGAAAATTAATGTGTCCTTAGAGGATCGTTCTTGTGCATGTTATCGATCGCAATTTCATATACCCTATTCTCGCGCGTATAACGAACCCTATCCCAGACCACAAAAAGTTCAAAACTCTGCCTGACAGATGGAAAATGTGTGTTCTGAAATTTCACATGGTGTATCCGATGGGCCTCTATCCTGACAAAGTCCCAGAACGAACATTTTCATCAGTCGGGCAAAGTTCTGAACTTTTTCATGGTCGGAAAAAGGGTTCGTTATACGCGCGAGAATAGGGTGTTTCCTTTTCATAGGTGGCACCAACTTTAGTTCGGGCTTGTTTTTGTGAGAGTTAACTTCGACGGATGATTCGTTACTCGATATTGGGCGTTCGCGGGACTTGTTCCTTTACTACGTAGGACTGTGAAACTGAACCGACTTTTACAGTTTCGTAGACTGTCTTGGCAACTTCATCCCACGCTTTCACTTGGATTTCGGCCGACTCGTCTTGCAGCACGAAGCTGACGACGTATAGGGACGTGTCCTCACGTGAGCGTTGCTGTCGCATCGTCTTCGAATACACGCGGCCTTCCACTTGTGCCAAAATCGCTTTGCTCGCTTGTATGTCGTTGATGCGAACACGACGGGCACTTGGTGGTTGTTTGGGAGCAGGTGGTGATGCAGCTGTTTTGACGTAGGACTACGTCTAATGAATTGCTTCTAGGGGAGCATCCATCGACAATTTGAGAGAGGGCTCTCACTCTCGCCTGCAACGGAAGTTTACATGGAGACCAGCCGGCGGCTTTCTGCTGTCGACGTTAGCTTAACACCTATACTCGCAGGAGGGCGCTCCATCGCCCGCAGCATCCATGCTAACAGCTCTTCTCCCGTGAGGGCGCTGCCATCGCCGCTTCGGACGGCGTCTGTTTCGAACGCCCTGAGCGCGAGCAAGCGCGACTGCTGGGCCGAAATCGATGCTGCGTATTCCCACCTCTGGCAACCACCCATCTTACAGTCCTGTGTCACTACTGGAAGCACTTCAACTTCAACGTGAACGTTTAAAACACGAAATGAGCACTTAAGCCAACAATTACCTCAGCATCGTTACCTTGAAACCGGCCAACATGGTCCAACATGGTCAGGGAAGTTTTCTCAGGAAACGAAGGGGCTAGCGCATCAACCAAGGGGGAATTATCCTGGTGAATGAGACATGGTTGATAAACGACGAAGCCCCACCACACATACCCGAGTATGAATGGGTAGGGAGCAATAGAACCGACATCGGCGAGAGAAACGCAAAAGCGGGAGTGGGAATTCTCATCCCGTGCGATCTCGGCCAAAAGCTAGCGGACAGGATTGGGCGAGACTTTGCAGCCGCCAGAATTAAGATAGAAACTGACGAATGGCTAATCATATCAGTATACGTGGCACAGTGGGCCGGCGACGGACAAAAGTAGTTCCCTCTCCCAAAGCGTGCCGCCGCGCCGTCTGGTTGAGAGCGGCTAAAAGGTGATCTAAAGGAGGTGATTATCTATGGTTTGCCTTTGAAACGTAGGCCAATTTCGGGAACCCATATCTACCAAATAAGTTCAATGTTGATAAGAGCATACGTTGAGGAGGTCAATTGAAAATTAGAGGGGATCTGGCTATAATGTTGGGCACGAACTCCAAGCCTCGGCGTGTTCTCCCGGGGGTTAACCCGACCGGAAATTTCTATCCGCAGGTCTCCGCAGCTCAAATCTGTGCCGAAGTATTCTACGAAGCCTAAGGAATCAGAAAAACCTTCTCTCGACTTGTCGCCCGCTGTAGCTCACTTGCCGTAGTGATTTTCTGTACGCGTCCGCGGCAGCTCTCCGAGCCACGGCTTAGAGTTCGTGCGAAATCCTCTCTAACTTTTAGTTGAGCTCCTTGACGTATGCACTCATCATCATTGAACGTATTCGGCAGATATCGGTCCTAAAAATTGGCCCACGAACTAAAGACAAACCAAAAATGAAATCAGCCTTTGTATCCTCGTAGCCAGACGGCGCGGCGGCACACTTTGGGAGAGGGAACTACTTTTGTCCGTTGCCGGCCCACTGTGCGTGGCCCATGAAAAAGGGAGACAAAATGCTAGATTATTCGAAGAATTGACAGAATTAATCGAGCAAGACGGAACAGGACAAACACATGTCATTGTTGCCGGAGATATGAATGCTCATATATCGCAATTCGCAGAGCAGGAAGATGCCAGAGGATGGCTCCTGAAAAACTTCGCTAGCCAGAATGGGCTGATGATAGCGAATTTGTCTGACAGGTGCCAAGGTCGATACACGCGGAAAAGCGCGGTGATTGACTACATTCTATGCAACGTCAACGCGTGGGAGAAACTCGAACGAATGGAAGTTGACGAAGAGAGGATACGAACACGGATATCCGATCATAATTTACTCTCAGCTGTGTTCAGAACGGGCACGGAACGAAAGGAAAGAATCAAACGGAGAAACCAGTCAAGGAGAGTTGCAATAGTAGACAAGAACCGGGTCAACATGGCAACAATGGAGGCGATCACATCACAACTGGTCAGAAACCTACCAGGATCATATGAATTCCTGAGTGATACTATCCTCAAAAATATTATTAGGTGCACCAAGAAAATTAAGGTGAATGATGAATATCCGATCATGAACGGGGAAATCTCCAGGATGGTCAAAGAAAAGAAACAACTCAACAAACAGCGTAATACAGCCAGAAAGAGGGGAGACGAGACCGAACTGCAGAGAATAGCGGTGGAATTCGAACAGGTTCAGAATAGAATATACGAAGAAGTTGGCAGAGAAACATCTAGACGCAACATGGAATTATACAACCGGATTATCAGGGCACCCAGAGAACAGAGAGCAAAACGTTTCTGGAAATACACTCGCAAAGAAGATAGAAAAAATCAGAAATGGATATGCCCAGCGGACGAACTCGGCCAAGACATCCCAGGTGAGAGAATGAAACCATATCTGACGGATGTGCTGAGAACACTACTCGAGAGCGAGAGATCGAGTGAGGGAGCGCCGACGAACACTGGTAGCCCCGACATGCTACATGCGTCTGAGTTATCCATCAGCGCACAGATGGTGGAAGACGCGATCGGAAAGATATCCACAGACTCAGCGAAAGGGCTGGATGAAATCCCCGCATATGTGATCAAATCTATCGGAATGGCCGGCCACGAGTATCTGGCCCGAATGTTCACCGCGATAGCAAATGAATATATATATAGCGATAGCAAATTCAGATCTGTACAATTCTGAAACTTCCCTTGTCAGTGATTCGGAGACTGTGGTTACCGCGCAAGGTGTCTCCTGTCGACGGATTCCAAACGAGTTTCGTTAAACGGGTCCCCGTTCGGTGCGATTTGGAGGCGGCTGTTTCGGTCCGTCCAAAACTTGCTCTAGATTCTAGCCCCGTGGACTTCGACTCCCCTTCTTGAACCTACGTGCGTAGAATCCATGAATTTCTCAGAAAGGGCTTCAATACATTATAACAACTGTGACCTCGTTTTCAATCATTCTGCATCATTGCTGTCGTGCATCGATCCCGGACGGTCCTGGCGTCGCTGAGGCAGCTTCACTGATAGCTGTAGATATGATTCGTTAAAATGATGATGTGGACCGGTGAAGATTGCGGCTTCGATGATGCTGTATTTTAGAGTTTTCACAGCAAGACGTGTACCGTTGCAGAGTCGTGGGGGATTAATGTTGCGCAATAAAATAATGGGCACACCGATCTTCACTGCCAGTCCGTGAGGGGGCATGCCAGGAAGATCTAGCGGGACACGCCGATTGGGCCCCAGAGTCGATTGGGCCCCGGTGCCGGTTGGGCCCCGGTGCCAATCGGGCCCCGGTCCCATTTGGGCTCCGATCCCATTTGGGCCCCGGTGCCGATTGGGCCCCGGTGTCTATGGCAGGTTTTCCTTTAAGGTCTATCAGAGTTGCAGGGCGTCCAATGATTGATTGATTGATCATTCGGTCCCGAGATCGCAGTTGCTGATATAGTTATTATAATGCGAATATTGATTGAAATTTCCTTGAAATCGCATCGGGGAATCTCCCATCGAATCACCGCGAGAAAAGTTTCAGAAGACCCTTGCGATAGCATATGCAGTTCAGTTCTGTTCAATGTTGGTTTATTGAGGACGGGGCTGCCGACATCGTGAGGCTAGCCCCTCGTCTTAATATTCGGTGAGATTATCTACAGAGTACACAATATATACACGTCAAGCTGAAGTATTAATCTTCCCAGCTCTCCGGAGTCTGAGGGCTTCGGTTGTTCGTCTACGGCACATCGCGGCCAACGTGGGAGTCAGATATGCAGGGGATTTTTTCAATCAAGAGCTTGGTTACGAGACACTACAGCGTAATTCAAATAAGAACGATCGTCTATTGTCTCGCGGAATCGGTTCGAATCGAGAAGGCTCGTTCGACCTCCCATGATGCGATCGGCGCAAATTCAAGGAAGAGAGCATGTTGCGGAGACAATTCTGCTCCCGTGTGTCTTTATTGCCCCTAATTACATCTCGCATTCGACATAGCTCACCATCAATGAAACCGTAGTTTCCGTTTACCACGTGGTCGGAACAATATTCATAGAAATCCCAGCCCTGGATATGATCATTCCATCTTTTGACCCATTTCAACTTCTGATGGAACCTCTGGGGAAACCTTCGCCATACACACCGGGGCCCAATCGGCACCGGCGCCCAATCGGCACCAGGGCCCAAATGGGACCGGAGCCCAAATGGGACCGGGGCCCAATTGGCGCCGGGGCCCAATTGGCGCCGGGGCCCAATCGGCACCGGGGCCCAATCGACTCTGGGGCCCAATCGGGGTGCACCGAAGATCTAGAGAGTTCAGAAATTCCGTTGGAAAATTGATGACCTGCTCCGTTTCTTGTATTGTATCGATCGAGTTATAGCTTCGGAGTTCTCCCGGGATGGCGCCAAGGATGTGGTCATTGATAGCGTTTACGGTTGGATTCCTCGGAGCTAGAATGGCTCGGCCACTCAACCAGGAGCGGTTCGTGTAGTTTTGCGCAAGTTCGGGGAATACATTGTGAAACAACTCCTCCTGGGATACAACGGTGCGGCAAAAATCCGTAGGCAAGGTGATATTCTGGGTTGAAGCATCAGTAGGTACCTCAGCGTTACCAATCGCAAGTAGTTGTTTTACGAACGTCTCAGCGGTCGAATCATTTTGCAAGAATACTCTCATGTTCGTCTTGAGCGTCGCTTTGACCACATGTCGCCACAAATACGATGATTTCAAACATACTTCTAATTCGTCTGCTGGGGTCGAACGTGGTATCACCGGCAATGTTTGCCGAAAATCACCCGATAGTAACAGAAGGGCCCCGCCGAAGACTCGTCGCTGAGATCGGAAATCGCGTAGCGTGAGGTCGAGAGCTTCTTGTGAGCCATGGTCACTTCGTCCCAAATGATCAAATCGCACGCTTGTAGGATGCGTCCCATAGGGAAACGGCCATCGTCCCGCACAACAAACGAAGAGCAGACGACGAGCAGTAAGGGTGAACGCATGCCGTCGGAGGCGGGCGGTCGGAGGCACGGAGAAAATGTCGCAATTCCCGAGAGCGAGCCCGCTATGTCAGCGGAGAAATCGCGGCGGTATGCAGCGTTCTTGCGGTGGACTGTAGGTAGCGCGCGCCCTGCGACCTGCGACACAGGTTCATAGTTGATCTTGACGGATTCCGCGGATCGCACTAGCTGCAGGGAGCGGGTGACGGAGAAGGAGGTTAATCCTTCAATAGTAGAGCCTGGCTCTCAGCTTCCAAACTCGCCTAACGCGTCCAGTTGTGGCCTCGGAAGTGCCCCCCCCCCCCCGATCGGTTGCTGCAGGGTCCCATCCGGTCACAAACCTGCACTGAAACAACCTCTGGATTTTCGACAAGCGATGGAGCAGCCAGGTTAAGGGTCGATCTTCACCTGATGAAGATCTTCCCAAAGGCTTGGTTAGAGCCCCCACAGGTTCCTCACTAATCGCTAGCGTGGTATGCCACCCGGGGATGCCAGGCTCTACTATTGAAGGATTAACCTCCTCCTCCGTCACCCGCTTCCTGCTGCTTGTTCGATCCACGGAATCCATCAAGATCAACTATGAACCTGTTTCGCGGGGCGCGCGCTACCTACAGTCCACCGCAAGAACGCTGGACACCGCTGGGATTTCTCCGCTGACATAGCGGGCTCGCTCTCGGTGATGACGACGTTTTCTCCGTGCCCCCGACCGCCCGCCTCCGCCGGAATGCGTTCATCCTCACTGCTCGTCGTCTGCTCTTCGTTTGTTGTGCGGGACGATGGCCTAGACTCGTCCCATACCAGAGGTCTTCGAGACACCGCAAACGGGCGTTTCTAGGTGATGCGAATTCAGAGGCAGTTTGAAAGCAGAGTGCGCTGTGCGACCACCGTCTAACAATGTGGCAGTGATTCCGGACTAGACATCAGCTCCCGTAGTACGGAGTACGGTCCGTACTTTCCGTACTTCCGTACTCTCAGTACGGATGATTACTGTTGCCCATTCCGAAGACCGCCATATCACTTCCTTTGTATATATACTTGCAAATGTACTTGATTGCTTTCACCGAATTGCACATTCGACGTTGATATGAGCCTTGAAATTTTTCGAGAGCAACGGAGAGTACGGCACAACCCAACGGTTGTCGACGGTTTCATTGACGTGCATCGTAGCTGTGGGTGCATCAACAGTTGTTGGTCGTACCCTTAACATCGCGTTATGGCCCCCGTCCTGAACCGACCTCCGACGATACAATGGATAGCCGTCATTTCCAGTAATGGTGTGAACGGTAAAATCTCTAGGATAGCGCTTCGTGCATCTGCCATCTTTCATGCACGGCGACGCACGATTCCGGTCACCGCAAGGCCCATGAATCATCCCCGATCGGGAATCTCTGCACAAATGACGTCATCAATTTGGTCAGGTCTCAATTTGTCCGTCAACCAAATGAGCAGATGAGCGTGTGGGAGCCCGCGCTTCTGCCACTCGACTGACAATACATCCAACAACGCACCGTGCCGAAAACGCGCTGTTTAACAATGAACGCCAAGAACTTAGAGAGTTTCTGTCTGAATACGCTGGTGCTTATATCTGGACGATCCGTAGAACTCTGAGAAGGCATCAAATTTTGCGCGATTTCCTCCCATGCAGGATTACACGTGAAAGTTATGAAGAGATCAGGACGACCATACGCGCGAACATAAGTCAAAGCATCTTGTGCATACTCGTGCATATGACGTGGGCTCCCAGTGGAAGTAGCTGGAAGAATCACCCTCCGGTCCGAGTCATCAGCGTTGATAGTCGCATCGGAAGCAACGGCATCATGCAACTGCGTGTAATTCTCTGATCTGAGCTTCGCTTGATTTAATCGGAGGAAGCGGAGTCTTTCGCTCTCGATTTTTACGTACATATCGACAGCGAACTGATGAAAAAACTGATTGAACCTCAGAAGGTGGTTGTCAGGGTTCTCACGGACCATTAGGCGATACGCCTAGAAATTCATTGAACTCACCCTCTGGCTCGTTTCTTCACCGGTAGAGGGATCCCGCATCCTGAAGTTGAAATGGTATCCGTCCTCACCTCGCCAAAACAACAACGGGTATTGCAGGGCATCATAGGCGCGATTCGTATCCGCAATCCACTGGAAAGGGCCAGATCGGCGGTGGATAGCGATATCACGGGGGTGGAAGGTATCTCCGACCATGACGACGGCAACATCATCCGTGGTTGGGGCGTTGAATCGTCCAGCATGTTGTCCTACCGGCGTTTTATCGGACCGGATAACGACAACGTACTCATCCGTGGGCATCTCGCTTTCGAGAGCTGTACGAAACCTGCGGATCCAAGGATTATGCTGATGAAGAAAATCTTGCAGCGCAAGAACTATCGGTTGTCTAGTATCGCTATTGAATCGAAGACGCTGAAGCGCTTCCTCTTCCCTGTTTCCCATGAAATAAATTTGAAGAAAAGTTGTTCACCTTCCGGCACAGGTAAGAGTGAACCCACCGTATGATAAACCTGCCGTTGAACCTTGAATATTGGCAAATAATCGTAGCGAATTATTTTAGTGGCTCCAAAAGACGTCATTTGGAAGCAGGGATTGTACTTACGGGTACACCCCATTTGGGCGCCAGATTCTTTGGGCGACGGAGTTTTCTGGGCCACGGGACAATTGGGCGACGGGACTTTCGGGCTGACGGTAATGTCCAAATGAACCGTCGCCCGAATGTCTCGTCGCCCGGTTGTCTCGTCGCCCGGGTGTCCCGTGGCCCAGAAAACTCCGTCTCCCCAAGAATCTGGCGCCCAAATGGGTTGTACTCCGTATATTCTTGAGGAAATGTTTGGAATCCGACGTAAGACCAGCAAGCAGTCCTGAGAGCGGTTCCGGGGGTGGGAACAACACAGGCATTTTCACCTTCCCGTTCAGACAGCACAGGCCAGATGGTTCAGCGCGGAACTTTCGAGCCCGACAATGGTCGCAAACTTTGTCCAATCCACCTTTTCTAACATCGGGATGTGCGCCGTAGTCGATTGTCGGCACGTGATTGAAAGCGGGATGGGACAGCTCAACCGGAGGGCGCTGCATGAACCTCGTTTCACGAATAGCTCCCGGACGCGTTCCAACTAGGCTTCTCAGCGGTCTCAGGACCGCGGTTAAAAACCGCGGGACCCGCGTGTTTTCGGCGGGTTCTACCCGCGAAAAACCGCGTCCCCTTGCGGGAAAAACCGCAAAAAAACCGCAAGAGAGAATGTGAGACATTTGCGTAGATATAGCATCCGTCGCGGGTCTAGTGAAGCTCCGTCATCGAGGGAAGCTCATAGGCGAGCAAGATACGCGCCGACTATGAACTGCCATGCGAAGAGGATCCGTAGTCCTAACTGGCTTCAGACGAGATCGAGATACATTCTCGATCATCTTCAAGAACTTGCTGATAGAAGAGGTTTGGTCTCTCAAGGTCAACGTGCCTGTGGAAGAATCTGAACTCTCGTGGCGGTCTGTGTTTTGCCCATCCACGTTGTCGAATAACATAACGAAAGTTCACCAGTCTAACGCGAAAGAAGATTCGCGCGAAGAGCTCGTGCGATTCCAAAACGGCGAAGGCTAGGGCAAGTTGCTCAATAAATGCATTCGAGTTCTGGAGGCCATCCCCCCTACATCCGTGCAGTGTGAGCGCATTTTCAGTACAGTTCGCTCTCCACTGGGAGAAAAGAGGGCCAGACTCACTGCTGAAACTCTGAACAATATATTGGTGATACGGCGTGCTCTTCAGTGTGGGATCAACGTTCCCTAGATAAAGTAAATCAGTTGTGCTCATAAATGTGCGGGCTTTTTCGTTGATCTGACACGATTAAGCTCATCGCCCTTGCTTGAGAACAGTCCCGAGGCGGGCAGGACGATTGCGGGTATTTTGCGGTTTTACCCGCGGGTTTCCCGCCACGGGTCGAAACCCGCGCGAGACCCGCGGTCCCGAAACTTGCGGGTATTTGAGAAGCCTAGTTCCAACATGCGAGGCGCGCACGTCCGAGGTCAACGCCGACGGTTGGCGATCCGCAACCGGCACTCCAGAACTCGGTGCAACACGGGAAGTGCTCGGGACCGTCAGCAACGTCGTGGGCTGCATGCACTGCGGCTCACGATTTGCACCCAAGCGCGTTGCCATACGCGGACGCAGTTGGCGTTCCCCTACCGACTCTCCAGGGAGGAGCTGGACTGATCCAGTTGCATGATCCTGTCTAGAACTGGAATCAGCACGCGAAGTGCTCGGCGATGACACTGACGTCGATGGTTGAGACCTCTCAAGCTTACTTTTCCGGGCCTTCGTGCTGTCACGGCTGAGACTCGAACGTTTTGGAGCGGGCATGTCGATCCGTACCAACCACCGCCTATGCTGCCGGGAGTAAACAATGACTTTGGCGACACTGTGACTGACAACGACGCGCGCAATTTGAACATCAACTCTGACGGTAGGACTCTATCAACGGGATTGACAGAGCGGCGCGCAATTTGAACCGCGAAGTTCGCGCTGAGGGGAAGGACGATGTTTTTGAGTTTTCTTGAGATTCCTGTTCCTTGGGGGACCTGGGGGGGATTTGAGGTAGCCTATGTCCGTCGTCGGGCCCTTGCGCGGCGACCTGCGAGATTTCAGCGGACTCCGGGCCGTGGTTTGAGCGTGATGCTGGCCATTGCACGTGGCCGCAAGTTGCCATTTATTTAGTAGACTAGCGTACCCAGCCGCGCTTCGCCGCGGCGTTGAACGTCTTGCAAGAGCGCGAAGTCGGTGATGAAATGGGAGAGCGATGAAGTACCACGCAGCCGCGGTCCAGACAGGGTTCTGTACGGGTACCCGCGAAGACGGACCGCGACTCCAAGGTTCCCGGCGAGAAAAATTTGAGCGATCGGAGGAGGAGGAACTCCTCGGAGGACTCGGGAACAGGCACCCACTATTATCCTGTGGTTACCGACGGCCTCCAGTCGGAACCACGGTGCCGCGGGTCCCTGACTGACGTCACTGTCGTGAGCTTCTGGCTTCCTTCTGGAACAATGGCGCTCTTTAGACACCAAGCGTGGCGGTATTGAGTCAGTAGCCCCGTTCGAGTCCGTTTTCCCGGGACTCCCGAGAGCGGCTTTCCCGAGAGCTGTCCTGGTCCCCGTTCAAGTCCGTTTCCTTAGGATTTCCCGGGAACGGCTTTCTCGGAAACAGTCCCGGTTCCCGCTCAAGTCCATTTTTCCGAGATTTCACGGGAACGGCTCTCCCGAGAACAGTCCCGGCCCCCGTCAAAGTCCATTTCCCCCGGATTTCCCGGTGCCGGCTTTCCCGAAAACAGTCTCAGTTCCCGGTATCTGCGCGTTTTCCCGGGCGTTCCCAGGGACGGCTTCGCGGAGAACAGTCCCAGTATCCGACATCTGTGCGTTTCCCCGGGCTTCCCCGATAACGGCTTTCCCGTGAACAGTCCCGGTTCTCGCTCAAGTCCGTTTTCCCGGGACTCCCGAGAGCGGCTTTCCCGAGAACTGTCCTGGTCCCCGTTCAAGTCCGTTTCCCCCGGATTTCCCGGCGCCGGCTTGCCCGAGAACGGTCTCGGTTCCCGGTATCTGCGCGTTTACCCGGGCGTTCCCGGGAACGACTTCGCCGAGAACCTTGCCGCGTACCCCCGTACCCCCGCCCGCGGCGCCCATACCCCGTAACCCGCGTACCCCGGTTCAAGTCCGTTTTTCCGGGACTCCCGAGAGCGGCTTTCGCGAGAACTGTCCTGGTCCCCGTTCAAGTCCGTTTCCTTAGGATTTCCCGGTAACGGCTCTCCCGAGAACAGTCCCGGCTCCCGACATCCGCGCGTTTCCCCGGGGACGGCTCTCCCGAGAACTGTCCTGGTCCCCGTTCAAGTCCGTTTCCCCCGGATTTCCCGGTGCCGGCTTTCCCGAGGACGCCGGCTTGAGACGTAAGTGCGGTACAGCGATACGCCGGCGAAGGTGACCCCGGCGAGCTACGGCGAGACATGGCTCTCAGAAGGAATAGTACACAGCTGCCAGGACTCACCGTTCACGACTGGACGCGGGGGCGCGTGGAGTAGGCAGGGCCTCGTGACCGGGCCGTGCTGTGGCTGCGTTTTCCCGTCTCCTCCGTTTCTGACGCTTCGCGGCTACGCTAACGCGACTGAGGTTGGAACGTTTGCGCGTAGGCATGGCGGACAAGGACACGAACTGCAGCTCGGGACGATAAAACACGCGAAACAGACTGCAAGCACGCACGTGACGGTATGCCGGCGACTGAACGAAATCACGGTAAGTTACCGGCCGCAGGCGCACACGTGAACAGCGCGGCGGCACCGCGGCGCGCGATTCGAAAGCCGGTCTTCCCGAAAAAAGAAAAACGAAGTTTTTTGGTTTTCTTGAGATCACGGCGTCTTGAGCCTTCTGCGGAGGTCTGACGGTCGCCTATGTCCACCGCCGGGAAGCTGGGCATCTGTTCGCGAAGTTTGACCGCGATCCGAACGGAGGTTTGGGCGTGATCCGGGCACGACCGCGCGGCCCAAGTTTGCCTTTTATATATTAGGATAAAGAAAAGCATCCTTGCGAAGGAACACATAGTGACAAGTTGCTAAGCTTTTTGGATTTGCCTTTTATATATTAGGATGAAGAAAAAGAAATTTGACATGAGCCCCCATGGGAAGCTCGCAGTCCCCACGGCCTATGGAGGAAATTTTCATCAGCCGTTTTTCATGTCTCCAGCAGACCAACCGATCGCGCCCTGTCTGCTTCGAATCGGAGTCGGACAGTTCGCTGACCTCCCTTGTGAGTCGTGAAAATTTGACAGTATCCAGCACTTTCCTCAAACCAGGCTTCAGGTTTCGAGTGGAGCCAGCGAGCGTTCCTCATGTGATGTTGTGACCCACCTTTTTTATTAGAATTATCTTCCAGACGACATCTCGTACCTATTGTTTGCCGACGATCTTAAACTCTACTCGAACATACATTCTGATCGTGATATCCGTAATCTCCAGTTGGCGCTCGATCGGGTGTCTCTTTGGTGTGAACATAATAATATGAGTATATCTGTGTCAAAGTGTGCTACAATCCAATACGGCCGACACGAGGCAGTGTATTATATCAATGGCGTCGCTGTTCCTAAGATGCCGGTCATCAAGGACCTCGGTGTGTTGATTACCCCTAATCTCGATTTTTCGGCGCATGTTGTTGAACTTGCTGCATCCTCCCGCAGACTTATCAATATGATCTTCAGAAGTCTGATAATAAGTGACCCCATGTTATTCACACACCTCTATAAGTCGCTTGTACTGTCCAGAATTCTCTATTGCTCCCCAGTATGGAGACCATTCCTCGTAAAACATGGAAAACTTTCAGAGGGTATTCAGAAGTATTTCTTCCGAAGACTAGGGCTCCAGTGTCGTTGGGACCAGTCGACTGACTGGCAGAGTCTTGAGTCTATGTTCGATCGGATTGACGATAGGTTGTTCCGACTAATTTGCCTTAATGGTGACATAACACACTTCGTCGATATCAGACCCACGGCACTCAGAAAGAAAATAAGCATCTCCCCTCTGGCCTTCCCCCGTACAGATACTGTTCGACACACCTTCTCCTGGCGACTAGTCAGTAGGTATAATCGTGAGGGAATACCACCCTATTTGAATTACCTTCATGTTAATAAAGAGACTATTGATTGATAGGTCTGGAATCTCCGTTCTGATCTCCGTCGATCCCGGGAGCTCAATGAAGCTCGTGACTCCGTCGTGGCACCTTCGATCCAACATTGAGCGAGACTCTTCATAGTCTCAAACTTCAAAGTCAAGGAAGGCATCTCGCTCTACAATGTGTCCGAGCCTATGCAAGGTACATTGGATGCTAGATGGTGTTTGAATATGCTTCTGGAGCGGCGGATATCTTGTTCGAGCTGATGCTCTAGGACGAACTGAAGGAAACGCAGGTCCAACCACCGAGGAAATACGGATCTCCTCCGGGAATGCGAACAGTAATTGCAATCGGAATGGTGCTCGGCAGTCGGATCCGCTTCTACTAAGGATTGCTTCGTCCAAAAACGCTACGTAAGGAAGCCTGCTGCACTTGAAATTCTTACAGGTGATCGAGGAAACCCATCCTGGTTTGTATCCTGTTCATGGGTGCCCGCGGACGACAACACTGAGGTCAAGAGGTGCGAGCCTGAGGATCCCGGTTTCACCTCATCGACGGAAGAAGAAAGAATTCGTTTCAAGAGTTCAATACGACGCGTTCTGATATTAGATTGAGTGGATCAAATCTGAAGCAGATCCATGCGAGCCTTCATAGATTCGTCGGCCGCGAAGCGATTCTGTTTGTCGATCCGGTCGGGAGTTCGTCCATCGTGGATATCCGCCCTGAGTGTTCTTTTTGTTTGATCAGGCATCGCTTCTCTGGCGCCATATCACGCTGAGATCGTAGCCACTCAGATAATGAGCGAATAGAGTCATCGAATTCTAATTTTCAGAGGGGCATCGGCTCATGGGGTTGATCCTGATGATCACGAGGCAGCTCTGCCCCTAAATTCACATCGGAATCCGTCGCGGATTTTGAAACCACTGCGAGTGGCTCCGGTCGGCCGAAAGCTGGGTCACTTGCATGTGAAGAATAGCTGGCACGCCCAAATATATGAAATACAGTGGATTCCGCTTAATCGGACCAAAATAGCCCAGTCCCGATGTGGTCCCATTAGGCGGAATCCACTGTATCCGTACACTGCCGACTTAGTGGGTGCAGGCTCGGTTCAACCCGACGAGATCTACCGCCTGGTAGTTTTTCAGCTCAGCAAGAGTTTCAGCCCAAAATGAATTTCAGCGACAGAATAGTTACGGCTCGGGATTATTCTCAGCTTTGAGGAGTTATTTCAGCCTAGGAAGAGTTTTGGCTCGAGAATGTTCATGACCCTTGACGAATCAGCTCCCAGGAAAGGTTTCCGCAGGGGGCCAGATTGGTCCCGCGAGAGCGCGAGCCCTTGTCACCCGCTGCCTCACAATCAGAAGATCTCCATTGGACCTTTGTCCGACGACAGCAGCTGGAGGAATTCCTCCCACAACTTGCGCGACGATACTTGAAGGCTTGAAGGTTTCGACTCACTGGAAGCTGCTCGCGCACCTCGATCTCCTCGAGGTCTGCGGCACGACTGTGCTCGGACAAAATTCAGGACAGGATGAGGAACATTTTTGATGCATATTCTATCGATCCGTCCGTACTATGATTCCCAATTCCAAGCTCAGTTCTTCGATCGCACTGATGTCGGTATCCCAATGGCGAGAATCGCGCGATGGCTCAGGATACGAGATCTATCTATACGAGAAATCCTCCGTGAACTCTGTGTGGTTGAATCTTCGTACGGAGATTTCACGCTCAGATTCCGTCGGTATCGTCCACAAGCGAACGGAGAATCTGAACTAGCAAACTCGAAGGGAAAACTCAACCTCAGAACTCACCCGTTCGAGTCTCTCATCGATGGTGGAAACGAGAATTCCACTATGATGACCCCAAAAATGGTTTGCGGAACCCGCGGGTTCCACGGAAGCCAGGTTGGGGAACGCTGTAATAGGTGTAAGAAGTTCTGCTCCATCCAAACTCTCTCACCGCATCCTCTCCACTTACGGAGATCGCGGCAGCGTTGTTCTACGGAGACTAGTTCGGTTAGAGAAGTGGAAGTATCGACATGTAAATCGATTTTGTTCCAAGGTAAATTGAGGATTCTGATTAACCGTTTCTCACACCCATGAACCATGCCTTCGCTGAATCTAGACCTAAGTAGGGTACTAACATAATAAAATTTTGTTCCAAGTACCAAAATCGGTTGTCGTGAATTCCGCAGAATTAGATAGGATACCGAAATAAGATCTTGGATACCAGTTGATACGAATCCCGAACGTCCGCCTGAATCGGGCTTCCGCATCACAGTTCCGTCCCGTCAACCGTTTCTTGAACATGACTCGTCGATGACCACTCGTCTTCACAGTACACTTTCCAAGATTTCGCCGTCTTCCAAACCATATGAAAGGATCGTACTGAAGGCCTTCAGTGCATACTCTCAGAGGACCACGAGGCCGGGCAAACCGTCCACCTAGCAAGTAACTCCCCTCGTCCAATTGAATTCTAACGTGGCAACTGACTGACCCGTATCCTTTCCTCCTACAGCCGGTCCATCCGGCGGGTGCTCCAATCCGAAACGACGAACGTTCCTGCGGGATATACTTCCAGGAAATACAGCTCGTCTCATCCTAGGGCGTGTCGAAGCACGAGATACCTTCCGCCCAGGCAGACATGGCCCCTCCCGTTTGGCATTCGTTCTGAGGGACGGAACGGCGACCGTCAACATCGTAGCCTACGGCGAGACAGCTACTAGGTTCAACGACACGATAACACTTGGCAACTGTTGTGAATTCACGAATTCCGTCAACACCCGAATCCCCTCCAACACAACCTCGTTCGGAGCTCGTGTTGACGCAGGTATTAACCAACCGTTCCATCCTCCTATACTCCCATCCACACTCAACCTCCGCAGTCAATTCAGTGGTCCGACCTCTCTTACAGCTCACAATCAGCCGTTACCGTTCCTGTGATTGAGGTCAAGAAGACCTCTCTCCGCGACCAACTGACTCTACCAATACAAGAATACGTCAACGTGGCGGCCGTAGTCTACATGACCAAAGATCCACGGGTCGTCCAATGTTACGATACCCAGGAACGTAGCCGATGAACCGTTCTGCAGGTGGATGAATCCGCCAAACTTGTTTGACTGACCCTCTGGGGTCCTCATTCAGGTCGACTCAATGTTGCCGAATGCACCTCCGTCGTCCTGCAATGTCTCCAAACCCAGAACTACAACGGCCGCCGGACGCTTACCAACACCTACAACTCCGTCATCAACAAGAACTCTCCAACGGATGACCCAGACAGACTGCGCCCGACCCGTTGGTGGTCAACTCTTGATCCCACCCAGGACTTCGAAGAGATACTCCTTGAAGTACTTTCAACATCCTCCCCGCACGTCCCGACCCTCAGCGCAGAATAATAAATCGACCAATCGGTCACTTACAAATCGTCAATGGGGCACTATAACTCGTCGATAACTAGAATAATGCAGTCTTTTCTGAAGGTTCTATCCGACGCCGCGTTTCTCAGCTCTTAGCATTCGGTAGTGCGATTGGCGAGTAAGGTCAAATCTGGCGCAGGCGTCAATTTGGCGCAGGCGTCAATTCGGCGCATTCGTCAATCTGGCGCAAGTTCAGAAGACCCCATTGACCAAACCCAACCAAATCCCAACCTAACCCGATCTAGCCTAACCTAACGCGCGCCAGATTGACGCGTGCGCCAAATTGACGCCTGCGCCAGGTTAGGGTTCGCGCCAAATTGACGCCTGCGCCAGATTGGTTTGCACCCGCCGTGGACACGTCAAGGTTCCACCTGAAATGTCAATATCGGTCTCCGATGCGCAGTAGGGGTTCCCCACTGAATGCGCGCAGGAATCAATTGCGCGCACTCAGACCCGCACGCATTTAGCCTTCTCACGCATTTGGTTCCCGCGCGCATTCAGTACGGAACCCCAGGCCTGGTCTCGACGAGGGGTCCCCACTAGTTGCGCGCATTCAGTCCTGCGCGTTCAGGCTTGCGCGCATTTAGCCTTGGCGCGCAACTAGTAGGGAGCCGCAGTAGGCGACCGTCGCGCCGACCCGCATCAGGGAATCGATAATACCTAGCGGGGAGTCTTGAATGCGGCTCGAATCCGTGTACAATCATTTTCTTGATCTGGTCGACGTGTTTCTCGAGTTCCCCATGTTTCGTCGCGAGATCTCGAGGCGTGTGTCGCGGCTGACAAGGGAGCGATTCATCATCATCGACGATGTTTCCAACGAACGAAGGAGATCGATCGACGACCGCAAATAGAAAAAGCAGGCTGCACAAGCGTCAGTTTCTCCATCCGTCCATTCTCTCAAGCGTTTCCCCTTGGTATTGTCGATTCATTTCCGTTACCCGCTTCTCCTGCGGGTTGAACTTTTTTAACGTAGGAGACGTTCTACCCCGGGCTACAGACCGGAACTCCGGACGGTAACGAAACCACTGCGAGTGGCTTCGATTGGCCGCAAGCTCGGCCACCAGCACGCCGACAATAGGTTGTACGCCATGGTGTGTGAAAATTTGCATGCACCACCGACTTTATATTCCTGGAGTACTTTTCTTGAGGAAGACACGCTCTTTCCATCGCGTTCGCTGGCAGAAACTCCCTCACTGTTCATCTCAGAGCAGACGACCTTCGTTCGGTTTCAGCCACTGATATTATTTGCCAAGGGCCGAGATAATTCCCTTTTGCGAACTGCTCTCCTAAGGGGTATTTCCAGTGTCTGTTCTGTACGGTCTCAATCGTGGTCTAGAGTGTTGCCCGTTTATCCTAGCCGGTCCGCGTCGTTGTGTTGAATGATCGGTGCTGTAGAATTTCGCCTTCATCGGCATTTCTGGACTACAACGACGTTAGAAGACTCGGTGAATTCGGCTTTGGGGGAACATCCATGATACACGATGACGACCGAAGGGCGCTCAAGACGTGCGCGTCAGAGGCCTGCAGGCGGCAGCGCGGAGACTCGCAGTCAGAAAGCCACAGGCGCATGATGTCCAATCTGCATCTTTAGATTTCCAAATGGGTTTTCCGCGACAATAATTTGGCCACGCCTGCATCGAGTGCAGTAGCTTAGCCAGCACGAAGCTTGCGAGGCCAAAGCTTCGTGATCCTTGAAGGCGCTCCACGATTCACGAAACTCAATCTTGGAATATTTGATAGGCTAGAATCAGGTCAACGCCGGGGCGAGATATTTTCCAGATTCGTGAGAAGAATAGGCTGGCTACGCCACTGATCTAGTGCGATCGGCCCTGATTCCGACTAGATTCGGACAAAGTCAGGCCTCTTCGCGTCGACACGTTCCGGCTGATGAGTTGTGAAAGGCAGGACGAGCTACTGTATACGTCTTGTCACTCCACATAGAATTCTGGGAGAATATTGCACGTGGCGGTGTACAATGGGTTTCCTTATATGCTCCCTGAAGATCTCCCGAAATCGACGAACAAGGGAACCTTGAATTCGTAGACCCCAATGATGAACCTAAGCTACCCCAAGCCAACCTACACACTGTCCTGATGACCTAGGATGAATATCTAGAGCTTACTCCGGGGCAACATTCTGTTCCGTTGAGTATCATATGTGATGAGCACGCTGGGAAGTTGTCGTTCCCGGATATCTATCGTGGTGTACCTCGGAGATTCCGAGATGGCATTCGGGTCACACCTTTCCCGAACGCAACGAGCGAAGTATGTAGTACTCTGCGATCGTCGCTGGGCAACTTTAAAAAATCTTTTGTACATAGCAGTGAAAATTCTGCGGCTACGAATTCTGCTGATCTACGTGCAGCGTTCCGTTTCAGTGGTGATTTGCACAATAACACACGTGAGATGATTGCGGATTGACAATTCCTGGAGCCGTACGCTGCACGAAATTCTGCGCTCCTGAAGTCAATACCTAACTCCGTACACCAGTGGTCGACGAGAGAGAAGGATTCATTCGCGATGTTCCGGCAATCGGGCAAACCGACTTTTTTCCTAACAATGAGTGCGAATGAGCTAGGCTGGCCTCATTCGTTTAATCTATTGAATAAGCTCCGAGAAGGAATTTCGCAGGAGGGAAACGAGGCTCTCGAAGAGCTTTCGTCTGCACGAAAAGCAACGTTAGTGAATTAGGATGCGGTTACCTGCAGCATTCAGTCCTGGATATTGGTCACCACAATTCTCCGGATCCTGCGATCCCCTACCATCAGTCCGTTCGCTCAGCATCATGTCATTGATTATTTTCTTCGGACTGATTCCAAGCTCGCGGTTCGCCGCACGTCCATGTGTTCCTATCGTTGCATGATACACCAAACGACGCAGTGTCCGAATACAGTAGAATCCCTATAATTCGCATCCCCGCTAATTCGAGGACCCCCGCTAATTCGCTATTCGCACTGATTCTTTCAGAATTTCGGTTAATTCGCCCATAGGCCCCATGTTAAACACTCCGATAATTCGCCGAATCCCGATAATTCGCTATTCGCACACGGGATTTCAGCGTAATTCGCACGAATTCTTCGTGTGACACGCGTCATTTCTCGTCGATAGCTTGAATGACCGCCGCTCAAAACTGGTCGTGGTCTCAGGAGTCGGGCGGGCGTCTTGAAGTTTTGAATAGAGAGCCGTCTGTTTCTCTGCAAGACTACTTCAGGGTGGATGAATCCCTTTCGATCGGCCAGTCGCAAGATCAAATCCCAGAGGAGGAGGAGCCTCCGGTTGAGATCTTGGTGGTTGCGAACCTTTTCCGTTCCGCGTTCCGCGCATCTCCGGGAGAGGTTGATGTCTCCTTGCGCATCTCTGCTTGGGAAGTGTCCCACCTATTGTGAGAAGTTTTTTGTTGGTTGAAGTGATGATACAATTTTGGAAATGAGTAACGACCGCGCATTCATTTCTATTTCTGACTGCGACGGATTATCGTCAGTGATGCCATCGAGATCACTGACAAGTTCCAAACCGTGTGACAGCGACAACTTTGTTAGCATGGCGTCGAACGTCAGGTGCAACCAAATAGAATCTCCGCATTGTGCGATATTGCTTTTCGCACCAAAAGTCGCCGCGCACCCCCGAGAACAGTCTCGCGCACCCCCGGGAACAGTCTCGCGCACCCCAGGTTGGGAACCACTGGTCTAGAAAATGGCTGAACGAGTTATTTGGGCCGCCCGTTTAGACATCCCGATAATTCGCTATTCGCAGAATTTTCCAGGTTGTGACTCCCAAAAAATGCGAATTAACGGGATTCTACTGTATACCCATACAGGCGACGATCACACATCTCAAGCCTTTGTGCTCAGTTGATCTTGAGCGAACACGCGAGTAAGCGAGAATCGAGTTGACTCATCGTTACGAGTGCATCGATGAAGTTCAGCAGTCAGCGGGAAGTTAGAACACACTGGGCGACTACTATCGCACTCAAACTACGCCACCACAATCAGTATCATTACGACTGCTACAGAACATCGCCGTTCCTGTCCAAAGTTTTCTACCCCCACTTCCATACGAGAACGTCTCCTACGTCTCTTGCTTCAATCGCAAGATTGAACTGGCACCAACTTTTTCTCTTGAAAGCTCTTAGATTTGGATCGAAGTACTCTTGGACTCGACATCCGCCGATCGTCTAGTTGTATCCCGCAGCATGGCGATTCGTCACAAGGTGTTGAGGGACGTTTCGCTGTTGACGAATAAGAATTCCCAGCGAAGCAAGGAGAACGAAGGAGAAAAATTCTCTCCTTCGCCGCGAGACGGGCGAGTGCTCCTTCCATCTCACACTGGATTGAGAGCTCCTCGACGACGAAGGATGGCTAGTGCAGTGACCCTTGCGCTCTTCTTCTGTGTTCTCGTGTCAGTCAGAGGTTCCAGCGACCGAACGGCCCCCAAACGACAGCTTAGTGCGAGCGCCCAAGTGCAGACGATCTGCTCAAGGATGTGTTTTGAAGCTTCCGTCGAGGAGAGCTTGACATTGGTGTTCGTTCTCCATGTTGACCGCGAGGCTGAGATAAATCTCAACTATCTGTGGAAACTCTCTCGCGCCCAAATATATATATCGAAAGAAGATTTCGTGCACAAACCAAAAGATAGAGAAATTGTGATTTCTTGGGAGCGCGATGACGAGTATCCAGGCGCGCCCCTGATGAAGAAGTACTGGTTGATGAGTTCACATACCGGATACCGGTACCATCACGCTCAATTCTTGCTACAAGCGTTTCATCACCAATCGCGTTTTCTCATCCAGATAAGAGAATGGTCTCACGAAGACGGGATGTTGAAAACTCCACTGTTCTGGATAGGAGCACTGATTGGTCACAATCAGAGCTGCTATTACAGAGTATTCCGGAAGATCTTCATTATCGTTAGATGGGAAAACGAAGATGAAGTGCATTCGAGCATCACCGTACAGAGAAGATCGCCTCAAGCGGATGGTGGACATTTCTTTAGAATTACCACTGGACCATTCAAATTAGATCACGTTCGGGATATGTTCCGTTCTTACGAATCTTCTCCCAATAGCAGCGGCAATCTCGTCCTGGCATTGGATGCCGCCAAATTCAATGACGGGATTAGGGGAGAGATGAAAGTCTTCTTCAAAACCTGCCCAATGGTGAGTGATCTCGAAACGTCTCTGATCGACTCGAATGAGTGCGGATCGCACATCCGAGTCTCGGTGAATATTCAGACGGCACTCAATTTATCGTTATGAAAATTTCTTAACAGGACAACAAGGCATTTGTTCACGCCTATGAGTATCAAACTGTGCGCTTGGCAGTTCCTCTCCCATGGGAAACTCGACTGATCTCGAATCTGCCGAATTACCTAGCCTTGGAAATTCCTCTGACGCTGCTATCACTCCTCGCCCTGCCCATGCTGCTTTCGATCCGACGTCGCCGTATCTTTCACCCGAATTTCGAGACTTGGCGAATGATGTATCATCTCATCAGTGGGGACAATCAAAACTCTCTCATCAATACAGTGGAGCAAGGAACAATGGTGTTACTTGTCGGCGGCTTGATTAGCTTATCAATCCAATATCCGATAAACCTGTTGAAAGGACAAGTGGTCTCATCGCCCTATGAGCAAAGGATCCGACCCTCGAAGTGTGCTGTGCAATCTTGCAAATTCAGCGGGAATCGAGTCCTTTGGTTCTATCCCAATCACAGTGAGAACTATGTTGGAAGACTGAGAAAGAATACAGACTTGAAGAAAGCTGTCAGCGAAAGAAACTTGAAGAGAGCATGCCCATATTCATCTGAGTCATCGAGTGGTATGATGAACTGGACGTTTCTCGCTTTCTTGGTTCAATATCGCACCGTGTGCGACGACCCAGCTCTCATGAAAATGCAGCTCATCAGATTTGACCGAGAACTTGCTTTCGAAGTCCTACCCGGCTCACATGCCACCCAACTCGTATGCTCATCTATCGAAAGAGTAGGATATCAGATCGATCTTAGAGAACACTATCGAATTACTCAGAATATACTGGCACACGGCTTACTCCACTATCATCACGTGAAAGCCTCTTTGTACGGAGATAATGCGAAAGAAAAATCCTTCTGGTACCGATCAGCGAAATCAACATATTGGGTAGAGGGAACGCCTATAAAGCGGAAAATAGAGAGCGCAGTTGACGCTCTCAAGGCTTCATATACCAAGTACAAAATGCTTGATCACGAAAGTGCCTTTGCATCGACGGAGCTAACAGAAGTGAGAGAAGTCTTCCTGTCGTTCTTGGGCATGGTGGCGTTGATAATGTTTCACGCATTTCTATGCCATCAATTCGTCGACTTCCGCGCAGAAAAAAGGCGTTGACATCAGAAGATCCACTCCGTTAGAGACGATTTCGCTTTGAGGCCACAATGCATAGATTTCTAACCACATCATATCCTCGAATCAGGGAACTTGCTCGGTGAAGGCTCAGCGAACCGTGGAGATGGATCGAGAGAACTCGACATTGACATGGCTTCTCTGAAGTATCATCGGGATATCCTGGAGCGCTCTGATGTGAAACGTTCGAGAGCTATAGGCCAACGAAGCTGGCGCTGTTCTCATCTGAACTTCAGTGACGTTGCAATAAGCGTTTATCCGAGCAGAGTGAACTTCCATGGAGTTCGCCAGGGCTTATGTTAGAGAGACTAATTCAGAGCAATCGGAGTGCTACAGAGGAGATGACAATGTCGGTCGGAGGCTCTTCCACAAAAGCCCAATCGGATTCACTTCGTAAAGCCATTGATAAACACTATGGCCGAAGAATGATCAATGTGCTTGAGGACGTCGAGGAACGTTTGCACATGACAAGAGTGGAAGATTTCTTAATGACGAAAATCCGAGACCCGACTCCAGAGTCTACGAGTTTGAAATCTTCGCAGCTGGGATGTGAGTTCGCAGATGAGCTCATCGGCGCCGCGAAACTCATTGCATCATCGAAGGCCACTGTTGAGAACTTCTAGAAATCAACTTGTGAGAACCACCCGAACTGAAAATAGAGTAACACTCCGGGCGCCCACTCTCCACCACCTGTAGAGTCCTGCGGCGTCTCCATTACATCATAATAAAGTAACACCCGTGGTTATGATTCTTGTGCTTGAGTGAGACGCCTCGTCACTTTGCCGCAGAAGTGCAGCTTTGCGGCCAGCCGGAGGGCGTTCGCCTGGAGCTCCATTTCCACGCTGGAATTGACCCTTTGTTCTGGTTTCGACTCATTCTTCATGAGTTTTCCGAGGGAGATTGATACTGTTTCTCTCGAAGCTCAAAATTCTCAAAGAAAAAGTGCCTAAAAGAAATTAGTCGAAACCAGGACAAATGGTCAATTTGAACGCGGAAATGGGGTACCAGGCGAATTCTAATACGTCCGGGGCCGGATTTCAGAAATCGCCGCCCCTAGGCTGCGGAAAATTTGCCGTTCCATGACTGTGAAAAACTGCCGCCTAACGTAGCAGGTTCAGAATCAATAATCTCATGACGTTATGAAATTCGAGCATCCAGATTTTCATGGGCTCCATTGGGCACTGCCTAATTCGCACTTTGCGTCTGAACTCCATGTGACAAAATCTTTTTATCATCTCTCCATCTGCAGTCAGATTTGCCGCCCCTGTGAATGTGCCGCCCTGGGCTCTAGCCTAAACGGCCTAATGGTGAATCCGGCCCTGAATACGTCTACAGAGCTTAAAATCGAATTTGAGGCGGGGTCTATGATGTTTTTATCCTTGAAAATGCTGTATTTCCTGATCTGGATTTGGGAATCTCCTGTGAGGCCCATCAGATGTAAAATCGAATTGCCAGTGGGGTAATGCCAGTGGTCGAGGCAGAAGTCCCTACGAAGATCAAACTTTCAAAGTCGAACGTCCGCCTGTACAACCGTAAGATCATGTTGGTTTTGAGAGCCTCCCACGCCGGAGTGAAAGAAGTTTCTGGCTATCTCACCAAGCAGTGCATTCAAACCGTGCGAATCATTGAGCTCAAGGAGAAATCTGACAAGGGAGGTACACGAATTGATAATCGCCGATTCGATCCAGATAGGTTGCATCGTATAGCTCGTTCCTAGTCTACAAAAACCCTCAGGGACCTATCGGCAAACAGGCTTTTCCTACGAAATACGAGGCTTTCGTATTTCGTATTTCTAGAATTTAGCATGGGGAAAGCCCCTAACTCTGATGGAAGAAAAATGTTGTGAACTCTAGGCGAGGAGCCCGCTAAGTTGACGGCGAGACCGTGGCGGTTCCAGCGGCTCTGCGCGGCAGGTCGTAGCCCCTGCGAAAAGATACTTTTCATGAATTGAGCTCTGAGAGGCGACAAGGTGGTGGGATTACGGATGTGGGCTCGGGGAACGAACCGGGATTCTGATCAGCCGTCACATTGGCTGACAGATGACTCGAGCGGGCATTTTGTGAACCACGGGAAGGCGGTCAGTCTCCCGGACTCAAAGCACTCAGTTACATGAAGTCTCGTACATGCTAGACAACAAAACCGTAATTATGGTTTACGGTTTTCAGCGTAATTTACGGTTTACGGTTTCTACCAAACCCTATGGAAACCGTAAATTGTAAATTACGAGGTACGGTTTACGCTTTTACGGTTTTGATTCTGAAATGCCGGAATACTGTGAAACCTCGTTACAACGAACCTCAAGGGACCGGGAGGATCCGTTCGGTCCGGTAACAGCTTGACAAAATGGACACGCAAGAACTGTTCGTTGTATCAAGGAAATCGTTGTAACGGTGTTCGTTGTAACGCGGTTTCACAGTATCTCTGATCGACAAAGTGTTGCGGGATTGTGGCGGGCGATATCTTTTGATGTCGATACAAAATGCGGCATCAAAGACAAAGTGTCTTGGAGTGTCGCCATTCGAGCCTCGAATGGCTGATTCCACCGAAACTGGATACCCAGGACCTGGATACCTTGTGGAAACGATCCTTTCGGAGTTCTGCTGTGGAATTTCTCCCAGTTTACCGGATGTATTTGATGGTATTAGGAACTTAAGACTCGGCCTGCAGCGTGGAACAGAAATTTATGTGCTTGCCGGACACTCTCAGACTTTTTGTGTCTGATGCCGCATATTGGATGGAAATCGCCTGCCCCTCCTGCGATAGATCCCGCAACAATTCGTCGATCAGAGATGTTCCATCGCTTCAAAATTAAAACCGTAAAACCGTACCTCGTAATTTACAATTTACGGTTTCCATAGGGTTTGGTAGAAACCGTAAACCGTAAATTACGCTGAAAATCGTAAACCGTAATTACGGTTTTGTTGTCTAGTACAGGCTATACTTTCCTAACGGGTCCTTGCAGTGATGGCTTGGGAGAATGGGTTTCAGTTCAATCGGCCCTTGAAAGGTTTCCATCCCTCGCGACGTGGATGCTTGAACTATGAGAGACATTTTTTTCTGTTTTTTTTTGTGTTTTTTGTGGTTCTAGTTCTTCAGGCGATCCTTCGAAAGCTTAGCTCCCGCCATAGCCGGTCGGGATGATCTTGGACTGCGCTATTTCGTATATCATTCGTTGCCGGAAACATGGCATGTTGTTCTGATCGAAGTTGATCTTTGCGTCTTGAGAAGCGTAATCCGCACACTTCAGGGCGAAAACCCCGCAGTCCGATCCATTTTGTTGCTGAGGCAAGTTCTGCATATTCGTGATGCGCCATTCGTTGGAATCAAGTTGACATTTTTTCTTATCTGCAAGCTCCTCGGCCAAGTAGGTCAGCAGCATTGCCAGACACGCATCGTTCCGTCCGTCCATAGGATCCATGTATCTGATCAGCTTCTCCCGTAGATCAATGACAACCATGCACCAGTGCTTATCCGTGTGTACGGGCACGAGGAGCATGTCATGGGCGAAAATGTCGTCAAGGCGGGTCCATCGACGAACATCGTTGTATCCCATTTGGCTGTAGCAGAGGAGAAAGAACGTGCTGAACGCGTACACTTTTGGCAAGCTTGGATTCTCTCTGCTACGATTCACGATAAGATTCAAGTGCACATTGACAATGACGTCATTGAGCCAATTGAGTCCTGTCAGTGTCTCTAGATCTTTGCGAGTAACAGCCAGCCTGGAGACCTTCACGTCGACCAGAACTCGATCTGACGGCTCTCCCAACGCTTCTCCGTTGACATCTCGCATTTGATCACTGAGCTGCGGTATTTGTGGATTCGTTGACTTGCAACCAGCGGCAGGATCTCGAGTATGTCTCTGATGTTTAGCATATGTATGGTCTTCGAGATGCCGGGAGGTGACACTCCGATCTTACTCTTGGTCAGATAGTGGTTCCTCCCCGATAGATGTTTCGTGTACGGTGAGATTAGATGCGGGCGCTCGGGAAATGGTTGAAGATGCCGATTGTGCGGTATTCGCACCATATTGCGAGCTCCTGTCAGCACTCGCGAACCTGGCACGCGCGTCAGAGTCGTCGTCAGAGCTCCCGGACCACATTTCGAACGAATCCAGCGCATCCAGAGTATCTTCATCATATGGGTCTTCTCCCGGTGCCGACGCTGTGACGTCTAAAACTAAATCCTCCTCTGGATACTGGGAGCTCGCCTCAGTCAGAAACGCTTGTAACGCCAGATCCACCGGCTCAGTTCCATCGACGTTTCCTAGGTTGAGTTGATGATTCTTCTTACCGACCTTGTACTTGACCCGATCGATAAATTCTATAGCGGTGATCTCCCCGTTCGTAAGAAACTCCCAAGATATGTAGATTCTGATCTGGTTCTTCCTGGTCGCTTTATTCGGCCTCGATTGTATGTGCTCAATCCCCCTATCGTTGATGAGCTTGTTGACCACAACGTCTTGAGCAAACTCTGTTATGATTGAGACGAAGGACCAGACAGGACCATGAGGGCCTGCCCTGCGCAGAAGCTTGCTGTTGTTCGACTCCACATCATTGTTCGTTCGCTTTCTCAAGCGGTACACGGAGAGGTCTTCTGAACCCACAGCGTGGAGCCAGTAGGAGGACAAGTAATCGAGGAAAGGAGGGAATCCGACGTGTAGATTTCGGGCTCGATCGGCGAGGCAGTGGAAAGTAGGCTTCCGAATTTCCCTCGCTAGACCCACCGTGCCTGCTCCCTTCGCCAAACTTTGGGAATAATGAAAAAGGCAACCGTAGAGCTCAACATCCGGAAATTTCCTCTTGACAGCACACCGCATTGCTCGATCCCAATCGCCCATGTAGGCTGGAATACAAAAACCAGGTGAAGCCCGTTTGAGGCATCGGAAAATCCATTGGTAAGCAGCAGTATCAGCCGAATTCATAAACGCGCAAGCGATCATTCCTACATGACTGCCCCACTTCCCGTGCATCGTGAAAAGCTGCTTACAGATTTTTCGGGGAACGATCAGAGCTGTGCGCCACGCCGAATTTTCGGCGCCGGCGGCGGACCACAGAAAACGGCCGCGCCGTCTTGCGCCGGGATGGCGCCGTGGCGCGGCCGCGCCGTCCTACGCCGGGATTGCGCCGTGGCGCGATCGCGCCGTTGCAGGGCTGCGCCGCCCCTTGGATAGTTGAAATTCACACGGATGGAAACGCGCAGTAGCAAATATCTATTCTAGAAAGCAACCAAGACAAATATCTTAGGCAGATCGGTCTGCGTTCGATGAATGCGTCGAACATCTCCGTGAATTCTACGTATCGTTCGACATTGCCGTTGAAATTCGGTAATTTGATACTGTTGGCGAGTAGTCTTCGAGAGCCCCGACGCCGGTTGTCTTGATGTTATAATTCTCAGCAGCGTCGAAATTGGGGTTCGGATGATCTGTGGCTCGATGAGCCGCTTGGGTTCAACGACTGAGATCTCGGTTCATCTTCTATCGAAACATAGTCAGCGATGTTGAGATCATCCTGAGGAGCCGAGAACATGGAGCTGCGGATGTCGTCATTCCGAACACCTGCATCATGATGACCACCATCATGCATCGAATTATAGATGTAAATGGCACATTCATAGGAACAGATCTCACACAAGAGAACGTAACCATTGTATCGTATGCCGTTCCTTCAATAAAGCACATAGTCAATCAATCAAACCGATGGACAGATTAGCGAATGCCTCGTTCAGCGTCGGTTCAGGATGAATTTGTTCTCCTTGCCGCGATATTGCTGTTGCATGTTGTCTGAGGGGTAACTCATGAAATCGTCTTGTGGAGGAACCCACATCCTTCTATCAGTGGCTTCAGAATCGAACTGAGTTGAAGGATCTGGAACTTCTAGCTTCCAGAAGGAGTTTTCGATGTGCCGTCAGAGACCTTCGCTGGGAGAGGTGTATTCGAATTTTCGAACCAGAGCTGCGATGAGGTCGGGTCGCCAGCCTCTCGGCAATGTCGCATCGCGTTAGGCCTAGCGGTAGCCGAGAGGGAGGTGGATGTTGGAAAACGGTAAACCGACGTTTTCCAAACTCAAAATTCAGGTTCGGGGCGCATTGGTGGTGGCGCACGGCGCGGGCCCGCCGAGCAGCGCAAGTCCGCCGCGGCGCGCCGGCGAAAATTCGGCGCGGCGCACGGCTCTGGGATTGATCTTGTACGTTGCATCGGCATGAAGCATCCTTGCGTCGCTCAGCAGTTCAAGGAGGGATTCAGTTGTGAGTACAACTATGTTGTGCTCCGGACTGAAGAGACTGAGCAGTCGTTGCCCATCTTGTGTCATCGTAAACCCAGGGTGATTTTCTGTTGTAATCTTCTCATGAAGTTCCCGAAGAGATCTGACTTTTCCAGGTCTCATCTTGTTTGCGTGATGACGACATGTACGAGCGTGCCTCACCGCCACGATTCTGGATCGCACCATCTTCGGTCACGGACTCTCTCGGTCGCCAGGACCATCTTCGTCGTTGGTATAGAACAGTGATTCCCAACCGGGGGCCCTGGTGACTCCTCGGGGGGGCAACGGGAGGTTTTTCGGGATGCCTCGGCCCATGGTCAAGGTTCACCACGTATGTCCAAGCTCTCTCCTTGAGCGAAATATCACTCGCGCGATCGCAGGTTTGTCATAGAGGTGATTTGCGGCTGAAGTAGACTTCACTCACGCCCCGGATTCGCGACCTTCGTGTTGCAGCTCAAGCCCAAAGTTCGTATTGAGACCGGAATCTTCCAAACACTTCGTATGAAATAAGGTATTATAACTTCGGAACATCTGATTGCAACGAGGATAAGATAGATTTTGTGAATACGAGCGTTGTGTTTCACAAAACTCGTGATGGCTCTCAGAGGGGGGCCACGACGCTTTGTCATCAGCGCCAGGGGGGCCACGGCGGAAAAAAGGTTGAGAACCACTGGTATAGAGGGAGGTCTTCCCACGTGACATTCAGGGATTAAATTGGAGAGCTCATTCAAGATTGTGAGCTCTTGAATGCGAAAATCAGCACTACGGGAGCATCATATTGCGTCAGTGACGTGATCCTCCCGACGCGTCACGATATTCGCCGTGAGAGGCTGGAAACACTTCAGAAAACATGGAATTCGCGGGCATCTTGGAGAATCGCGCTAACCTCAAAAATTCGCGGGAAACCTGGAAAATCGTCCAAAATCGCGGTTTTCGCGATTTCCGCCATGGCCGCCAAAAATTTACAGCCCTACCCATGAGCTATCAGCATTGAGCTCTGTGATAATAAAAAGTCCGGATGAAATCGGGATCCCGCCAGGTGTTGGAATTCCATCAGGATAAAAGGATCTGTGCATCGGAATGCATGTCTACGTGTTCCAGCTCAGTTTGAGTCTATGAAACACAAGCATGACATCGTCCGGTCTGATTGTGAGTTCATCTCGCCGGGATCGCGCATGGGGTTATGCGCCTCGGAAGTCATCGGCGCGTCGGATGCATATTCACAAAACTTCGCTCCACAGTTATTCTCAAAATGAGTCAGCACAGAGAGCTCAGATACCTTGTCCGGGTAATTTTCCGAAGACTAAAGCATCGCTTCCCTGGATCCGGGGCCCAGTTGACAAGCAACCCCCGTTGGTTACCATTGGTCCTCGTTTGATGGGAAAAACACTTTTTATTTCTTGTCATAAAAAGGAGTGCGTTACGTTATTCCTTTATCACTTTTACAATTCGCCAGGCGCAGTGCCCTTCCATATATTCGTGATTGCTCGCGTTTTCGGAGCCAGTACAAAACCTCTCCTCGAAGATGTGGCCCGGAGTTCAAAGAATTCGTCAAATTTTCCGTCGTCTTTCGTTAATTTTCGCAGCGTGATAATATCAATTTTGTTTAGACGGTCAATGATGTCTACCATCTCTAGCGTGCCCCTTTCGAGACGACAACGGAACTCTACTTTTCTGAGGAAGTTTCTCTGGACCTTTCTCATTTTCTCAATATCTCCTTTGGAGAAATTTTCGAGAAGTTTCCTTCCTTCTTTCTGTTTCTCAAGTGTTCCACGTGTTTACGGCTCTAAATCCCGCATGAGAATGTCTCTCTCTTGCGGAACGTGTTCGAACTTATTGTCTGCTATACCAGGGGTTTCCACCAGTGGGGCGCGGGAGGTTTCATGGTGGGGCGCGCCGTTGAATCTGCAGTTTCGTGGCAGGTATCTCCTATTGTTAATTGAGATGAGCATGGTCACACTGTTCACTCGTTCGAACGAACTGGAGAGTGGCAGCTCTCATTGTCAGGCGGGATCGTTTCCGCACTCGCGAAAACGTTCGCGGAATGGATGGCTTCATTGGAACTTACAATTAGCTACTCAAGTCGAGAAATCCGAAAAACTTCCGATTGGTTCAAGCTTAAGACTTTCTTATTCTCGAATGGAAAGTCGAGTTAGTTATTAGTCGAATGGAAACTCATTTGTAGTCGGAACGGATGATTTGGTCTTGTGTCGATCAATTTAATTCTCGGTCTTTCGAATGCAGGACTGGAGAATTTCAACAAAGCTGTCAACTTCTCGCTCACTGAGGGAGATTATTAACGTTGCCGTGGGAAAGGTTAGAAATTTGATCAGAGTCGGCCACCCTGTATGTATACGCGACAAATCTGTAGCTGGTGGAAGAAAGAGCGCTCTCCAATTCATTCATGTCAGCGGTTGAACACATGATCTGGTCTCGATTGTCATCCCATGGTGGGGCGCCGCCTATCTAGCCTATGGAAAGTGGGGCGCGGTCCTGTAAAGTTTGGGGACCCCTGGCTTACACTGTTCTGATCGCTCTCCACTCATCCACGCTACCTATGGAGTAGTCCCCAACTTCAACTTCGAATACTTTCCCTGATATCTAGATGTAGGAAAGATGGCCCTATCCGCTGTCAAACTCGGAGACTGCGTTGTGAATTTAGCCTCCAGCTTTAAATGCCTCGGTGTCACGATTCATGAAAATTTTAGTTGGAGATGCCCCATCGGCGAAGTTGGTTGAAAATGTTATGCCGTTGTGGCTGCCCTCCGGCGACTCCGTCGAGCCGGCATCTCCCGGGAGGGTCTTTTTTTTCGGGGGCGGGTCGTATCCGAGCCCTTTCCCGGTTATTTGTAACGTTACAACCTATCTAGGGTTACAACTTACATATATGTGCCCCTCCCTGGCCAACAGCCAAGTTATTGCATCAAAAGGGGTGCTGGAAACTTATGCCTATACTTCCGCCTCCTTTAACTTCAAGGCATTGCCCTCCCGTTCTTCCTCTGTCTCTCCAGGACTTCCTTGGTACTCATGACTCCGTCGACGAAGTCTGCCACCGCATCCCAGTGTTCCTTCGACTCCAGCATCGCTGCGACAATCTCCTCCGGCGCGTCCATCCTTCCGACCGCTATCTGCAACCTCGTCCTCTCGTACTCGAGGAAGTCACACTCGGTGAGTGTATGTTCAGCAGTGTCGGGTTCCCCCGACATGCACAAAAGACACTCTGCTCCGGCGGCTTTCTTCGTTCGATGAAGTTTTACTCGAAGCATCCGTGTCCTGGAAGGACCTGCGTTAGGTGATATCCTACCTCGCCGTGTTTCCTGGCACTCCAACCCTTGACGTCCGTGATCAGCCGCCGGTTCCCCCCGGGAGGGTCTAATCTTGACCTACAATACCCTGCTCGTTTCGATTCTGTCGTACTGCATAACCATATGGGAAGGTGGATACGATAATGTCATGCATAGAGCCTGTGTTCAGACGCTATTCAAGCCATGTTCAATATGAGGGGATCCGAGTCCGTCGCCGATCTCATGAAAGCTCATGAAGTTCTGCCGGTCGGCAGCCTGCATCGTCTATCGGTTGCGGTTCCGGCCTTCAGAACTTCCAGGGGTATCATCCCCAAAGACGTACGACTGCCGCTCGACTGAAGGCTTTCTGGTGGTTCATGAAGAGCCACGCCCTGAGGAGCGCCCTTCCTTGGGAGGTCCGGCAACTCGGTTCAGCGAGAAAATTTGTTGGGTATTCAAAAAGCTCGAGAAGAAAGTTTTGAACATGCTTTGTGATCAGTGGCTGTGTTCTATTTCGAACAATTTAAGAGGACTTCAGCCATTTCAATGTATGCAGTCCCAAAATGAACCGCATCATTCATTCATTCATTCATCCGCCCCTGAGGAACGCAAATAGATCGTTTTTGTCGACATCGCCTCAGCTGCTACAAACTGGTATCCGGGCGGTTGACACGACATGCGGCGATCAACGATCTCATGTAGCGCACTCCGACAGGCTGTAATACCATGCTCGAAGGAGCCACGGCATCTTTCGGCCAACGATGAACTCCGGCCTGACGGCATGACGCCCGACGCTCGGACCCGGGCCAAGCGCCTTATCTGGGACATGACCGTCAAAGACCTTCGCGCCGAGCTACCTCGGGTTTATTCGCAACATCCGCGCCGCCGCCACAAGAGGCGAAGGGGAGAAAGGAGTAAAATACGAGGCGCTGCGGAGCGAATTTCCCATGGTACCATTTGTGGTAGAATCGACCGGTGTGTGGGCGAAGCGGCTCTGAAGCTCGTCAAGGAGATCGGAAGGAGGATCACTGCGAGGGACGGTGATGAACGGACGCGGCGCCGGCGCTCATCCGCCAGCGTATCGCTGTCGAATTGCAACGTGGAAAATCAAGACTCATCGCGGGCGGTGTGGTTCCGAGTTTGGGCCTTGTTCTTGAGGGCCTCTCCCCCTGAAATCCCCGGTCAGTCAGGGTAGTTGTTGGTCGCGCTCATCGGGAACCGAGCATGAGAGGTTTATTATTACTCAGTTTATTATCCATCACAGATATACTAAAGATTCTTAATTGTTACTCTTGATTCGCTATCTCCGCTATCGCCAATGCTGTCTCCAGGAATAGCTCTGACAGTTTTCTTATGCTTGACATCGCTATCACTGCCTTCCGGAATCGCTCTCTGATGTGAGCTCTAAATGAATGTCCGGTGTAGGACAGGGTGATGCCCAAGTATGTGAAATTGTTCACAAACTTCAACTCCGAGCCGTTGAGTGTTAGAACTTCATTCCTCTTTCTGCGACCTCCGCCTCGAAACTTCATAGCATATGTTTTCTTCACATTGATCTCGAGCCCGATTTCGTGCACGTATTCGGAGAGATTGTGATTGCTCTCTGAAGATGGAAGCAGCTCGTACTGTACAATACTAGATCATCAGCATACATGATCGTGTCTACCAAGTTGTGCTTGCTTTTAATCTTTGCTGGGAGGTCCGCGACAAGGGTCGAAAACAGCAAAGACGAAAGGTTATCACCCTGTGTGAAACCATTCGTTTGGACTTTACCTTCTCTCAAGCAAACACCATCGTCGAGGGCGATTAGGTTGCACTGCAAGATATCTTTGAGAAGCTCCAAGACATTTCGTGGCACTCCGCATTCGGCATGAGAGGTTTAGCGACGGACCAGAACAGCAGAGCGCAACCGACGCGACGTCGTACAAGGCGGGAAGCAGAACAAGGTCTGTCGAGCGAAGCCGTTTGAACGAAGGCGTTCCCGCTACCCATCAAATCAAGGCTAAGCGGATAGGAATCGAGCGATCCAGAACCGAAGAATCCACAGAGAAGAGGAATTATCGTGCCCGGAATCACAGTCCGCCAGCCCCGATACAGGTGATATCAAGCCGACAACTGAAGTGATTTGATGGTTACTCTCGCTTTCATCGCTTCCAAATGGTGGCCCCGAGCTGAACCCACCCCGCCTTCTTCTGAAGTGGACTACATTGGATTGATACAGCTCCGGGTCCGTTCCCTTGCTGTCCTCGATCCTCGGACAATGGAACCTCGTTGCAGCAAAATATTCCATAGAACCAGCTAATTCCGGTCGGAACTCTCCTCATCGACGAGGTGAAATCAACGGCCCTAAGCTATCTCGCGTGGTTCGCTGCGACTTTCAGTATTTCTCGAGAAATGCTTGGCGAAGATGCATAGGGTATGACATGTCGATCTCCGGAACAGTACAATTTTATTTCAGAATCCTAGTCTCGATTCCATCCGTTCATCATCGGGGTAGCCTCCCGCAATTGAAGGAATGAATTCAATCGCTCGAAGTCATTCCTTCTCGGCTGCGCGGCTCCAAGTGGCGCGAGACGTAATACTGCCGGACCCGGGTAATCTGTAAGATTCAAGATAGATGGGCCATGCCGTCGTTTCGGATCAGGGCTTGAAACCAGCCCACAGGTTAGGAGACAGGGGTCATTGATTTTTGAGAAGGTTAGGGCACTGCGTGTGGCACTGCGTGTCCTAACCTACTCTATCTGCGGCCTCACTTGTAACTGGAGTTCAGCTGGCAGCAGCTATCTTCAATGCCACCGAATTGATAAGCCCGAAGAAACTTCTCAGTGGTTGATAACTCCCGAATACACTCTTGATTATGCGATCAAGTAGCCTCAGAATCAGAGAAACTGGGGGGAAACAACGAGTTTTACATTCTGGAGTTCTGGGAATACCCGTGCTTGTACTAGCTCAACTTTCTAGATCTTCTCTCCCTTATCAAGCGGTTATTGGCATTGACTCACTCGCTGGGACGAGACGCTTATCGGTGAAGGGACCTATAACGGAGTGACGCGCCCATTATCCTCTTGAATGATATCCAGGGGCGCACACACCTTTTTTTTTTGGGGGGGGTCCAAGGGCACTTTGTCAGGCTTTTGGGGGGGTCCAACAGATGATGATGATGATCCCTCCCATAGGACTCTATGGGCAGGTTCGAAATTTTGGGGGGGGTCCATGGCCCCCTTGGACCCCCCCCCTGTGTACGCCTTCGATGATATCATCCGTTCTTTAGGTGGACATTCAACAGGATGGAGAAGGACCGACTCACCCAAAGTTCTCATAAGAATCGCAGTCAACTTGGCATCACTTTCCGCGTCAGTGCGGACCGCGCTGATCGCGCTGACCGCGAATATGGCGACGAGTGCGGGCAAAACGGAATACCTCATGTTGAGCTTCACAGAGTGAGAATGACGTGTATTCTTAGAAGTTGCGTTCCTTTTGTATGCCAACTGCCAGCGGTGGCAAAGATAATTTTCCCGCTGAAACGAACCTAGATTACGGAAGGAGGAGTTACATCCGGAAAACAGAGGTTTCCCATGGAGGCCTCCTCTCCGATAGTTTTCTGAGGCGATCTCTCGCCATCCGTTTGGCGCATTGTGTGTCGTGGGCGCTGAGCGAGAGTCACACCACTGACGAGCTGTGTGACCATGAGTTGACGTACCCATTGACGCCCCGTCTATCTTTTCTGCCATCATTTCCTAGACTGCTTGCATTCCCATTCACCCCAAACTCTCCCATGAATGAGAAAAACTCATACTTTTTTGCCCTGTCCGGCTTTTCCTCGCCGATTGACTCTTTCGCTCGTCTTCCACTGGGAAGTTCGAGAGCGCATCCTATGAGCCTGCTGCAGTGGCGTGTACACGGCGATGTCACCCTCCTCGGGATCCACAGCGACATGCCGGACGCAGCGACCATCGAAGTGGTCCAGCGCATGACCAGTCTCAAACGCCGCGCGGAAGATACCGTTGAAACTCCTCAACAAATCATAAACAACATCAGAGCTACTTCTTCGGTAGCGACAGCGACACAAGGCTTTAGGGAGGCGGACGAAACCTCAGCGAAGATGGTGCAGAGAACACGGAACCGTTTCGGGATACCCTCGAGCTACTTTACCAGGCTTGCCGACATCAATATTCCTGTGGAGTATCGAACCTACCGACGAGAGCTCTTTAGGCCAGGTCGAAAATTTCCTATTAGGAGATTCGGCGCCGAAGATCCCAACAGAATCCTCTTCTTTGGAAGGCACAGAGCGAATATATGGGTCCGATTCGTCACGAAGCTTCACGCAGATGGGACCTTCAGCCTAGCGCCTAACCTGTTCTCGCAAGTGCTCGTCATTTTTGCGGAAAGACCAGGCAACGTGACTCCACTGTGCTACGCTCTCGAAAACGGAATATACACCTAGAGAATAATCGTCGTCGTATCATGGAGATTCTCGACAACTTGGATTTTTGGAACCTCTACAAGATACTTCGCGGGCTTGCTCATACCTACAATATGGACCCTGGAGGGCAGCAACTGCACCCGTCCGAAAGTGATACCCAGGCCCCGCCTGCTCCGGCTTGAGATGAAGGAAGTCAATGAATGGATGCTCGCTGTAAATAAATCGAGAGAGCCGGATCTCCTCCAGCTGCGCGAGGACGAATTGACCCGGCAAATATGCGATGAAAGCAAAAGTGTTCTCAGTATACCCATAGGTATCATCTCCTCTGGGCCGATGCGATCAAAATCTTAACCTGCTAGAAGGATGGCTTCTTACAAGGAAGGTGCAAAACCTCGACCTGGAGTTTCGCGCCCAAACTCGCACAGAGACTTGGGTCGGGCTCCCTTCTTTGGTCTCAGTGAGCGCGGTGGTCTCAAGAATAATGTCCACCTTGAGAAGCTCGTGCGGAAACCCCTCAAAACTTTTGCCAAGCTGCCTAGCAAGGATGGAGACTAAAAGAGTCATGCCGAGGCTCACTATGACCTAGAGGCGACGGAGAAAGCCCAGCTTCTCCTCCAAGCGCAGAAGAATACTGACCATCGTATCGACAATCGTTTGATTTCGGACCGTTCTTGTCAAGTTGCAGAAAATCGCGCAAATCACGGTCACTCCCACCCGAAATACTGTACTATTCGCCGACAGAATAGTTGGTGAGGGAGTCAGAAGAGAGCCACATACGAGCGACTGCGAAAGACTATCGGCTACAAAGTGCGGAAGTTTCGCCGCTTACGGCGAGTCCGAGACCACCGAATGGTCTACTCAGAACGAATCTCACAACTGGAGAAAACCCGCAGCCTCCCGAATAGACGATGGGAATTGCCCGCGTCTCCCAATTAGAAGCTGCCGCAGTCGGAGCGGCACATGCCTATCGGGCTGCTCAACAGGCTGTCAGGGAGGAGGTTGGGAGAGAGATTCACGCTCGTAACTCGAAGGCTCACGAGGAGATACTCTCCGCTACAAGTGTCGAAAGAGCGACGAAGTTCTGTTAGCTCGTGAATGGCAAAAAACCGGAACGAGCCTCCGCGTACGGACTCGAAAGTGACAACGGAGACCCCGTACCAACCAACGACATAATGGCTCACCTTACGCAAGTAGCGATCAACATACTCGACGCTAAACCCGCAACAGGAATCAGATCGAGTCCCAATAGCATACCAAATCCCACGGGTCTTACCACTGACCCTGACGAAATTTCGAAGATACGGTCAAGTCGAATACCAGCTGCAGGTTCGACAGTATACCAGCAAAAGTACCTGCTCAAACAAATGAAGGAGAAAGGAATCGAATCTATTGCTGATCTCTCCAGCGACGTATTCGCCGGAAAACATCATACAGTGAACCCCCGTTTTACGCGGTTCGTTCTACGCGGTTCGTCTTACGCGGATTTGTTTTACGCCGTTCGGTCCACGCGGATTCGCGTATTTTTTATTTCAATTTTTCCTTTTTTTTCTCTTGTTTCGCACATTAGGGCGATGCCCCATTTCACGCGGACGAACTCGTTTAACGCGGTTGACGAAACCGCGTAAAACGGGGGTTCACTGTATCCCAGACGATTGGAAGACGAACAGAATCCCAATCATCGAAAAGTCCAACTCCAAAACACCACTACCGACCAATCATGATACCTATTCCTTAGGCTCTGCCAAGTATTCACTAAAATCCTCGCAAGACGAATATCTCTTTGGGCAGGAGAAAAAGGACACTCGGAGAAATGCGAAATGGATTCCGAACAAGCGGGAGAGGTGACAACAATCTTTTCATTCTAACCTCTGTCATCGAGCTCTCCGAAATAAGCCACACAGGCAGTGGCGGCGCCAGGCCAATTTTTTCAAGAGGCCAAATTTCGTTCTCGTTGTTTTCGTCGTATCCTTCATGATAACGACTCATTGTTACATATAATTGACTAGCCGGCCTCCGGCCGGCTCATCCTTCGGGTGAGTGATGCGCTCAGAGCCCTCAGAGGAGCGGCGAAGTCGACTCAGGGGAGAGCCAGAGGTGGTCACCAAAGGGACATGGCTAGCGATCAGAGACAGGATGAGGTCGACGAACCGAGCATATATCTCCTGTACATGAGCACTGCCGGCGAAAGAATCGAGCCAATCGATGTGGGCGATTCCGGTGGACATGGGTTCGAAGTCAGCCTTCCGAAAGCACCTGAAGGTTTTGGGGGGAAGGCAGTTCAATGGGACCGCAAACTTGAAGGAAAGGGCGTCATGATCCGATGGTCAGGACTTCGATGACCGTGGGATCATTTGAAAAGAGAAAGTGTTGCGTTTGATGCAGGGCGAGTCGAGCCGCGAACAAGTTGCTCAAGAGCATTGAGCAAGCAGAATTAAAGACGACACTGTGAATGCATTTTTTCCAGTCAAAGTAGACTGAACTTTAGCGTAGTTCATTGTGAACCGGTTCCTCCGAACCCTGCCGGTGTTCACTGACCCTAGACCATAATATAAGCACAGTATTTTGAATAAAGCAACACTCTGGCTGTAGCCCTTGGTGGAAAAGCCATCTTGTTTTTTTTTCCTGGTTCCCCCAGTAGCTACATCTCGGATATTGAGAGTACACGCATCCGGTTAGTGGCCAAAACTTGAAACATTTCGTGTATCAGCACGACTGCTGAGACGAGTGCTCCATCGGAAACCGAAACAAGTGAATAAACTCGTGAACTGACGATCTAGCTACGTGTCACCAGAGATACATCAAAAATGGCAGTGAGCCCGAATGCAACAGTTACAACTGAGCAATATCGGCGACCCAGCAGGGTCATACTCCGCGACGTCGACGATGGCAAGAAATCCCTGGCCTGGGAAGCACTGCTACCCATTTATCTAAACGGAAGTCTATACGCCTGGGAGGCTGCGAATGGTGACCTCAACCCAATGGCATCACCTACTGATGAAGAAAAGTATGAGCTGGGGGACGAAAGTGCTCGAGAAATCATCTCCAGTACCCTTCAACGAAAAACCGTTCTGAAACTGTTCTTCGAAGATTTTTCTACACAGTCGGTCATCGAGAGTCACACCATAATAAGATGAACGTACACGAGTGGCGAACAAAGGCGAATGAGCCGATGTTGCGTAGGTACTGTAATGTCAAGATGAACGACAGCCTTTCACGATGAGTTCACGTTCAGAACTGATGTTTATTTTAGGACGATGCCGCAAGGCGGCGCTTTGTGTGGGGCGATGTATTCGAATGCAATGCTAGGGCTAGAGTATGACACAAATATTATTATGATATTACAGGTACCATTCCCGTTTGCGTGATCAACAATGCACGTCCCGGAAAGAGGCGGATGTGCAGCACAGAAGCGCGCACTTGACCCGAATCCATCATCATTCAGAGATTGAGACGGCTGGAACTAGGTGAAGTTTGTTGGGATAATATCGTAGTTCATTGCCGCGTTCGTCTGTATTTACCTAGTTTGACTCCTGTCTAGAGAGCGGTTATATGGTCTCTCAACTTTCGGTCAGACAACACTGTGAATGCAATTATTTCCAGTCCGAGTCGACTGAACTTTAGCGTAGTTCATTGTGAACCGGTTGCTCCGTACCCTCCCAGTGTTCACTGACCCTAGACCAGTGGTTTTCAACTTTTCTTCCGCCGTTGCCCCCCTGGCGCTCATGACAAAGCGTGGTGGCCCCCCTGAGCGCCATGACGAGGTTCTTTTCAAGTACAACGCTAGCATTCACAATGATATCTTATTGTTATTTCCATCAGATGTGCCGACGTAATAATACCCCCAGTAGCTACATCTCGGACATTGAGAGAAAACGCATCCGGTTGATTTGGTGACCAAAACTTCCGACAGGCCACCTCTCATAGCTTCGTCAGGTCGTGGGTCTGAATTGTCGACCCCCTCAAATGTGAGCCTCACAACGATGACCCGCACCAGCGTCCTCTAGGCATGGTGTTGTCGTCGGCAGCTCTTGGGTCTCAGATCCAGACTCTGGATCGTTGACCCCTTCAAATGGAACTTCGCGCCGGACTAGCACGGTGGGTTTTCGAACTCCTAGTCGAGCTCGCAACTTCCATCATCTGTGTTCATTTTGGTCGAGAAGGCAAATGACCAAACCAGTCGGTCTCCGACGGGCTCATTTCCGCTATGTTGCGTGGCCTGTTTGAGATATAAATGGTGAAAGGATTCGAATCAGATCTTGGCTTGCGGAATTCTAGGCGTCGGGCAACACTATGAAACATTCAATGTACCAGAGTTTTGACCTTCGTTTGAGCTGCTTTATGGATTCGCCGCGGTCCTTCCTGGGGAACCCGCCGTTCACTGCATTATGTATGCACTATGTATATACACCACCGATCGGCCGATTCATCAATAATTCGAACTCACGAAAGATAGTATGAGAAGTTTGAAGTTAATAACTAACGCAAACACCTTCACCGCGAACGATTCCTTGCCAGTTACGTGCAGATCCATAAAACCCGCTGCCAAAGGTGTTGCACCATCTGCGAAACTCGCTCTCAATCTTGATACTTTCCGTTCTGTTTCAATCCGATTTTTGATGCGTTCCGAATCAGTCGTGAGCTGCAACTAGGCCTTCCAAATAACCGCATTCTTGAAAACCGCGGTTTACCGTTAACCGCAAACCGCAGAGCGAAAACCGCGGTTAAAACCGCGAAATAACCGCAAGTTCCAGAAGCAAAGTTATAGTATTTATTTATGTCTCATATGCTCTCGTATGCGTCAAGTGTAGAGGGACTCAGGCTAGCACGATGCTCCCCCAGCAAAAGTTTCACGATGCTGAAGTCCTGTTCAGGACGAACTGACGTAGGAGGTATGCTTGACAGAATATGTCGACACAATTGTAAAAGTTTGCCCTGACTTCCACCGGTCTTGTAGAGTGCGAACTCCCTCCGAAGATTCTCTCTGGTGGAAGAGTTAGATCCGCAGTTCAAAGTCGCAGTACTTGTTTCGACGGTGAATATGGTCTCCCAAAAGAGCGTCGCCTGAGAAAAGATTGTTGGTACGTCTGAAATATAGTACAGTGCTCTCAAAGTATGTCAGAAATCATTGACAATGAGATCGTACATCGATGGCTAATCAGAGATTTGTTGCTGGCAGAGAAAACTCACCGCTGGCTGTCGTTCATCGATGGTCTCACATCAGAGGGAGCGCTTTCGTCGTCTTCCAAAATACGTGCCTGAACGTTAATAATATCTTTTGTCGATGGCTCTTTCTGGCCGAGCCTGCGCTCTAGCTTGAGATCATAGTTCCTATCCATCAGAATTTGGAGGACGGTAGATAGGAGGCTCCGACGCTTCAAGACCTCTACTTTCAAGTTGTCGTGAAGCTTTGTAGCTAGTTCAGATTCATCGTCTTCGAGACCCTCGAACAGCGGCATCAAACCTCTATCTGCGTGTATCAAATTAGCGTCTTCTCGGCAAACTGCGAGAATTGCCTGTTTGAAAGGTGCCAGTAACTTGGAAAACTCCTCGAGGACCGTGGCGTCACTCGTGCTCACAGGGTCACCGTCATGGCGCTACAAGACGTAATTCAGCGCCGCACAGTGGGAAATTTGGCCGAAATAGGATGACTTAAGTGAATGTCTGAGTTGAGCCCCCAAAGCCCATGCATCGTGTACACTGATGGCTCAAAATCCGGCTGATCAGAAATTTCAGGTCACGTAAGTTCTAGAGAGTCGTGAAAGTCGGCGAAACTTCGGCGAAAATAGGCAAACTTCCCGGGTCTGAAAATGCACTGTCCCCAAGTGTCCCCCCGGAACTTTTTTTTTCAAAATGACCGCCTTCCAGTCCTCTTTCGGATGGAACAGAGAAATCTTGCGGAAGTTTGCGGAATCGAGCGTACGGTCAACTTCTAAGAGGTCCGGAAAACTCGATCAAGCGGTGGTCATCCTCATCCCAGAAGAGTGACACTCAGCCAACTTCACGCCAGAACCCACGTTCATTTGCTGAATGGACTCTCGTTACGACGAAGACCGTTGAAACGAATTTCTGGATGATAAAAGGAAGTTGTGGTTGGCTAGCTTGGCTAGCTGAGCTAGCTGCTGGGATGATCCCGTTGCAACGGGATCATCTCGACGACAGTCCTCGAGACTTAGAAGTTGACCGTACGCTCGATTCCGCAAACTTCCGCAAGATTTCTCTGTTCCATCCGAAATAGGACTGGAAGGCGGTCATTTTAAAAAAAAAAGTTCCGGGGGGACTTTTGGGGACAGTGCATTTTCAGACCCGGGAAGTTTGCCTATTTTCGCCGAAGTTTCGCCGACTTTGACGACTCTCTAGAACTTACGTGAGCTGAAATTTCTGATCAGCCGGATTTTGAGCCATCAGTGTACACGATGCATGGGCTTTGGGGGCTCAACTCAGACATTCACTTAAGTCATCCTATTTCGGCCAAATTTCCCACTGTGCGCCGGTCGGATTTTCAGACTCTCCTGAAGTTTTTGACCATTTTAACTATCAAGAAGGGCCTGATAGCCGACTTGCTATGGCGCGTATCACTCCTTGGACCAAGGCCTTTCTATCCATCATAGCGGGACCGGCAATTGTTTTTCGACAAAACATATGTTTACTTGTGAGGAGCTTTCTATTAAAGTCAAAACACCGCACCGTATTCCCGATATTGATTGAATTCCGCACGCCGTCAAGCCTGCTCATGATTTCCGTTGAGTTCTCTCTTAGCAGCGCCTCGACAGCAGCACCAGCCGCCGGAGCGGCCGAAGGCCGCGGAGGGAGCTGGTAGGGGGAATAAATAATCTCCGCACGACGACAGCAAACTTCAAACCAGGAATTGAGAAACCAGTCAGACAAAAACAGTGCAAAAAAACGTTAGTCTGACATACAATCAGGCTCATTCGATGTGTTGCGGTAGGTTTGAAGATGTCCATCCCTGCATCGCTTCCTGGCGAGAGCATCGGATACATCTACTCGAGAGTGATCAAGTGTCGCACCTGCTTCGGCACAAATCGTCGAGCTGATCAGCACATCGTCAACAGAAAAAAGCCGCTAGTTGAGATACAGCATCCGCGCTTGAAGGCTAGACTATGATCAAATTCTAATCTCTAGACCGACCGTTTCCAGTCGAAACTGCTTTTTCTATCCTAAAACACCTCCTATCAGGAAATCATTGGACTTCCGGACCACGTGCAAAGTCTCGACTGGATCCCGCTTCGCTCGTCGTCAGGTTCCAACTATTTTGGAGAACAATCAGGGATTGCCCAGAAGCCGCTATGTTAGACCAGGAGTGCTTGATGTTAGGTCTAAAAGCTTCCAACCACATAGATAATAGGGACTGGCAGACAGCTGCCTTCGCCGACAGACTAGGCCGTATTGGTGAGCTAATACGCGTATCAGAGAGTTGAAGGCTCCGGCGGATTCCCAGTTCCTGGACACGCTCGCGGTCACGGCGATGATCCAAGTCTCAACGAAAGTGAAGCCAGAAGTATCGAACAGTCGGTCTATGTGCTAAATACATGAGGTTTCGCTCGAAAAATCATCACACTTGAGCACTCCTCAGGACGCCTCCCACGTAGCGAATACGTCGTGGTTGGGATGACATTCCTCATGAATCGTATGCAACGAGGTCACCCTCAATTATTCGATGAGATTAACCTCTTCCAGAGATGCGATACCGAACCCCCGAGGGATAGTCAGCAGGATGGATGAAACCCGATCTCTCTCATATGGAACCGGATCGATTTCATCCATGCTCCAATGATGCTGCTAATTGAGCTTTTCGAAAGTGGACATTGAGCTTGAGCCTTTCGATCTCGCCGCCTTTGCAAAACCGCCGTTGCGTTTCCAAGATGGCGTTTTCAAGAGATCGTCCGACCGGGAAGTTCCGTTTGAAAACTTTTGGGAAACCCTCCCATAGAAATTAGTCCCCAGATCTATCTGGCGGCCTTTCCTTTTTGGATGAGATCAGTCCCCGCTCAGCTCGTTCCCTCATCTGGGAACGTCTCAAAGCCTCGCAAAGCATGTAGGACAAACCCGTGACAACCCGTGTCGGAGGAGAGAACCTGAATCGATGATCACGTGAAATCCGGCTTATTGCGTCGATAGGAGAAATGCGCTATCAAAAGCCCGATGCATTAACCGCAGCTAAGTTCTGTCGAACGCGAGTCTCAGACCTTCGAAGCTCTTAATGTCAATTCCTCAAGCACGGCGGAGGAAACGCCGATGACAATGATCTCCAATCGTTGGAGACCGAAAGGGCTCGTTTCGAGGCTTATTGTCGAACTTCAACGTCTATCCGTTGATGAACCGACCCTTTTCGGATCCTACCGAGCGTCTCAGATGATTCAGGAGCGCCACGAATCAACGATGCCCAGACAGTCGGCAAAAACTCGTCCGCATGGCAGGGATTCTTATGGGGAACGAAGTTCGGGAATAGTTCGAAAAGATGTCCGTGTCGAACAATAGCAACCGGCGAAGAATCAATGATCTGAGCGAAGATATTTTGGAATGAATAGTTTCTGACTCGAAGGGAACTCCTCCTGAAATCGCTCCGTAAGTGGACCAAACGACCGACGGCTCCAGCTCCAACTAGCTCATCGCGTTCGTGGGATGCGAGATTCCGGACGGTATCCAGCTCTGTTTGCTTCGACTCCATTGAAGATTTCGAGCTAGCACACCGAGTGACCGAGTCAGGGTTGGAGCCATCCTCAGCGGTGTTTCGGAATCACCACGTCCCAAGGACGCCTCTTTATGTGTAGCAGTGTGTCACTGTACAGTTCACACGAGACTGACTCTGTGAGGTGTCCTTGCAGGATGTAAAACGATGGAAATTGGCAGCGATCACAATTTCGAGGCTCTCCTGGCGATGCACCAGTTCGAGATAGTTCATCACGCACCCAGGACACAGGGTTTTTCCACTGAACATGCGGCGGATCTTCGTAATGCGTAAGCGATGCAGAAACACAGCCGATCACGCCGTCGTGGCAGACGACATCTGCAAGTTGAGCATGACTGGAACCTCATTATTGCCAGAAATATCCTTGAGCTGCTCTATCTGGCTCTGCTGCGGCACTCTGGCCTTTCTTCATGTTGAGCCGAGGTTGCGCTTCGCGGACAACGTCTCTGATGTGACTGAAAATTCTCAGGAGGTTCTCAGCTTGGGAGCGGTAGCTCTCATCGACCGCGGCAAAATTAACTTCAAACCCTGTAGCCCCAGACTTTCTGCGTTGCTTGGTAGCGAGCCGTCTCACCCGCTGAAGGGGCGTACGTCCAAGGATTCTCGGGAATGTCCGTCCCCGGAGCGTTCCGTGCCGCATCCATAGCGCTGCCATCCGACATGTGCACGTCCGCCGGCCGCTCTCCGGCAGCCTCGGCCAACTCAGGAGGTTCGAGCTCCGCTTGGGTAGATTCGTAGCCTCTGGGGTCCTTCGTGGCTTCGTCGACGTGGCCCGCCCCACTATGGGACAGAACCGCATTTTCGGTGGAAGAAAGTCAAGTCGGAGTTTACGGCCGCTTGATGAGATACACGTTGTTAGCTAGCTCGGGAGCTGGGACCCACTCCCAGTTTCGCGAAAAAAATCTTCCCGGAGGTGTAGGAAGGGTTGGAAGTAACGTCAAAGTTGGCCGGAGATTCCGCACCAATTTTGGTTAGCCCCGAAATCTAAACATTGGAGAGACAAAACATATGATGATTAAGCAAATCTTCCGGGTTAAGTTAGAACACCCCTCCCTCGTCATGGCCGACTCATTTTCGGATCGCTATGCGGCTTCTCGATTTCCCTTTCCTACGGACGAAGTCTCCTCCCAATTTATCTAGAATCACTCACATTGAGGAGCCTGGCATCAATGATTCTCCCGATTTCTCCCCTTTGGTTTTTGTTCGAGAATGAGCACCTTCCATCGTACTCTCCGAATTTCTCCATCGGATCTTTCGCTTTGCGCTAGCCGAGATACACCGGGTTTCTCAGACATCGAAATCATGATATTGCGAGGGCGATCCTTCGATCATTATTGAACTCCAATCATGCATGAAATCCTTGGCCACAGTCCCCGGTGGAAGACTTGGATTTCAAAACTCATTCGCAGGATGAAAGCGATGATCCGGATCGAAGCTCGGACTTTTCGGAATGAAGCTCCTTGTCACATTAAACTTGAGGGGATAACTTGACAGTAACATCGTCATTTTGTTTTGATGAAAGTCAGGGATCACATCGTTTTCTCGCAGTTTTCGAGATCTTGCGATAGCGGCCGGTTTTCTTCAGTTGGGACCGCTCGATCCCAACTCGAAACGTGTTTTTCTTTGCTGAAGGACGCACCATTCCACGGGAGTGTCCACGAAGATGCACTGCATAATCAGGGTAAAGTTGATAGCTATTTTGCACTGCCGGAGCTTGAGATGAGCGGTCAGACCCAAGTTCGATGGAGGGACAGGGAAACACGTCCGCACCAATCGAGTGCAACAACAACAACAACCAATTCGAGTAGATGGGTTGATAGGGAATCGGGCTTAAAATATATTCACAATCCATATGATTAAAAATCAGATTCTGATTCTGTGTTCGTTTGTTTCGCGTTTTCAATGTGATTTCCCACAGCTCACTATACCAGTCGATCCCGCGGGCAAGGAATCCTTGTTAAGACTATGAGATGGTGCAGAACTTCGCCTGAGTGTTGGACTAGGCATGTTACACTAATATCTGATGGTGTACAGGGATTCTCCGACTGGTACGGGCGATCCGCTTCTAGCCCTACCGTACTATCTGATGTTGTACCATTCGGGATGTCTGACATGCGACGAAGTTGATATCGAAGATGAGAATCTACGGACTGCATTCCATTTCTGATCCATGGTTTTTCACAAGTTGCACGCCAGAAGAAGGCGGCCTCTAGGTTCTTTCAGCAAAACTTCATAAAACTGCCACTAAATTGAGTCCACAGGGACAAGCGTTCTCGACGATATCTTTCAAGGCCTTCCGCAATCAGTTTTCCCGCGCCTCGTGCCGCCCTGCTTACCAAAAATCAGTGCGAAGGCATGCGGACGTTTAATTGAACAGTTGTTCTACGAGGCGGAGACGAACAATTCAATCAACGGTCCAAGCTACCTAGGAAGTGCGCAACGCTAAAGTTCCGGCTAATTTGTCCGCTATCATGCTTGGAGGGCTTGGTTTTCTGTCGCCACATTACTCAGAATAAATATATACTTTTCTATCACATGCAACATGGCCATGCAAACACCGAACCATAGCGTTGAGCGCTGGAAAATTACAAACAGGACAAACCTAATGCGAAACTTCCTCCTTGGGTTCCGTTGCCAGTCACTATAACACTGCGGCCGTCCGCCTGCAGATCGATATCGATCACCACTTCTTCTTGCTGAGCGTCAGCGATATAAATCGAAGTCGCATAAAGTATCACGCGGTAGCTTCAAGCCTGGCCTATTTTGAGGAGAAAATGAGCAATCGTCGCGTTGGAAGGATGTCGGACCCATCCTGCGCTGAGAATAATCCGCGTGGAAATCAACTGCCACGGATGTTTCTCCGGGTAGCCTCCCCCATTGACTCTCGGCAGTCTTTCGGGTCCCGAATAGGTCTTGCGCGCCCGGGGCAAGTCGGCCGAAATGCGCCCCCTCCCCCTTTGATGGCGAGATTATTGGAATCGCTTCCTTCGGGCTTTGAATGCCGCGAAATTTTCTAGAACAACTTCGAAGTCCGCACCCTCGGTCTGCTCTTTTTCCATGCTCAGCATTGCTAGTGCGTCCAGGCTCTTTTGACACCTTGGAGCACTCAAGCCGGTCGTGATTACATTCAACCTGCTGAACGATCTCTCATATCTAGCCATGGAGATAGCGATGGAAAGCAGAGTCTGTAGCGCGGATGGAAGGTTTGGGAATACGCTCTCATCACGGTACTGGAGCTGCGGAAATTCACATACGTTGTCTCATTCTGCCGCTCGGAGGGAATGTTTGCTTGAGAAACTTTTCCATTCAGTTCAATCGCAGGGCTCGATCATATGGCAAACACCATATTTTAGGCAACGACTGAGATAAGCCTTAACGGACTCTCGGCGCGATACAGGATCTCTACACGATTTGCATTCCTACTGCAATCACGAATATTCACAGTCGCGCCCGTCTCCCGTCTCCGCTGCTTCGCGCCCCTGACCTCTGCGCGGTGTGGGATAGAGCGCAGAGTGTGACAAATCCCACCTGCTTGAAACCCCAACTCAAGGAAAACACGGGCCGCAGCCGCCTCGGGGTTCAGAAGGTTGAGAGTAAGTTCTCCTTGCGATTTTTCGCTCGAGCCGTCCCGCTGGGTTGGCTCCCTGATTGCAACTGTGCAAGCGGTCAATGTGTACCTTTGAGCCCGCCGATTGACCGTCTGCTCAACCTCTCTCTGAACACTTTGGCAGCTCCGCGGACTTTCATTTATTAATCAGCATCTTTTAACATGATTGATTCCGTCGCTCGGGTGAAACCACGAGCCTACCTAAGTATCTTCTGGATACAACTTCCTTGAAATTCCGTTTATTCTGGAGAGCGGTCGCCGCGGCGTGACAGCTTGTCGCGCCGCCTGGTGGCCTCCTCCGGAACTATTCATTTGCCTGCCGGCAGCCGAACAGCACGGTTGCTCTCGCTGTCGGCCACACAGAGGCGAACGAAGAAGGGAGTGGAACGCCAGCAAAGGGCGCAACCTACCGCAAGACTCTCGAACGGCCTCCGTGGTCCTCAGGGTTTTGAGGTAGTGTTGGAGTCAACCGGAGATGGGGCTTCGTTCCTTGATTGCAATATCCCGAGGGTGTGTGAGGAGGTCCGGTCTCGGGTAGCGGGAGCTCACGCACGAGTTCTGCCGAAGTGATCAATTGCGGGTGGCGTGCCAAACCTTGAGGGCGTCGACAGTATCGATCGATGGAGAGTATCCTGGGAACCCCAGTACGCGTGTCAACCCCCGCAGCCCCGCAGCTGTGGGGCAGAATCAGCGGAGTGCATCCCATGTTCGCGGAAGCTGACCTTCTGGACGCTCCCAAGGCGTTCAAAGCATCATCCGAGAGAAGTACACCACTAAGAGCGCTCCGAACGGTCAGCTCATCAACACCGAAAGGCCATAGCAACGATTCCGGGCTCTCTTCGGCGAAAGGCTACTCGACTCCGTCACGATCGCGTATGAAAGCTATCGAGTTGTTCTGTGCCCGGCTGGACCGTTACAGTGCCTTGCGTGCTGCAAATTCGGTCATCGGGCTATCGACTGTCCCCATCGGGCGTCGCGGCGAAACCGGCCACGAATTGTGGGAGTGCGAGGAAAGAGCTTGCTGTGTAAATTACAAGTCCTCATGCGGCGAACCACCGAAGTTGCCCGGTCTACGCAACCAACGCCAAGGCGGGCGGTGAGCGGAGATATTTTGGAACGAATAGTTTCTGATTTGAAGGGAGCTCCTCATGAAATCGCTCCGTAAGTGGACGAAACGACGAGAAGATTCCCTTTCTTCCGGAATCCGAAAACTTCAACAAAAGCAAGGCACGTTCTACAGCTCGTTGAGACTTCTCCGAAATCCACGAACTCAATCTTACGATCATCGGCTGTATTGGGCAAGGAAACAGATCGATTTTTTCAATGCTTAGATGAAGAAAAAAGTCCCTGACGTTCAAGTTACTCATTGCTTCTTACACCGTCACTTGCTGGCAATTTGAATACTGCGACAGAATTCACGTAACGCTGTTGACGTCAGTGTCATTATGATCTGAGTTATCTCGCCGAGCTACTTGATCCTCCAACTTTCCTAGACGGACCTACTTAATTGTCTGATATCTTAAGTCTGATGAACCAGCCGAGTGCATCTCTGCAGGGCAGAGGAACGCACATGCTGAGTGCCGAGGAAAAATTGCATGCATTTCCAGATAAGCTCCCGCTTTGGCGACTTCGAGTGTAATGACGCAATCTGGAAACTACCACGTCGCCCGAGAACATCGCGCGGGCTCCATTGAAATGAATTCCAGTCCTCTGCGTCCTTTCTGCTTATCTGATGCTACGGCGGCTTTCCCATTCCTCCTCCTTTTCGAATTGACGATGCCGTCGCCCATCATAAATACAGGCGACAAGGACGGAGACGACCACACTGTTCCCGGGACAGAACGATCATGAAGATCTTCGCGGTCCTCGTCATCATTTTCTTGATTTTCGCCGACTTCCAGAGTCTCCCGGAGGATAACAAAGAACCTGAATCTAATGAGGATTGGATTCTCCCGTAGCCCTTGAACTATGGTTCAGACTGATACATTCTCTGCTTGGGCGAGGTCACGAGCCCAGTCAGGGTCGTGATAGAAGTACAGTCGCGTAGAGGTAGTCTACTTCTCATGAATAAAAGGCCGTGTACTCAGCAGAGGAGCTCATTGGCTCGGCAACCCACAACACCAACGCGTCTTCACTTTGAGCGCACCGGCTGACCGATAAAATTCTTCGCATCCAGTTTTCCAAACAAAGTCTTTCAAAGATTGTTAGAATTCGGATTCTGGGGAATGGGCTTAGTGTCGTCTAGTACAGGGCTGAAAGTTTTTTGGGGACGGAGACACGATAGAGAACACTCGAATTCTGCTCGGTATCACATCGTACACTGTTCGTCCATTAAGCAGACGGGTTGCTCACTTACTCTGCCGCTTGGGGGCAGCTGAATCGAATGCGGGAACTTACGATGATTCCCGACACTCTATCTGTCAGGCCACATCGAAGGGATTCCAAAGCAGCGACTCCCCTCCCCCCCTGAAGTGATTGAGAACTACAAGTTTGGCTTGCAGACGCTTCACGCTAATATCCCGCTCATGGAGTCCCATCTTAATATAGCCTACATATCGGATATGCGCTCGAAGAAATTGACCCCAGAGCAGGAACAGCAAATGAAAGTGAAGAAGGAGTCCATTCAGAGGGCGTTATGGGAGAAACTTGGTGTTATCGTGGATGGGCCAAGACCCGGATCAGGCAACACTTAGGATAGATACAAGATACGAACGTTGGTTTATTATTGGAACTGCATGTCTCTGGACCGCTTAAGCTCCCAAGATTGAAAAATATCGTGTCACAAGATTTAATTAAATAGTGTAAAGGGGTAAAATATCATTCTACTATAGTATTTTCACTGAGTAACCATTTGTACAACTCCGACATGAACTTTGTATATGAGGGTGTAGTGCGGATATCACTGGGGAGCCTCCCCCACAATGCAGGGATGCGGAATAGCATGGACTGGCGGTCGAGCGCAGTCCGGGCCGGCGGTAATGCACTTGAACTTGATACAGATCTGACACGGAGTCGGATCTGCGGCGTCCCGATATAGCTCTGAGTGCGTCGTTCCGCAAGATCTGGCAACGGGGGATGACGCCCTCATAGCCCCTTCCCCACAGGGAGATATTGCAAGGAAGAGTGGGTAGGAAGAGTGACTTATAGACCTGTAGAAGAACCTGACGCGGAGATCCCACCTGCCGGAGTCTTCTGAGGGCGGCTATGACCGATAGGCATTTGATCGTGGTGTCCTGAAAAATTCAATCTCCGGATTTGAGAGGCCCTGTACAGCCTATTAGATGTAAAATCCAATCAAACTCTTCGGTTTGCTTACATTCGTACAGATGATAGAGTGGGGCCCGATCCCGGCACAATTCGCACACACAATCGGTGTGCCAACCCGCTGTTTTTATATAAATGACCATGGACCATGCTACCGACTCGTAACTCTGGCTTTGAGGCGACGTATCCTTAGAGAGTTGGGAGCGTGTGTAACACGGAGGAATGTTCGTGTTCATCCTGGATACATGTTCCTGACTGTGGATCTAGTGCGAATCGTATGCTACAGAAAGACCGCGGTGCGCACATCCTGCGTATCCCTGACGCTCGTGGAACGAGGAAAGATGAAGAAGGGAAATTCCCCGCCGCAGAGCTCTATTCCATGCTGTCCGCATAGCTGCAACAAGACTTGTTGGAGCGAGCGAGCGTCCCCCGCGAGAAACCTGCATTTTAAGGTCGAAGGAAAAGAGCCGCGCTTCCGAGAGCCCAACGTTGGAGATGGAAATATCGGGCGGTATTCGGGTTCATCTCATCGATGGTTATCGCCGCAAAATCCGGAAACTCTCCTTCAATGGAATGGAAGTTGCGCAACCACAGCCGAGTGACCTCCGCGTTCGCCGGGACCACTCCGTCGTCACACTTAAAGTACCGGGCCGCGATATAAGCCACGTCCCTGGGTTGACCATGCCAGAGGTCATCGCGATTCGTTCCAGGTGTTTCTCTCAGCGCTTACCGGGTTCTCTCCAGGAAGATGGGCAGGAAGATTGTCATCTCTGGATCTGCGTGTAAGGAACGTATCCGATAAGGGACTTTTGCATTGGACTTTCTGAGAAAGAAGCTTCCCCTGAAAAGGAGCATATGGGGAACAAGAGGTTACTCGCACGCCGAATTTCAGGGTAAGGAAGATTGAAGAGCTCCTCCGCCACGCTAGACTTATTCTAGGTTCATCTCCGGGCTGCAAGCATTTGTGTAGTTGCGAACGAAGGTAAGAGTTGTAATTTTTCTAAAAATACATATCAGATTTATTAGCATGCTCGTCGCGGTCCTGTGTTCCTTTGCGGCGCTGGAAATAATTCCATTCACCAAATATGACGGCGAAGTGTCTCGCGCAGCCAGGGATCTCGCTCCCGGTGAGCATTGCGTTGGATCATAGTCATATGCCTGCACGGCTGCGCATCAGCACTGACGTGGGCTCCGAGCCATACGAATTTGGGATCTCTCTCGGTCCCACCCTGGAGTTACATCCCCGAAACGAACGCCACTGCTCTCGTGCTAAGGGAACCTTGTTCCCTTCGCCACAACAGCCTGTGAGTTTCGAGTTTCTTGATCGTCTCCGGCAGTGTTCCGGAAACGAAACTGATCGTCAGGAGATCCGCTTTCACGGCGTGTTTTCCAAAGAACTTTCTGGCTTTCTCTATGAAGGCTGCTCAATATTTCTGAGGTAGCGTTCCGATGAAATTCTGTAGTAATTCAAGATGCGCCGCATGGTCAACGGCTGTGTTGAAGCAAGATAGGCGTGGGGGTAAGGGGAGATTCATAGGCGCATTGAAAGGGAGCACTCTGGACGGCGCTTCGGGAAAAATCTTCTTCACGCTCGAGATGAGCGAATCTACGTCGCTAACTGGACTGCCACACGCTCGTGGCAGGGGTATACACGCCATAGCGTCGCCCATGACCTACAGAACAGTTTCAATATTTTGACAAAATTCGCTGCTTCTGAGACTTCGCAGGCCAAGAGGGAACTTCCACGAGGGTCATCCGCCCTCAGTTTGCCTACTACCACGTTCGCTATGTAGCGGCCACAATTATCAGTGATTCCGTCAATCAAAACCCAAATCGCGGAGTCTCCGATCGCCGCTTGAATCTTGTCCATAATCTCGTCGTGCAGCGGTGGAACATAGTTTTGATGAGGTCCGGTTGGTTAGGGTGCCGGCATTTCCGGGAAAGTCTCTAGAAAAGCCTCGAGATCTTCATTCAGCAGTTCCTCAAGGGGAATGTCTGCACTCACGAAGACTTTACACAATACTCTAGAAAACAGATCCTCAACTGGTTTCTCCAGGTAGCGGTTCAAGTCCTTGCCTTCGCTTCTGAAGTTTGAGACCTTCTTGATTTTCAAGGGTTCTGATGGTGTCCGATAGTCCGTTTCCGAGCATTCGCGAATGAGGTGACACAAACCTCGCACTCCACTCGAAATCGATCGGAGGGTTCATGGAACGAGCTTTCGGAGCACAAAAGGAAGTGAAAGCCATGAACAGGGTATCTTGTTCTGACATGCCTGTAACCTCTGTTGGGTCCCTTCCAACTCGTATCGGTCATTGCCATGGTACTGAAAAATTCTGGATTTACACCTGACAATTTGTGCTCCTGCTCTACGATGAATTTCTGGTAGGCCGGGGAATCCGCGAGTTCGAATCTCTTCTTCAATTCCTCCACAAACAGGGCGTACCGGCAAGGAGCTACGTCAACCGATTTCTTGTTGACGCATGCAAGCCGAGAACTCGTTTGAGGAACGACGACTTCACACGCTCGACCTCATCGAGGTTGACAAGCGAGAGCTTCGACCAACACAGAATGATGCCGTACGACACCGTGGGAGCGATTTTGATATCGAAAAGCCTCAACGCTGTCCTGACCGAGAGTTTCCACGGATCCGCGATCATGGAGGAGGACACGATGCCCTTGCGTGCCCGCTCCTCCACGTGCTTCGAGAAACTCACACCCGACGAGGACAGCATTACTCCGAGATACGAGAACGAGCTCACATACTCAATGCTTGCTCCGCAAAGACGCAACTCGTCCGCTGCTGGAACATAGCCTCCGCGTCGGAACTTCATGGCCATCGTCTTCTCCGTGTTGATGGAAAGTCCCCTTGACTCTACATATCTAGGCAACGATCAGGGACGACAGAAGTTTGTACAGGCAGCTTTTCCTGGCGATGCCACGCCACGATCCCGGATCCATAGGGTTACCTTTACCCTTTGGGATGATCGACAACAGACAGCTCCTCCAGGCGTCTGGCACGCGCCCGCCGTCGAGACACCTGTCGAGCAGCAGGACTACGTCGGACGTGATAGGCCCCTCCGAAGCAATGTCTCAACTGACGGCCGGGGGGAGAAACTGATGAAACTTACCTATATTGTCCATTCTAGGATGCACAATAAAACACGAATTAATGATTGACATGATAGGAGCAGTTTGCTTCAGACGCTCATAACAGATGTCGTCCGGTTCGGTTGCTTTGCGGGACGGCAGCCGACGGACGACGGCCGACACTTCCTCCCTCGAGAAGGGGTCTTTCTTCGGGTTCAAGTTTTCTGCGGAGTCAAGAATATATGTCGAAATTAGAGGAATAGTGATCACCGTGAATAATGTGTTATCTCGTCCGAAATTATCCGCGATAGATTGTTGTGAAAGATCTGCCACCAGCCTCGATCGGGTCGCAACTACGGGAGCGGAATGCCTCCACTCACATCGCGTGGGAAATACAAGTGTAGTGGACAGCGTCTGACTTGACCTTCTCCGATACTACTGCCAGTTGGGCTCATGGTCCGAAAATCTCCGTGAGATCAACGATTCCCAGCCCTACCTTCAGACAAGAGGGATTGAAATTCCGTGAGCGCTTGAAAATTCAGAGCTTGCAAGCATGGCTTACTGGGAGTCGAAATGAATTGGTTGCCACTGGATTAGAGTTTGCCAAGAGTATTTGTCGAGAACTCGAGATCGAAGTCCCCCTCCGTCGTCAAAGGCGACGTAAGAGAGGATTCGCCTATTCTGACTCGGAGATTGCTGGTCCAAAGAACAGATCAAGCGGTGATTTACATCTGCATCGAAAGAATCACACAGAAGATTCCGTCGGGATTCCAACAGCTTAAGGATCTTGATCGGAAATCCGGGTTTTTGAAGTCGGCGCAGCTTCTTGATGAGAATGCCGAATGCGATCTTGGACATGCTCCGTCGCACATCAACCGGAAGGAATTCCTGGTTTGAATGAGCGCGGCTCCAGGAATTTAACAGGAGCTTAAGTGCTTAAGCTTTCCCGGTGCTGAAGCTCAGGAAATCGTACTTGCAGTCAAGTATGAGCCAGATTCGCTCGTCTTAATTCGCAATCCTTGGCATTGAGAATGAACTATCGAATGGTATTGATGTGGAAGACGCTATCAACGAGTTCGCAACCTTTGAAAACTCGCAAACTCTGAAAATAGTGCCTGTGTCTAAATTAGAAATGTGTCCATAATAATATAGTCTTGATGACCGGTAGCCTGTGTCATTTTTTCGTTGGGAAGGCGTGTTGGAGGGGCGTAAATTTCTGGATCCGCCTGGAGCCTTACTTCGTCTAGTTACGCCCGTGGTCTAGCTACGACGCTCCCCAAAGTGAAAGGGATCTCTACACCATCGGAAATTTCGGACAATTCACATAGATTCCAACGCGCACTCTCCGCTGCCAACGCGGCGGGCTCTCAGCGTCGGTTCAAAAGGATTCCGAAACAAGCAGAGCGCTTGAGCCGGTTTCGTTGTTCAAGCAGCTCCTCTGCGACCTGTCGCCTTTCTCTGCCAATGAGGCGGCCATTGCCCGTGTTATCGTGCGGCATAAACATCCAACATTATTGTTGAAGCTCGAGACGAGTCTCGCAGCGGTGACGGATATTCTTTTCGCGGTGTGCATCTTCTCGTATGAGAGCAGGTGATTGAAGAGACAGGCTTCAACAAAAGGCTGCCTGGGAGCGCTCACTGGTATCACTGTTCGATGTCTGAGCGAATGCATACGAGATGATGACGGTGAAGCTCCTATCAGTTGAATTTCGCGCGACAAAGTCGGTCACCGACCGACCCAACTTTTCAGCCTTGTCCTGCCTGAGAAACTCGATGACAACCTGAAAGCATTGCTACAGACGAATCACCTACACCTTGCGGGAACGGTCAACGAGCTGGAACACTCGTAGTGACCCGGCTTGGAAAGGCTTGGATAGAGGGACACTCGGAAGGATCGGTCAAAAGTTGCCAAAACGTGCAGACATCCCGTTCGTAGTGATTGGCGTTTGCTGGAACACACTCCGTTACCTGAGTTTGACTTGATTATGCAGCTATGTTATCCTTCCCATCTGACCTTTTCTCTGTGAAAGCTTTTGCCACGAAGGATTTCGCACCTCCGAGCCGTGTGAGCCTCCGCGGAAAATGGGATCAAGCTTGAGAAAAACTGTCACTCTTTTCCAAAAGCTTCAAACTTTATCATGATCATGTTGGTCGGCTCGGAAATGCGGGAAGTTGGCACCTGAGATTTCGAGCACAGTGAAATCTCTTCGCAACGGAGGCGTTGAGGAATCGTGTTCGTTGGAACGGAATTCAGTGTTGGCGAGCGTCCATCAATACTGTGTTTCCAGCAATCCCTTTTGGACGGAAATTATAAGATATCTTAGGAGGGCGATTCAACACCAATCCGCAGGAAGATCGATTGAGCTGTCCAGATCATGCCAACACAGACTTGCCAGCTCAAGACGATTCCGGGTGTGGACATTAAGGGTCCATGCAAGCTTCTTCCGGATAATCGTCGGATATCGATGAACGGAATCAATATCATCTTCGAGGGATCGACCAGCGCCGGAGACTGCCGAGAGCCTGTAAGGAGCAGCTACCAGCCTTTTCCTATCAGGCTTGTACAGCTCCACAGGGGACGGAGAATCGTTTCAATTCAGAGATAGTACTTTCGTCGCAGGTTCCGTTGGAAGTATCCTCGGCGACGTGGGCTTAGCGTGGCAGCTGATTTTGAAGCGCTCTGCGATCGCACCTCAATCCGAATTCGCCTTCCGTGTGCCATCCAATGGAAACAGCAGCCCGAGAGAGAATCTATCCTACCATTTCCCTGGACTTCGCATATCGGACTTTCTAGAGTGGAATCGATGACTGGGGTAAGCGGAAACATTGGTAATGATTTTATTCATCATGCAGACACGGCATTGGTTCTCTCCAGAACCCAAGGCAACAGGTTCCTGCGGACGAGTTTCCCTATCCCGGAACGCGGAATTGTGTCGGAGAAAGTGATCCCTCCTTCGAGTTTGTAGATATCAGGTGCAATTTCTGAAAACGATCATGTACGTTTATAGAGGTTTGTCAAAGAACCAGAGCTTCAACGGGACAGCCATCGAAGAGGCAAAGGATCGTCCATCGATTCAGAAGACCTCTATCTGATCGCAACTCACCAGCCATGTGTTCATGTATGGTTTCTTCATCGAGCGCCGGCGAAAGCGGTACGATTATGGCATGCAAAGCCGTTTGGAGTATTGGATGAGGAAGTCCAACCACGGCAGCGTCTTTCACGAGGGGATGCTTCAGGATTTTGGCTTCAACTTCGCCGGGAGATATTGTTGTGTATTTGGTTTTGATGAACTCCTTTAGCCGACCGACGAGAGAAACGTAACCCTCATCGTCGACAATACAGACATCTCCGGTGCGAAGCCAGCTGTCCTGTACGAAGAGTTCCTGCAGAAGACACGCGGATTGAAATTCATGACTCTCATCGAAGAGTGTTGCGAGAACGAGAATATCATGAAGGAATGCCGTCTTCAAATGCTTCGTCCAGCGTGTCTCTACGTGCCTTGGATGCTTCGGGATCTTTGTAATAGCCGGCGGTCCGGTAAGGCAATTGAATGAGAAGCTCTCCCTTTTCACCCAAGGCTACGTCTTCGAGTGTTTCGGGGTCAACGATACGGAACTTAGCCCTAGATAGTACTTGACCGATCGCACAAGGCTTGTAGAAGCCTTTGAAGGTGTGGCTGAACCCTGCTAAGCCTTCGGTCTGTCCATAAACTGAAAGAGAGATATCAAGATTAGAGATTACTGGACTGCCTAGATTACTGAGCGTCAATAGGTGATACTCTTTAGCGAGATGAGGGAGTTTTGTTCGGCTTACGATTCCCAAAGCTCTCGAGGTCTGGCAAACACTGTCTAAGGAAGCCGAGGCAATCCTCCGGGAAAACATTCGAAGCTACACCCAGCACTCGCAAAGTGCGTAAAGAAACCGATCTCGAGCTTTCGTGGTTTGTTTTGAAGAGATTGAGTATGGACAGGACAATGTAGGGCGTGGTGAAGAACGCGAAAACCTGGGAATATTGATCAGTTGAGGGAAAATCTACATCAGAATAATTTCTACTCTCGAAATCGGATTCGGAAAGAAGTTTTTAGGTCCAACGTGGAGCAAGTCCGCTACCTGGAATCTCTCGATCGTGTGCATGATGGCTTCGATATCGTTGCTTTGAGCGTGCACGAAACTGAAACCGCGATAGGAACAGAACGCGAAGATGCCCAGAAGATTGTACGTATGATGCAAAGCTGAAGTTGATAGAACCACGGCGCCGGTTTCGAACGGTAGAACGTCTGGAGCGCTGCGGAGGAAGAGCCGTGCGGTTAGTCCATTGTTGGACAACTTCACTCACCAGATATCGAAATCGGTGCGGATCAGGCTGCGGATCGTGTGGAAATACGAACGATTGCATAAGCACGCCTGATATAATAGTTCTGTGGGTGTGCATCACTGCTTTGGAGCGTCCCGTGGTCCCGCTCGTTCTCGGCATGTACGCTAACGCGTCCGGATTCACGTCCACTGATGGTGCGTCGGGAGCGTTCAACGAGCGTAAATACGCGAACGAGAAAATCTGAGATTCGACGGACGCTTCATCGCAACCATCATCGTCCAGTACGATGATCCACTGGAAGAGTCGAGGAAGAATTGTGGGTTGCTTCATGTGGAACTTGATCTTCAGAAAAACGCTACATATGCCGATCACCAACCTGAATGCACTTGAGAGATTCGCGGAGTTTCAGGGCTACGGCGAGGTTTTCCTTCACACACACGAAAGCTTTCGGCTCGTACACGGACGCCAGCTCCTCATACTCATCTACAAGAAGAACACGATCAACTTTATTGAGTTGTACATTTTCACTTCTCCCGAACTCAAGTAAAACTTCCACTTGATTCTCTGTCACGAAATGTTCCGATGTTTCGAAAAACCGACCTGCGGGGAATCCGAAGTCGAGACCGCTCCCAACTGCATTCAAAGACCAGATCGCCGAGAGCAGCAGTGGAGTACGAACCGTGTTCGTGCAGCAGATGGCGGCAAAATCGCCCGAGCGCATTCCGATCTTGTAGAGAGAGTTCACCAAAAGCTTGGATAACTTTGCCATGTCCGATCCGGTGTAGCAAATCCCGGACACGGCATCCGTCTGTCGGATTTCTGCACGTTTTGACTCAAAGTTCGAGAATTCGATCACAGACACGATTCGAACTCGCTTCGAAACGACTCAAAATTTCCTGGGGGTACTCACGAAACAAGCGCCAGCATGTCTTTCCCACGCTTTCCTGAGGAACAGTCCATAGTTGTCGGAAGTCAGCTCCGTATCAAAATCTCTGAAAGGAGATGAGTAGATCGTCATGCTTGCGACGCGGGAATCACACCCTGTGAACAATGCATCGATGACCCTGATTCCCCACCGGCCGGAGAGGAGGAGAATCGGAGAGGGATTCCTCAACACGCAACGACACAGGTGTAATCAGTATCCGAGAATAGATTTGGCCGTCGTAAATGTACTACAAGCCTCAATCGTAAAACTCTAGAAACGACTTTTGGGAGTGCCAACCATTCAACGAGAGATTCGAATGTCTCAATTCTTCCTATTTAGGAAGCCACCGTTTCGAAGGTGGAAGAGGGCACACGTGCACCTTGTATGGCATCCACAACTGACTTGCTGAGAGATGTGCAAGCGGGGACAGCCAGAGTGTGTTCGAATGCTGCGACGCCCACTGCGAGGGAGGAAAAGACAAGAGAAAACAGAATCATTTTCTCCGTGGTGGGAACACAATACTAGATGTGGTCAATGCCCGAAATCGAGGATTGGAAGAAATCAGCAGACCGAGCGCTCGCGATCGGGAGACCGATTGCGAGAAAGCGTTGAATCCACATGGCGGCTCCCCGCGTTTCCAGAATCGCCTCGGAAAGCTTATCAATCAATCAGGTTTATTCAGCTTAGGTATAGCTAGAGAGTTAAAAGGAGCTACTTAGCTCCATCAGCACTTCGATTTTTTCTTTGAGCACATAAATTTCGAGAAACTCGCATTCCAGAATGTGATATCTGCCTATGTACAATTTTCCGCAATATTTACAAACACAATCGTCAGGGTCGAAGCAGTTCCCTCTCAGGCACATAAGGTGGTGGAAACCGTGCCATGTAGTCCTGCAGATGATTCCCCGGTTCTTCTGTAGGCTTCTCTTCCATTTGTTGCTTCTGAAGGCGGGGCCCTCGTGGTACCGTTCCATCGCGAACTGTACGTTTCTCTCTTCCCTTTTTGCCTCGTAGGCGTCCAGGGTGCACTGTTGTATCGGCGGACTGTCGATTAACAGATCTTCGACGAAGCTTCTTTCTTCGATCATGTGTAGCGCCAGAGTCGAACTGCAATTTCTAGGGAGTCCAAGGGCCTTCTTCACGAAATTGGACTTGACTCTGTCCAGCTGCCGTAGGTTTTCCAGCGTGAGATGAGGCGCCAATGCTCTGATACCATACGCGGCCATCGGGGCAATTTTGATGCGGAACAGGTTGATGACTTGCTTGGTGTCTGTGTCCGTTAGGCTACCAATCTGGCTCGCGGCTGCTGCTGCTTTCGCCAGTCTGGTCTCCAGGTGCTGTGTGAAGCTGAGTCTTGGGGTGAGCACTACTCCAAGGTACGGGAAACTGCTGACCAGTTCCAGTCTTGTGCCATTCACGTAGAGTTTTCTGTCTTCTCTCGCGTATTTCCCTCCGTTGCTGAATCTCATGATTTTGGATTTGCTGGCGTTAATTCTCAGGCCGTGGTCTTGGCTCCATGCGTTTGTGATTCGCAGGAAGCTCTGGAGGTGCTGGCGGTCTTTCGCGAGCAGGATCAAGTCGTCTGCAAAGAATACGAATGTCGCCTTAGCTCTTCGCAGTTCCTCTGCCAGACCTGCAGCGTATACTACGTATAACAATGGGCTTAAAGGATCTCCTTGTGCTAGGCCTTTGTTCTGTCGGACTTCTGCTGCGGTTGTGTGATTTCCACTGCGAACTTTCAGATAGTTCGGTCTCAGAATGTTTCCAATCAGCCTTCTCATCTGAGGCTCCAGATCAAACCTGGTTTCCAGTGTCTGGATAAGCTGTCTTCTGGGTACGGTATCGAAGCATTTTTCGTAGTCGACAAACGCTGCGTACGTCAGCTTCGGCCTTCTCTGTTCGATGTGTTCTATAACCACTTGTAGCGCATCGGTCGTGTTTCTTTCGGGTAGAAAGCCAAACTGTTCGATCGGAAGGTCCGTCAGGAGTCGGTCCACCAGTCTTCGCACCAGTATCGTGGTGAGGACTTTATACGGGAAGCTTATGGCGGGTAGTTCTCAGCACCTGGAACGCAGACGGCGCAGGAGAGTGGGCCAGAATTACCTGTGAAGTTTGGATTTCTTGAAGATTATGATGGGAATCGGGGCTGGGAACAAGCCTACTCAAGCGCTGACATGATACTTTATCCGCAATCCCTCCCACATCTGTGCGAACAGCGCGAGATTCCAGCTCAAGCGGGGCCACATTCTCGGAGATTACCGTGCAAGTTAGCCTCCTCCCACCCTCGACCTCACAATGACGCCGACTGTTCCAAAAGATGGTAGTCTGAAGCTTTGAGATGAATGAGAGCGTTGAATTTGAGCGGAGGTTTCATCGAGAAAGCAAAATTCCACTGGGAGGAAGCCGTATGGATTCATCTCGGGAGGCTCTTTTTTGAAACGATGGTAGTTTTGCCTACGGGGCCGAAAGCTTTTGGCCGAAAAACGTTCTCGAAATCCAGGTGTTGATAATCAAACGGAATTTGTATTTCCGTAGCGTTCCAATGGACGTATCTGGGAGAAGTTTACAAGAGTAGTCATCATCAATCGCGACGTACCGGAGAAATGCACTAAACTCATTGCCGAGATCGAGTGCGGTTGTTTCGCGGCTAACCGCGATTTTTGCTGCGGTGTGCAAGTATTCGCAAACCGCGGTTTTTCAGAATTGCGGTCATTTGCGACTTCATTGGCATTTTAGCGATCTCGGCGAGGCTTCAAAATCTCAGCTGTGTCAAGTTTCCGACGACCAAGTGCGCCATATTCAGGAGAATCAGTTCCTGGAGCAGATTGGAGCATATGTCCGTGATCAGGAAATGCCTCCGAAATTAATGGGACTGGAGTGATCTCAGCGGGCTGCGAACATCTCTTCGCCATCGAAATCTCAATGACCACATGCAACGCAGCTGAAGGAATCACCTCTCATTGTCAGAGCATATGGAAGGTGTCGATGTAAGATGTCGCAAAGAAGTGTCTCGCCTTCCGTCAAATTGGAGTGATCTCAAGCAACGGGCTCACTCGGTGTCAGCGGTTGAGTGAGCAAACGAGTTCGCGAGTGGAAGCTCACGATGGGAACGGCTTGCTCAATGAATACAGGGAAAAGCAAGCCGATGCTGCCTCACGAAAGCCATGTGTACACTAAGGATAAAGAGAGCAAAAATGGTCGATATTCGTTCTGGAGATGCCGATACAAGAACGGGGATGAACGATGCTAGGATGAGCTCATTGTCCTTCTTCCTCCAATTCTATCAAGCGGAAATTCTGATGGCTTTACCTCTCGCTACATATGATGGTGACCATAACAGCTAGAGTTTGGACATTGAAAGATACGGAGGACGTCATTGCCGAGAGAGGGATTCGAAAAAAACGCTCCGGATGCCGTCGCTGTTGAAGTACAGTCAACTCCGCTTGAGTGGGTCTCCGGATATTCGAGGCGACCGCTCATTAGAGCCAAAAGCGGGACTCCCGAAGTGTCCACCGCTACCAATATACAGTGAACCCCCGTTTTACGCGGTCTTGTCAACCGCGTTGAGCGAGTTTTTCCGCGTAAAACGGGGGATTGGCCTAATGTGCGAAACAAGAGAAAAAGAAAAGGAGAAATAGGAAACCCCCGTTTTACGCGGTTTTGTCAACCGCGTTTAACGAGTTTTTCCGCGTAAAACGGGGGATTGCCCTAATGTGCGAAACAAGAGAAAAGAAGAAAAAATTGAAATAAAAAATACGCGCACAACGAATCCGCGTAAACCGAACCGCGTAAAACGAATTCGCGTAAGACGAACCGCGTAGAACGAACCGCGTAAAACGGGGGTTCACTGTACCAGCGCTTCATCGGGGCACCCGCTTAATCGGGCCATGATGGTCTTTCTCAATGTGCTCCGACTGAGCGGAGTCGACTGTATTGCCATGACGCACAGTGGTGCAGAAAAGGCGAGAAACGGTTAACTCGAAATCTTCGTGAGAATCGTTGTTACACGCTGGATCTCTCTCGTTTTGTTTATTCCGGTAACCTACAGTGGATAAAATCATAGAAGGAAATCATGCTTGCTAGAAACTTGCGAGGATGCCTGCTAGTCAGGCGATAGCGAGGCGTTGATGTCATTGCTGTTATAGTGTACGCCGATCGGCAGGTCTAAGATAACGATTTATAGTAGTCGTTCTCTATATAAACGGTGCTGCTGGAATAAACAGTTACTTCTCCGCTGAACGCGCTTGGTCTTGCTTCTGATGCGCGACACAACATTGGCGCAGACGCTCGAACGCAACCTTCACGAAGAACCAGTCCATCAAGGGAAAGAGGATCAACCCGCCGGATCGCTCGGTGCGGTCAAGGCTCGTTCAGAGAGAGTCCCACGACGGAAGAATCCAGGTTCAGGCCGTCGTGGTCCACGACACTACTCGGCGGACTTCGACTACAGTACCGCAGTAGACACGTGACTTCCCCTCCCAGTGGTCGTCACTGAGGGGAACTTCTCGGCTCCGCTTAACCCCGTCGGTCGCCCACACTCGTTGTGGCAGAGTATCACCGTCAACTCACTGGAAGTGAAAGATCTTCCGCTTTTATCGCTGGTGGAAGGCTCATGATCCGCAAGCCGCGCGTTTGACCTAGTGCGTGATTCAATCACACCAGATTCCGGAGGAGAGTCAATCGTCGGCTCGGGGTGCATTTCGGCCTAACCGCCCGCGAATCGGTCCGTCCAAGCTGACCGGAGAAGGGTCACCTCCTGGAGGAGGGAGGAAAGTCATTGCGTTCTTGTGGGCGCTGTGTCCCGACTCTGTATCCCGATTCCCGAATTTCTGAATCCAACATTCAGAAGCACGCAGCCTCCATTGGACACAAGGTCTCCCGCTGCGCTCCCGATCGACTGCAAGACCGGGAAGCCCCAGCCACTTCCTCGAATCAAAGTATTGGAAGGGAGGAATATAGTGTACGCCGATCGGCAGGTCTGAGATAACGATTTATAGTAGTCGTTCTCTATATAAACGGTGCTGCTGGAATAAACAGTTACTTCTCCGCTGAACGCGCTTTGTCTTGCTTCTGATGCGCGACACAACAGCTGTGTTCCGAGCTTTTTTCCTTTGGTTGCACGCGAATGTCGTTCATCAATGTACCGGATGTTGCCAAGATCATTTGCATAACATCTATATTCGTCGCCTTCCGACAATGTTTTCGTGCGTTTCTGAGGCGGTATTCCTTATAGCTCTTGTTGCGCGCCTCCTGAGCGTCTTGGCTGAGCGCTCCAATCGGTAAGAAGGCTTCCTCTATGATTTGTTGGCCATGCATCAATAGCTTGTGCATCGTATTCGGCATGTAGTACCAACGGTACAGACTTACGTACAATCTCGCAGTCGCTGCACAGTATTCGCCAAATTCGACGCGGTTGATCGGCAACTTGCAGTTGATGGTGTTTAATGCGACGTTCATTCTCTGGAGCAATGTTTCGTCGATTCCGGTCAGCTCTGCAATCAGGCTGGTGTCGGAGAAGAATCGGCGCGCGGTGTTGCCATCATTAGATGACCCCATCCCCTGCTCGACCATGTCTACACGACGACCCGAACGTTGTCTGAAATTCTCCTGTACTCCTTTCTACCTGCTGTCGAAAATCTGCCTCTTGGACTTGTTCACCGCCCAAGTCTCGAGCGGGAGTCGAGACGCAATATTCAAGAAGCACTCCATGCATTTGATCCTTGCATGAAGTGGCGAGAGTCCTCCGCCACCCCTTTTTGCGAAATCGCTTCCAGGTCGTTCATTTGACTCGAAGGCGCCCTACATATGCAACAAACAGCCATAGAGGATGCCTTGCATAGCACCTGCGCAACCATCCTGTCTTTCATAGTTAAGATGAGCGAATGTGTGACACGGAATTTTCTATCGGCTATTTTGATCTCACCTCTGCCTCTGTCTTCAACCTCTGCACGGCCTACGTCCGCCGTTTCCTTAATGAAGTTTTACTTCAGTGAACTGCACAGCAGCGTTGAAGAGGGTCTGGTATTTCTCCGTACAACATCGACGGATTCACTACTCAACATCAACGGCACTACAGATGTGAGGAACAGATTGTTGTCGGAAAGTGTATTGTCCGAGAAGGCTTGCTGATATTCGCTGTGGCGTGGGGATCCATCGCAACCCCACCTGGAAGTCAACGTTAGCTCATTCGGCAATTCAGACATCTCGGTGATCGACTTCGAATGAAGGATTCGCTCCGTGGTGTGATCCAATAGATCTTGTAGCGAGAGTCAACTGGAGTGTTCCGTAGCTTCTACGTTACATGGGTAACACTGTTCTTCAGCTTCCAGTATTTTGTGATAGGATGGAAAGATGGGGAGGACAAGTGCCTTTAGCGCTTGTCTCAGAATCAAATACTGCTCTTCCGACAATTGACAGTGGAGCATGATTGCGAGAGCAGCCGAGGGACAGAGTCGCGTTCTCTCTCTCATTGGCTGACGCAGCTGCAGCTTGAATCAGCGATGCAGGGTGCGTCCTCTTCAGCTCGTCGATGTTGTATGTCTTCGCTCGTGGACCGGACTCATCGAATGATTTCCTAGGACGGCCAGTTCGCACAACGTATGAACTAGAGCAACCCGCGACTGTCAGCGTCGGTTCTTGCTTCGAGAATATCTTCTCCTTTTCAACCAGTCTCCGAACTTTTCGCCGAGTTTCATCCTGCACCGCGACGCTCGCTCCCATCTCTGATTGAAATGACATATAAAGGTTTTCTTGAGAAAGTGCCTCAACCCTTGACAGCACTCTTCTATGAGCTCGGGTTTTCTGGCTTCGACTAACTCCTCGTAGTTTATGCTAACAAGCGGCATATTTGGACTCCGGATGATAGTGGAACTACAGCAGAAAGGCTCACCTACAGTCGTGAACCAAAGCTCCCGGAAAGATTTCAATTTTGCGGCCGACGCAATAGCCGAGTGGTCCAAGCGGTCTGCATGTTACGTGCAGATTTGCATAGCCATGTTGACGTGCAACGAGCGACAAGTCGTTGGTTCGAATCTCGCTCCGACCGACTTCTCTAGAGATGGTTTCCATGTTTCCTATCTCCGGGTTACGGCGAATGCCGGAGACGTAGCCAAGTCGGCCATGACCGCGATACCGCCCACGCCCGGCGAACAATGCATCCCGAGAGGATAGTGGCATGCATGAGTAGTCATTCAGCCTCCGCTGCGAGGAAAACCGAGTTTTCCATCATTGTTGCTCGAAGGACAGTTTTGGCAACTCCATGGAATTCGAGCTTCTGGCTCTGTGCATAAAGAGACGAGATGATGAAAATGGGATTCAAATGAATTTCAGACATCTTCAGTCATCTAGGAACCACCCGCAATAGTCAGAATACCGAGTTTCCTCTAGTCGAAAGAATTACTTTTTTCCGCCTCTGAACCACTGTGCGACGGTGCGCCCTCAAACGTCGTCCCGAGCGGCTGAAGGACGTCTTGGGAGCAAACAGACGTTAGCCGGAGCCGATCACTGGGCGCGTCAAAGAGCGAGAAACCCGATCATGCACTTCACAGAAAGGTCGGAAATATCGATACCACATGAGCGATCTACGCCAATGCAACGTTCAGTCTGGCGCCCAAACCATACTACAGCCAGGTTTTCGTGGTTATCGCCAAGCGCCCGAACTGCGTGCTACCAATCGCGTACGCGCTTCTGCTCGATAAGGAGACCCGAACATATAAACGCATGCTCAGCCTCTTGACGCAAAAATGGCTGAAGTTCCAACGTTCGGCTGTTTCCGTCGGAAACGAGCGCGGGCGAATGATTGCTTTTCGTAAGAGCTCCCCCGAAATAAGCATCCGCGGGTGTTTCTTACATCTCCGTCGGAATATGAAGCATCATGGTCTTCGGCGGCGCTACAAGAGTGAACTTGATTTCTCCCGCTCCGCGCTGATGATCCCGGCCCTTGCCTTCATCCCTCCAGATCGATCGGAGGCTGCTGTACAAGTTCACTGGGGCCCCGCACAAGGAACCGAATTCGTTCCGTGGAACGGTTCGTTGTGCGGAGTGTTCGTTGTGCGGAACGCCCTTCAGCATTAGATCCTACGGGAATCGAAATAATTGAACCCAAGGCGGGATTGAGAATCCTTTCGGTGCAGGAAGGTTCATTTTATTTCATCGTTCTTAACTGCTGCTCCTCACTTCGTTTAGGATTGATTTTTCTGACATTGTCGGAAAAATGCTCAAGGCGTTCTTGGTGCAATTTCGATTTCAGAGCAGCTTTGAAATGACTTGCGACAGAATTTTCGAAAATGTCAGCGGCTCTGCGTGACTTGGGGGGATTTCAGAAGTCGAAAAAATGTCCATGTTCTTTCCCCATTTGAGTTGGATTCTGATGTCACTAGACTCTAGTGACTGGAGCACATCGGTGTGCCCTGCTCCTCCTCTTCGTCAGATGACCCACCGTGGCTCTCTGTCTCATCAACGGCAGAGTCAGGGAAGAGAATCATGCGAGTGTAATCTCAGGGAAGTCATCACGAACGCATCGTTCAGAGCTTTTGCACGTTGCATCAACTGAAATGTCGGTGCTGGGAACAAACCTCCTACGAATGTCCAGTCACTACGCGTGCGTCACAAACAACGGCACGGCTACAGCAACTTCTGGGCGCTGCTAAGGACAGTGGTGAAAAAAATCAATTCATCAAGGGGTCCATGTAACGCTTCCATGGCTTCCGACATTCCGGTGAATGAACTTTTACATCCTTTCCCGGAAGAGGTAGCCTGGATGAGAATCCCAGATCTATCGACACTGCGCATTCACATGGGAATGCTCACGCTCACTTCATCGGTTCAGCCGAAATGTCGATATCAACCACTACAGTTCGGTCTCGTCACCTGTCGCAGGCTCTTGACCGCCGATAACCATGTGGTCTGGCCGCTGTCCTGGCAACTCCTAGCCTCGAAAATTCAGAGCGATACCACAGGCTGTTCTGTCTAATACTACCTCTGTCCCGTAATAGCTGTCGCATTTGACTTTGAGAGTCGGTATTAAGGAACCTTTTGGGAGCTTCTGAATTGTGCATGGGGGATTCCTTGAAGATGACATTCCAGAGGACCCACGAGCGATTGGAACAGTATCCTACAACAACTGCATGCTATATAAACGCTTTCATCTCTACGTATCTTCGCGTTCCGACAAAGCATCTCGAATTTTTCCCGAATTAGTTGTCACATCTGCACATTCATGGCGGAGAACGAACTCAGACTCATTCTCCGTCCGTTCTCTTCGAGTTGAAGATGCCAGCGACTCCCGGAAAGAAGCCCGAGCTCACCGAAAAGTATCGTGGAAGGATTTTACAGTTGCCCTTGCAGCGTTCCGACCCCTTTTCGATAAGAAGTGAGGGAAGGGTAGGATATATAAGAGGGGAATATCTAGCCAATAAACATTCTAAGACAACGACGTTGAACCGCCAGCGACGTGTGTCTTTACTTAAGATGCAGCTCAGAGGCTTTCGGGCAGTCCTCACGCTTCCTAAGGGCGCGTTTACACCGTTTCGATCCGGTTGATCAACGGCGTTGATCAACGCCGTTGATCGGCACCTCGTGGAGTCTGTGAATCATCGGCGCTGATCAACGGCGCTGATACATGGAGGAAACATGAAGGTACATAGTGATCCATGGCGTCGACCGACGCTGTTGATCCACAGAACGCACGAGATGCCGATCAACGGCATTGATCAACGCCGTTGATCAGCCGTTTTGAAACGGTGTAAATGCGCCCTAACAGAGTAGTTTTGATCAAAGAGGTGGTGGATAAATATATATCGACATCCAGCCTCCACCCTTGTCATCACATGCTTCACTCCAAACGCGGGCATCATTCCGTTTTGGGTACGAGAGGGAAAAATGTGAGAATCGGCAAATGCGACTTCTAATTCGGGACAAAATTCTGGGCTCAAATGCGACAGCTATTACGGGACAGAGGTAGTAGGCCACACCCGGTCGCTCTGCCACGCTATCTCCCGTTGCCCTCAACTGCCTATCGCTAGCCCATCGGGAACACCGGAGACAACAGTTTTAAAATAAACTTGATTCCCTCTCTATTCTTTTTAGCTCCCTGTGAACCTTGCATGCGTACCCGTGCGAGTTCTTCCTTTGCGTGACTGCGTTACGCAGAGTTGTGTCCGCCGAGGTCGGCGGACTAGGCGCAAACGTCCGTTGATCGCCTCGGTTCGATTCTTATCCATGATATCCCGAAAGCTCCGCTGCCGCTCCTGGTTGTTGTGAAGTCCTTCCCGCTGACTGCGCGTCCTTCTCTCGGGGCACCTCTCCCAATTTGTCGAAGAATTGCGAGAGTTCATCGACGCACAAGTCCATTTCCCCAGCGTCCCGTTCAACTCTCATTGGCGACTTGTCGGTGCATCTTCCTAACGCTGGTCCTGCAAGCTCAAGAAATCCATCACGTGGATCTATGCCGTCACTTTTGTCACCATACACGCGATGATGCTCAATTCGGGAACAACGCGCCGTGCAACCATGCTATTTTTGTCCCACAGCTGCGCGAGTCTATATGTACGTGCCTCTTGGTAGTTCCTAGGTACCCGCCATAGGCCTCCTGAACTTAGCCCGGAGCTTCGCAGCGTAGTGGTAGCCGTTCCAAGACCGAAATGCCGCCTACCGCGTATCGGACTCGATGCGGTTTCCGAGGTCTCCATGCTGTTTCCTGTTCGTTCTCCACCATTCTCCGAGAAGTTGTCGATCCGTGGCAAGTGACCATGCAGCATCTCGTATCGAGTCTTTCAAGTGCTTCTCGTCGGTACTCTGTTCAGATACAATGCCTCCCAGCTGGTTAGGCCTTCCCACTTGACCTTTGGACCGGGGCCTGTGCGTTGAGATCAAAATGTGCCGCACTGGTACATTCTTCGAATGTTACCACTGATGCTCGTGTCTTAGTGGATTTTTGGACGTGCTGCGACATGGTCAGATCAATTACGAGCGCGTCCCTTTTTTCGTTACCGATGCCGCTCGTTACATGGCGGGAGCAGGCCACAGCCTCGAGGCTCCGTTCCCCCGAATGATTCACGTAACTTGTCACGGTCTGCATCGCGTCCCGAAGCAGATTCGAATTCTCTGCCCTTAAGTGGATCGTTCAATGGCTGCTGAAAAGAGTGTGCTGCTGAAGGCTCCGTCCCGTATACCCCTGTTCATGGAGAAATTGAGCTTGCCCCACCCCCCGAATCCGATTCTCACCCGCTGGGGTACTTGGATGAAGCGGCGGAGTCAGGGCCGTATTTCCCATTAGGCCAACTAGGCCCGGGCCTAGGGCGACAAATTCTGGGGGGCGGCAATATTTGGAAGGGAGCCGCGAGTCTCCAGTTGTCTGGTTTCCTCCAGCTTCTGTTGAGTCGATTTTTTTCGACAAAACAGTCCAAGACATCTGTATGAAGGCAGGCTCTGTATCTGAAGGCAGGCTCAAACGAAAGTTTGTTTGAAGCTCACAATCAGCATCCGCTGCGGTGAAAAATAGTCATATCTGAAAATTTACTTTTATGGGAAGAATCGTCCTCCAATTGAAGAAACTCCCACTCATTTTCCGGGGAGAAAGAAAATTGGAGGAGTGAGGAAGGAGACTGTGCTTCGCGGGAGGGGGGCGGCAGATTTTCCGTGCCTAGGGGGGGGCATTTCCTAAATGCGGCCCTGGGCGGAGTACTACGCACAGAAATCTGAAAACTTTTGTTTGCGAGGAACTAGATGAAAAAACACCCCGCGGCGATAAGGAGAGCGCAGTTCGATGACCGGACCATCGGCGCCGTGCCCACCCGTATGTCGGCCACATTGTCAAACCTCTGCGTGATATTTTGTCATTCCTCCTAATCGCTACCCGTCAGGGCTCGATCTCAACCGAGTACATTCTGCAAGTGCTCCTGTGACAGCTGCTACGACTGTTCTCGAAAATTGCCTTTTGGATGGATTCGAAGTTCTTTCTTTGTAGAACGCAGTGCGTCGACGTTTTGGATTCTGCGCAGTGGAACTCAGCGCAACTGATATCAGCGACTCGCTGGTCTCACAATCAGAGGGCCTCTCCAATGTGCTCACTCAAGACTCGCGCCCTCTCAGAAGCCGGAGAGGCCAATCTACTTATGTATCTCAGATGAGGGGGTGACTGCTACCGAAATCTCCCCTATAGCCCAGGAAAAGGTGAAATAAGACCAACCCCGGCATCGCCTCATAAACTCGATAAAGTACAGGGTGCGGCACCAAAAATGTTCCGATTACAAACGCCTGTCAAATCTGAACCAGATGAGATATCGAAGTTCTGTTTGCGCGAAAAGTTGCGTCTTGAGTTGCCATTCCACGGCTTTGAGCTTTCGGGAACGGACAGACTGCAAACGGAATGGCAACTCAAGACGCAACTATTCGCGCAAACATAACTTCGATATCTCATCTGGTTCAGATTTGACGGGCGTTTGTAATCGGAACATTTTTGGTGCCGCACCCTGTATAAACTGACTGACCCTGGAATAACCTCCATGGACTCCAGAAACCGAAAAAGAAGATCAGACCGGCTCTGGAGTCACCTCCAAAGGTTCCGAAAAAAACGATCAGATCGACTCCGGAATCACTCCCATAAGCTCGAAAAAATATGATCAGACCAATCCCGGAATCGCATTGCAGGATCAAATGCCGGGATCCCGCATATTGCTTGGTATGTCAACTGCCTTGCGGATATGAATACTATGACCTGGTGCAACGGCAAACGGCAAGGATTCTGAAATATGTTCGGGAGACCGAAGACTAGGATCTCAAGAGGAATTTACCAAGTCTTTGAGTCTTCCGAGGAGGGAATGCATCCTAGAGGGGAATAAAATGAGTGGGATGTGACTCATGATGTTCAGACTTCTCTCGTTGAGGGCTTGACCGCATTCAGCAATCTTGTTACGGTTCACGCAACCGGACCCACCTCCTCGGAGGACGAGCCGCACCGTTTCATTCGAAAAGCTGCTCATCGTAATGTTCACTCCGAGCACGGAGTTTGCGAGCGCCGCTCCCGTGTGTTTGTTCGCTGGTTTCCCGTCGCCTCCGTTGGATAAGCTTTCGGCCCGGACTACCCTCTCGCGCAGGCGAGCGTCTTGCGTTTTCTTGCGCTCGTGCAATTTCACATGGCTCCTCATGTCAGTGGAGCTGGGCTTGATGAGTGAAATTTTTCTGGTGGCAGCGGCGACATTGCGCGTGTTTCCGGCAGGCGAACAAATCGAGAAACACCCAGATTGGATCATCTATGCAAAGATTTCCAACCCTACTGATCCGCACTTGTTTTTCCGGCGGTCATCCTGTGGATCTGGTTCCGCGAAAACACCAAATATCCGGCGGTTCTGAATGCGCGGATCGGAACTGCTGGTGATCCTACGTAAGTAGCGCTCGACAGAGGCCAGCGTTAAGAGACTTCTGATGAAGATTGACGGCTGTAGGGACGAGGAGGAACTGATTCGTCTACGGCGTTGATTGATCAGGGCTCAGAGAGACCTAGTTCATTGTCAGCGGTTTCCAACCTTTTCCCTGCCGCGCACCCCCGGGATAGGTTCGTGTCTTCTTGCGCAACCCTGCCTAGGAAGCGTCGCAACTATTGTGAGGAGATTTTGGCTTGTTGAGGTGATGATACTACTTTGGAAATGAATAACGACCGCGCGTTCCATCCAAACTCTGACTGCAACGAGTCACCAGGATAACTTAGGGTAAATCGGCCTCATGTGATAGCGATGGGATGATTATCGTCAGTGATGCCATTGAGATTCTACGTTGTCTCAATGCAACATTTGTTGTTGCTTATCGTTCAAGATTTCTGAACAGACTTACAGCGACAACTTCGTTAACCAGACGTCGAACGTCAGGTGCAACTAAACAGAATCTCCGCATCTCGCGGTCTTGCCTATCGCACCAAAAGTCGCCGCGCACCTCTGGAAACAGTCTCGCGCACCCCAGGTTGGGAATTCCTGACCTAGCTTCCTACGTTGCTCCCCCGGAAGCTTGGAAACTTACAACGCAAGAAAGCCAAGAGAAATACAAGATGTCGACCGACGGGAGCAGTGGATGGGCACCGATGCGAGCCTTTTCTCAACAACCAGGGGAGCTGCTGACCCCGTGGGAGAATTGGATCGTGGATTCCGAAAAGTGTCTCCTGGCCCGCGGCGGGACCGAGAAACGGACGATCGCGCGAAAGGTGGCACTGCGACGTTACAGTCTCGGAAACGAAGGACGTGTTCAGCACCAAACTATCCAGGGAAAAAAAGCAACTTCAAGAAGACAATCGCGCGACTCAGGCGGCGCGGCGCTTCCAGTCCGAGAAGGGAATAGCAACCGCCAGGCCCGAATTTGCGAATCTCAGCCAGCAACCGGGTAAATCGGTGTGCAAGGTGCAAGAGCGCTCCGCAAACTTGGGGACAAGTGTGAGTTCCCAATGAGCTTGCATGATGCGAGCCTGAGGCAACTGAGGTGCACACGACGATTTCTGTCGCCCGGGAGAAGCGGATGAAAAACGTGATGCCGTGAAAAAAGCCGTGACGAAAGCAGTCCAAGCCGAGAGAAGCGTCAAGGAAGCAACGGAGCTCAAAAGATCCAGCGGACAAACAGCGAATGTGAACTGGGTATGCCGACCCGGCAACAGCCGAAAATTTTCAAGACCGCTAGCGTCGACGAGCCGTGGGGATTTGCCAATCAGGTACCGACGATGGTACAGCAGCTTCGAAGGACCCACTCTACGAGGTGTCCGGCTTGCCGAGCAACGTGCAACGAGTGCATGAAGGCCGGTCATTTCGCGCGCGTCACCAAACGACGGGACGAACGAGGAATCTATATCGTGAGCTACCTTTTGGAACTGATCATGACACCCCAGGAGCCATCGGACGAGGTGGCCGACGAATGGGACGCGGTGGTCCTGAAAATTCTGCAAGAATCAGTACGATTATAAATGCGCTCCGATCTATCAGCCGAGTTCCCAACCAGTAGGAGTAGGTGAAGAGATGACAGTCATGGCGAATATAGGCAGTGATGTAGTTTTTTTTTATTTTTTCCTAGTTTTCTCCTTCACGCGTAGTTCGAGCCTTCTGTTCACTCAGAGCATGGCGGCAACTTTCCTTCGGTCCCACTCTGTCTCCACTCCGTGCAGTACGGCTTTGATCAGCATTGGAGTGTTCTTGTCCATGAATGGCTTCATTGCCTTGATCACTTCCTCCCTCTTGAGCTGCGCAGACATCAGCGACAGGGCTTCATCCCTATCCGATTTTTCAAAGAATCCGATCAGCAAGCCGGGGCATGAATACTGGTGCTCGAACACTATGTAGATTATCGCCTCCTTTGAAAGATCAGGGAAGTTGACCTCCTTGTCTTCCTTTATCCTGTTGATCATTCGGGTAATGTATTTTCTTACATCTTCGATCCCCTTGGAGCGTATCTCACCCATTACGCGGGACTCGTCTCGGAACGTGACATAGAATTTTAGCGGGAGGGATGTACGAAGAGCCCTTGCTTCATCTCCCTTCGGAGGAATGTCGGTCTTGGGACGTGAGGCTAGGAACTCGATGGACCATTTGATGTATTCCATATCCAGGAGTATTTTCGGAAGAGTGAAATTGACCTCGGACATAGCCTTTGTGATTGCGACGGAGTATTTCCGGTTCACAAGGCATCTCATATTCCGTAAGGCTTCCATGTATCCATCGCACCACGACGCATCAACGTCTTTCCTCATGGAAATCGAAGTCGTGGTCACATCGGTTATGTCTCTAGCAGTCACCCCCTGAATGGTGTCCATTTCGGCGATGGATGCCAAAAGATCCCGGATGGACTGTTGACGGCCGTCAGTCTTCGAGAGGGAGGGAACTTTCATGGGAGCGGTTCCGGTCTTCCAGGACCTTACCTTGATTCCCCGGAACTTGATCTCTCTCTCTTCTACCGAGATAGCACCGTCCGAGGACTCGGCCTCCTCTTGAGATTCGGAGTCGCTTCCTTTGTCCTCTTCTTCCGGCGGCGGCGGTCGCCCTGGGGCCACGGCGTCGGCTAGGTTCGCCGTTCGGCTGAGAGGACCGGGTTCTAGGGAGAATAGTCGGACCCCGTCTGCGGGCGCCATACCCCCAGCGGGAGCGTCCTCCCGAAGATGCTCCAGGGGATCCCGAGAGAACATTGAACGCATGGACTCTAGCACCTTAATGCCTTGATTCTCCGCCTAGTCCAAGAGTTCGTGGATCACTGCTGCCAGCGGCGTTCCTGAGGCGGATCGGTGGAGGATTCACGGTCCCACTCACCCCTATCTATCGTCGGTCCCTGGATACAGGAGGTGTTCTCTCTCTATACACAACCGCATTGGTCGCCCTTGTGCACAGGAAAGGCATGCGATCCAACTCGAATAACCAGCGCCCAGTTTCCCTAACCTGCGTCTACAGAATTCTGGGGATAACTCGTATGCGATTCCGTGACGTGCAACGCGAAGGCTCAGGACCTGCTATCTGCACGACGATTCGCCTTCAGGCGAAACAGGTCATCTGTGGACTGTCTCCTGTCGTACACGAATTACGTCTCGAACGCACTCAACGAAGACCTGGCGCTCGATGCAATCTACACCCACTTCAAACGTGCTGTCACCACCGACGAAAGCGATCTAGTGATGACTTCGTTATTTTTTACGATGGTAACTGCTACGCTAAAGCAAGACACCGAACGATGGGTCGGACGAATAGACGACGGCTGACTCCGACGGCGGCGATAGCGGATGATATATCAGGATGGCAGTGGCTACACGTTATTCAGTAACTCGAAGGTAGATATTCGATGTTAGATGTTCGGTATTTGATGACGCTCTTGGAAGCGCTGGCTCGTCCGCCACAAGTGCTTTCGAGACCATGCCACATGACCTTTTGCTCTCCGTCCTGCCATCGGAGGGTGTTGGTCAAAAGATCTTGAGATGGATACCTGATTTTCTGACCGGGGAAACGTTCCGGGCTAGGATAAGATGATCACTGTCGAAGGTTGCTCATGCCATATGTGGTTGCCCACGAGGCACGGTGCTCGGCGCCTATCTTTTCTTGTTGTTCATCGATCAGATTAGACTTATTGTTAAGCCCTCCATGATATTTTTTGTATATGCTGACGACGTGAAGTTCATATCTATTATTAAAAAGGAAAAACAGACTGACAGACTGACAGACTGACAGACTGACAGACTGACAGACTGACAGACTGACAGACTGACAGACTGACAGACTGACAGACTGACAGACTGACAGACTGACAGACTGACAGACTGACAGACTGACAGACTGACAGACTGACAGACTGACAGACTGACAGACTGACAGACTGACAGACTGACAGACTGACAGACTGACAGACTGACAGACTGACAGACTGACAGACTGACAGACTGACAGACTGACAGACTGACAGACTGACAGACTGACAGACTGACAGACTGACAGACTGACAGACTGACAGACTGACAGACTGACAGACTGACAGACTGACAGACTGACAGACTGACAGACTGACAGACTGACAGACTGACAGACTGACAGACTGACAGACTGACAGACTGACAGACTGACAGACTGACAGACTGACAGACTGACAGACTGACAGACTGACAGACTGACAGACTGACAGACTGACAGACTGACAGACTGACAGACTGACAGACTGACAGACTGACAGACTGACAGACTGACAGACTGACAGACTGACAGACTGACAGACTGACAGACTGACAGACTGACAGACTGACAGACTGACAGACTGACAGACTGACAGACTGACAGACTGACAGACTGACAGACTGACAGACTGACAGACTGACAGACTGACAGACTGACAGACTGACAGACTGACAGACTGACAGACTGACAGACTGACAGACTGACAGACTGACAGACTGACAGACTGACAGACTGACAGACTGACAGACTGACAGACTGACAGACTGACAGACTGACAGACTGACAGACTGACAGACTGACAGACTGACAGACTGACAGACTGACAGACTGACAGACTGACAGACTGACAGACTGACAGACTGACAGACTGACAGACTGACAGACTGACAGACTGACAGACTGACAGACTGACAGACTGACAGACTGACAGACTGACAGACTGACAGACTGACAGACTGACAGACTGACAGACTGACAGACTGACAGACTGACAGACTGACAGACTGACAGACTGACAGACTGACAGACTGACAGACTGACAGACTGACAGACTGACAGACTGACAGACTGACAGACTGACAGACTGACAGACTGACAGACTGACAGACTGACAGACTGACAGACTGACAGACTGACAGACTGACAGACTGACAGACTGACAGACTGACAGACTGACAGACTGACAGACTGACAGACTGACAGACTGACAGACTGACAGACTGACAGACTGACAGACTGACAGACTGACAGACTGACAGACTGACAGACTGACAGACTGACAGACTGACAGACTGACAGACTGACAGACTGACAGACTGACAGACTGACAGACTGACAGACTGACAGACTGACAGACTGACAGACTGACAGACTGACAGACTGACAGACTGACAGACTGACAGACTGACAGACTGACAGACTGACAGACTGACAGACTGACAGACTGACAGACTGACAGACTGACAGACTGACAGACTGACAGACTGACAGACTGACAGACTGACAGACTGACAGACTGACAGACTGACAGACTGACAGACTGACAGACTGACAGACTGACAGACTGACAGACTGACAGACTGACAGACTGACAGACTGACAGACTGACAGACTGACAGACTGACAGACTGACAGACTGACAGACTGACAGACTGACAGACTGACAGACTGACAGACTGACAGACTGACAGACTGACAGACTGACAGACTGACAGACTGACAGACTGACAGACTGACAGACTGACAGACTGACAGACTGACAGACTGACAGACTGACAGACTGACAGACTGACCCTAGATAAGGGGCGATGATTCAGCTGATCGTTGACTCGCTGATTAGCGATCCCCTCCGTCTTCAGGTTCAGCATCAACTGTACAGAAACTTTTAATGAATATCTGTGGGAAATGTGAAGTCGATTGTAGAGACTCGCAGGAACATTTGAAGATTTCTATCACGCACAAAGTATCATCTAAGAATCAGAAGTTTGCTATATTATGAGGGGAATTGAAGTGGACGGGCGGGGAAATTGCCAAAGAGTCGTTCTCAGAATTTGTAGGGGGCGGTGACGAATCCGTTTTCTTTAGATCGTCATCCTGACCTTCTTGTGCCGGTTTCGTCAGCTGACTTCCCTCACTTCCAAAGCTTCAGATGAACGGCCTGAAGAGCAAAAAAAACAACCAAGCTACAACACAGCACCATTTCGTGATCGACTCTGCAGGAGACGTTGATTCGGTCCTAAGCAGACATTGAGGGCTTCATGGATCGTACGTCGAAATAATGAGGTCCGGTGTTCTCTATAAGAGTGCCTGGGTTGCACCAGTGCATAAGAAAGGCTCGCGCACCGACCCGCTTAACAAGCGCCCCGTGTCACTTACACCGGTAAGCTGCAAAATCCTTGAGAAACTCATATGCAACCGCATCATGCAGAACGCCGAACAGCAAGGGCTTCTCTCACCTAAACAGTTCGCGTACCGTCGCAACAGGTCGACAACTGACAGCCTTCTACGGTTCACCAACCAGGTTGCGAACGATCTCAATGACGGGAATTCAGTGGATGTGATCTACACGGATTTCAAGAACGCGTTCGAAACAATGCCACACGATCTGCTCATGTCAACGTTACCGGCCAAAGGAGTGGGAGGCAAACTCCTCAGATGGATTTCCGAATTTCTGCGCGACAGAAATTTCAAAGTGAAAATCCGAGACTCCCTATCGAAGACCGCACAGGCAACAACGGGGTGTCCCCAGGGGACGCTCTTGGGCGGAACACTCTTCCTGTTCTTTATCGACCAGGTGAAGTACGTGATCCGGTAACCAATCCAGTTGTATGTCTACGCGGACGACGCACAGTGGGGTATTTTGGCCCGGGGTGATCAAAAATATTTCCCGGTCTAGAAGTGTGGATATTCCTTTTGTACTTGGTACTACGAGTCTCTCCAAGGATTTTGTACGAATTGGAATTTCAAAAATCGTGATTTTTTCATTTTTTTCCGATTTTTCCGTTTTACCGATTTCAGAAAATTGCAAAGTATTGATGAAAATCGAGCCAGGTATGGCTAATGTGGAAGCTGCTCTGTCGAGAAGATGTCCGCTATAAGCTCCCATTCGATGCCCCATGCATCGTTCGCAAAAAAATGCCGTTTTCGAAAACCGGCCACAACATGGGAGTCTATGGGCGGACATGAAATCCGCCTGTAGAATCGAAACGGGGCAACATCGGATGGGGTCGTCCATGGGGCGAATGTAGGCCTGTCACCCAGCTACAAGATGCGACGCGCACGGAATCTTTAGAAATCCGCATAAGCGAAATATCGCAGAAACAACTAAATAGCCAGCCCGTCAAGCGCTGATGCGTTCTGATATTGTCCGAAGTGCTCGCACCGGTGTTCCGCTGTCTCCAACATGCCAAGCGTTCCGCATGTTCGATCATAACAACCCCTTTGCGGAATCTAACGGCATGGAGAGAAACAGTGCGTTGCCTTCTTTTGCTCGAGTTTCACCCCGGAGATGTACAGGCGGTCCCCACTCAACGTTGTCGATTTATTGGCGGACAAGTGTCATAAAGGATGTCAATAGAGTCAGAACCGGATCGATAGGATCTACCTGGACACGCGTCAGCCGGGAATCCAATCGGGAGGCAGCGCTCCATCCCAGCCCCGATGAATCGGCTATTTCCTTGTTTCTGCAATATTTCGCTTATGCGGATTTCTACAGATTCCGTGCGTGTCGCATCTTGTAGCTGGGTGACAGACCTACATTCGCCCCATGGACGACCCCATCCGATGTTGCCCCGTTTCGATTCTACAGGCAGATTTCATGTCCGCCCATAGACTCCCATGTTGTGGCCGGTTTCCGAAAACGGCATTTTTTGCGAACGATGCATGGGGCATCGAACGGGAGCTTATGGGGGACATCTTTTCGACAGAGCAGCTTCCACATCAGCCCTACCTGGCTCGATTTTCATCAATAATTTGCAATTTTCTGAAATCGGCAAAACGGAAAAATCGAAAAAAAAATGAAAAAATCACGATTCTGGAAATTCCAATTCGTACAAAATCCTTGGAGAGACTCGTAGTGCCCAGCACAAAAGGAAGATCCACACTTCCAGACCGGGAAATATTTTTGATCACCCCGAGCCAAGATACCCCACTGTGCGACGTGAAGTTGGTAGCGTGTGTCAACACCGACGAGCAGAGAGAGGAACTCCAGAAAACCCTAGACGACTTCACAAAATGGTCGTTAAGAATGGGTTTGAGTCTCTCGATGCACAAGTGTTCAGTTCTGCACCTAGGTGGCCGCAACACTAGACGTGCGTACTCCCTTGGCGGAGTAACCATCGCTCAAGTCAGGGAGGCGAGAGACCTCGGAGTTCTGATGACGGAAGACTTCGGCTTACAACGACACGTTGCGGACGTCGTAAAGAGAGCTTCGCTGGTCGGGGCCTGGATCATGCGAGCGTTCACGCTGACCTCCCCATCGGCCTACATCAAGCTATTCTGCTCGCATGTAGTCCCAATTCTGATCTACGCGAGCGCAGTGTGGAACCCAAACGCGAAAGGTGACATCGAAAAACTGAAGAAAGTACAGAACAAATTCCTGAAGAGAGTCGAGCATCGATGCCGACTCGACCGAGGAACCCTGGAAATCGTCGACATCATCGAACGCCTGGAGAAAGTTGATCTCGTAACTCTGAACAAGCTGATGAAGAACGACGAGATATTCGATGAATTTTTTGAGCTCAGGACGACGACATCGAGAAGAGGCTTCGTCCTAGCGCCAAGATCACGCGCAACGACGAATAAACTCCAAAGCCATTTTGCTTGGAGAATCGTATCTGTGATAAACAATTAACTGTTATACCCACCCTTTTACCAAAATAAAAGTGTTTTCCCATCAAAAAAAAAAGTTGGTGCCAGTTCAATCTTGCGATTGAAGCAAGATACGTAGGAGACGTTCTCGTGTGGGACTGGGGGAGAAAACTTGGGGCGGGAACGGCGATGTTCTATAGGATTCAGGAAAGGTGCCACCTGATTCAAGGATCTATCGTCATCGCCGGAGGGGAATGCCATTCAAAACGGAATAGGGAGGTCGGCATTGTGAGGGGTCTCATCGCTGGTATAACTGGGTGAGCGCAATCGTAATGATACTGATTGTGCAAGTGTAGTTTGCGTGCAACAGTGGTCGCCCGGTGTGTTCAAACTTCTCGGTAACCGTAAGCTGAACTTCATTGATGCACTCGTATGGTATGGTATTGGTATGGTATTTATTGATCCAGATTTCTATGCACACATGAGTTTTTATATGTACACAGATAATCAGCCTTTCGTGTCAGGCGCGAGTCTTCTCAGCAGATCGATGTTTGTCCCATTCCTCCAGGATTTTTCTTGTCCTTCGTACGTCGGCCACGTTGTCCGCGTCCGCGTTGAGTCCGAGACGGCACAGAAGTTCTTCCTCCGTGTAGTAGATGTCGTTGCATTCGAAGATAACGTGTTTTGTCGTCTCCTCGTACACCCCACATCTGGGACATGTTTTGTCTTCTCCAGAGTTCATCTTGTGGGCTCTAGTGGGCAGCATATCGGCCCGAGCTAGCGCCAGTAGGGTGCTCCCTCGACTGTTATCGTAGAGGTAGCCAGGCACACCGCGGGTTGTTTTACCTTTGCTGTAGCTTCGCAGACTTGTTTTCAGTAGCATGTTTTGCTTCCAGAAACGTTCCTGGGTTTCGGATATTCTCTTTTTCACGAGCTTACCGAACTGTCCCAGAAGTATCTTACCGGTACCATCGGCTTGCGCTTCGATATCCGAGCAGTTGTATTTCACTCTCAAGCGTTCCGTTTCCAGGTACAGTTGTGTTTTCTGATTTGTGAGCTCTATCATATTCAAGATTGCCTTTGGCCATCTGTGATCGGGCATTGCTCTCACCCTTTCGATGTATCTCACTTTGCTTTGTGCGTCCCTCGCTTCGAACGACGACCAGCCGAGCTCTCCTTCCACGAACTCGTCCGAAACCCTCGCCTCGGGGATTCCGAGTGCCCATTTTCCGGCTGACCGCTGGGCCTTTTCGAGTTTCTGTCTCAGCGTTTTTCCCGTAACCAGTACTGCATTTGCGTACGTTAGCTTCGGCACCGCTGTCGATTTCCACTGCACTTTTGTGATTTCGAATCTATTGAAACCCCAAAGTGTCGTGGCGTGCATTTGGTGTAAGGCAGAAATTGCACTTCTCTCCCAGGCTTCTCCCTGCTTATTCAGGTAGTTTCTGGAATCGGAGAGCGTTATGCCCAAGTATTTGTAGTCCCGGGCAACAGGTATAGTTTTACCCTGTATCGAGAGTTCCCTATGGGACCCTACATCGTGGGATGAATATACCACTACTGCCGACTTTTCGGGGTTGAATGTCAGTTCGTTTTCATCCCCGTATTTTGTCATGACTTTCAGCAGCTTTTCCATCTCCTGGTAGCTCCTAGCCATGAGCACAAGGTCGTCCGCAAAAAGTAGCCCGGACATCAGGAAGTAGGTTTTTCTCCTAGTGTTCCAGGTCCACTTATGCGTTCTCACTCTGAATCCCGCTCCTTGTTTTTGGAGCACGGATTCCATATCCCAGATATACAGCATGAACAGGGTGCACGACAGCGGGCAACCTTGTCGTAGACCCTGATCTGTTTTGACCCATCTAGAGGTTGCATTGTTGTATTCAACGCGAGCTCTGTTATGCGTGTATAGTTTCTGGATCACTTCTATCAAGCCTTCGTTCATTCCTATGGCCTGTAGTTTTTCCCATAGTTTCCGGCGATTGACTCTATCATAGGCTGCTGTGCAGTCGAGATAGACACAAAGTAGTCCTGTTTTGTCGAGTCTCGACATTTCGATGGCCGAGGTGAGGATGAACAGATTGTCATCCACACGTCTATCTGTTCGGAATCCGTTTTGCATCTCGCCTAGGATTCCGTTGCCTTCCATCCAGGTTTGTATCTTCGCACCAAGTATTTTGGTGAAGATTCGGTACAGCACGGTGGATATTGTGATCGGTCTGTATGTTGTGAGGTCACCCGGTTTTGAGTTCGCCTTGTGCAACATTACAACCTTTCCGTCCCTCCAATCCGTGGGTATTGCCTCTTCCCCCGTTAGTATTCGATTGAAGAGCTCGCTCAGATATCCCGATCCGATTTCTGTGAGTTTTTTCACAATTTTCGCGGGGATTTGATCCAAGCCGGTGCTCGTGTTCATTTGCATCTTGCTCAGAACCCGGGTCACATCATCGGCAGTGGTATGGATTCCGGTCGGCTTTGTCATTCGAACCGGCTCCTCTGCTGGAGATTGTCCCTCCCTCGCGTAGAATTTCTTTTCTGCCACGGTGGTCAGGTAATCCTCGAGGTCGCTGGATGGTATTTTTTCTCCATTCGCGCCTCTGGCTTCGGGAACGCGATGACGAACGTTCTGGGAACGTTTCACGTAGTCCCAGAACTTTCTCGCGCGCATGTTTCGAGGAGCGGAGAGGATCTCATTTTGAGCTCGTCTGTCTCTAACCGCCAGTTTTCTCTGGACCTCCTCTCTCACAGCCTGCTGTGCCTCTCTCACTTCGAGTTCTATCTCGTGTGTTGGTAAACACAGCCGTCTACGTCGTCTCCATTCTCGATTTTTTTCTTTGCGAATGGATTCGAGCGCTGAGATAATGGGAGTATGAACCATTGGGCGATGAGAGACTTTTCTCTCTTTGCTGAAACGGTTCATGCTCGCCGTCAGTGTTTCTCTGAAGGTTTCATACGTGGCTCTGTTTCGATCCCGTTCGTCATCCAGAACTTTTTCTGTTTCCTCGACGACTTTCTGTGCGTCGATCGAGCGTACGGTTCTCCACTTCTTCGCCTTCTGGAATGTTGCTTCGCATTCCACAACTAAGAGATTGTGGTCACTTATAGTAGTGATCTCTCTTTCTTCGTCTACTTTCAGACACTCCATAGCCAAGTACGCCTTATTATTGGCAAGCACGATGTCAATGGCAGAGTCTCCCCTCGTGAAACGCCCGGAGCACTTCGCTGTTCGATTCACGATGGTCAAGCTATGCTCGATGGCGAATTCCTCGAGGAGTTTTCCCCTAGGATTTGTTTTGCCGTCTAGCTCAGCCAGGTGTGCGTTAGCATCTCCACCAAGTAACAGGTGGTAGCTGCTATCGCACTTTTCTCTGATGAACTTGCCCACAGATTCAAAGAACTTCTTGTCTTGTCTCATGAGCCCGTGTGCTATGTAGAACGAGACGATTATCCATTTTTGGTCGCCTACGTGTATAGCTTGTGCCAGCCAATCTCTGTCTTTCGCGGTCCAAATTATCTCCAGACTTGATTTGTACAGTATGCCGACACCACCATTGGAACGTCTATGACTGCTTCCTTTTCTGTTGCTACTGATGAAACTGTATCCCTGTATTGGGGGACAGTTCTCATCGTTCATCAACCGAGTTTCTGACACAAGCATAACACCTATGTCTAATTTCAAGAGGACGTCACGCTCTAGGAGAGCCCATTTGCTAGCGTTAGATTTAGTACCATTCATATTGATAATACCAATTTTGAGTTTATTAAGGAACTTTTCAGCGTTTTTGCCTCTGCTTGCTCTACTCTCCCTGGTGCGACGTCCCATGGGCTGTCATTTCGCGTTCGGTTTCGCGAACTTGACAGAGCTACTAGGGGATCTATGTCCTCGTTCGCTTGCTTGGCGGGGCTCTTCACGGCTTCGGGCGTTTTCCCTGGGCCGGCTGTCTTCCCTGTCGCGACGGCGTCCCGCTAGGTATCTTCCTCGTGATTGCTCGTCTCCTTCGCTGTGATATGGCCCGTGTTTTTGGCCTCCGCGGTAACTCCTCCACCTTTTTGGGTGTTGAGTTTCTCTGGGACTTTCCTCGTCCCTCTTACGGTAACGTGGAACCGTACCACTGCTCGAGGGTTGTTCCTCTCTCCGTTCAGCGCTGTCTCTCGGCTGGCAACGGGGGCAGGGGGCGGTTTTCGACTGCTCGAGCTGCGTAAGTGTATTCTTAAGAACCCGTTTCTTGGTGTCGATCAGCTGCTGCACTTCCCTCTTCTTCTCATCCCTTTCGCTGAGCAAGGCCTTGAAGTCGTCTCGTTTTTTTCGATTTCCTTCAGGTCTGCAGCGGTCAGGTTGAGCATGGAGACGATGTGACTGTGAAACCAATTGTACAATGTTTTTAGTACATTATCGGCATACTGTATTTCCAGTATATCTTCATCAGCCGCGACCAAGTTTCGCTCGTCTCCTGAAAGTATTCTGAGGTCAAACGCCTGGACCTCTGCGGTCTGGATTGGCGACGAAGAGGGGATCGCCTTGTTGACAGCGGCGGCGTTCGGAACCGTTCTTGGTTCCATCATAGTACACCAGGTCACTGACAGTACCCCCGGCTTCGCTCTTAGCTGCGCCAAAGGGTTGATGATTGAAGCAGCGATATCGTCGATCGTCAGCGGTTTTTCGCTTAAAACGGCCGACTTAATCTCTGCTCTTCCCAGGTGACAGATGACATGTGCCTCCATTCCCGGGTTGTTCTCCAGATACGCACTGACGCCTGCAAGAGTCTCGAGAACCGTTAGCCCTTTTCGGCACACTGATTCTGCAAATACTACCTGTCCGGCGAATTGTGTGTAGAGATCGATCTCGGGCCTGCCTCTCTTAAGCTTTCGAAGCCCCTTGTCCGAGTAAAGTATCATACACGGATTTCGGGTCGTCTCAACTTGCAGAGGTTTGTTCAAATTGATACCTCTGATAGCCTGTGCGGTTTCTACCGCGTCGATCTCCACACGTTTCTCGTCGAGGAGTCTATTCGTCTCCTGTAGTTGAAGCGATATTGCTTCGTTGGTCTGCTGGAGCTCGTCGAGTTGTGTTTTCAACTCTGATATTTGAGCATTGGCGGCTTGAAGCTCTTCCGTCAGCTTCTCCGCCTCCATGGAACGGGCCATGGTGTTCTGGTCGGCTACTTGCTTAGACTTCAGGAGCGATTCCGTCCTGGCCTTCATTTCACCCCAGCCACAGCATCTCTTCGTGGTGCGGAGTGTGTTTTCCGCTTCCACGCGGCACGTGGCGCACACTGTTATACTCATCTTTTGAAGTTTCTTCTTCGCAGACGAGAAAATATGCCTCCGTTCCTTCGTTTGAGGGATGCCCAAGTTGTTTCTCTTCGGTTTCCGATGATAACACTTCGTAGGGCACGAATCACAGCGAAAAAACTCTTTTTTTTCGCCACCGTTGTCGCAGCGCGACCGTCTTCCACCGTAGCAGACGACGTGTAACGATGAGTCAACTCGACTCTCGATTGCTCGTGCACTCGCGCAACATTTACCGAGCACAAAGGCTCGAGAAGTGTGATCGTCGCCGGCATATATTCGGATACTGCGTCGCTTGGAGTATGGTATCATTCAACCATAGGCACACATGGACGTGCGGCGACCCGCGAGCTTGGAATCAGTCCGAAGAAAATAATCAATGACATGATGCTGAGCGAACGGACTGAGGGTAGGGGATCGCAGAATCCGGAGAATTGTGGTGACCAATATCCAGGACTGAATGCTGCAGGTAACCGCATCCTAATTCACTAACGTTGCTTTTCGTGCAGACGAAAGCTCTTCGAATGCCTCGTTCCCCCCCTGCGTAATTCGTTCTCAGAGCTTATTCAATAGATTCAACAAATGAGGCCAACCTAGCTCATTCGCACTCATTGTGAGGAAGAAAGTAGGTTTGTCGAATTGCCGGAGTATTGCGAATAAATCCTTCTCTCTTGTCGACCACTAGTGCACGGAGTTAGGTATTAACTTCAGGAGCGCAGAATTTCGTGCAACGCACTGCTCCAGGGACTGTCAATCCGCGATCGTCTCACGCGTGTTTTTGCGCAAATCACCACTGAAACGGAACACTGCACGTAGACCAGCAGAAATTCGTAGCCGCAGAATTTCCACTGCCATGTACAATAGATTTTCAGAAGTTGCCCAGCGACGATCGCGGCGTCCTACTTCGCACGTTGCGTTCTGGATAGGTGCGACCCGAAGGTCATCACGAAATCTTCGAGGCACACCACCATAGATATCCGGGAAAGACAACTCTTCAGCGTGCTCGTCATATATGAAACTCAACGGAACACGATGTTGCCCCGCGCAGCAAGCTCTTGATATATATCCTGGATCCTGGGTCATCAGGACCGTGTGTTGGTCGGCTCGGAGCAACTCAGGTTCATCACTGGGGTCTACGAATTCAAGGGTCTCCTGTTCGTCGATCTCGGGAGGTCTTCAGGGATATGATCTGGGACTAGTACATAAGGAAACCCATTGTACACCGCAAGCTGCGGTATTCTCCCAGAATTCAATGTGGAGTAACAAGACGAATACAGGAGCTCCTCCTGCCCATTTCACAATCCATCAGCCTGAGGGTGTCGACGTGAAGAGGCCTAACTTTTTTCAAATCTAGTCAGAATCAGGGCCGATCGCACTAGATGCAGGTGTGGCCGAATTCTTGTCGCAGAAAACTCATTTGGAACTCCAAAGATGCAGGTTGGAGATCATGCGCCTGTGGCTTTCTGACTGCGGTTCTCCGGACTGCCGCCTGCAACCCTCTGACGCGCAAGTCTTGAGCGCTCTTCGGTCGTCATTGTGCATGATGGATGTTCTTTCGGAACCGAATTCACCAAATCTTCTAACGTCGTTGTAGTTCAGGGATGCCGATGAAAGCGAAATACGACATCAACGATCATTAGACGCAACGCGGCGAGGAGAAACGGGCAATGCTCTAGACCACGATTGAGTCCGTACAGAACAGACACTGGAAATCCTCTTTGGGAGAGCAGTTCGCAGGAGAGAATCGTCTCGGCCATCTGCAAATAGCATCAGTGGCAGAAACGCAGCAAAGGTCGTCTGCTCTGAGATGAACAGTGACGGAGTTTCTGCCGGCGAACGCGATCGAGGGCGCGTGTATTCCTCAGGAGAAGCACTTCAGGAATATCAAGTCGGGGGTGTATGCTAATTTTCACACACCATGGTGTACGACCATTGTTGGCGTTCCGGTGGCGAAGCTTGCGGCCAATCGAAGCCACTCGCAGTGGTTTCGTTACCGTCCGGAGTTCCGGTCTGTAGCCCGGGGTAGAACGTCTCCTACGTTAAAAAGTTCTATATACTCAGGGGTGCGGGCGGGTGACCTTATCGCTTCGCTATCGGACCTACGGCGCGTGCGGATAGGGGTTGGATTTTCGAATACTGAAAGACCACGATCATGCCGCAGCCTCCCTGGCTCGATGATATGAAATGATGAATGTGTCTCAACTATAGCGATGTTCTCATTTAGATTAGCATCCGAGTGAAAAAGGAGGAGAGAGAGACAGAGGAAAATCCGAGGTAAGGGTTCCGCACACCGGCTTGCCTCTGCCCGAGGGTTCCGCGGAGCAAAAAATGTTGGGAAACGCTGGCATAGAGAACATACACAGAGATCTGAGGGTGTATGGAGGCCGTCCGTCGCACAAAGATTGTGTTGATACCCGTGAAGTGAATAACGCGTGAAGACGTGACGCTTCGTGAACTTCGAGACGCTCCACCAACTTCTTTTCAGTAGAATCGGATCCTCTTTCAGGATCTCTTGAACTCCGTCGAGCTTTGTTCTCCATTCGTAGATTAAGTCCTGTAGGACTGTTGTTGTTTCTGTTCTCATGGACACCCTCACCACCTCCACGAAGGGTTTGCCCCGCCCAGCCAACAAGTAAACAATCACGAGATCATGAACATCACGCTGACCAAGTTTCAGCGAAAATCGGATCCTTCACATCAGGGACCTCTCCTTGTTAGTGTGAGGGCGAATCCCTAGTCACTGTTGTCAGGTGGCGCCAATACCGGCACTTCGATCTCGGGCGCGCCCCAGATCAAGAGGCCTCCCGCGAAGCATGGAGAAGTGAGCAGACAGACGAGGCGTGCAGTCGTCGGTCGGCGGTGGAAGAGCGCGGTTTGTGTCAATAGACGACTGTGGGACGACATAGGAACTGTTCCGTAGAAGCTTCCTGGGAATCAAGATTTCCGTTTCGGATCGGTCGTGATCAGACGTCAATTCCCCATCTTCGAAGTCCGGAAGTCAACCGTCTTCAGAGGAGACGACCGATTTTTGAACTCCGAGGCTCGGAAATTGATGTCTCGTCGCGATACTCTTTTTCTGGATTCAATCCCTCAGTGCGCCGCGAGCGCCCGGCATCTAACCGGGTTGCCGAGGACTTCGCGAGACGGTCTGAGCCTGTCTTCACATACGCATATTGTTGCCAAGCCTCGATTGACTCAGGCCACGAGTGATGTTGAGTCCTGTACTTCGCTTTTATGCTTCTGAGCTTGGGTTTGCGCAGTTTCCAAAAGTTTGGAGCTTTCACATACACATGTCGATGAATGTCCGCGCTTCCATAGGCAGCGGTGAGCTCTATGTGCGACTTGTGTGGAATAAATATTCATAAGATCCTACGATTCGCATCCACATTCCGGAGAGATTCATTCCGATGTTGGTTTTGACGATGGAGTTCTGGAGTTCATTGCGATTTCGGATTTCCGGCGAATGATTGAATTCGCGCTTCCGTCCCAGCACCGAGATCGCGTTTCTTCATTCGTCTTGCGTGCCATATTGTAGGGTCCGAGATGAGATCAACTATCTTCCCGCGCGAACTTCAAGCGAAAGCATCTCTCAGTAGGGGGAGGAGGAAACTAGGGTAACTCCCACACTGACACATCCGTGCAATCACATTCTCGTTTGCGGTTCCAGCCACCTCGGGCGCCTCGCGCGTTAACCTGAGTGTTACCAGAGAATAAACGTTGTTACATTCTGTTTTGTGCCTGTTTGATCTAAACCTGATGAACGAGACAGGTTTGGTTCAGCTGCCTACGACTGTCTGTCGTCTGCATGTTTATTCTTATTCTTACAAAGCTGCCGCCGTATCATCTCAAGGCGGGAGTATTCCAAACATCTTTCCTTCTCACAATTATCGAACGGAACACTAACCTCGACAAAGTACTCCATCGCTATGAATCATGTACCAGTTTACGCAAGAACCTCCTGAACTATGAACAACCACTAGATGGTCCCTACGCCCGATGATTCGCACAATGGAATATATCTATCCATCTTTCCCGATGCCCGTGTCCGTCTAACAATCCCCGCTCTTTACAATGTGATACAAAAGCAAACTCCTATGATCTCCGCTATCGTCCTCTATGTATGATTACAATTATGGTACACAATCTTCTAACCACCGTGTTTTTTTTGTCTGCCTTCGGGGTCGCTCGCTCCTAGGCGGCTCCCCAACTATGGTATTCTCTTCCTCACTCGTAGCGGATTCCTCATTCGCACTTTGAAAACAGTCGTCCGCATCGCTCTGAGAAGACCCCTCAATATCTTCCTGATGGGGAGCCGTGTCTTGGGTGTGGTCTGGTCGAAGGTGGAATCTGTTCCGCGACAACGTAATTCCGTTGGTGGCCATTCGATACGATCTATCTCCTTCTTCTTGTGCTGATACTTCTCCTCTCAGCGTCCATCTGCCATCGGCATCTTGTAGCCGCACTGGTTCTCCAACTCTCAATGGCGGCAAATCTTGTGCTCCATTGTGTCTGTTGTAATTCTTCCTCGCCAGCTCTTTAGCTCTGTTCAGAGCCGCCGTCGGATCTATGATTTCTTGTTTGAGCCGTTCCTCCGAGAGCGGTAGACCTGTTCGCAAGATTCGGCCACACATCAACTGTGAGGGAGTACATCCTGTCGCCGAATGCGGTGTGCATCTATAGGCCAACAGAGCTCTCATTGGTTCCTCCTGTCGCAACATGCGTTTCGCGATTTTTACGCTGCTCTCTGCCATTCCGTTGCTCTGCGCAAACGTCGGACTCGAAAAACGTTGGCTAACTTCCTTCCTTTGGAGATATGCTCTCCACGCCACACTAGTGAATGGAGGGCCCTGATCGCAGACTATTTCTTTCGGGTCTCCATGTGCCGCAAACATCTTCTCCATGACTTTGATCAGTGCGCTCGCCGTGGTGCTGCTACTCATAAACTCAATCTCCAACCATTTTGAGTAGTAATCCACAACAACTACGAACTTCCTCTTCAGGTGATCCAATCCGAAATCAATAGCGATCTTCCTCCACGGTCCCCCGGGAATCTCAACTGGTCTCAAGGTTTCGTGTCTCTGTGCCGGTCTGTTTTCTAGGCAGAAATTACAGCCGTCGATGAACCTTTCAACTGATTTTCGCATACCGGGCCACCAAATGCAGGTTTCTGCTCGTCTGAGACACTTCTCAACTCCCATGTGACCCGTGTGCAAACGTTCCAACATTTCTTGTCTCATCCGTTCAGGGATCACCAGCCGGCTACGGAACCACAAAATCCCGTTCACCACTGAGATCTCCTGTCTCTTCTCGATCAAGGATGCCAATTCTCCTGAAGAGAACTTCGCATTTCTTGGAAAACCGTCTCTGGTCATCCGAATCGCCCTAGAGATCGTCTGGTCCTCCATAGATTCCCTGGCCAATCGCTGCAGGAAGACTTTTGAGCAGGGCAGAGAACCCTCTGTGGCTTCGACATACTCTTCTGTTACCTCCTCGATGTCCGACTCTTGAACTGTTCGGGGGTTTGGAGCTCTCGAAAGCGCATCAGCCATGATCATATCCGGTCCCGCAATGTGCGAGATGGTTGCGTTGAATCTCATCAAGCGTAAAAGCATTCTTTGGCATCTGATCGGTGCTTCGCCCAAATTTTTTGTAGTCATCAGTGGAACTAAGGGCTTATGGTCTGTTCTGAGATGAAATTCTGGGAGTCCTATGAGGTATCGCTCGAATTTCTCGCATGCCCACACGGCCGCTAGACACTCTTTTTCTATTTGTGCATATCTTCTCTCCGTCTGGGTCAATACTCTGGAAGCGAAAGCGACAGGTCTCCAGCACCTTTCGTGTTTTTGCAAAAGCGCCGCTCCCAGTCCCGTGCTGCTGGCATCTGCGTTGACCGCTGTTGGTAACGACGGATCATAATATGCCAGTATGACCGGACTCGCCATCAGTTGTTTGACTTTCTGGAATGCCTGCTCTTGCGCTTTTTCCCAGAGGAAAGCATTCTTATCCGATAACAATTCCGAGATCGGCCTCAGCTCGTCGGCCAATTGTGGGAAGAACTTAGTATGATAATTAAACATACCCATGGTAGCACGGAGCTGGCTGACATTCTTTGGGGCTTCCATCGCCATCAGATCTTGTATCTTGTTCGGATGTGGTCTATATCCCTCGTCTGTGATGTAGTGCCCAAAATACTCGACTTCTCTGGAAGCATACCTCGCCTTAGCTCTGTTGAGCTTCAATCCAGCCTCCCGTATCTTCGTCATAACCGCGCGCAATCGCAGATCATGTTCTTCCTTCGTGGATGCGTGAATCAACAAGTCGTCAATGATGACTTCTACTCCCGGCAAATCTCGGAATATTTTCTTCATCACCTCTTGAAATATCTCACTCCCATCTGTGATTCCGAAAGGGAATCTGGTGAAACAGAATCGGCCGAAGGGGGTTATGAATGTTGTTAACAGCTGACTATCCTTATGCAATGGTTTCTGCCAAAACCCGCTCACTGCATCCAATGTCGTGAAGTACCTTGAACCCCTCAATCTCGGGGCTATGTCTTCGAGGGTGTCTAAATAGAACCGACGCCTTCTGAGACTCCGATTCAGTGCTTTGTAATCAACACAGATGCGAACCCTCCTCTTTCCATCTTCCGTCATTTTCTTCGGCACTATCACCATGCCACTGCACCAGTCAGTGGGCTCTGTGACACGCCTTATCACTCCCTGTTTTTCCATCCGCTTCAACTCTTCTTTCACCGTTTCCATCAATGGAAAAGGGATGTTTCGAGCGGTTGCCACCGCCACAGGACGCGCGTCCTCCGTCAACGTCAGCCGGATGGGATCGATGTCGAGGAGCCCTGATTCTGCAAAACAGTCTGAGAATTCTTCGAAGATCGACTGCCTCTGTGTCTCGTCTAGATGGTACGTCACAATTCCCATCTGGATGGCGGCTGGTCTCCCCAATAGATTCGATCCGCTCGCGGCGACCACTATCACCCGGATGGAATATTCGGTTTTCTTGAACTTCACCGTGGTCTGAAACTCTCCGAATACAAACAGTTTCCCACTCGGTGCTCGCAGCTTCACGTTGCATTCGCGCAGAGATGGCTTCGGTGCCAACATCTCATACGATTTGATGTCAAGACACGTCACATCGGCGCCCGTATCCACTTTGAAGTTTATGGTTGACCTTCCGATTTTTAGCGGCACGAACCGAGCAGGGTGTTCGCCGTCGTCGCAAACCATAGCGTCCACAAACACCTCGCCCAAGAACAACGGACCGTTGCTCCTCTCCTCCTCGCTGGCATGCTCGATCTCTCCGATAGTTCGACTTCCGCAAACCCTGGCGAAGTGTCCTTTCTTTCGGCACTTCGCACAGTCTTGATTCTTGGCTGGACACGGCCGTCCTCGGGAATGTTCACCATAGCCACAGGATCCGCACTTTTCTTTCGCAAAGTCACCGAACTGGCGACGCCGCGGTGCTCCGAACGATTTCTGAACCGCATCCAGGCCCAATTCGCTGGCTTCTTCTGTATCGCCCGCTGTCTTATTCGCTCGTTTCTCCATCCCCTGGGCGATGGTGAGAGCTTTCTCCAACGTCAACTTTTCCGTCACCTGATATCGCAGATGATTGCTGATCTTTTTGCTCGCTAATCCGATGATGAAGAGCTCCTTCACAATGTCGTCGGCTTTCATCTTTTCCAACGTTGCCTTTGATGCTGCAACCGTCAGTTCCTCGTAGAAGCGCGTTACGGTCTGCTCCTTTTGCTTACACGTCACTAGGGTCTCTATTTCATCGGTGGAATTTCTCCCTGCCGAGAAATGGTCTGTCAGTCGCTTCTTAACGTGTTCATACGTAGCCCCGTCTGGTACGTTGAGTGATTCGTAAACCTTCTCAGCTCTCGGGCCCATGCAGTAGATCAATGTGTTGATTTGATCCGCCTGACTATCTGTCTTGAGCTGATTGGCCGACTTGAAACGCTCGTACCTTCTAATCCACAGGATCCAGTCCGCGTTCCTGAATGAGAATGGTTCTGGCGGCGGGAACCTCGGGGTTGCCATCACTGACTTATTCGATGCGTTGACAACTTCTTCTTTTTGCTCTTCTTGTCCCACAGGTTTCGGCATCTCTCAATCGCCTCAAATTCACTGTCTACGCACTTCTGACACCATGTTTTGTGCCTGTTTGATCTAAACCTGATGAACGAGACAGGTTTGGTTCAGCTGCCTACGACTGTCTGTCGTCTGCATGTTTATTCTTATTCTTACAAAGCTGCCGCCGTATCATCTCAAGGCGGGAGTATTCCAAACACATTCCAAACCAAGTTCGTTGAATCTCACAATATGAAGGAACAGGTCGTATCATATGGCTTACTCTCTCTCTCTCTACGACAGCCATCCGAACTTCGTTAGCGATGCAAGTATGATGGTGGCTGTCGCGTTCGTGCCCCAGTAGAAAGTCGAGAATGCTATCGAAACTCCTGGAGATTGCCTGCCGAAGGCTCTCTAACCAATACTTCACTGATTTGAGGACATGAGTGGTTCGACCTCAACGCTGCGGATGGCGCTCAGATGAGCGCTTCCCGACCTCAATGCGGCTTGCACAGAATTCGGTAGCCGAATTCTAAATCATGTCGGGAGCTTCGACGCCTAAGCCGTACTAGATTATCTGAAAAATGTACCAGTAATGGATACCCTGACCCGTTATGGACACCCTACGAGTTATGAACCGGGTCCATAACTCGTCGGCGGGTCATAACCGCTGATCAGCTATGGACCCTCCCAAAGAGTGGTCAGGTGGTCGTATCCACCATTTTCTTGGGGGTCCACAACTGGTCAGCGGTTCTGAATGGCCGCCCAGTTATGAAACCCCCTACCCCAGGTGGATATGACCACCTGACCACTTTTTGGGGGGTGGTGGTGGTCCATAACTGGTCAGGGTGTCCATCACTGGTACATTTACCCTAGTCTGAATGAACACGATCCGATAACGAGCTTCTATGAGTCAATACTGATACGAATCGATATATTATAGAAACTGTACGCATCCACACACCGGAGCAACGAATGGTCATCTCGGCGCGAGATCAAAATTGATTCTCAGCAGGAAATATCATGCCACACGGTTGGATATTGCGGTAAAAGTCTGATCGTGAGTTATAATTTGAACTTTCAATGATTGTTGAGAGAAATCTTCAAAAAACAGGTACTTCGTGGGTAACTCGTCCCCCTGTCGCCCTTCTGGGTACCGTCTGCTCGACACCACCGCTGTGTTGGTTTGCGAAGCGTAGCAAGCGTGAGAATCGACTGCTCCGGAAACGCATCGATAGAGAACCCCTCCTGAATTTTCAGGGGGAACTTTGGAGGCGCAGGCTCCGCGCTGCGCTTCTCATTGAGGCCGCACGATTCCTCCATCGAGATCAATGCGTCCGCCCGCAATTAGACCAGGTAAAGGCTGCGATCCGTTGTTCTCATTCAGGATCTGTTAGAACTTCGAGATCCCCACTGCCATGTCGTCTTCGTTGCAGGATGTCCGCATTAGGCCTCCCCGAAGCCTGTTGCGGGCCGTCACACGTCCGAGAGGAAGGAAAACTGCACAGCCCAGGGAGCTACCGACCAATTCTACTCGTTGATTCCCTCTCCAAGGTGCTAGAAACGCTCGTCAGAACATCAGTTCGTGGCCGGCTGGACTCGATGGACTTCTTTGTCGCCGCGCAGTTCGGCTTCAGACCTCACAGATCCACAGAGCTTGCCCTGGCCCATATGGGCGGCTACATCAGTTCTTGCTCCCAGGGAAACTGGTGGGTCGTCCGCGTTCTCTTGGATATTACTGCCGCGTTCAACAGTCTGAACCACGACTATTTCCTCCAAACGCTCCGCTCTCTTTGTCTCGACGATCTTGGGATCCGATGATTCGGGTCCCTGGTTTCCCTGGAACAGATGTCAGTCCGTCCGTGTGGGCGACGTGGAGTCCGACTGGGTCTAACTTGACGTTGGAACCCCCTAGGGTGTCTTGAGCCAGTGTTCGTGTGTGACTCCGTGTTGAGTCCGACCTGTTTCCCTCTTCTCATCCTTTCCGTCCTTTCGAGAATTAAAGAGTAACATCTCTGCAGACGCCGATGACTCACCGCTTCTCTGCTTCGTCGACCCGAAATCCCTCACGAGCGCATTCGCGCGGGTATCCGCCGATGTCACCCACGCCATTGAAATCTTTCGTCATCCGGTCTCAGATTCAAAAGCACGAAAACTAGGGCAGTGCTGTTCCGCGCAACACGCCGAGATATCGATGGGTTTCCACTGAGGCTAGGCGATGAGGTTATACATATGTGTGAGAATGTTTAATGCCTAGGAAGAACGTTCCATTATAGGCTGTGTTGGTTTAATCATACACGAGTGGTCACCCCACGGTGCTATGCGGTCATATTCGCTCTCCGAAAGTTATGAGTCGTGGGGATTCCCGCCGATAGACGTCTGCTTGTGTATAGAATGCACTTTGCCCCAACTCTCACGGACTGCATATCGATCTGGAGCGGCTGCTATGACTGAGTTTTCAGAAAGGATGGTCCTTGGTCCTGGATGATGTGATCCGAACTATTTTCAATCTCGGACGGAGGGACTCGGTCAGACAGTTGTATGGTACTCATGACCTTCTCTCGGTGTACCGATTCGGGAATATTGGTTTAGCCGTCCTTGCGTTCAAGTTTCTCGAACCATGATACCCTCTGGTGTTGCCCCGCCGCTCGTCCATACCGTGTCTCGCCCGTGGCGACGCAGAACCACTTTCCGCAGACCCAACCCTTGCAATATGTATACGCGCCAGTCTCTTGCGTATCGACTGCCAGCAATGTGAAGCTCCAACCCGCGGGCCATCTGCTCCCGCATCACACGATCAGTCAAGTCTTTCACTACAGAGTGCAGAAGGTCATTGTGATAATAAAGAGTGGCAAACTCAGAAGGATCCGCAAAGCGTGCACGCATCCGAGCTGAAAGGTTGTATTGTTACACACGAATCAGATCCAATAAACCATGAACCATGAGTTGTGCGTGTATGAATTAGTCTGATGACCTAGGTATTCTAATGCGGGCCCAAGCCATCCACAAGATTTGCGACCCCATCAACGAACCATCTGTTTCATTCATTCGCCAACGTAATGCTGTCAAGGTGAAAAGTAGGCACTCAAGACTCATCGCAGGCGGTGCGGTCCCGAATGTAGCCCTACTCAATGAACTTAGTTCCCTGAGTGGTTGATTTCCCCCTGGAATTCCCGGGCCTCCCACACCTTTGTGAATAAACCAAAGTTATTCATTCATTCATTCATTCATCGAAAACTCTAGTCCATTGTATTTTCCGTTGTTTTATGATCAAGTCACCTGAGCCTTATCTTCGGCTTTATAGATCGCTTATTGTACCCAAGCTATTATATTGTGCACCCGTATGGTTTCCTCACCAGTCCTATCTACGTGAGTCCATAAAATCTGTCGAAAAGCTATTCTTACGACGCTTAAGATAGCGATGCTCTCTCCAAAAAGACTCTGTGATTGCAATGTTACCACCCATCATTCCTCTTCTCGAGAGACAAGACAGGGGAACTCTCTGCCGTATTCTTGCGCTCGGACTTGTGATAAATTCTTCGTCGTGACCGCGAACAACCGCCGTAGCGGCCATACGGTCCGGCCCAAGGCCCTCCCCCGCCGAGACTCCGTGAAGTACACCTAGTCCTGGCGCGCCAGCACTGCGGTGGCCGGAAAACGCATACCGAGTGTACTCTTCCACGGCGATTATGTGCCCCCTTACCCAGGGCCATCTTCCCCCCCCCCTCCTGTATTATATTTCGGTGTATACAGCACTCTACTTTTATGAAGCCTTCTGAATAAAGGAGATTTTGAATTGAATTGAATTATCGATCGAGGAAATCGAGTTTCTCGATCGCGCGTGAATTTTTGGTTCAGAAGACAACTTTGCGAGGGTGGCTGCGAAACCGTGGGGAAATCCAGCGGAGAGCATTGAAACGGGAAGCCGGCAAACTATTCCAAAAGAGAGGAGTAGCTCATCAGGAGCTGGAAGCTGAATTGTTCGGAGATTGGTATGCTGTACAGTCAGACGTGACCACAAACGGAAACTTTTTGCGTCAATGATCCACAGACATTGCTAGAAAACTGAAAATCACAAACTTCGAAGCTCTGAACCACTGGATGAGTAACTTGAAAAAACGACATAATCTAGTGATGCCATAGTGATGCTTATGCGAGATGCGAGAGCATCACCCAGACGATATTTTTCGACGGCGACGGAACTGGTCCATTCTCCCGCCTTTTGCCGAGTCGAACGCTATGCGTTAAAGGTACCAAGTGCTACAGTGGTACGCAGAGTAAATAGCATACAACCGTGCTTCTTTGTGTGAATATGACAGGATGCCCGAAGTTGACTCCCTGCGTCATAGGGAAGGCAACGAAGCCTCGATGTTTTCCGAAATTGAGGAACGGACGGAGCACCTACGACGCCGAGCAGAGCGGCTGTGAGTATAGAAGCCAGAGAAATTCATGGGTGGATACTGCAATTTTCTCAGAATGGATCGCAAACCTTCAGCTGAAATTTGAACTCCAGAATTGGAAAGTCATCCTGCTACTCGACAATTTGAACGGTCACATTATCAGTGGTCTGGATCTTCCGAATTTCGAGGTTTTGTTCTTGCCGTCAGATACGACGAGCATCTGTCAGCCCTTCGACCTGGGGATCATTGCAAACGTGAAGGCGCTTCACAAACGAGACTTGCTGAATCACTATTGGGTGCAGCTAACAATAAGACGCGATTCAGGTTATGAGGAAGCGAGCAGTCAAACCGATCGATCTCTTTCAAGAGATACGATTTCTCAAGAACGCGTGGGATCAGGTGCGCCCGCAAACTTTCAAACGATGCTTCGGTAAAGCCTTTCCAGAACTCCTCCCGATCAAGCAGCGGATGAAGGAATCGAAAGAAGTGCTCCGGTCTCAGCTTTGGTCTGCGCGCGTTCTTGAGAAATATTGCCCCCTTCAGTCTCTCTGGAGGATCATTCGACAGCAGATGAATCTCTTCTGATCGGTCGGACGGCAGAACAGTTGCAACCTGGGACAACCTGAAGAAGAGGAGCCTCCAGCTGAATATTTGGCAGATAGCGTCACAGCAACGGACGATGAAACTTTTTACGCGCCGGTCACTAAATCCCAAGTTATCGAATCAACCACCCTCCTCCTACGGCATCGTGACCAGGAGGAAAGCGTCGGTACCTTAAGAGATGTCGAGTGCCTGACTCGTTATAGGAATGAAGCAATCAAAGCTCATGAAGACCAATGTCGACAGCAAAACATTCGTCAGTTTTCCAAACCCGCAGCTTAGGACCAGTTGTTCGTGTCTCACGGTAGTCGGTTGAGCTCGACGATTCCTTCTTGTGATCTAGAACTTGAAAAAAGACCTTATGATACTCTGTAGGCTGAATTTGTGATGAAAGGCGTACCGGTTCGCAGCGCTCGATCGCTGCTCGCACGATTCTGACCATGCCGAATCCAGCTCTCGACCTGCTCATCTATTGCCAGCCAGCAGAGACACGCCGCAATCGTTGCTTTGTCCGTACCACTGCTTGATGCGCATCATAGTATGCGATACGGGCTGTCTCTTCCCGCAAGGTTCCCCGCGGTTCGATCTTTCCCTGCTAGTTCGTGAATTACAAGCGTCCATGCCTTCCGATCTATGCTAGGTCTTTCGGTTCTCAGCCATCTCATCACCTATTGTAACTCTACGTCAACTTTGGTCTGTACTGAAATTTCCCTTCTTCTTCTGCAGCAGCGAACCAATCGGTCAGTGGCAACTGGCAACCGAGACAACAAGTTCGGGACGCGTCTCATCTACAAGCTCGCCGTACCCAACGCCTTTCGTTCAATCTGCCCAAACATTGCGGCTAACCTCTCGTCATGCTCGTCTGCCGCCTTTCCGCGGGTCTGAATATCATCAAGATAAGCCACAATCCCGGGCACTCCTCTGGAGACCTCCTCAAACACCCGCTGGAACGCCGCCGGACAAAACGGTACCAGTTGGAATCGGAACAGTTCCCATGGCGCTACGAATGCATTGAGGTCTCGAGAGTCGGCTGCCAGCTCTACCTGGCGGTATGCCGGCAGTGCATCCAATTTTGGCAACACCACAAGTCTCGCCAGCTCTCTCACAAGCTTGTCAGCAAGTTTTCGGAATGTGTTAGCGCGAACACGTCAGCAACATTGCTGCGTGAACCGCTCTCGAATCCACTCACAACCGCACTCTACCATACCTCTCCGCCACCATTACCAGTGCGGAGATGCATTCCGTCGCCTCGACCCTTTCGATGACCCCTCCAGCCTCCAATTCAGTGATCTCATCGTGTACCGCTTCCCTGACGGTTAGCGGCATCCGTTACATCTTCTGATGGAAGGGTGGGCATCTCTTCACTTCTGTTAAGTGGTGTTGAAACCCTTCGACCTAAGCTAAGCTCGGCTCCGGGAGGTAACTCACGACGTTGATTCCTTTATCGTCCCGTATTCCGCAGACGTGCGTGAAAAGACCGGCCGTTTTGCGCTTGTTGCACGTGGCTCTGTGAGCCGGGCACCCAGTTCACGTCCGCTGTTTGTCCGCTAAACTCTCTGAACTCCATTGCTTCCTTGACGTTTCTCTCGGCTTTGGCTGCTTCCGTCACGGCGTCCTCGAACTTGACCGTCTCCTCGGAGTTCATCAGTTTCTCCCGGGCGGCAGAACCTGTCGTGTGCACCGTGAGTTGCATCAGGATCGCATCATCCAGGCTCATGGGGAACTTACATTTGTTCCCGAGTCTGCGGAGCGCTCCCGCAAAATCGCGCAACGACTCACCCGGTTGCTGGCCGCGTTTCGCGAATTCGAGCCTTGCGGCCGCTGTTCGCTTCTCGCGCTGGAATCGCCGCTTGAGTCGCGCGATTGCCTTCTCGAAGTCGTCCTCGCCTTCCGCTTCTTCGTCCTGAATTTCTCGGTACTGAGCTCGTCCTTCGTTTCCGAGACTGTAACGCAGCAGCGCTACTTTCCGCGCGACCGTCCACGTCTCGGTTCCGCCGCAAGCCAGGAGGTACGTTTTGAAATCGTCGATCCAATCCTCCCACGGGATCGGGGGCTCCCCTGGTTGTTGAAGAAAGGCTGGCATCGGTGCCAATCCACCGCTCCCGTCGATAGACATCTCGTGTTACTGTCGGCTTCTTGCGTTGTAAGCTTCCAAGCTCCCGATCAGGTCCCAGCACGCGTTCGAGTTAGCGTGTCGACTGCGCCACTGAAAGTTCTGCAAGCCTGAAGACAACCGAGTCGACGTTCAGTGAGACTGGCCAGTGCATGTCCATGCTGATGCGCGTGTTATATTACTTCATGTGGCACGTCGGGCTACCGGCACTCACAGTCCTAAGCCCTTTCCACTATCTATATCCACAGTCTGCCACATCTGTTCGCGCTCTCGCGTCGGCTTTGCTTCAGCCGACAGTGGTTTAGCCGACACTACAGACAGATTGGACCTACGACGTTTTGGGTCTGTAAACTCGGTGCAGTCGCATTCTACTCAAACAGTTGGAAATGAGATGCCAAATCGGAGGAGACCGCGTGTATCGATGAGTGAGGATGCATGATTGGCGATGAAATCTCATGAATTGCCTCCCGGGTGATAGAAAGATCTACCCCAAACCGAATTGTAAGCGAATTTCGAAGTTTGAACTCAAAGACCCGGAACTTCGATGATGGACGACAATGCGCCTGAGGTTCTTGGACATGATAAATCAGAAACTTCAGCTCAGTTGAATTCCGTGCACCCCGATGAATATTTCAAGACTCGGATAACGTTCCAATAGAGCTGTAGAAATGCCAGCTTTGTTGTCGTTCATTTATCTCGGCTTCGGCTAAGAGACCGATAACATCTTTGAGGTTTTCCGCTTCGAGTAGACGCGACTTCGTTAGGAAAGCTCCGATCAAAATGCCGCAGGCTCGTTCGGCCGTAAATTCGGGACTTACACTAGCTTGCCGAAGCACCTCAGGATCCATTGCTTCTCGAACCTCCAGTATTTTCATCCGCTCCGCCCGTCTACCAAACTCGCGAAATGTCTCCGTCGGTCTGCCTCTACAGGTCGGAGACTTCAGGTCGTCTGCGACCTCCGCTTGTTCCGCAACATCACTCTCTATGTGGAATTCATCTTCCAACCATGAGCCGTACGCTCGTTCGAAACGTTCTCTCTTTCTGTGCACTCTGAGCCAATTCTTGACCAAGGTTGGAAGGAATGAGTGAGTGTTGGAGGAAGTATCTCCATCTGAGACAGACTGCGTGGAAGGTGAGCCCTCTGATGCCGTTCAGATCCGAGACGCTGCAGCGTATCTCGTATGACCTCCAACAGATGCTCAGCGCTTGTGTGGTCTCTGAATCTTGAGAAAACGGCGGCATTTCCTCGCGTGGTCGACGAGCAGTGCAGAGTGACGCCAAGAATGCATCTCGTGAGCGAGACTCGAAATCAGAACCGATCAAGGGGCTCCGATACCATAAAGAGACTCCTTTATCCTACCAGCATCGGCACGGGTCGCGCATCGTCGTGAAAATCAGAATAGCGGTTTCACTCACTGTTCCGACAGGAATACAAACCTAGAAAGCGTTTCCGCTGATATGACAATTCGTCCGCGGCCAATGTGAAGACGGCGCCCCCCAAATTTTCATCATCACATGGCCGAGAGCTCGACAGGGTATGTTCATTACCGTGACCCTGCTCGCAACAATCCACGATTTAAGCTCCACCATTATCGCCGTTTGACCTGGCTTTGCATGCTGGTTCATGTGAGCTTCAAGTCCATGCTTGACTGAGTCCATGACTTCGACCCTCGCCGAATCCACCGACACTCGAACCTCTTGGCACCCGATATAGACGTACATTGACTGCCTCTCCACCTGCACCGTGACGTTGCCGTTTGCGACTTCTCTCGCAGACTTCTCGTCCGACCATTCAAGGTTCTCGTCCGCTTAAATTCTCGGCTTCTGGCACGGCTGCCGTTTTTCGAACATTTCCGTTCTCCTTCAAAGAAGACGTTGGTGCCGTCGCTCCTTCTCCTTCACTTATCAGTCAGTCCGCCTGCATGTCACTTTCACTTTCTTTACTCCGTCGCGTCATGGTCTAGAATGATCAATCGCGAGCGCCGGAGTCCAAGTCTCGACTGTGGAAGCCCCCGTCGGAATGGAGTCGAGAATCTCATTCGGCGAGATGGATCGGAGAGCGGTCTCTCTCCACATCTCCCAAGGTTTCCTCGCGGCTCGTCCGACCGTCGAAGGAAGCGAATGTTGTTGTTACGATCAAATTGCCGAGTTGAGTGTCAAGTTCGAAGAATCTACTCTGAGAGGGCTTGCTGAACGTTGACGGCAGGAAATCCGAGGAAACATCACAGAAATCTCGAGGACAGAATTACTGTCGCTCATTGAGTAGAACCACCGCATGTCTCGACCCGACAATCCTGAGAAGTTCTTGAAGCTAGAGTATTCCTATGCCGGCTCGAGAATCATCGTGCGTCTCAAGTGAAATTCTGCTGCATCTGCACTCAACGGGCTGGTATGATACTTCTAGAAAGCAACTCGTCCCGGCTGACTCTCCGGGCGTCGTTGTCTCAAATCCTTATTGGCTCGGCATTGCTCCCTCATATATCCTTACTCCCCTGGAATTTTATCCTATCCTCTCCTGAAAATGTTTCGGGAATCCTCCGTGGAAAATTTTTTAATCGTTCGTTCATCATCAATTGCATCCTTCATCGCTCTCGAACGTTAAACTTCAGAAGCGGTCTTCCTCCGACGCTAATTCCCGCTCTCCTCCATCCGCTCTTTTTCCTCGTTAGCGTCCGTCTTCGAGGCACAACGAGCCAACAATCGGCTGAACGAGCCTCCGACGAACCACGTGTGGACTGGACAAGTCCTTGCACCGGAAGACGGTTGCCGACGTGGACATTGGGTGATTGGTGGGCACAGAGTCACAAGCTGCTCGTTGGCCCAACGGCAGACTCTAGCAGTAATGGTGCGGACTGGGGACTCGAGACCACTGCGTTGAAATCGATTTGGATACGGACAGTGATCCAGGTTTTGGGTCCGGACAGTGACCCAGGGCCCATTTTCCAACTTCGACTGCCCCAGTAAAGACGCTGGTTGACGGTCCAACGTCGCACCATGGTCAATTCGGCCGAAATGGGCGTACAAAATTATCTGACAAGTAATCGTTCGCATCTGTCAATCTGAGATTGCGGTGTGTGTTTGCTCGAGGTAAAGACCCTATGATGAAGCTGAAAAATCGAGCTTTGCATTGCACCAAAACTTGTTTCAATCCGTCGCCGGGAACCATAATCCAATCCATCCGGTGGCGAGTCACAAGGTTGGCGAAACTACGTCGCGGCCGATGCTGCGCCAGCGCCACCGCTCCTGCTGCGTAGAGCGTGTGAATCAGCGGACGGCAATAGCCTCAGAATGAAGTCGAGAAGAAGTGCTCACATTGGGTTTCGCTCAAGGTCTCGGTGATTCATGAGATTCTGAGATGAACTTCGGAGACAATGAGGAAGAAGCGTCGAGTGAATCTTCGTCAGGCTGCGGCGCGTCAGGTTCATGCAGTGAATAAGCCAGCTCTGGATCGCGCTTCTCCCCACCGCCTGACATCAAACAGGCCGACAAACCTGACCATAGGCGCTGTACCCGATGGGCGGGTTTCGAGCAGAATGCATTCGACTTCTGGACGAAGAATCCGAAACCCGGGATTGAACGCAAAAAGCGAGCACAGGGGACAACTGTGATGAAGCACTTCAAGTTCATTTCGAGCATGAAGATACTTTATAACTTCGAGGCAAAGATGAACCAGCCCACGTTCACCATGATCCACAGAGCCGTTTTCAAAGAGTTCGTCGAAAAATCAAGCAAAAGGGCAATCATCCACGATCGAACACTTCGGGTCTGGGCCCTGCAGCTGCATCAGACGGTAGATCCTTGTGGCTTCCTGACGTTCACCGCAAGCTCATCTCGAGTTCTCCGCTTCAAGGCTCGCTTCAGCATCGTTGATCGTGCCATAACTCACAGGGTCAGTCGAAAATGGCAAGAGAAGGAAATAAACCTCAAACGGCTGTCGGATGATTTTGTCACGCGTGTTAGGGGCTTGATAGATTCGGGAAACTCGCAACCGGAGCAGGTCCTGGATACAGACCAGAGTCGTTTCGAAAAAGAGCGTCATGGACATCGAACGTTGCGACTGAAGGGAACGACAGCAGTGAGGGTTGCCTTCAAATCTATGACCGCGGTGATGCATAGCTACACGATAATACCCGTTATCTCTATGCCGGGTGAGATCCTGCGTCCAATGTATGCAGTTGTCTCGGAACCGACGGGGGCGTTTCCCGCGTCTCGGCGGCCAGATCCAGCCAACATAAGAGCGTTCGCCGGAAAATCAGCTAACATGAACAAAGAAGACCTTCGAACACCTTTATCATCCTCAGATTCCCTTCGCTGACGATTTCCGTGACCTCGGTGTTGTAATAAACCCTCTTCTTGATTTTTCGTCGCATGTCGCCGCCGTCGTCCTATCCGCTTCCAGGCTGTGTGATTTCATGCTGCGATGCTTCATCGTTGAGACCCCCGAATTTCCCGTTCGCCTGTACCGCTAAATTGTGATTCCAAAGATCCTTTGCTGTAGCGTCGTTTGGCGGCCATACCTCAAAGAACACATCTCTGGCCTCGACAAAATTCATTCGATATTTGTTTGCAGGGTTGCCCTCCGCTGCGGCGTGCCCCCAGCCAGCGTCTGCCTGACGCCGATCGGTAACTTGTTTGATCGCGCCGACCTCGCCATTCTCAATAGGCTCCGAACACTACCTTCGTACAGTTCCATTTTTGTCGAGACGTTCTCCGCTAGGCGTGGCCCTGTGCTTCGACCGACTCAAATTGACACTGCTGATCGGATAAGCAATACCTTCCCATGGAGAGCGTCACGACTGTTATCTGGCTTAAAGGCCTGCACGGATTTTCCGGCCTGACTCTTGTTACCGCTCCACTTGCAAGAAAGTGTGTTTTGAATTGAATTGAATCGCTTAAGAGGCCGAACGTGGACTCCAAGAGACTTCATATTCGCGGTGGCTGTACGGGCTGAATCCAGCCGTTGGATGTCGATTTCTTCCGACAACATAAGTCCTTCATCCGATATATAACTGATGCCCTTATTTTCAACACGGGAATCGATGTTTGGCGTCGCGATCGGTTTCTAGCCCTGTAGTCCTTGGCCATCAATCAATTCAGCGCACCGCGCTTCGCTAATCTCGTACGGTGCGCCTCCCACACGACAGGCTACCTGGTCGAGAGCCCCGCAACATTGATCTCCCCACATGCATATTAATTCGACCCTATCGTCTCCGATACTTGTTGCTTTGCGCGATGCGCGGAGCTGGCGGTCGTCGGATGCGGGTACTTTGAGGAAGTCTCCTGCACCTCTCACGCAATATTCGAGAATCTGCACATCGATTGTATGCAATAACACGAAACAATCATCTAATTTATATTCCCTCCGTCCAAGAATACTGGTGCCATTTGACTTTGGAGGCCCGGATTGAGGAGGCCGTTATAAATTCCGACATTATGAGATGATGTATTCGAAGAGCATCCTCTGTAGATTGTAGGATTCAGATTTGGAAATCATCGAAAGTTTGAACAGCATTGAAAGAGCCCGAATATGCTGGCTGATTCGCTCACGTCGGAACAAGCATTGTGGTATTGTCCCAAAATAGTGGTGTCAATTGACTTTTGGGGCGCGGATTCAGGGGAGAACGGCGAATGCTGGAATGATTGAGCGCTGACCGCAAAGACCACTCCCTGGTGGTCCTCCGATCTGAACGGAATGAACGGACCTACGAGAGATTCTTATGGCGCGCGAGCCTCGGACATCGCATCCCGCTCGCCGCAAAGAGTTTGGAGGTGATCATCGCTGAGCTATCTTACCGTGTAGTAGAAAGCTGTATGTCATCTACTAGTGTCAGCTCAACAGTGTCGGGTACTGTGATATCGAAATGAATATGCCGAACTTTCGAAGCAGAATCTCCACATTCGCGAAGCGATTTCATGCGGAGCCGTCCGTCCGGAAACGTTTGAGTATGTCACTCTCACTTTTTGCGATGTCGAGAACCAGCGAATCGTTTTTGGCATGACATTTGCTTGATAAGTGTACTTTTGTTGGCAGGAATCACTAGATCGGGTTTCAGTTCTCTTTAGCGATAACGATGGCAAAATGGATGTCTGTCCGGAAACTCTCGTTTACAACTCTGCTTCTAGAGCTCTGCTCTGCCTGTATAGAAGCTCCATGTCCGTACCTGATTTCCGACAAGTGTTCAGTGTGTCGCCCGTGGATTCAGTATGTCAGCAAACGATTCAAGATGTGTGACTCAGTTCCAGAGAGAACACCGAGAACTGAGCGGAAGCGAACGTGAAAAGATCGTCCAGATGCTCCTTCAAAACATCAACAGCACCGAAGGCAAGCTTGAATACGAAACTATCGAAGGTATCGCTATGGCAACGCACTTGAATCGGCACACCGTCGGGAGAATTTGGAAAAGAGCGAAGGAGGCTTACAAGAAGGAAAACATCTATGGCGCGCCGTCGAAGAAGTCCGAAAAGTGGGGCAGGAAACCTGAGGATTTCACCGAGAACTTCGCAACGATGCAAGCCGTGCCGAAGAATCAGCGGTCCACCATCAGATCTTTAGCAGGGGGCACGAAGTGCCGGAATCAACTTTACATTGGAAGTTCAAGGCAGGTTTGTTCAAACGAGTGACTTCCGCCGTCAAGCCGTTCCTCAACGGCGACAACAAGAGAAACCGGGTTCGCTTCTGCCGAAGCTTCGTCGATGAGAGCGGGATCTTCAATCCGATGCTCAACCGGGTGCATATAGACGAGAAATGGTTCTATATGACGGAGACAGCGCGCACTCATTATTAGAGCTTGGAAGTTTAGGCGAAATAGGCATTCTTGGGCAAAATAGGCATTCTTAGGCAAAATAGGCATTTTTAGGCAAAATAGGCATTCTTAGGCAAAATAGGCATTCTTAGGCAAAATAGGCATTCTTAGGCAAAATAGGCAATTTTAGGCGAAATAGACATTTTCAGGCAAAAAATAAGCATTTTCAGACAAAAAAAATAGGCATTCTCAGGCGAATTTTGGGGAAATCCTGGAAAAACTCTCAGAACTCTCTCAGACTGCTAGGAAGCCAGGAGAATAGAACAATCGTGTTCCTTAGAGTCGCAGAGATCCACAGAATAAAGGACGCGTGCACTCCCGAACTAAGTGACATGCTCCTTAAAATCTCGGATGATTTCTGAGCTAGATTCTCGGCTTGGGTTCTCGCTTCAAAAGGCATCGTGATTCTGGAGTCACTGTTACAAAGTGATGGTGGTCACAGGCAGAAGGTGAATGATTCCGAGTCATGTACTCGGGAAGCTCCGTGAGATGCACTTGTAAAAGTTTGTGTGAAAAAAAGTGGGAAACACTTGAAAACAGCTTCACCGAGCAGAGCTGTGATCAGTGCCATGAATCCGCCCCCGCACCGTATCATCTCGTCGTGTTCGAGACCGTTCCATTCACCATCGCATGCTTCTTCTTGAGTTTGGTATGTCTCCAACCGAACTTGTCGCCTCGATTCTCAACAGGTCTCGATGCGTTCGCCGCCGAGCTCCGTTCCGTTATAGCTTGGACACATCTTTTCTTTTTTGAGAACCAAGAATTGTCTCAATCGTGTACTGGTGTCGGAGGTGGTGTCAACTTGGAGATTCTTGCTCGCATCGGCGCTTCTTCGCATGCCGACCAGATATAAACGGTCATCGAAGCTTCTCACAATCAGAGATACGGATCGGCATGCTACCCCGGATTCATGCGAGGATGACTCCGCGACGGATGACAAGCCTTCGCTCGCTGCTGTCTGCGCGCGAACACTGACTTTCGGCTGTCCTACCGCTTATGCTTGTGTTTGATTGGCCTATTTTGCCTATTTCCAACACCTATTGCTTCGATTTCCCGAAGTTTACTCGCCGACTATGCTCATTTCGATCGAGTTTGCTGTTTTTTGTTCTTGCCTATCTCGTCTTTTAGTCTGCCTCTTTTGCCATTTTTAACGTAGGAGACGTTCTACCCCGGGCTACAGACCGGAACTCCGGACGGTAACGAAACCACTGCGAGTGGCTTCGATTGGCCGCAAGCTTGGCCACCAGCACGCCAACTATCGGTTGTACGCCATGGTGTGTGGAAATTCGCATACACCACCGACTTTATATCCCTGAAGTACTTCTCCTGAGGGATACACGCGCTCTCGATCGCGTTCGCCGGCAGAAACTCTCTCAGTGTTCATCTCAGAGCAGACGACCTTTGCCAGATTTCTGCCACTGATGCTATTTGCCAATGGCCGAGCCAATTCTCTTTTGCGGACTGCTCTCCAAAGGAGCATTTCCAGTGTCTGTTCCGTATGGTCTCAATCGTAGTCTAGAGTATTGCCCGTTTGTCCTCGCCGGTCCGCGTCGTTGCGTCTAGTGATCGTTGATTTCGTATTTCGCCTTCATCGGCATTATTACGACGTCAAAAGATTCGGTGAATTCGGCTTTGGGAGAACATCCAGCAACACAATGACGACCGAAGAGCGCTCAAGACTTGCGCGTCAGAGGGCGGCAGGCAGCAGCCCGGAGAACCGCAGTCAGAAAACCACAGGCGCATGATCTCCAGTCTGCATCTTTGGAGTTCCAAATGGGTTCTCTGCGACAAGAATTTGGCCACGCCTGCATCTACTGCGATCGGCCCTGATTCCGACTAAATTTGAACAAAGTAAGGCCCCTTCACGTCGAAACCCTCCGGCTGATGGGTTTTGAGAGGCGGGACGAGCTCCTGTGTTCGTCTTGGTACTCCACATTGATTTCTGGGAGAATACCGCAAGTGGCGGTATACAATGGGTTTCCTTAAGCGCTAATCCCGGATCATATCCCTGAAGACCTCCCGAGATCGACGAACAAGAGACCCCAGTGATGAACCTGAGTTGCTCCAAGCAAACCAACACACGGTACTGATGACCTAGGATAAATATCTAGAGCTTGCTCCGGGCCAACATTCTGTTCCGTTTAGTATCGTATATGATGAAAACGCTGAAAAGTTGTCGTTCCCGGATATCTAGCGTGGTGTGCCTCGGAGATTTCGAGATGACATTCGGGTCACACCTTTCCAGGACGAAACAAGCGAAGTGTGACGCCGCGATCGTCGCTGGGCAACTTCTGAAAATCTATTGTACATGGCAGTGAAAATTCCGCGGCTACGAGTTTCTGCTGGTCCACGTGCAGCGTTCCGTTTCCGTGGTGATTTGCGCAATAACCCACGTGAGATGATCGTGCATTGACAGTTCCTAGAGCAGTGCGTTGCACGAAATTCTGCGCTCCTGAAGTCAATACCTTACTCCGTACACTTGTGGTCGACAGGAGAAAAGGATTTATTCGCGATGCTCTGGCAATTGGGCAAACCGACTTGTTTCCTCACAATGAGTGCGGATGAGCTCAGCTGACCTCATTTGTTGAATCTATTGAACAAGCTTCGAGAAGGAATTGCGCAGGAGGGGAACAAGGCTCTCGCAGAGCTTTCGTCTGCACGAAAGGCAACGTTGGTGAACTAGGATGCGGTCACCTGCAGCATGCGGTCACTTCAGGAAATCGGTCACCACAATTCTCCGGTTTCTGCAATCCCCCACCATCAATCCGTTCGGTCAGCATCATATCATTGAATATTTTCTTCGGACTGAATTCCGGGCTCGTGGTTCGCCGCACGTCCATGGGTTCCTATGGTTGAATGATTCTGCAAACGACGCAGCGTCCGAATATATGTATGCCGGCGACGATCACACTTCTCGAGCTTTTGTGCCCGGTTGATCTTGCGCGAGTGCGCGAGCAATCGAGAATCAAGCGAACTCTTCGTTACGAGTGCATCGACGAAGTTCAGCTCGCGGTCAGCGGGAAGTTTGAACACACCGGGCGCCTACTACCGCACGCAAACTACACCACCACAATCACTATCATTACGATTGCGCTCACCCAGTTATACCAGTGATGAGACCCCTCACAATGCCGAGCTTTCTATTCCGGGCTGAATGGCACTCCCCTCAAGCGATGACTACGAGACCTTAAATGAGGTGGCACCTTTTCTAGACACTATAGAACATCGCCGTTCCCGTCTCAAGTTTTCTACCCGCACTCCCATACGAGAACGTCTCCTACGTCTCTTGCTTCAATCGCAAGATTGAACTGGCACCAACTTTTTCTGCCTATTTTGACCTTTGTCTGCCTATTTTGCCTTTTTGTCTGCCTATTTTGCCTATTCTGTTTGCCTATTTTGCCTTTTTTGATTGCCTATTTTGCCTATTTTGTTTGCCTAAACTTCCAAGCTCCACTCATTATCTAACTAACGAAGAAGAAACTCCGCGTCGTTAGTGTATGAGCAAACGATTCATCGAAAAAGTGATCTTCATGGCTGCCGTTGCGCGGCCTTGACCCGGCTTCGATGGAAAAGCGGGAATATGGTCCTTCGTCAACTATGTCACGGCTCAGAGAGCCTCGAAAAATCGGCCCAGAGGTGCTCCAATCACGGAACCGATCCCCGTGATCGATCGCCGAGAGTTACGGAAGATGATTATAGAGGAAGTGAACCTGAATCACGGAATGATTTCGAAAAATGCATTGAGGCACGGACCTTGTTTCGAAGTGATCCCGCGTCCAACCCGGAAGACTCATCAGATAAAGGACTTATCGTATGAAGGACTTGCCAGATAAAGGACTCACCAGACAAAGGACTCATCAGATCAAGGACTCATCAGATAAAGGACTTATCAGCAGAGATAGTCATAGTCATCATTATATTTTCGAAATTATTCCGCGTCCAACCCGGAATCACGGAATAATTTCGAAAAACGCATTGAGGACCGGACCTCCTTTCGATATTATTCCGTGATTTAGGGCCGGGCTCGGAATAATTTCGAAAAACTGCTAATAATGAAATTCCTCGGGAAAACCTCTAAAAACCGCATCTGGGACTACCCTGTGTACAGAAAGTCCCTTATACGAAGAGTCCTTTATCTGATAAGTCCTTTATACGATAAGTCCTTTATCTGATAAGTCCTTTATACGATAAGTCCTTTATCTGATAAGTCCTCTATACGATAAGTCCTCTATCTGATAAGTCCTTTATCTGGTGAGTTCTTTATACGCCGGACGAGTTTTCCGAAAAGAGGGTCCTTTATCTGCCAGACTTTAGGGTACATGATGTCCTCGTTCCAGCTAGCATCCCGAGAATCCGATTCCATTCCATTAACACAGGTCAGGGCACCGAATGCGTTGAAATTCACTTCCTGAATTCACTTGAAAATGCTTCCGAATCTCTCATCGTTTTATCTCGACTTCATTCCGAGGCTCTTGCCTTCCACTGATCCACATGCTCCACGCAACAGGAGCGTTGGCGCTGCCGCGGCATCGGCCGCGACGGAGTTTCGCTGTACTTGTGACCGGGAGGATTGGATTATATCGGGTTCCCGGCGATGGATTGAAATAATTTAGAGCGCAATGGAGAGCTTGATTCTCCAGCTACAGAATAGGGTCTTTATCCTGAGCAAATACTCGCAGGCTTCCAGAGCAATTCGCCGGCGAACCTTCAATCCGAGTTCGCTCCATGGGGAGGAATGGCTCTGACTCTCATACCACTTGCGGACTGACGCTGATATTCTGCGGTTTCCTTGATTAGGCCAAGACCTTCCAGGGAATGTATCACACACCGCAATCCCAGATTGAAAGCTGTGAATGTTTGCTTGTGAGAGCTGTTTCGGTATGATTCGGCCTCGCGGAAGCAGATCTTATCATTTAAACGGCTCTCACAGACTTATATTTCTCGGGTTTAAAGCGGTTTTGAGGAAAGAATCGGGCCTGTGGGTACGGAAAAGCACTGACTTTGGACGTGTCGCACGAGCGTTGCAAGGACACTGAAGAGCTCGTTTTTGAACCATTTCGAATTCCTTCCTCTTGGCTACAAAATGGATCCGAAACGAACTCCGCAGCCGTCTCATTCAGGATTTGCGGGCGTTTCGGAAAGATCGACCGAATGAGGGCTCAAAGTGTTCCCCAAGGGGATTCAATTCATCACTCGGGCGATTATAATGTCTGCATTCAATCCGAGTCATATGACTCTGCATCAAGTACAAACGAACAATCGCTGTCCGATGGGACTGCATCCTCTGAGTCGGAATTTTTCTCGGTGGTTAGCCTTGTATAGTTCTGAGCTTGCTTATCGAGCCTCAGAAAAGCCATCATTCCCGGATCGTGTTCTTGACCATTTCGCTGGCCAGACCGTCTGAAGCTGGCTATGACGGGATCCGACGAAAGGAGCCTTGTTAGCAAATCGGAGTAAGGTAGTATTCTCTCTCGAATGTTTCCTGGTGTACGCGAATCGAGAGCGATGACAACCTCGCCGAGCTTCAGAAGTCATCGCGCGCTTGTCGAAGCATCGTCGAGCAGGAGGGTACGTCTAACCAGGCGCTAGCCATTGATTTTTTAGTATGGACGGACAAACAACAGAAGTGACATTGAGTGCCGCCGAGGGGAAGAGACTTCATGATCCATGACGAAAGCATTTATTATTTTCACCATCAACCCGAACACATACACTATTCTGAGCTCTGACTCGCCGTTTGCATCCGACACTGATCCATACCATTGCATTAACCAGCGACCACGAGCGTGCTCTACGCCCTACGCCGGGCCCAACGAACTTTGGATACCTTTCGCGACGGACCTTACGGCTGAAATCCTACGGCCCCGTCAAAGTCCCAACGATCCACTGACATAGTTACCGAGGGAGTTCAAGACCCCTGTCTCGAAGCAGTCATTCGAATCGAACGGTTGCATCCCGTATCACACCGTTTGTGTGAGACGCCTTCTTGGCGCTGAAATCGGCCCCGCGCTGGAATCGGCTCCGCGCTGAACTTGGCCCCGCGCTGAAATTGGCCCCGCGCTGAAATCGGCTCCGCGCTGAAATTGGCCTTGCGCTGAAATCGGCCTTGCGCTGAAATTGCCCTGCGCTGAAATCGGCCTCCACGGTCGTGTGGAACGTGTTCGACCGTTTCCTCATACGCGCCACAGTTTTGACACGTCGACTGCCGCTGGTCTTTCTACATTTCCACACACGCTACGATGAGAGTCGAAGCTCGCTTCAATCTTGTAGTCATGGTGCAGTCGCAAGGCTCTCAAAGATGACAGGTCCGAAACTGCGTGGAGATTGTTACGATCATAATTTAGGAGTTTATTTTCCAAACACGATAAGTCCATTTTCGCCGATTTCTAGTTTTCAACGGGAATGGAGTCCCCGTGGCATTGTACCTCATGAAAGAATATCAATTCACGGGAACTCGCATGCATTCCACCTCAAACGTGACTGAGAAAAAGTCGTTCATTTTCGAATCGAGATAAGTCCGACGCTCATTCGTTTTCAAAGCAAGTCAAGTCCAACCATCATCTGGAAAAATCTCTGTTCGAGCCCCGATGGTTGAGACAGCGGTCGAACCGCGCACGGAGGCTGTCTCGACTGAAAAGAGAGTGACGGACCGTCCACAGGCTCTGACGCACCTCCGATTCTACATGGCTATGAAAAGACGGAATGCGACGAGGAGATTTTTGTATGATAATTCGCTCGGAGTGCGATGAGGCAATGCGCTTTTCGGCATCCGAAGTTCAGACCAAGGAAATCATTCGCTCTCTTCCGAAGAGGATTCGTTCGAAGACAGTTCTTCATCCTCTGCAAGATTTGTGCAGCAATTCTTCTGATAGCTGAGCTGCTCTGCAGATTGTGGACTCTGCTGTATGGTTGCACTCGATAGTTGGACGCTTCCCGTCTCCGCTTGGTTCCAAGACCCCTTCCTGCTGTGGCTCCCGGCTCGTCGGACTTCACGAAGCTCCTCGTCTTCCATCGTACGAGTCTTGACACGGTTGTAACGACACCAGAAATGATTCTGAGGAATCCCAGTAGAGCTCGTCGCAACCACAGACGGGGGGCACATTGGAATTTCATGTCAGATCCGGAAGGAGCCATTGAGGCAAGGACCTCGATTTACTATGTGCAACTCGTGATTTCAATTTCACAGATCAGCTAGCATTACAGAAAAGTTTCAACCAGAGGAAAGTCTTTAGTATGGGACGCGACAGTTTGGGACTCTCTGGCTCCCTCACATCGTGCCGCCGCTGCCAGACAGGCCGGCGCTATCGCAGAGCTTGCCGAGAGGAGCAAACTGGCGAAGTACCGTGAGCTCGAGGCAGAGATGGGCATAATCATAATCATGATTATGATTATGATTTTAATCATAATCATAATCACAGGATCGGCAAAATCATAATCATCTCTGTGATTATAATCATAATCATAATCATAATCACAGGATTTCTATGATTATGATTATAATCACAGAGATAGGTATGATTTCATACGATCAGTCAGCAGAACGGAGGTGATGGAGTTTTTTGGGAGATTCCTTCAGAGCTCCTTTCGCTTCCATAGACTTCTGCCTCACCCAATCGTATGATTACGCGTATGATTACGCCTGTGATTATGATTATGACTATGATTATAATCATAATCATAATCACAGAATTTTCTGCGTATGATTATAATCATAATCATAATCATGATTATGATTTCGCCCATCTCTGGCTCGAGGGCCGATACATAGTTCAACCTGTAGCGTTCGAGACCCTTGGGGTCGTGGGCAAGTCGACCGAGGACTTCCTCCGGGACCTGGGACGGCGCCTCGAGGTGGCGTCCGGCGACAAAAGATCTACGGAGTTCCTTTTCCAGAGACTGTCGGTCGAGATTCAGAGGGGAAACTGTGCTGCAATATGGGGCTCGTTGCCTACCGGACCTGATTTGGCCGGAATCGGCTGAGGGGTTCCGATGTAATATTCTCTTGTCGTATCACCCTGCTGAATAAACCACAATCAGTAATTTGAGGAGGCAGATTATTCTGGCGAGCGGATCAACTAGCAAGCTCGCATCGTAAGAGTCGATTCTGACCTACTGTTACCTAGGTAGACCCAGAGATCTTAAGCTGTAAAAAATACAAGCAGATCCTGTTCTAATAAACCTCATATGAAACTGAAAACTGAAACTGACCACCACGGAGTCGCGGTGGAATGGCAGCAAGGCGCCGGAATCCGTTTTTTCCGATCCAGAATCGGAGTTCGTTTTCAAACCGCGTTAAGTCCAGACGACCCTACTGCCCGTGCTCCGTAGATATAGCCCTCCGGTTTGCGAGTGACGTCGCATCTTGCTCTTCGTCTTCTCGCCTTCCCCATCTCAAAATCTAGACCTCGCTCATCCGCTGAATGCTCCGTCGGCATTAAAAACGCGATTTACTCTAAATCGGGAAAATGGACTCATATTGGTTCGAAAATGAACTCCTCATATTATGAGAAAGGGCTCCTTATTTTTCGGGGCTGTCAAGGAACATCCAATGTCAACCATCACATTGAAAAGAAAACGCCATTGCCCGAATGTCCTGGTATCGAAGCGTGACAGAGAAGAGAAATGCATTAAATTTAACCATCCTCATATCTACCTCAACTATAACGATGTTCTAATATGGACTAGCATCCGAGTGGGGGAGAAAGAGAGAGAGCTTCTCCTTCTCATCGGTGGCATTATTCAGCGTGAGATCACGAATTGTTTCCAAACCTGCCGATGACTCGTCATCTTCTACGTTATGCCTGGAGATTTCACCGTAAACTGCATTGGCCCTTCGAAGTTCGCGCTCATGGTCTTCCAAGTTGAATCGCCGGATGTGAATGCCTCTCGACGCCGCCATTGCTCGGAGTTCACCTGCAGTTGCTGTGCAACATTCAGCTCTGGCCCTTTGGCGAACGTTCTCCATTGCCAGAAGTAGAGACCTGTAGCGGAAATCTAGTATGCGGATGACTTGGCGACAGAGTGTTCGACACCCGATATTGGCTTCTGCCAATGACATCAAGCATTGGATTGTGTCCAGGCGTCTTTGAATCTCGTCGATGGAAGCTTCAAACGGAGGTACATCGATATCGCGTGCTAGCTCCAGAATTCCCTGCGTGCAATGGAGCGCTGGGAAATATCAGGAATGGTTAGCAGATTGCATTTCAATCCACTATTCTGTAATGATCAAACGGGGACAACTCACCGAAGGCGGGATTGGGACACTTTCAGGGTCTTCCGGCGAGTCTCGGTCGCGGTTTTCGGTTGACATCTTGGCAACGATTTTAGTTATGAAAGCGTGTTCTCACGGGTTTTTCCGGTCAACAGTAATGGATTCGTCCGAACGGTAACTGAAGGTCCTCCTGGTTGCAGGGGAACGATGCTGCTGATCTTCCGATCAGCAGCATCGATATTTTGTGACTGCGGCTCATGTTGGCACACACCATGACGATGATACGCTCTCCGCTACTTCTAAGACCGGGAGCAGATCGTTCTCGTCGCGACGCCAACGAGTTAGTGGGTAGAGCCTTGTAGAAGACACCAGTTTCGTCTGCGGAGTTTATCAAGTCTGGATCATACCTGTCAGATCCCACAATCGCCCTGAAGTCATTCTGGAAGGATCCGGCAGCTTCCCTGTTGGATGACATACCCTTACTCTCCACGTGGAATTGACGGATCCCGTGCCGGGATTTGGATTTGTCGTCGAGCAAACCTTGACTAGCTTCAGAATTGGAGTTTCCTCCAAGCTTGCGATGGAGATCTAGAGCCCTCCCACAGACAACACTGCCGGAGATCGGGTATCCAAGCGCTCGTTGCTGGATGAACCACAAGAACAACGCGGCTTCTAGAGTTTTATTCTCGGGGCCTATCATTACCCTCGGATCCGTTCTCCCATCCTGTTGAGGAAGCGAAGAGACGAAACTCTTGTTGTTGTTCGCACTGGTCTCCAAGCGGGAGATCGTGTAAGTCGAGAGATTGTACTTCTGGGTGAGACCCCTCTGAGATTCGCCTCCTTCCAATGCCTGGATGACCGCTTTCTCCTGAAGTGTGAGCACTGTTCTCGCATTTTTTCCAGACATCGCTTCCACTGGACAAGGGTCACTGAACAGCTCTCGATAACGAGACCAGGGAAGATAGTTGTTCGGTCGACACGAAGAGAAAGAATGACGCTGAAAGAAATCTAGCGAGCGACCGATGTCCCACATTCAATCCATTCGAAACCTCCGAATTCAGAATGGTAGGATGTCAGTCTGATGTCAGAATCAGACTGCGATTTCAATCTCGATTACATCAACAGCTAGCGTCTCCGAGCGCGCTTCGCCGCGGTGCGGTGAGGCAGCCAAACCAAGAGGCTTGTTCAGAGATTTATCCATTGAGCATTGAGATCTCACAGTTTTCGTTGATTCGTCGAACGGCGGAGGGCGCTTTCTGCGGGAGAATTTTCGATTTTCTAGGCCAAGGACCGTAGTCAGAGCCGTGCGCCGCGCCGAATTTCCGCCGGCGCGCCGTGGCGGACCTGCGCCGCCGTTTTCCGGGGTTCGCCGCCGGCGCCGAGAATTCGGCGCGGCGCACGGCTCTGACCGTTCGATATTTCTGGAATCTCTGGGAGAACCGATGTGAATGCGGTTGGAGAAAACAACCTCCTCTCTACGCTTGACGATGAGTGGGTGATTCCGGGGTACGTTGAGGGCAAGGATGAGGCCAAAGACGTACCCTGGACTCCAAGTTTCGGGAACCAAGGACCTAGAGAATCGCGTGAGTCCCCCGGTTCGACCGACGCGCAACTATGCTTCGCGCCGCCAGTTTCCGCGCTCGCGAATCTATACCGCACAAAAGACAACACGCACTCGGCTTCTGTCCGCCCCACCCGCCGACCGACAATGTTTTCCATTCCACGCACCAGAAGAAAGCCCGGCAGCCAAACGATGGCTCACCGTTTACCCACTGCGTGGAGTAAGCTGCCGAAGGAGATTCGCACAGCCAGATCACTTCGAAAGTTCTGTGAATCGCTCAGGAATCTGGAGCGGTCTGACCTGTTTGTGTACAAATAATCATCATAATACCAATAATTATGCTGTTATCTTAGGAAGGATGTAGAGAACATAAGCAGTGTAAACTTGCAGTTCCTCAAATAAACCTGTTTCAAATTCAAATTCAAATTCTATGTATTCCCCGGATCCACGAACCCGAGTGACGCGACCCCAGCGCATGTAAAGGTGAATTCACACTGTTTCACTTTGGAGGCGCCTCCGCAGTGAAAGCTCCCGTTCACTGCCGATGAACGCACGGACTCGCGTTCAACGCGGATGAACGCAATGGCGGCTCTCGAGAGGGTGGATCGGACAGCCGACATGCAGTGGCGTGCCCAGGATTTTTTCTTGGGGGGGGGGCCAAACCCCGAATCGACACCTGAACGGCTGTTGGTTTCCGTTACAGTATCTGAGCAGATTGAACACCGCTTCATTATATTATTTATTCTTGTATCTTATTTATTCATATGATATTATATTTTATAAGATCGAGCACAGAAAACCTTCATCTGACGAGGTCGTCGCAAGCAGACCTCCATGACGTCGTTCACCTTCTTCCTTAGACTGGAACTCGCGAGCGACCTACAATATTTCTTGGAGACGAGCCGAATTCGAGTTCAGTCATTCACCAGAGGAGCATCGAGCTCAAATTTTGGAGGGGGCCAGTGCCCCGTCGCCCCCCCCCCTGGGCACGCCTATGCCGACATGGTTCGTGCGGGTAACCGTCAGAAGAGTGGAACTTGGAATCATGTGTAGAACTTAGATTATGTGTTTCTCGGTTGTCTTTCGGAATGCGCCCGCCGACTTATGGCTGAACGTAAACACACGGATGGCGAGTTCAGCGAAACTAAATCCGGGGCTTTTCGTCGGTCTGTGATAGCTGCAGCTGGGGCAGGTGGAATCATCTAGGCCCGCGAGCGTAGCGAGCGGCACTCACGAGCAGATGCCTGCAAGCTTTCGCTTCCAATGCTCTCTCAAGTCGCCGCCTTGGCGTGTTGGCGCTGCGCGATTTAACTCGGCGGGCGTGTTCCGAAAAAATTCCTGTTTCTCTTGTCTTGGGCTCTTTCGGTTCTTGTGTGGAACGCGCCCGGCGACTTATGGCTGGACGTAAACACGGGATGGCGAGTTCAGTGAAACTGATGCCGGGGCTATTGATCGGTCTGTGATAGCTGCAGCGTGGGCAGTTGGAATCCTCTCTATCCGCGAGCGTAGCGAGCGGCACGAGCAAGCTGATGCCTGCAAGTTATTGCACCGAATTGGCGCTCAAGTCGCCGCCTTGGCGTGTTGGCGTTTCATGGTTTAAGCCGCCGGGCGCGTACTACACAAGTACCGCTCTTTCTTCCGCTCTTGCCGTGAACTGCCGGGAGCTGCGTCTTCGTCCTCTTCTACAGCTCGGTGGAACACTACCTTCGTCCGCCCCACCCGTTGGAACGCCGCCACCGCGTTCATCCGCGATGAAAGCGATTCCGTCCGTTCATCGGCAGTGAACGGGAGCTTTCACTGCGGAGGCGCCTCCAAAGTGAAACAGTGTGAATTCACCTTAAGCTCTACCCAACGGTAAAAGTGGATCAAAACATCGCGACAATCGCAGCTCACGCACAGGGAACCTCAGAAGTGACGAAGTCTAGAGAAAATGAACGGGATTCCGGCAAAACTCAACGTAACGCAGTCCGATGATGATAAAAAGTATACTGTAACCACCCGACGATCAGTCCCCATCTCTTCACCGCATTTCAAACCCAACTGTTTACACGTTTCCGAGTCCATAAGCCTCGAAGTCGGACACACATTCGGGTCAATGGGTCTAGACTGGCGTCCCGGCCGCGCTTCGCGCAGCCAATTTCCTTGGGTTGTCGTGAATATGCGATTTCCGGGTTTATCCAGATTCTCACGCTGAGAAGCCGTTCGCTGTACGACATGGAAGGGTTGCGGTGACCCCGCGGGTGAAAAAATCTAGTTTGCTCAAAGTAAGTGTCTACCTTCTGGCAGGCTTGGAGGCGGCAGTGGTCGGAGGGGTCGCGCAGACAAAGTTCCGAGTCTACCGTGTTTCTCTCATAGTAAGCCATACCCTGAAAATAAGCCGTAGCCCTGTTTTCGCTGATTCCGGCAATAGAAGCTGTACCCCCGAAAATAAGCCGCAGCGGAAATCGCCTCGTGGCCCGCGGAGGCGAAACTTTCGCCGTGAAACCTCCAGATATCCCGCCACGGATGTGCACGTTAACGCGAATTGATGCCTGCGGCTCCTGAGAATTCTACGGAGAGGGTTTGTGAGCCTTGTGTCCTTTGCGTGTCAAAGACTATGTGCGGTCAGAAGCAAATGATCACATTGAAAATCGCATGAAACGAAACTCGCGCGGCAACTTCGTAAAGCCGGCACTAGCGGAAGTTGTTTCCTGGGTGAAGAAATCTTGGGAAAAAATTTGCGAAGGTTGCGTCAGGAATGCGTTGCGAGCTGGATATCTAGGAAAAGGTATCCCGTTTGAAGAGACCTACGTAGCGAAACACGACCGCCTCGGTCCGAGAATTCTCTTGGAACACGACATACGCGAATCGGAACAGGTATTGTTGAACATTACGGTATTTGACGATGTCCCAGAGGAGGGCGACTCAATTGTTCCAGATCGAGCACTCACCGGTTTAGGCTCAGCTTTCTTAAAAGTCCCCATGTAAGTACAATAATATAACCTTGGCTGACAATAAAAGCCATCCCCCGAAAATAGGCCGTACCCCATTTTTCCAGCATCTGAACAAATACAAGCCATGGCTTACTATGAGAGAAACACGGTAGTAGGGGCGCGGTTGATAACCCAAGGCTGTTTTGTTGACGTATGGTGCTCTTTGGGAATCGTGGAATTAGCACACGCATTCACGACCAGACTTCGTTTTTAACGATAGAGTTGATGCTTTATTCAACTTTCATTATGATATGGATAGTTCGATCACTAAGTGAGTGCTTCCAGAATCGGACCACCTGACATTAATTTTACCCCGCTGATGCATAAGTGCCACCCGTTCCAATTTGCGCGGGGTGTTGACTCGGTTAGGGTTGTTGTCAGTGGTCCTGCGAAATCTTTCTTGCTCGTGGTTGATTTTGCATCAAGAGAGAGAGTTGCTTGCTCTTCAATTTGCTCGTTGTTCGATTCGCCGTTCACGTTCCTGAGTGACCTCCTCAATGTGTATACGGCGGAGCTAGAATTGAATGGTCTCACTCAGTTGCTTGAACTGTCGACGTTCAAGTCAGGCGTTTCAATTATGAAACACCATCAAACGAACCTGTCTCTAAGCAAGCTTTTCATAATAGTAAGGGGCAGGCTGGGTATAAAAGGGAAATCGAAAGTATCAATAAATGATTTGCGACAACGACGCTCGGACAGTCCGCCGAGTCAAGTTGCTTTCTGGCGCAGTCGACAGGGTTGAACGATGGTGTGGATCACGGTCCGGATCCAGAAAGACGGGCTACCGCCAGCGGAAGGTTTCGTAGTGGCAGCCTACAAGGAAGAAGGGGATGGCGACTGGCTCACGCTGGATGCGGAGTCTAGCGCCGAGCTGACAGAGCTGGTTAGAGACAAGCTTCCAAAGCGGCCGTTAGAGGAACTTCTTGCTTTGCAAGAGTTCCGCGTGAACGTGGCGTCCGTAGCAGTCAGGAGGGTTGGAAATAGAGAACCGAGTGAGGAAGCGACCGCCCAAGGTCGGCAAGAGAAGAAGCTTTGTGCCGCCTTGATGAAGGATACGGAGGCCATCCCTGAAGTTGTCGTTCAGTTCGCGAAGGCGTTTGCTAAGGAGGTGGCTGCGGAGAAGATTCGAGCTAAACCCTCCGTTTTTCGCGGGCAATCTGACAAATTGACACCGGAACTGTGGATTGCTCAGTTCGAGCGGTACGCACGGGATCGCGATTCCTTCGAGTCGATCATGCTCCTACGAGAATATCTTTCCGGAGTAGCTCTGACTTGGTATAACTCCACGATCACGGTACTGGGCGCCGAAGCTTCATGGGCAACATGGAGGAGTCGATTTTTGGCGGCGTTCCCGCCTGATCATTTACGAGATGCGGAGATTGCTTCGAGATACATCTTCAAGGAGGAGTCCGGGAGTTTGCTGGAGTATCTGTTCGAGAAACAGCGGCTCGAAAGTATCAATAAATGATTTGCGACAACGACGCTCGGACAGTCCGCCGAGTCAAGTTGCTTTCTATAATCGTGGAACACGCCCTCCCGTTGCAATCACGCGTTGATGTAGCGGACAGATTCGTGCTGCGAGTGGGTGTTGATTAACGTGTTCGTCGTGGTCGACAACATGGTTCTGACGTTGTACTCCCGCACTTGGAGGTTTTGAAGCAGGACTGCCTGGCCCTCGCATTCCTTCAGTACACCCGTGAAATCGGGCCAAAGGCCTAGCGATACCATCCTCAAGGACAGTGGTGTGCGCCGTCATTTCCGCGGCGAATCGTTTTCGTGCAATGGCGGCGAAACACTGTGGCATGTCAACAAGCTAAAAACGCCATCTGATCCGGGACATCGTCCTCTCTGATTCGCGCAAATATTTTTGCCGCTGCGTGCCGCCGTTCTCTCGCAGTCGCGGTTTCGCCGCCGCGCCGCCGAGCCGATCGCTTGGCGGCGGCGGGACGGCGGAATGGCCGCTGCGGGAAAACGAGGGCACGTAGCTGCGAAAATTTTTGCGTGAATTGATGGGGGCGATCCCCCGCACCGGATGGCAGGTCAATCATATCGCGATCTTTTCGCGTTCTGAAGCTGTGACGTGAAAACGGTTCGCCGCGAAAATGACGGCGCACACCTCTGCTCAAGGATTTGTCGACCAGCGTGGCGTTCCGCTTTTTCCTCATTCTACCATCTTGGCAGTCGATGACCTGTATCGGACCGATTTCGAACACGACAGCAATGAGATCCACCGAGGCCGTTGTTTTTTTGTTCAGGAGCTCCACGATGGTCGAGAGATCGCTGTGCAACTGAAGCTAGTTGTCGTTCGCAAGGCGTCGAAAATAAAGTAGCGTTCGGCTCTCCTTGGATACTCGTTTCTTCAAGTAGCGTCGAGGTCAACGTCTCCGGATTCAATTTCAAGTGCAAGGGTTTCCGCGGTCACACCGAGAAGACTTGACCCGATGTGCAATGGACAAGCATCGGTAGATTCGAGATATCACGATCCGAATACTCCTGTCGCAACTACAAAGGAAGAATTGACAACCCATGAGCCCCTCATCATCGAATGTTGTCGCCTCGCGAGTCTCTGGTAACATCCTTAACGCAGATTTTCGCAGATTGCGTACCTCCACTTTGGAGACGTGTTCGTTCGCTTGCGTTTGGCAGAGGACCATGCTCCATCGATTGTTTCTTGAAAGCTTTTCGGACATCGCTCACATGATGACGACCGGTACATGATTACTGTAGAGTCGATCGACGTGATCTCGACATCGTCCCATTTCGTCGGTGCCTTGTCCATCATCGTCATCGGTGAAGCGACTCTCTCAAAAATCTCCTTGATATCATTGTCGGCACAGATTCGCTCGTATTGCAAAGCAGCCAAATCCATGATGTTCTTTTGAGAGCGCCACGACTCGACCCATTCCGACCTTCGAGGATGAAGTGGATCGAATCCCACGTTAAAGGCATCTATCAACGCTAGGCTGACTAAGCCGGCGTTCGACTTCGTCCGGGTGCGAGAGAGATGCAAAACTGAGCCTTCGGTAACACGATACTTGAGAATGAAGACAAACATGATAACTGGTCAGAAAATCGATACTAAGGATACGATGGAGCGAGTCCGTTCATTAATTATCAGCTCCAAGAGAACTCACATAGAGAGAACTTGTACGTCGGGCACTGGTTCGGGGGCGGTTGTGCGTTGATCTAATGCGCTCGGATAAGAATAAACTTCGAGGGTAGCGCAGGTCGACGTCAGGCTGACCACGCGCCAGCCGCATCGCGGCCTTGAAGCCTCCGCGGGGAGAGGGCCTCCAACGTCGCGTTGTGGACGCGCGACCACAACACAAGGAGATGCGTCAAACGGTGGATCTAGGACATTCTCACTAAAAACATGGCAGCGCATAAACGTGAACAAGTCGTAACTGGCAGGTCTTTATGTCGGCGACTGGTCTCTCATGGAAAAGGACAGCCTATGTGACTGGCAGTGAAAGGTAGGGCGGAGCGGTGAGGATTCGAAATGTTGAAGGTGTTGGAAATTGAGGAGGCTACGACGAGGGGCTTGAAGGCTAGTCAACTAGAGGATCGTAACGACACACTTTCTCGTTGGGGTTACATGGCCGAGTGTCGATGCTTTCGCACCGACTGCCTTTTATTCAGTTCCGACACGTTAGTATTTTCTCTCTCTCTGGTGGCGCGATATTCAGCGTCACACGTATGTAGCCATGAACTACTTCAGAACAAACAGCTGTTACTATTCCATCTGAATATTGAGCTGGCTGAAACACTATTCTCAACATGCCCTCTTGTTTCACACAGCTCAAATTCATTTGGCTTACAATCCTTTTCAGGCTTTTCTTGACTTTCTCCGGCTTATGAGGTTACTTTGCTCTCGTTTACAATCTCTGATGTCTCTCTTCCGGTCATTCCAAACTTCACACAGTTCTTCTCGAGGGCTGTTCTTGATGATTGCAATTGTTGCCCTCTCAACTGATATTCCAAAATAAGCCCTATCGTTCCATTCCAAACCATTAGACTCCACCCGACGATATTTTGAAAAAGCTGCGCGTCTACTCGATTCTCGAGGATTTCCATGCATACCTTTGGCGCCAAACCGCCATCTTGGATTCGGAGTTTGCTCAAAGTTTGTCCTGCGTGACTTGTGCCGGTCATATCGATTTCTAGCGAAAAACCTGGTGGAGTCTTTGTAGTCTCTTACGGCATATTCATGTCTCGACGGGAAACCTGTGTCGTTTGTCGCGATCACTTTCATGGAAATTGTAAACCTTTTGTTTGCATTTCGTGTAACTCACAAACTCATCGTCGCTGTGCTGCATCCAAACTCAAGAGTGATTCTGAGTTTTTGTGTATTCGGTGCCCTGTGGATGCGAAGACCAAAATTCGAATTCTTCCCGTCGGGAGAGCAATCGTTCCCACTGAGGACACTGATATTTGTCGGGAACTCAAAAACCATCATCGGAAGATTCCAGTTTGTTCAGAGTCTGTGAAAGATGAAGCAAGCGCTCAAGAGGATATTAATCCTCCATCGGATGTTCTTCGAAGTTCGGCTGTTTTTGTGAGCGGGTATTCATCAAGAAGTTCGTCTTCAAGTGAAGGTTCCGAGCGGCACACGGAATACAGTTCTTCTTCCGAAAACTCAGACGAAGAGACCAGACGATTGAGAGGAGCCAGCTCGTCTTCAGATGATTCAAATGAAAAGACCGAGCGATCGAAAAATTCATCTCGTCCAGATGCCGTTATCGATATTCCCGTGGATTTTGCCGCTACCACGTCGGTGGTAAAGGTGTTAGCGAAAGGAATTCGAACAAACTTTCTGGCCTTTTCCATCGTTCTGACAGTGCTTGTGTTGGCGCTTTTTGCTTTGTTCGGCATCTTCTTTGTTTATCGACATTACGATCAATCCCTCCAACTATTATTCACTCCCACGAGATCTTTCAGCCCTGCGAGTTTTCCGGGAAGTGGGGCTAGTTTAACGTCTAGTTCATCAACAGAGTCTGTGATTCGCTTTCCAACTGAAGAGAGTATTCTAACCACAATCGCTCAAGACGCCCTTCTTGATTCTCATATGATATCCCTCTCCGAGTATACTTGTGTTGACAAGAATTCGTTTTATGTTTGTTCATCTGCTAGTTCTCGGGGCTGTATATTCTCTTCTGTGATCCCTACACTGAAGGCGTTAGTGAGGGTGATTCCACTCAAGGATGAATCTCAGATCTCTCTTGACTTGAATGATATATGTAGTGGAGGCAAGATTTTCAAAGTTGTGAGTTGAGCTGAGACCTGCCGAATCGGGTTCTGTTTGAAATAAATTAATTTGTTGAGTGTTTTTCTAGGGCTCGTGTCGTTGATCCCGGCGGATTCATTGACGCAGTGCTGAGTCGTGATTGTATCACTCTTTCTCCCTCTCTCGATGTGTCGGCCAGTTGGATTGGCGGCACAGCGTCTTTCGCGTACCGCAGCCTTCTTCACTGCCTGAATCCGACCTGTCAACAACTATACCGATTTTCTAGTTATGTTCGAATCTAGTGGGGCTTTTGAGAGCGCATTGATGCAGTTCATCTGAATTTCCTCCTGTTCACAATCTTTCTTATGTTTTTCTCTTCCGATTTGGTAGCACTGGGGGTGTAATCAGTGGAAATGTTGGTCGCGTGATAATCTCAGGTATTCTTCATCACTCACTACTTTTAGATTCCTAGGTGTTTCGCTCCTTCCATTCTTGCACTGTTGCTTTTTCATTGCTGGTTCTCAAGTTGATATTTCCGTATCATCTTCGATCGGGCTTACGCGTTGTCTTCGTTTCCTTGTTTGGTTCTTTTTGCATGGGATGTCTCACTTTTTCGCTTGCTGCTTCTCTGTCTTCCCTTTCTTTTTATCTTCGCTGTTCTTGGTTTCTGTTCACTTTTACCGTTTTCGTAGCTCCAGAATTTTTAGTCTCGTCGCTCGTTCGTTCCTTCACTCATACGAACGGATTTGTGGATCTCTTGTTTGTTTCTGGGTTGCGATGGTCTGTTCCATGCTCGTTCTCATCGCTTCTTTCCTGCATGGTAGCATGTTTCCGATCTCGTTGAGTCCTGTTGTCTCTCTGTGAGCTTCTTTCTTTTCTGAAATCTTTGTTGCCTGTTATTCTTCGATTTTCCTTTATGAATTGGTCAAACCTTTGATTTCACTCTTCATTGTGTTGCCGTGAAATCCTGTTCTCTTGATTTTCTTTTCTCGGTTTGTTCATTGGAGAGTCTCTTCATTCCGTCTCGCTTCTCATTTCGGGTATTCAGGGCTTTTTCTTCCTGATTGGCTTCCTGAAATCTTCATTGTTGATTATCGTTTTCTCGCTTCATGTCGAGTCGTATGTTCTAGCTCTTTTGACTTTCAAATCTGAATCGTCAAGCAAATATTTCAGATGGCTTGATTGGTCAAGCCCCCAATCTTGTTGTGTGTTCCATCTGGACTGGCCGTTTCTGTTTCTTGAGCTTCATTGAGCTCATCTTGCATGATTGCTGCACATCCTTCTTCTCCTGGCTAAGGTCCTTCCGTCGCCATCTCCTTCCGTGATGTATCTTCATGCTGTAGAAGTCCGTTGACCTGTTATTCATCTGTAAATCTTAGGGTTCTTCTTATGAGTTTTCTCTTTTTGTCGTTTTCCATTTCTTTCTCGGAGTTATTTCGTTGATACCCTTGCTCAAGGTTTCTCCGTGATTCTTTCCGGGATTCGGTTTCGATGAGTCCGGTTGTCTTTTGTTGATCTCATCGATCCTTCACCGTTGAATTCCTGTTTCTTCTGGTTCATGTTCTCTCATGTACTTCTGTTTCTTCTGGCTTGCAAGCGATACCCTAACCAGCTGCTGGCTTTAAAGGTTGAGCTTCTTAGACACAAAGTCTACCTCCATTTCCGCTGACCGTAGCAGCTTTGGTATTGGAAATGGGTAGCGTCCGGCTGTCGTCTCTTCATCCTGTAGTCTGGCCAGACCTTTATTCAGCCTTTCGATTGGTCACGAGATAACACTTGGATTTCATGAATGAACATATTCCCTTGTTATCAAGTGAGCGATCGCACTCCACGACTCGTTCCGTCCGTTAGTTCATAATTTCACAGTGATCAGTTGCTTCATTAGAAACCAAGGAATTTGTCGGAGTAATGACGCTTTGCTCACCTCAGGTCATTTCGATGCGGATCTTCTTTCTCGCTGAGCTAGTCGTTGATTCCCTTTTTCTTCAGCTGATGTTGTTTTTTCTGTAACCGTCATTCTTCCGTGTTCTCTTCTGTGACACTTCCCACGTTTCTTGTTGGTTTCGGCGCGATCACTTGAGTATCTTCAAAGCCGAGATACGCTTCTCTCGTATCGAGCAGTCGTGGAGCCTTTCTGAAGAAAAGTTGTTACATCGACTCCGTTCTTGTTTATTTCGGCTCCAGCATCCTTCTCTGGGCGTGCGGCGTCTCCCCGTTTGGCAGTTCTCCACTTTCGGTTGTCTCCGGCGTTCCTTTTTTGTTGTTGCAGTATTCTTTCCGGACTAATTGCTGATTAAGGCTGTGCTGGAAATTCTCATTCTTATTGAGTATTTTTCGGAGAATGAGATGCCTTACGATGACGTTAATGGAGCTCGATGTGGTGGCCGTTCGGTTTCGTTCTGGTGAAACTGATTTTACGTTACGTGTGATGGTAGGATTCGCATTCCCGGAAGGTGTTGCGTTGACGTAGTTACCCATCTGAGCTGTTCGTTGACCTTGCTCCGCTCGCTGCTGGTATACGTGGCTGGATTTCAGTCGGCTACAAGGTAACTCTTTTATCGTCGATCCCGGGGTTGCATTCTTTGCTCCTTCGCTTTAACGCGATTCGTTCTTCCGACCGTCTGGTTGACTGGTGTTACACGTACTACTGAACATTTCTTCACTGATACACCGAAGCTCTGCTGGTTCTTTCACGTTGCTGTTTCAAGATGTTCAGCGGGGATGCATTTCTTTCGTCTCTCGTTGGTTCTCGTGGGGTTGACGTTCTTATGGTTGAAATCTTCAAAATGTCCTCCTCTAGATAAATGGTTCTTGCTGACTAACCTCCTCGTTCGTGTTCAGGTCTTGATCTGAGTCCAGAGTGCACTTCCGTGTTGATTGCTGGATCGCGAAGTCACTTGTGGTTCTTGCCGTCCTGTGTGGTTGATTTCTCGATCGTGGTTTGGAGTTGAAGTCTCGCTCAGGGATGACACTCGTTTTCCATCTTTCGATTCCTTCTCATGTCATCAAGTAGATATGGCGTTCCACGACTTACTGCTGATTCGGGTAGTTGTTTCTTCTTCACTACACGACAGGGATCCTCCTCAGTTGAGATTTGGATCCCTGTGTGGGCCACCATGTTGGAAATTGAGGAGGCTACGACGAGGGGCTTGAAGGCTAGTCAACTAGAGGATCGTAACGACACACTTTCTCGTTGGGGTTACATGGCCGAGTGTCGATGCTTTCGCACCGACTGCCTTTTATTCAGTTCCGACACGTTAGTATTTTCTCTCTCTCTGGTGGCGCGATATTCAGCGTCACACGTATGTAGCCATGAACTACTTCAGAACAAACAGCTGTTACTATTCCATCTGAATATTGAGCTGGCTGAAACACTATTCTCAACAGAAGGCTCTCGAACGGGAAAAACCGAACCGGCTCTCAACTAGAGAGGAGCAGCGCGCAAACGATGCGATGCTACAAGCGAGATGATGTTTGGGCGGGTAGTTTTCGCAGGACATCACCAGAGTTCTCATCATGGTTTTCGAGTTTGATTATCGGGCACTGCACGGAAATTAACCAGCACCCCGATCGGATGGAAAAAAAAAGGAGCTAGCTTGAAGAATCACCGATGGCATCTGAGCCAGAGCGATTTCATCTTCATCAGGCCAGTGAGGAAACGTCGCGTCGCGCAACCGGGAAGGAATCATCGCCCTTTATGAATGTAAGGGAGTCGGCGCCGAACGCTGCTCCAGAAAAGAGGTGAGCTGTTCGATTCGTAGCTTCTCAAGTCGTTTCACTAAAGGCTTCCCGGCGATGAGTTGTTTACATTTATGCGCCGCCATGTTTTTAGTGAGAATGTCCGTGTCCCTAAACGGTCGCAATCAAGATGGCGAACTTCCTCGATTACCCGCCGTTTCAGCGGGAGCCCGAAGCCAGCGCATGGGTTAGGAAAGGTTAGGTTGAGAACGCTCAGACTGAGTCAGTCCGTCGACCTAAGTGATACGTGAGACTGGAGAGCTGATGGGTTTGAGCACTTCGTGGCCTGACTCACGCGCGGAGCGCTCTGACCTTCAGTTGTCTATATAGCCGGACAGCTAGAACAGCGGCGGGCCGCCATATTTAATGCGACCGTGTGACATAGACTCAACAAAAGTAGCCCCGAAGGAGAGCTGCAAAGCACCGAAGACAGCGTTGTCGATCGGCCATCCTGGTCGAATGAATTCTGTCTCCAAAGTTTTCAACTAAGAAAGTTCGTAGCGAGGGAAATCGGGAGAAGATTGCGGACGATCAACTCGAACTTGACAGCCCATCCGGACCTGGAAATGCGGTCGCGACGTGACCTGATATGCAGGTGTCGGTTTCGTCGACGGGTCTCAAACTAGAATTCAGACTCCTCCCGTCTCTTCGCCCGGCTTAATGCTAGGTACTAGAATCGCTTTTGTAAGGTGACCTAAAAGCCCCTTCAAGTCATGTAGGCAGATCAATCGCGTCGTATGCCGCAAGGCGACGAGGTGCTCAGGAGATGTAGCGACTACCAGCGGCTTCAACCCTGTTGGTCACACCGGTTCCTTGCTTTCTTCAGTTTTCCTCGACTGTTCCTGCGAGACCGCGCTGGCCGACGCCTTCAATGCCGCCTTGCACCCGTGCGACATGTGACCCACCAGCTTCCACTTGAAACGAGTCGGCACGGGCTTGGCACACGAGTGTTAGAGGTGTCCAGATCCTCCACACTTGTCGCATTGTTTATCTGCCGCCGAGCATCTCGGGTCACCTGCGCTATGTCAGTGACCTACACGGTACTTGCATCTTTGTCGGTTCATCTTCTGTGCGATGCGTCTCGAGGCGAGTCTGGATCAAAAAGACTTTCTCACGACTCAATTCCAGCGACCTCTTGCCGCCTCTCTCCTTCAACGTTTGTTTCCCTCCCTTCTCCGAAGCAATCAGAGTGGGTTCCGATTCACGTTGTCTGCTCACAATCCTGCTGTCGATTCCCGGGGGTTCTCTTTCGGTTGATCCCCTGGCGACTTATGGCTGAACGTAAACATGCGGATGGAGAGTCGAGTGAAACTATCGTCGGAACTGTTCATGGCCCGTCGAGTTAAATTGTGCCGCGCCGCACCCCGAGGTGGCGACTTGAGCGTGCATCTGGTGCAAAACCTTGCAGGCATCTGCTGGTGGGTGCCGCTCGCTACGCTTGTGGGCCTAGATGATTCCAACTGCGTTGGCAGATGCCTGCAAGCTATTGCATCAAATGCTAGGTCAAGTCGCCACCTCGGCGTGTGGGCGCAGCACAGGTCAACTCGGCTCGGCCAGGCAGCTCGCAAGGGGAAACAACAACGAAAAGCGAAAGCGCTACGAGGGCGAGTTGGCGAGCGAGGGAGAGGAGGAAAGGGGATGGCAAACACTTCGCAGACAGACAGCAGGGCTGGACTAGGAGGAGTTGCGAAGAATTCTAGTCCGATACCGTACGCGAATAGACGCATCTGCCCATCTAACTTCACATACGCGGACAGACCGGAGCTGTGATCAGCAGTCTGATCCAATCAGTGAAAAGACTCACCCCTGAGCGAGCTAGCGCTGCGCCCATGTATGATCAAGCAACACGGGGAGGTCGGCACAGGGTCTAGGTGCCAGAGGATGTTCGGTGGCGATCATTGCCAATGAGGCCTCAAACAGAGAGACTTTCTGTGGACTCTGCCTCCACATGAACTCCTCCAGATAAGCTCCGCGGTTGTTGCGCGAAGTTCCACACCGTCTTTTGTTCCTCCACTTCGCACTTCTCCACATACGCTCGACCGTCTGCGTGTGCATCGCAGTATCGGGATCCGCAAAATTGTATGTGTGATTAGGTCCGATGATCGTAACCAGCCGCTTCGAGGTCCGCCGAGCGGTAGCCGCGCAAACAGTCACTGTGAATGACGGACCCGGGCTCGATGTGTTCCTTGATCGCACAGAAGCGGGTTCCAGCGGTACGATCAGGCACCGCCTTGTCGAAACGCCGCGCCGTTTCGCCTTGAGTTCGGCGCCGCAACGATCGAAAGCAAAACTCTCGTCGAATTGCATGCCTAATTTTTTTAACGGAGGATTCCGTTTTATGGCTCGCTCAGAGCTGGACCGGAACCAATTCGCGAACGGATGTGGGCGTGGCCAGTGGGTGCGTCATTGGCGCTGAGTATGTTCCACCAGCTCTCTTTCCAGCGCTTCTTTCTGTTGTTTTCGTGGTGTGGTGGTGCGAACTGCGTGTTGAGTGACGTGGGCCGTTGGGTGAGTGAGTTCTGGCCAATGCTTTCGCAGTAAGCGCGGCAGCCGCGCCTTCCGTGGGAGAGTGGGCGAGAGCGTGCGGTGTTGCGTTGGATGCTGCTGCCGGCTCGGTGTCGTTGTGCGCTGCGGTTGACGCTTGACATGTTTGGGCAGACCTGCAATTCGTTCACCGTGTGGTTCTGGCGGGTTCTGGCGGCGTGGTTTCTGGCGGTCTCGATGGTTTGTGAACTCCGAGGGGTTTTGAATTTCGGTTTTTAGACGATTGTAGACGTCTTTTCATCGAGTTCAGAAGAGTAGTTAACATGTGACGTGGTTCTACGCTCTCGGTGGCAGTTTTGCCAGCTAGAAGATAGAAGAGACATGCGGGCTGTTGGGGGTCGAGTTATGGGGAATGATTGTCGCGAAGGGCTTGTTTCGTCGAGTGACGCTGCTGGTGTGTTCTGAATCATTTTCATGTTCACGTTTCTTGAATTTACCATCGGAGTTGAGCGGAGAAGTAGTTCAAGTAGGTCGAGGACAGAGTTTTCTGATGTTGTGTTTTGAGAAGGTTTCGTCGTTGACGTTCTTTGTTGGTGGTGTTCTTTTTTCTCAGGTGTTGCGGGCTGTTGTTTTCCAAGACTGAAGTGTGTGTCGTGAGCGGGGCGCATGCCGAATTGAGCGGACGTGCCATTTGCGCGGAGTCCGAATTGAGCGAAAGGCCGATTTCAGCGGAGAGCCGATCTTAGCGGAGAGCCAATTTTAGCGAAGGGCCGAATACAGCGGAGTGACGATTTGCGCGGAACACCCATTTGCGCGACGGGGCCGATTTGAGCGTTCCTACCCGCTGCCTCAACTGACAGAAAGAGCCACAAGCTGCGGCGACGGTACTGAGCGGTGCTAAGCACGCTCTTGCTCTCCAGGCCTCACTGAAGCCGTGCCCCTCGCTACGCTCACGGAGAGTCTTGACTTCGCTTGCCCGCGACGCCAAGTGCTCAGGAGAAGAATCAATTGAGCAAACATTCCGTCAATTCCAAACGGAACTCGTGGTCGGCTCGGCTTTGCAGTTCACTAGTAGTCCAGTAGGCAAGCAGTCAGGATCAATCAGCAGTTGCATGCATAGCGATCACGAAATTGCGAGCGAGTTAGCTTGAATCAGTCGGACTTCAGGAGCTACTCACGTCGTGCTCGTCATTTCTCGTCAAAATTCGAGCGGGGCATCCTTTCACGACGCAACGCCAAGCCACGGAGCCTTTCGACTCACAATCCTTCCGAAACAGGTAGTTTTCAACTACCAACAAAGGCCGGTTACGACTAGGCTTTGCACGCGGGTTTTTTGCGGGTTTGATTGAAAGCTGCGTCATGCACGCTGAATCGATTCAAGCGATATCGCTTGGGTCGCATCGTGTAGCCACCCTCCGGGACTGCGTGAAACTCACCCTATTTTCCCCTGTGTCATGGAATTGCAAGACTCTGAGGCACTTTGACCCTCTGAAACCCGCAATTGCGGTCCTGGGACCGCAATTATTGCGGGTTTCAGGAGAAATCTTGATCCAGAATCTTGCGAGTTCATGGTAGGAGGAAAAGTAGGGTGGGTTTCACGCAGCGACGAAGGGTGGCTACACGATGCGCTCCAAGCGATATCGCTTGAATCGAACCAGCGTGCATGACGCAGCTTTCAATCAAACCCGCCAAAAACCCGCGTGCAAAGCCTAGTTACGACTCGAATTCACGAACTTGAAACTCAAACCCACGTGCCGAGCCTATTGCTAATGGAAATTCATCCTTTTGGCGGAAGAGAAAAAAGTTTACTGGTTCCCTAGGTACCACAGCGGTGTCACCGCCACATCTCGCTCGCTGAAATCCGCTCTGATCGGGCTCTCGCTGGAATCGGCCATCCGCTGCAATCGGCCCTCCGCTGAAATCGGCCCTCCGCTCAAATTGGTCTTCCGCTCAAATTGGTCTTTCGCTCAAATGTCGCCTTCGCTCAAAGTTGTCTCCGCTCTAACAGGATGCTGCGGTGAGCAGAGCTGTGCGCCGTGGACTTTTTCGCGGCGGCGGCGGCGCACGCGAAAAGAGGCGGCGCGCCGCCCTCCGTGGTGCCGCACAAGCTGTGGTTTGAGGAGGAAATATCCTTTGGGGTCAAGTCCTGCCATTGTCGCCGGTGAGAATGGAAACAACGGAAATTCGTGGACGGGACAGCCCTTCTGAATAAAAACGTCAATGGGACTCGAATCAAGTTTTACCGAATCAGATTCACCGTCTCTCGGGTCATTCTTGACATCTGTGCATCTGGCACTGAGATCTCAGGATTCTGCCAAGATTGTTTGCGCCCAGGGTGCTGTTGCGCCCAGGCCGAGATTCTTTCCCGCGCCCATTCTTCGAAGATTCGTGGCATCACCTCTTTCTTCGGCAGATTGACGGGCTCACACAGCGCCTAAGCTGGTAGCGGAGAGCAAGGAGGAAGCAGCGGGCAATGTGAGTCGTGCTGACTCTTAAAACAAACGAGATCTCGACAAATCAGCAGAGGCACCATTCCGGAATGGCGGAAATACTCGCCAGATAGGATGGCGCGCCGCCGAGATCACGCGCGGCGACGGAGCGCCGGCGCGCTGCTGAAGAATCGCGGCGACCGGCGGCGGGCTTCGGGGGACGGCGACGCGGCGCGGCACACACCTCTGGTCGTGAGCCATGTCGTGGCATTAGCGGAGTGTCGCGAGTTAGCAGAGGCTTGTCTCGGTGTTCCGGCGGCCGTAGATTCCCACCCAGTTCAGACGTAGAAAAACTTTATGGTTTCAGTGGCAGAGCTCGATGGCACTGGGTTGTGTGGGCAAGTTGTTGAAGAATTCATGGGAGCGGCAATATTCTTGTGGAGTGTGTGTTCTTTGAGTTCGTTGTGATCCGCCAATAAGTTTCAGCGTGTTTGATTGACGGGATGGCTGAGTGACGTGGATGGGATGACCAGTTTATGAAAATCTGCATAGAAATTGTTTTGAACCAGTAGTTAATGAGGTTTCATGATCGATTCGCTAAACTCAATGCTACTGTTCATTTGATGATGCCGCCGTAATTTCGTTAGAGTTCCTTATTTGCATTGTCTTGCTTTTTGTTGTCTTTTTTTTCGTTGTCTGGGATTTATGAGATTTGTTAGAACTTTCCCGCTCGAATAAGCCCTGTCTTCTGAGTGACAACTGATCGAAACTTCGCTCTGCTCATTTGTTCGATTTTTTTAGGTTTTGCTTTCTTCAGTTCCGAATCGAGGAGGTCAAACTAGATTTTTTGTAGTGTTTTGTCTGTCTTGAGCTTTCCGAGTTTCTTGTCGACTTGCGGTTTTACTTGACGATGAGTACTTTGCGCGCAGACGCTCACATTGGTTAACAACGGAATCCTCCGTTCTCGATTTCACTGTGTGAAACCGTGTGATTTTTTTTTTTGTAAACAACCCTGTTTATTTTCCACATCTGAATGACATGTATGTTAATATGCAATGGTCCACGAGGGCTATGCCCTGTCCGTGGTGATGGGTGGAGACGTGAAATTTTTCATTCTTCAGGGATCGGGGAGAGTGGAGCAGTCTCAACTGCCGGCAAACAATTTTAAAGCAGAATTTAGGGGAGCATGGTTTCGATCTCACTTATTGAAACAGTTGTCAGAAATTGTCTGATTCTTTTCTTTCTGTCAGAAACCCGGAGTGTCTTCCAGGTTCTCAAATAGTCAGGGAGTTGGTTGATCACAGCAAGGTACTGATGAGTGTACAATCTTCTGGTGCGCTCTAGACGGAATTGAGGCATTCTTATGTATCCAGCCTGGTTCCCTCTGGTGGAATGTTGATGGTTCAGAACGTTTTCTTCCTCCAATCTGATTGCAATGGGGGACTGTCTGACTTGTAGGTGATCCAATAGCACGGCCAAGTAGAGCTTGCGGAGGGGCTTTATGTTGAGTTGTTCATATAGTGTTTCTATTGGCGTTCCTCGAGCTCCCTTGGACATGATGCGTACACATGTGTTTTGAATTCGCTCAATAGGAGCAAGCACCGTACGAAAAGCGGAACCATAGGCCAGAAGACCGTAGCGTAGATGAGATTCAAAGAGTGCGTGGTAGGTTCTCCTCAATACTGTTGAGGAAGCAGCTCTTTTGAGTTTCGTTATGCAAGCAACAACAGATCTCAGCTTCCTCACAACTTGTTCAATGTGTGGTTTCCATGAGAGCTTGTCATCCAAGATGAGGCCGAGGTATCTGGTTTCTCGTACGCAGGCTACGAGGGGGCAAGTACACTGATGGTTGGGGTCAATTTCCGAGTGGATCCTCACGTCTGGCGGACACTTAACATGCTGATTGCCGAAAATCATATAGTTACATTTTTTCGCATACGCAAGGTACTAACCACTATACGATCACGGCCTAATTCAGTTGACCACTGGGACACGGGAGCAACCTCGTTCGCCCAGGCATGCGAGAATCGTACAATCTTCGTGAACGGAAGACGAGTGCCCTCCAACCAAGGTTCGCCCGTAAACCGAGTTTCTTCTGACAAGTCGGACACCACCAGACAATAAGATCAGCGTTGAACTTTGACGGAAGTTCTCATTACTCATTTTCCTCACGAAATTAGCAGTTGGGATTTAATTACTGACGCATGTTTGGAAATTGGACTCTAATGGACTCCCAATTAGTCTTGAATTACTCCTCAGCTCGCATCACAGTCCGCGGATTGGAAATTTTCCAGAGTTTGGAATTCCTTCTCGCATCGAGAAACTCTCGGACGGTTGATCAGACATTGGCCCGAGTCGAAAGTTGACCCGCGGATGTTTGCTTTTGCGACTGGAGACGCTCTGAGTTTCTCTCCTTTCCCTTGTGTGGAGAGCGAAAAAACGGGGTCGGATCATAAAAAAGACTTTGACGGATTCAAAAGCTCCGAGTTGGGAAGATTCGAGGCCGCGCTCTCCAGCGGTTACTACTTCTGTCCGTTTGCGTTCGAAACCATGGGAGGTCCCGGTCCCCTCACCAACGTGTTGATAAGCCAGGTCGGTGAAGCCCTTGAGCGGGCAACAGGAGACAAAAGGCTGGGCCGTTTCTTCGCCCAGAAAATATCTCTGGACGTCCAACGGGGCAACGCGACGTCGGTACTGGGTACCATGAACGGCTGGATGGAGCCGAGGTGGCAGGGGGCCTGAGATGCCCAACGTAAACTGAGCGCTGATTCATGGAGAGGACGGATTATTATACTTAATCGAATAAAGATTCGAGGCTGAAGTTATGCTGATTGTGAATTTGCTTTCCCCATGAATGAGACGAAGCGCGGCAGACCCATCCGTGGCTCAAGTTTGGAACTGGTATTTTTGAGCAATTTCAATCGAAAGCGATCGGAATTGATTTGAAAATCAATTTAGGAGTGGTTAAAAAGTAATCAATTACAGGGTAATCAACTTCTGTGGATCGAAGTACCGTATTTCCTCTAAAAATAGGGCATGCTCTATTTACCGGGCACCCTCCGATGAGCGGGCACCCAAGAAGAGTTTTGAAAATGAGCAGGCATGCTCTATTTTTTTTTTACAATAAGTGCATTTATTAACTTTGTGTCCGTAGCGATGTTTTCACAAGGGCAAAAGCCCCGTCTGTGGAGGAAGCACTTTGTACTCTTCTACCTAAAAGTAGGACGGAGTTTCATCAACCCCCGACTAATCAATCAATCGATGAGCTTGGTAATTATTTGAACATTTCTGCTACGCTGGCATGTGTCGACACGACTTTTTTTTATCTTCCTCTTCATTTTGGCTGGCTTATCTGAAGTGATGCAGTCGTCAAGATCTTGGCATGGGGTCCTACGTATCATCAAGTATCTATTGATGTATTGATGCCTGCAAGTTATCTGACCGCACTAATCGCGTTCTTAAGGCTCTGAGAGATGAGGTTCCAGCACGGACTGGGCGTTCGCGATATAGACCTTTCATGACATCCTCCGTGTAACGTGGATTGCGTACGTGACATTCGGTCAAAAGAACTTGCAGGAACAAGCTCCTAAGTGGAAGTATGTTTGTTGTAGAGTACAGTTCCGTCGCATTTTCTGTTCGAGGCCTCTTAAGTATCTGACGTACAACTCTATTTTGTAGCTTCTCTATTGGTTTCAATAAGGACTGAAAGGCAGAGTAGTACGCCAGAATTCTGAATCTCAGGTGCGACTCAAATAGCGCTCGGTAAGCCACAACACATGTTCTGATATCGACCACACGCCTCAGCTTGGCTAGAACCGCTGACGCGCTACGTAGTTTCTCCAACAATGAACCGAGTGTGCTTTCCAGTCCAGCTTTTCATCAATAATCACTCCAAGATATCTCGCCTGACTCACATTCCGTATCTGTTCACAGTTACACTGCTCTGCGACGCAAGTTGGGCGATGAATTCGAATCGGAGTCTTTGGCAGATTGTTTCGCAGGCTGCATGATATGTACGCTGATTTCGCAGCATTCAACAGGAGACCATTGTCCACAGACCATTTGGCCACATCCCTCAATGCGCTCTCAATGAAATTCCAATCTATCTCCTTACGGAATTACCGGGACACCCCCCCAATGAGCGAGCACCCAGAGGGGGTCTGAAAAATAACCGGGCATGCTCCAAAGAATGGGCACCCTCCAATGAGCGGGCACCTGTCTTTCGCGCAAATTCATACGTTTTTGATTCTTAGGTTCTATGCGTTTCGTTCTTGACACTCAGAGTAACTTGCTGGTATACGAGAATCCACTGGTCCATCACAACAAGAATCTTTGCGGAGCATTCCGTGTGGACAAGGGCGAATATACTCAATTGACCGGGCATCCGCTCCAATGAGCGAGCACCCAGAGGGGGTTCGAAAAATAAGCGGGCATGCTCCATCAACCGGGCACCCGCTCCAATGAGCGAGCACCTAGAGGAGGTTAGAAAAATAACCGGGCACGCCCTATTTTTAGAGGAAATACGGTATTTCGTAATCGCAATTGATCTTATTTTCTTGACGATAATTATCAATCGGTAATTCTAATTACTTCTGGGAAGTAATTTCGCCTAACCCTGGCCAGGACAGGCCGCACCGTTGAGCTTCTCATTAATCTGACGCAAGAGAGAGACGGGCTCGGGCCTCATCGATGCAGCGTGCCGCTTTGCTGAGCGCACCTGACTCGTCGGGAGAATTTCCCGAGCCACCTCAAGGGGGAAACGGCGTCGAGTCTCCAAGATTATGCCGGTGGGATTCGCACGGGGTTGGGCTTTCACATTGCCGATCCATCCCCTACGGGCTTGACGTAGTCTCACGCTGTGGCCGCCGAACTCGCGCGAATGGCAGTGGTTCCCATCCACATGGGCGACTGTCCCATCTAGCTAGATCTTCAGGCTCACCGAACACAATATGGGTCTTGAAATTGAGAAAAAAAATTGTTCACACAATAAATGGAAATCAACGTCGAGGTTCACTCTTGGTTCTGAATCCGAGATGCACGGAAGTGGCCAAATTCTCCCGACCAAGCCTCCGAATTCTCCCGGAACACTTCTGATTCGAGCTGGACTTACTTCCCTGGCGAACCCCTCCTCGCGAACCCGATGTCATTTCCGAACAGCCATTTGTTCCAATACCAACGCAGCATTGAAGCTCAAAGGTATGGTTTTTCATTCGCTTGATCACCAGCGAGCCAAGCTCCTCGGTATTCACATCGCTACCCGCTCAGCCTATTCCGGCCAGAGCTTCGCCGGTTATGAACGATCACCGTACTGCTGCACCGTTGCCTGCAAGCACCTCGACCGAGATTCTCTGCATCAGGAACTCGCCCTCTCTCCTGTCCCCAGACACCAGCTCGATCCGTTTACCCGAGTCTTGGAGGAGGGCCTCAGAGGCTCATAATGTTTGTTCGAGATAGATCGGTGGTTTCATCGAAAATGATGCTGCACGGGCCATATCATGCTTTCTTATGCGAGATACATCGCTGCATTTCCTGGCCGATGCACTGAATCAATTGTTCTGTACAGGGCCACTCGTGTACGTTGCAGTCGAGGCTGATGACTCGAGATGACTTTTCAATATGATATCCCCGCTCTCCACCAACCGTCGGAGCGTTTCTCTTCTTGAGTCTCCAAGATTTCCGTTGGTGAAATCGATCCACTCCGGAACAGGCTGGCAGTTGATCAATTTCTGTCCGGGGTGAAAATCGATCCAACGCTTTCTCTCTCGAGCTGTTCCTTTTGGAGTTCGCTTGTAGCCGAGAGTTCATCATTTCTCGTTGAAATTTGTGAACACTCGAACATGATGCAACCTTTCCATGGTATCGAGGAACCTCAGGCGGAGCGTAGCTCCCGTTGTAACCTCACGTTTAAGATCCTTCGTTACCTCGCGATATTTGTGTTGTGTTTCCTGATGGTTTCGTCTCTGGCCATTGTCACCTGGCATCTGATTCAGCTTTACGGTGCGTACCGATTTTCCATGGTGATTGATCTGGTTGTTTGCGATGATTTCTGAGTCTTCTTTGTATCATCTGTAGGACATCCTAGGAGCAGTATTGTTCACCAAGTTCCTGACGTTCTGGTTTCGGATACCGTCAGACCGTCGTTCAGCGTTGAATCAGGTACCGCTGAGTTTTCGTCATCATTCTCGTCATCAGTGAGCGTTGCGTGTGACTCGCTTAGCCACACCTCCTGCGTTCCCTCGGATGGAGAACCATCTGCCGTCTTGAAGACCGAATACTCCAATGTCTCATCAGCTTGGATGCCCGAACTGGCCTCAAGCATCAAGACAATTTTGACGAAAACTTCGCTTATGTCACTTTCCGTTATGACGCCTTCCGTTAGCGTGCTTCTGACTACGTGCCGCATTTCTTCTCAAACGGTCCCTCCTTACACTTCTGTATTGTCTTTCACTCAAGCTCCAGCTTTTTCTTCCAATCGAGTTCCAGTTGTTACTCCTATCTTGAAAAGAGACTGCTCCGATGAGTATCGATCACAAACTTTATTTCGCCCAACGAGCTCGTACCTACCGCGCGCGCCTTCCGCGCCGACTGACTATTCTAGATGTTTCACAATGATCTTTGGCTATCGGCGGGAGGCCTTCTACCTAATCCGGGCGGTCTACTCTAGCTGTGCCTTGCTTAGCTTCCAACACTCCTGATCGGGCTCCGGCCAATCCCGTCCCAGATCTGTCCAGGATTCCTCGTTGGCGAGTCCGTCCATCGCCTACCTCAACTGGGACGCGCTATCCGTTCCCAGGAGAAAAGCCTGATTTTTGGGGCTTTGTGCTAGTGCCTCCCTTGAATTACTCTATTCGTACTTATTGAGTTTTGATATTCTTCCTGTGCCCTAGCTGGTAGGCTCTAGTAGAGATTAGGCTTTGCAAATAACCGCATTTCAGAATAACCGCGGTTACGGTTAGCCGAAAACCGCAAGCCCATAACCGCAATCGGAGTTAACCGCAAAAATTGGGGCAATAACCGCGGTTATAGCCGCCAGTAACCGCGGTTATACGGTATAATGCTACGAGACGAAATTTTGAGCAGAACCTGCGATTGGACCCTCGTCCTCTCGCCCAAACAACTGAAGCGAACCATCTCCGACGACAGAGGATAGATCTGATAATTCTTCGGGACCGCGACCAAGATTCGAGTGAAAACTGGAGCTGAGGAAACTTCCCCTGAAAGGAAACACACCCATATGATTTCCAGGCGTCTTAATTGTTCGCGGAAGCTTCGGATTTCAAATCTTCTAGGAATCGACGAACTGCGCTGCGGAATCCTCTCAATGTCTTGCGGTTAAATGCGGTCAAAACCGCGATTTCGTCGCGGTTATTGCGGTTAATAACCGCGAATTTCTTGCGGTTATTGCGGTTACTAACCGCGGTTAAATAACCGTTGCAAAGCCTAGTAGAGATTACCTTATTTGCCACCTGAGGGGCCAAGAGGCCCCGGGCTAATTCTAGACTACCTCTCTCACTCTTTACACTGCAGTATATAAGGCAGTGCTCTTGACAATAAAGCAACTGGTTCAAAGGTTCTCCGTCTCTTCACTCCTTTCGCTAGTGCTACTACTCCAGGGTTCAAACCTACATCTCCAATACGTTATCAGCACGATGAGGCTTTCGTCCTCGAACGCTAGCATCCTTGCTAGGTCTGCGATGAATTCGGACTTCCCGGTCAGGTCGGGAAGACCCTTGTTTTCGACAATTCAAATTCCAAGGGTTATAATGTCCCAAAAGTGTTGATCTGCTCCGTCTTTCGGGCGTTTTTTGAGGCCGAAGCCTATCCAACCGTGCCCAATTTCGTCAATGAACATGGTATTCTTGAAATGCCGCCCGTCTGGTCGCTTGCAATGGCACGGTTGTCTTAACATTTCGCACTCACTCGAGAACTCGTAACTCAAAGCACTTACTGAAAGTGATCACTTGGCCTGCATCGCATCTTATAAGTCATACACCTTATGCTGACTCCTCCCACTAGCTTGAGGGGCCTCACCTCTGATTCGCCGCTCATGGAATATTCGGCTAAAGGGGGGAAAAGGTTCACCCCCTCACATGTTCTCTCTCAGTCGCTCCCAGGTGTTTTCCCGTGCAGTCAAAAACAAGACAAAGGATTTCTGTAGCCCAATCGGGCTTGCTTCACAATTTCAAGAGTGTCTTGCTCTCGAGGCTTAGAAGCCTTACATATCGAATCCATTAAAACAAATGCGTAACAATGACTTCTGTGCTCAAACATCAATCAATCAATACTGGCATAAACGGATTTGCCGACGCAAAACCGGTTGAGATCATCTACATGAAGAACAGACAAAGCTTGAAACGTTGAGATCTTCTTCGATCGAAGTACGGAGCTATCTAGATCGGCCTCCATGGGCCTGAGTATGCAAAACTGATCAACGAAAAACAAACATAGATTCCATCAAGCTGGCGACGAAGCGCTGAATTGAGCTTGATATCTTGACTCCTCATTATCTTGTTCACCATGTAAAACGACCGCACGACATCGCTCGGGGTGTTCCATCCTGCTCGTCGTTGAGGGGCTCCGGTAGTTTTCATGTCTTTGATGACGCCTCCTGGTGTAACTTCGTTAACGTTCAGGCTCCCTGCCTTGATGCCCAAGCAAATTGTTTCTCATGTTGTAGAGAACGCAGTAATATATGATCTGACATACATTGATCAGGATCGATATCTCACCAATGATCCAGAGAAAATTTGCTACGACCAGTATCCCGAGAATCAAGGCACCAGCATAGCACAGCCCTTGAAGGCCCAAGAGCGATGAGCTTCGTCTTCGTTGTCTACGGTCCCTCGCGGTACCATCACCTCTGAATCCATCCAGGCGTGAAAACTCCACTTCCTCCATGACTTGGCGACCTCTTATGGTACCTCGTCTCCGAACGAGTGAACCGACTTCCTGGTCAGCTTCCTCGCGATGTTTCTCGCCTTCGTTCGACGCAGTGTTGCACCGACCTGGATCACACTTCACGATTATCGGATTGAACCGACTACCTGCCTTGAACAGATCATCATGGCAATCGCAATCTGACACAACGATCGCATTCTGCCTACAACAACAAGGGAGGCACTTGTTGTCGCACCGCATAATTACTGTAACTACAACGAGCTACCAACCGTGCGGATCCCTCGGCGATGTGAAGAGAAATGCGAAAACCGTTGGAATACGTCTGCTCTTATGGGGGAAGATTTATGATATCGAAAAACCAAATGAGCAGGTTGAATTACTCAGAACAAACTCCCTATGATTGAGAACTCTCAGTGAACTACCGTATCTAATTTATTGTTCCAAATTAAGGTCTTAAATCCGATCGATTGTAAAGAGAATACCACTGGAAACCATAACACTGTGGTACGTTTCCAACTCTGCGGAGAAAAGAATCAAGTTCCGCCTCACGTGGCTGAACGACAACAAAGCGCTCGCTCAACGAATTCGAAAAATTCATGTCGAACGAAAGGCTGTCGAAAGGACAAACTACGCAAATCTCGTCCTCAACCGATGAACAAATTTGTACGTTTACAATGACCCTACAAAGATAATTGTCTCGGTCCAAAAGGATGATGTTCTTGTCACCAGTGAACACCGGGAAAACTTCCAGTGCAGGTACTTCGGTCACCGGGGGATCCACTCCGGCCTTCATCTTCTGAGCAGCCTCTTCCATCGCATCTGTGGCTGCCACTGGAACAGTTTTGCCAACATTCACTGAAAATATCGAATCAAGAAAAATCCGATGCTGTATCATCACTTCACTCTGTGATGGTCTCCTCACCTGTAACGAGTTCCTTCCATACCAAGAACGAGAGAGCCATCGCCAAGGCCAAGAAAACAGCACAGATTACGACCGAGATCGCCACGAAACCGCCTGTGGCTGAGCGGCTGGCTCTTGTAGAAGTACTACAGTAAAAGCTCGTTACAACGAACCCTGCGGGACCGGCGAAATCAGTTCGCTGTAACGAAAATTCGTTGTATCAACAGTCTCTGAACATTGTACCTTGTGGCAGACCGGCCAAACAACGAATTATTTTTCGTTCGTTGTATTGAAAATTCGTTATAACGGTGTTCGTTGTAACGAGCTTTTACTGTACCACCGTCTTCAGCTCCAGGCGGTTCATCAAAACGATTCAACTCGACACCCATCAAGCTCACGTCCTCTATCGCCATCTCTGCTCACGAGCTGAGGCTGAATGAATCTGATTACTACTGTTCAATAGATCCAACCGAAAAACTGAATTGTCCTCGCTCATTGAGAGGAAGGCTAAGAGACCGGAGTTCACTGGATCGGAAATCCGGTCGATATTTACGAATAATCTTTTGTCTTAGCGTACTGTGTCTTTGGATTACTGACAAGGGAGGTCCGCGAATTGTACGACGCCGATTTGAACCAGATAGGGCGCGATTGGTAGACCTACTAGAGACATGAAAAACGGCTGATGAAACTTTTCCCCATAGGCCGTCTTTTGCGAACTACAGCGCTTTCAAAACCCGAAATTTAACATGGGCTCCTATGGAAGCCTATAGGAATCAGTGGAAGCCAAGGCAAAACAAGCTCTAGAAATTGTTGCGGAGGGCTTCTAGTACCGAGCCTAGTCTTGAAAATTGCGCCACGCGACAGTGGTGCAACCAAAGACGGACAAAAAAGAGAACAAACTGTCAGGTTTCGAATCAATGGAAATGATAATTTATGTAATAGAAGCACTCGCAGCACAGAATATTCTGACAATGTACGCATCGAATAAACGCGACAAGTATGCAGTTCGCCGTCACGCAGTCACCGTCAAACTCGAAAAGAAGCTCGGCCATGGACGGAAATAGCATGGCGGGCACTTCGAAACCGTCTAAACGCCAGGCGCACAGCCAATGAGGACGGAACAGCGGACTCTGAAATTGATTGTGTATCAACGAATGCATCCGTAGGATGTCATTCCTTTGGTCGACGCGGAAGTTGTACAAAAAACAATGTTCAGTGAGTCTTTCGGCAAAATCTTTCCACAGTCGGAAACAATAAAGGTCGAGATCGGCGTTCGACTCGCAAAGCTCCTCGACCTCCTCAACGTCCACGGAATCGTTGTTCGCGAACTTCTTCACGGTTGACACGATATCTCTCTCTAGTTTCCTCTCGATCTCCCGGGGGTCTTTTCGAGCACTTGGAGCGATGTTCAAGGATTCCAGCTGTTGCTGGATCAACGACACAACTGCATTGATTCTGATCGACATCACTGTGCCTGCTTCGACGACTTTTTAGTTTCGAACAAGGAACGCCGGATCTTGGGCTGATTTCGGAGGGAAAGAACAGACCACGCGCAGAGAGCAGACAACCTGTTTATGGAAAAATGGAATCAGAGCTTTGGAGGCACCACCGTCGCGCGGCGCGATTTCCAAATCTGAGCTTGGTACCAGACGCCCTCCACAACGATTTCTAGAGCTTGTTTTGCCTTGGCTTCCACTGATTCCTATAGGCTTCCATAGGAGCCCATGTTAAATTTCGGGTTTTGAAAGCGCTGTAGTGCGCAAAAGACGGCCTATGGGGAAAAGTTTCATCAGCCGTTTTTCATGTCTCTAGTAGGTCTACCAATCGCGCCCTATCTGGTTCAAATCGGCGTCGTACAATTCGCGGACCTCCCTTGTGAGTGGTCTGATCAAGGCTTCTTACTCATTTGATATCCTCGTCAACAGGATGCTGCGCATCTGATATTTTCTGTAAACGCTGCTAAGAATATCTTTTCATTTATGCTTCCAGCTTGGACACACGAATGAGGGGCTATCGAGTTTTGATATTCTTCCTGTGCCCTAGCTGGTAGGCTCTAGTAGAGATTACCTTAGTTGCCACCTGAGGGGCCAAGAGGCCCCGGGCTAATTCTAGACTACCTCTCTCACTCTTTACACTGCAGTATATAAGGCAGTGCTCTTGACAATGAAGCAACTGGTTCAAAGGTTCTCCGTCTCTTCACTCCTTTCGCTAGTGCTACTACTCCAGGGTTCAAACCTACATCTCCAATACTGTCACCTCCTCGCCTACTTTTTCTTCTACTTCTCCTATTACTTCTTCGAGAATCAGCACTGTCTCGTTTACTTTTTCTTCTACTTTTCGTTCTACTTCTTCGAGAATCCGCACTGCCTCGTCTACTTTTTCTTCTACTTCTCGTTTTACTTCTTCGAGAATCCGCACCCCGCTGCCTCGAAACAAATCGCTCCGACCCGCATTCGTAGCAGTCACATCAAGTCGATCAGAGTTCCTGTTTCTATTCGGACTACCACATCTCGCTTCGGGTGGACCAAGCTTGCTTGAAGGCACTCCAATCTTCAGGAAGGGATGTCAACAATCTTGAGCTGAGAGCGCTAGATGGTAGTTTCGCATCGCTTTCGGTCAGATTGAATTGGATTCTGTTGTACATATCCAGATTCTGCTCAATGGTTCTTGACGGCGAAAATTCGAATGCGATCCAGCTGTTGATAGCCTGTTCACGGTAAAGTCCGGTTTGATTTTGGAATCGCTCTTTGATCTTCTTCCACATGTCGACTGCGGTTACGAGATCCGAGTCGTCATAGAACAACGATAGTATGATGTTGGGATGTACTATCGAGAAGAAGACCGTTCGAGCGTTCTTGTTACCAATCTTATAGTGTTCCGGGTCTGATGTTGGGGTGATGGGGTCAGTCTTTCGAATGACATCCCAGGCCCATGGTTCACTTTGCATGTAACTGGGAACAAGGACTTTCCAGGCTAGGAAATTCTTCCCATCTTCCTGAAGACTCACGGCGTTGGCGAATTTTATCTTCGATGCGGTTCCCTCGTCCTGCACTGCGAGTACGACGCTTCCTGGTGGTGACATGATGGCGGCGTTTGTTGATGCACAATCACGAACACGTTCACTGGAGTCTGAAGTTCACGGATTGTCAAATCACTTCACTAATTGTTTGTCGATGTCCCGTTGACACGTTGATCGTGCTGATAACGTGATACGATAACGGTGTTATCGAGGGTGTGATGAGAGCACGCGTCGACAAGAAATCGACAAACTGAAATTTCCTTCGTGGACTCAGTGGAGGGTTAGCTGGAACAGAACACAAATGAAGACTCGCTTGGACAGAGTGTTTGCGGATAGACAACACAGCATGATCTTTATTGAAGTGCATCTCTCTTATATACTAGAGTTAGGAAGGACAGTGCAAGGCTAAATGAACTTCTGGACACTGAGGTTTGCCTAGGTTAGCCATGACGGAATTCATGAGCTATAGCTACTTTACGCTTCAGTGCCTGTGACAATATGCATAGCTAGTTTAACAATGGATATGCGGAAACGGTGATAAGTTATCAAGAAGCATAGCTTCGGTCGATGCTCGGTAAAAGTGAGCGACCGTCAGCTGACATTCCATCAAGGTGGCAGTATGCAGTTGCGTTCCGGTCGATCCACGCAGTATCGCACGGTTGGAGGTGCGAACGCGGAGGTGTCTCGTTGTCGGATTGCGTCCTCCGTGAGGGGTTCTTCGTGCGTCGAAAGTTCACGTGTCTGCCGAAGTTCCCGTGCGCTGCGAATCGAGAGTCGGTGAGGAGGCGTGCTCGGAAGACATGGGAAGCTTTTGGAGTGTTCCGGCGGGGAAGGATGTCGAAGCAGGTCGCTCGGCTAGTGATGCCGCCAAGCATACTTGGCGTCTGTCCAATCTGCTTAGGAATGAGACCAGTCGTGAGAGTGGTCAAGGGGCAAATTCTCAGACGCCCTCTCCGTCGTATCCGTTCGGAGAGCGGAGGCGGCTCCGTGAGCAACGACAAGCGAGCATGTCGTTCAGTCGTTGGAGTTCAAACATGGCTGAGAACAGCCGAGCGGGGACTGGTGGCCCCCGTGGATGTTCACTCAAGGCGAAGATCGGAGTATTCCTGAGTGGCGTTGTGATCTCGCCGGTATTGATTGGTGTAATCATTGGTGAGTTGAGGTTGATACGGTGTTTTGAAGTGATGATTTCTGGTGTGGTCAGTTCTGGAAGACGATGTTCTTTCAGGCTTTTTGTGTGGATCAGGATCATCGTCAATTAATGGTCCTGGGGCGGCTGTCGTGGAAAGCTCCACGAGGTTCTTAAACGGATTCCCCAGAGGGAAACTAGGCTCATCATTCTCGAGGGAGGGAAAATTTGTACAGCGGAGACTAGTATTATTTTCGGGTCAGCCTTCTGAAAATTATCGAGAGTACTCTAATTCTCGTCTATTTCTCCGTCGAGGACAGAGATGAAGCGCTCCAAGCCGAGCGGGGCGATGTATCGTAAGAAGAAGAAGTTTAGAGAAGAACAAGAGGAAAAAATTCGAGGATCATTGATGAAATATTTCGATAATAAAGAAGCAGATTCTCAGAATAAACCAAGCAGCTCCCGAGATGGTGCAGTGATAAGCTTTGAAGCTGAGCGGCTCGAACGACTCGAACCTCAATCTGCGGTCGAACATATGTATTCCCGGACAGTGGCGGCGCCAGGAATTTTTTCCTGGTACGCTTGAATTTTCAGAGCAAAAAAAGGGGTTCTCTTGGCTTAGCAATTATGTTAAGAAAATATGTCAATGAATGCCCGATCAATGCGACTTTGTTGCGACTCAGGGCCTCCGAAGCCGAGACAGCCTCTTATCCTTCCTGACGGCGAACAAATCGATGAATTTCTCTGGATTCCGATACACGTCGTCCGCTAGCTCAGTGTCGATTTACAGCAGTGCCAAACTGGACAGTCGTTGATCGTTCATTGTGGTCCGCAGAAACGTCTTTATTCCATTGAGCGCGCTGAAGCTTCGCATGATGGGGTAATGAGAGCACGAACTGGAAATATGTTATCGTTTGGTCTAAGCCCGCTGCCAAAGGCAGCAAGTACACTAGAGGAGCGTTGCCCAGAACAGATCGAGGCTCTCGCTGGAGCTCATATCATGCAAGGTTGGGATCGTTGCTCGTGAGATTTCTCCGGCTCTCACAAGGATGAGCTTTTAGGATCGGGGAATTCAGACAGAGAATCGGCTTTGTCGAGGATGTCATCCAAAATCACCAGCATGAAGACTGCTTTGGAAGATCGAATTTCATTCAAGTGAGCTTTGCAATGGAGAATCTCGTCACCGCGACCCTCTTTCAGGATCTCCCAGAGGGCAACCGAAGTCGCACTGAAAATATTTTTGAACAGCTCGAATCGCTTCTCTCGGTGAACCATCTGTTTGTGCATGATTGCGTAATCTTCATTGAAGACGGGACCACTGGGCGAAAAATCGGTACGCTAAGCGCACCGATCCTGAGGCTCGGTACGCTAAAGCGGGTATAGCGTACCGCTGGCGCCGCCACTGTTTCCGGATCAGGAGCAACTCCAAGCTCGCTGCAAATCGAGCAGCCCAGATCGAGGGAGAGCGCAAAAAGCCAGGAAACTGAAGAGCTACTTCGACTTGATGAGACAGTTGACGAGAATGAGAATCTCTGAGTCACGGAGTTATCTGCTAACAATCCCCTCGACAACTTCGATGCACCCCGAAACCAACCTGAACAAGAAATCAACGATTCGGTGGACAGACTTCGCATCAGAACCTCTCCGGAACCAGAAAATGTACCCGTCTGTGAGTCGACCGCAGAAGACTTGACCGACATTGGACTATGGCCCGAAAAAATCTCGGATCAACTCCGCGTTATTCTCATTGAGCTCGGTCCTGACAGGACGCGGCATCTTGACAGCGAATTTGCCACAGTCGCCAGACACAACCCCCCTGGCAAAGGTGCTGTGAGGCATTTGAGTCGGGACTGGTTTTTCAAGAAATTGGTTAACGGCGAGAAAGTTCTGCGTTCGTGGATGATGTACTCGCCAGCAAAAGCAGCCATATTTTGTTTCAGCTAGAAGCTGTTCAGGGATGAATCGTCCACGGGAGCAGCCTTCAGCTCTCAGAGTGACTTCGATAAGTGGTGGAAACTGAATCCGAAACTAAAAGAGCATGAATCAAGCACAGCCCATATAAAGACCTTCACGAAATGGAGGAGTTTGGATAACAGAATCCAAACCCGGTGCACCATCGACGAAGCGACCCAACAAGCTCTCCGCTCAGAAGAGAAGAAATGGAGAGATCTTCTCTAGAGATTCCTCGATACAATCTTTCTCTCAAGAGAAAATTTGGCTCTCAGAGGTCATCGAGAGAGCATGGAAGATCTAGTTTCCAGTGCGGAGAACAAGAGGAATTTCCTAGAAGCGGTGAAACTTCTCGCAAAGTATGACCCGGTTCTGCGGGAACATCTAACCAAGGTTACCTTGGGAAGACGGCGAGAGATTTCTTACATGTCACCGCTGATTCAGAATGAGATGATATCCCTTCTCGGGAACCAAGTCCGTAGAGAAATCATGCGTCAAGTGGAGGAGGCGAAGTATTTCTGCATGATCTTCGATAGCACGCCGGAGGCTTCACTCAAGGATCAAATTAGCCAGGTTCTGCGCTACGTTAAAATTGACGGTTCAAAAGTGAGCGTAGTTGAATCATTCCTTGACTTCATCGAGGCAGAAGGTAAAGACGCAGAGGCCCTATCGTCACTCATTTTGGCGAAGATCGGGAATGACGGCCTCGACATCCAGAACTGTAGGGGCCAAGCTTATGATAATGCTTCCGTAATGGTCGGCAAGCACAGTGGGGTCCAGGCGCGGATAAGGGCCATCAACCCCCAGGCTCAGCTTGTTCCATGTACGAATCACTCATTGAACCTAGCAGGTGTCCATGCTGCTGCTGAAGCCGTAGGTTCTGTCACCTTCTTTGGCACATTGGACAAGATTTTCGTGCTCTTCTTGTCCTCCACGAGTCGATGGAACAAGCTTATCAACGCCACTGGTCATGGTGTCAAGCGCTCGATTGAGACGGTGACTCACCGATCGCCCGAAAACCGCAGACACGTTGGAGCGCTCGTTTTGTGGCCGTCAGCGCGATAAAAGAGAATTTCCCGGATATATTGGAAGTTCTCGAAGAATTAACTGGTACACAAGAGAACACGAATACACGTTCCGACGTTGCTTTGATGCTGCAAGTGATGCAAACGTTCCCGTTTCTCTGCTACATGGGCTTCTGGTCCGAGATTCTCCGTGAAATTAACGACTCGCAGCTCTACCTTCAGACGAAAGGTATTGACATCCATAAGAGCGCACTGAAGATTCGCAGCCTGCGAGAATGGCTCACTAGAAGTCGAGACGAATTGGTTGCTGTAGAAAAGAATGTCGTCAGACGAACCACACATATTACTGAGAGTAGCCAAGCGTGACAACAGTAACAGTAAGCTAAGAAACAATAGCTTTCACTTCAGTGTTTATAATTGGCTAGACAAAAGAAGCGCTTGACTATGCATGTATTGTTTATTCAGTGGGTCACCAGGTCAGTGTCATATGATTGCCCCATACGATTGTTAGTGTTATCACGAACGGGGGAGCTGACCTTCAATTCGATATATAAGCACTCAAGTTTCTCAATAAAGTTTAGTCCGCAGTTTGTATTCACCAACTACGCGTCGTCACTCGTTTCACTTGCAGCTAGCTTCCCAGCTCAGTAGCAGCACCAGTGTTCAACGGCAACAGGCGACTCTGTCGAACTCCTCATCGCTCAGTGACCGGAGAGCAAAGTGATAAATTGACTTTCAGGCCCTAGTTTTCCCTACATAACGTTATCAGCACGATTAACGAGGGTTCGATAGGGTTCTAAACCTTGTGCAGTGTTTGAACTAAAGTGTCCAGAACCATCAGTGACTCTTGTGTGTGCGCTACGACAGTTCGAGGATCTACATCATCATGACACCAACACCAGGAGGATCCATCGTACTCAACGCGTCAGGTGAAAGTACCACAGCGAAGATAAAATATGGGACTGCCATGGTGCTTCAGGAGGATGGCAAGAATTGGCTGAGTTTCCGTACTATGCTCCCCGCATACATGCAATGCGAGCAGTATGCTTGAAAGGTCATACGGAAGATTGATCCGCTCACACCCGATCAGAATCCAGACCATTACAAAATTGGGAATCAAAATGCTAGAACCGTTTTCTTTAGTGTCGTCCATCCGAATATAATCATGTCATTGTTCTTTCTGGATTCCGACGTTGTTTCCGCGGCCGACATGTGGCTTAAGATATGCGAGAAGTTCCAAAACGTCTCGGGTCTTTATCGTGAGCAAGCCATTTCTAGCTGGATAGCGTTTCAGTTCTCTCCGTCTCGAACTATTGAGCAGAATCTTGAAACTTACAATAAGATAACGTTCAATTTGACGGAGAGCGATGCTAACCTACCTCCATCTGCAATCAGTTCGCGTCTGCTGACCGCACTCCCGGAAGATTGGGATGCGTTCAAGCAATCGTGGTCGACGAGAGATGAATCGAACAAATCTTTCACTTCTTTGATCAATTTGATCCGGAGCGAGGCAGCCCGTCGCCAGCTAGACAATAGCGTGGGAGACGTGACCGCTCTGATTGCCAAGACGCATATCACCAAGCGTCATGGTCAGAGAAGAAAGTTCGGCTACCGAAGACGCCAGCAGACTAGCACCAATAATCGGCAGACATTCAGCAGAACGACTGAAACGAGCGTTCAATGCTGGAACTGTGGTTTGAAAGGGCATATGGCATCATCCTGCAGAAAGAAGAAGAAGCAAGCCCCTAGGTCCCGCAAGGCAAGAGCAAATTTCAGTCAAGTGTTCATGGCAAACGCCAACACTGCTTTGCCTGAGGGAAGCGAATGTGGTGTGATGGAGATACACGTGGACTCGGGCAGCACCCACCACATTTTGCGGGACCGACGTTTCTTTGTCGATCTCAAGCCTGCAACGGACACGCGCGAAGTCAGGCTGGGCAACTCCAGTGTTGTGCAAGTCGAGGGCACTGGACTTGCTCTCTTGGCTGTCCAACAAGGCAATAAGATCGTGATCTTGAAACTCAGGGACGCCCTGCTTGTGCCGGCAATGAATACGAGTCTTATCTCGCTTGGTCAGCTGACCCAAGACGGCTACAAGGTAGTCGTGAAGAAAGACAGGATTGCCATGTCCTCCGGCAGGAGTAGAATTGTTGCGGAACGACGACATGGGCTCTATACATTGAGAGCTGACTATGTCGATGAACCAAAAGCCCTGCAGGTGACAACTGAAGACGCTGTGAGTCTTCGCGAGGTTCATCAGATTCTTGCTCATGCTGGCAAGAACAAAGTCGTAAAACTCCTGAACCGGTACTGTATCCCGTTTGAAGATGACCTGGATACATGCTTGGCCTGCGACCAAGGAAAGCAACAGAAGCAGCCCTCCCGCTCGAGACGCGACAGTGCTCGAGCCACCGAAGTCGGAACAATTCATGGAGATGTCTGCAGCGCGACTGAAACGTCGCTGGGAGGCCACAAGCATTTTCTCTGCCTCACAGACGAATTCTCCAAGTTCCGCAAGGTGTACTTCCTCAAGGCCAAGAGCGAAGTAGCACAATGCATCTGACAATATACAGCATGGTATCGCAATCTCTTCGGAAAGGAGATTCGGAGGCTGCACACTGATTGCGGGGGAGAGTTTCTTAACGCCGATGTTAGGAAACTGGTCGCAGAGATCGGATTCGACTTCACACAGAGTAATCCACGAGACCCAACTCAAAATGGCCTTTCTGAAATAAGCAACAAAATATTAGTTGATCTTGCCCGAACAATGCTAATTGACAGTGGTCTTCCGAAAAGTCTTTGGGCGGAGAGTGTCGCTTTCGCAAATGAGATTTGTAACTGTATCACAATCAATTCTGTCACAAATACTACAGCATTCGAAATTTTCTACAAGCGACCACCGTACCTTGGCAAACTTCATAGTTTCGGGACAAAATGCACTTTCTTAGATCAACGACCAGGCCGTAAGAAGTTCGATCCAAAGGGTCTTGTGGGTCATCTCGTTGGTTGTGGAGAGCTCGTATACGGTTACCGAATTTGGATCCCCGGAACCCGCACCATCATCACTACTAAGCACGTGCGATTTCCGAAGAAAAATCCAATCGCAAAGCACTTGAAAACGCAACTGCCGTCCAACCCGGACGATTCACAGATATTCGAAGAGAACTCCCCAGCTGATGCCATGCAACAGAACAACGAAGCTTCACCAGAAACAACAATAGAAGAAACCGACACATCCACTCAACGGCTCCAAAATGGAGAGAGAGAAAGCAACCAACCATCATCAGTGGAACAGCCAGCAACATCGAACCAACCCAGCGGCGCGCAGCCAACTGCGCCAGAAGACCAGCTGACTCCTGAACAACAAACTTCAACTTCACGGAATACGTCAACTGCTGGGCAAGTAGATAGCACTAGACCTAAACGTAAAAGAAAAGTGTATCAAGTGAATCCTGAGAGGCTAGCTAGTCTGAGAAATCGATCGAAGTTAAGACCGAGAGTGCAACTCTGCTCCGCACCAGCTGTTTACAGTAGCTGCGCGGTGCAGAGCATAAGTACTCCGGAAACTTATGAGGAGGCTCTTCTTTCACCTCAGAAGGAGGGCTGGCTTCGTTCGATCCAAGACGAGCTATCTGCTATGGTAAATCTGGGTGTTTGGGAGGAAGTTGATCCTCCTCCCGGTGTCAGGTTGACATCCTCGAAATGGGTGTTCAAGGTGAAGACTAAGAAGGATGGGTCCTTGGATAAATTAAAGAGCAGATTAGTTTTACGGGGGTTCACACAACGTCCCGGATCAGATTTTAACGAGGTATATTCTCCTGTCATTCGATTTGAGGTTCTTCGTTTGATTCTGAATCACGCAATGAGACAGAACTTGGCAATCTTTCAAGCCGACGTCCAGAACGCATTCCTCAGAGCTGATCTTGATGTGCCGTTGTATATGTCACCCCCGGAAGGATATCCTGTCAAGGATGGAAAAGTTCTACTGCTCAGAAAAGCTCTTTATGGAAGCAAACAGGGAAGTCTCTGTTTCTACCGGAAGCTGAGATCGGTTCTTGAATCACACGGACTGACGGCTTCGGAGGTAGACCCTTGTGTTTTCCATGGACCTAAAGAACAAGCTCTGACTGTGTCCTCGTATGTCGACGATCTAGTTGTGATCGGAAAGACCGACAAAACAGTCATCGAGTTTCTAGAAAAAGTGAAACAGAGCCTTGAACTTCAATACAGAGAAATGGATTATTTTCTTGGTCTGGAAGTCAAGAGAACCGATAAAGGTTTGTTTCTGAGTCAGGAAAAATATGCCAAGGAGGTGCTTGAAAGGTTTGGCATGACTCAGTGTAAGCCAGTCTCATGCCCATTGCTGAGAGACATCTATTCCGAGGACACAACAGAAATAGTTGATGTTCCGTACAGGGAGGCCGTAAGTTCTTTGCAGTACCTTGTGCAGGTCACTCGCCCAGACCTTGCATTCAGTGTCAATTATCTTTCAAGAACGCTCGAGAGACCGACACAAAGATCATGGAATCATGTCAAGCGTGTCTTGAGATATCTGAAAGGTACCGCGCACTACGGAATCTGCTACGAAAATAATGGAGATGAAAAGTATCAGTATTATACTGATAGTGATTACGCGTCATGTCCCAAAACAAGGCGGTCGGTCAGCGGTTGTATAGCCATGGCAAACAATGGCCCGATTCAATGGAGCAGCACGCTTCAAAAGTCGACTTCGCTCTCTTCATCAGAGGCAGAGTTACAAGCTGCAACATCAGCGGCGCAGAACGTAATGTTTTTAAGCCGCCTTGCTGCAGAATTCGGGTACACCGCAACACCGAACCTCTACATGGACAACCAGAGCGCTATTCATCTCATTATGAACGACAACTTCCATAGGCACAGCAAGCACATTGCTGTCAGGTCTTTCTTCGTGAAACAAGCGTTCGAAGAAAAGAAGTTGACGTTAGAATACGTACCAAGTGATCAGAATATCGCAGATGTCATGACAAAACCGAATTCTAAAGCCACACTGTTTCGTCTGAGAGAGCTTGCTGGTATCAGACCAATTCCTAAATAATGACATGTCTTTACAGAATGTGGGCTGTGATCATCTTCGTTTCCTCGCTCAGTCATTCGACGAACGCTTTCTTCAACTACTCGGTTGACTGTCCGGGGGGAGTGCGTGTCAACACACTTCAGTTGTACAATCACAGAATTCAGCCCCACATATTTCATTCGAGAATGTCATGAAAGGAATGCAGTGTGCGAGATGATGTGGTCAAGAAAAGTTCCCTGTCTCAGATACAATGAGAAGGTACTTGGAGGTGAAGATATCTGGAACGATTATAATGCAAATGCACATAGAAATGTGACCACTGCACGGCCAACAAGCACCACAAGTGTGCCAAGCACAGAAGTCCCAACGACAACAAGCAATCCTGCAAGCAGCACATCGTCTACTACAGTTTCCCCGAGTCCTACTCCCATCCCAAGAGTATCATATTTGTTCCAAGCAGTGGAGGCAATTCTCAGTTTCATCGGATTGAGCGGAATAGCATTGTTTGGTTATCTGGCAACCAGATTCTATCAGAGACGAACAGCCTATTCTGAATTAAACAATGAGTCTGAAACATCTCTCTAAATAAAACCCATTTCGGGTGTTTTATTAACCGACGGAACTGAAAACAAACTCATTGAAGGGCATACAATGAGGCCTTCCCACAAAATCTATCATAATAGGCTTTAGCCGCCTTGCTACCTGATGTGAAGCCTGCCATGGCTGAAACTAACAAAACTCGCCCAGCAGGTTTCTTCTTGTAAGAGAGAATGCAATTAGTGCCGTCTAGTTCATAACATAAATAAAATGTGTCAAGCCAAAGACAGCGAATATCTCGAACATGTAGACTGATCGTGGTGGAACTAAGGGTGTCTCCACGATCTTCTGGTTTCGAAGTTGTTGAACTGATCCGTTCTGCGGCTGCTCGTGTTGAACTTAGGCGGCCTGGCGGGGATTGAGTGGACGTGAACGTGTGCTGAGAAGTGGACTCGCTTTTGGCGGAGGTTACAATCGGATTTTGTGTAGTTGTGCTTGGCTGCGAGATCGGAGTCGTGCGTCGTTGACGCGCAGATCTCCTGGGGGAGACTGTGGTCAATGGGATCGGAGTGGTTCGCCTTGTACGCTGACGACTTCGGCGATCGGGTTGGATGGTCGTTGAGGACTTTCTTCTCCGGGAGGGAGTTGTGAAGTAGTCCTCGGTGGTCGTAGAAGTCTGAGCTCTCCGTGGTTCTATCTGGATTCTGACTCCCCACGGACGCGGACGACGGGTATTCGTCTGCGTGGCTTTGTTCACTCGGGTTTCCGACGATGAAGAGCCAGTCAAAGTGGCAAAAGTTGTCGGTGTCTCGGTGGTCGACGGGATGGAGCGGGTTGAGGATACCTGGAGAAACGAGCTGTCGGTTTCGAACATGCTCGGACTTTGTTCCGTCGATTTCGGAGACTCGGTGGCTGAGGTGGTGACTGATTCTTGGGTGATGACTGGCTGTGACGTTGGAATCGGGCTCGTCATGGTCGGGGTGGTTGTCGGTGGATTCGAGCTTGACTGGGTCACCGGCATCATCATTGGTGTCATCGTCGAATGAGAACTTGATGAGATCACTGTTGGCATCGAGGGGTCGGCTTGATTTGGATCCGGACTCGGATTCAGCGATCCTGCTTGGGCCATGATGATTTCCGTTTGGTTTGGAGGAGCGATGACAATTGGGACCTTCATCACGTAATAATAACTCAGTAGTGCTAAACGAATGAGAAACAATATCATCAAGAGATATGATTCATCAAAACCAAGATAAGCAGAAAAATCAATGTCAAGAGGCAAACTTACATAGCACCAAAGATATAGCCGTCCCAGTTGCAAGGGTACTTGCTGTTTCTCGAAGCGTATCCCGTTTTCGTTTCTTGAGAATCGAGATGGGAGAGGAAGGTGCGTTTGTCGTTGATATTGTTGATTCGGCGTTGTTAGAGCTCGAGGCGTCTTGCATCGTATCGTCAACGTTACTGTTCAGGGATCGAGAGTCCAGAGACTCAAGGGGTATGCTGTCAAACGCATTATCCCATTCCAGTTCAGGCTGGATCAAGCCATCAAGATCAATACAAGCATAATCTGAGGAACTGGAACTGACTTTGGAATCAGATTCTTCCCAGAACGATCTTTCCGACGATGCACGGCGACGCTGGATTTTTGATTCGGGGATTGAGCCACTCACGGTCGATCGACTCGAGCTATCTAACTCTGAATCACGAAACGGGTTGGCTGGTTCATCTGCGATCCACTCAGTAGACGAAAATCGATCAGAAGATGAGCTCGTGACGGGGGGATTTGCGGATCAACGGCTCGCTTGAGGAACGGGCGGGTCCGAGGTTTCGATACACGTGACGCGGTCGAGTTTTGCAAAGATCTTCTTTGGGATTCATGTTCGGCTCGCATTCATTCCAACAAAGGCAGATCAAATAGGGCCTCGTGTTCCAGCTTCCACTATAGGACAGCGAGATCTGGTTGTATTTCAAGAACTCAAGATCCGTTATCTTGGGACGATCCAACCTATGGACTCGCTTGAGCATATGATCCGCAAAGGCCACCTCGCGGAGAGAAAAGTTGAGATTGGGCAATGAAAAACGTCGATTTTCTCTTTCTCTCACCAGCTCGGAGATGGACCTCTTCAAACGACGGTCCATGGCACAAGATGGTTGGTTTCACGAATAAACGAAACTTCACAAACTGAAGAAAATTCGTTTCCGGCGTGATACGAATTGGTTGATTTCACGAATAAGCGAAACTTCACAAACTGAAGAAAATTCGTTTCCGGCGTGATACGAAGTGGTTGGTTTCACGAATAGGCGAAACTTTACAAACTGAAGAAATTCGTTTCCGGCGTGATACGAAGTGGGCAACGAAACCAACACAAGTCCGATCGACGCTTCGAGAACGAAATGTAGACACAGAGTGTGTCGCTCGTACATTTGCCGAACGTCTCATGAATCGTCGGCGTGCAGACAACGAAATAAGAAGACGATGGAATCAAGTTACAAAACAGCGACGGCGCCACATTTATTCGAGCAACCCTTTCAAAACAAGTTTGGCCTGTCGACATCCGGAGATGAGATTTGCTTCCATTTCCTCGAGAGCTTGTTTCCTGTACGATTCCTTGAATGAGTCGTCTTTCCTGCACCATATGATGGAGGCAATTTTTTGGGCCGTTTTGAGATCATCAAGTTCCAGTTGAAGGAAGATATGGGCGGTGAAATGTTTAAATCCAGTGGCTCTTCGAGTGGGAAACAGTTTGAGGTCACTCAGAAACTTCTGGAGTATACCACAACAGCACTTCCTGGACGATTGATCGAAATCAGTTTGAACTGCAGCCGAAATCGAATCCTTAGACTCCGAGTCTGAGGTACTGGCTGCACCATCGCTTAAATCGTTGCACTCCATTGATACAGATGCTAGTTGCACTTTCGACCGGGCGAAGTTCACTCGCGGAAGTTTTGTGTTTCCGGGATGCACAGCATTTTAACTTGTAATGTGTGAACCCTCCTCCGCCATTGGGGGAGAATGTAGAAAAGAATGTCGTCAGACGAACCACACATATTACCGAGAGTAGCCAAGCGTGACAACAGTAACAGTAAGCTAAGAAACAATAGCTTTCACTTCAGTGTTTATAATTGGCTAGACAAAAGAAGCGCTTGACTATGCATGTATTGTTTATTCAGTGGGTCACCAGGTCAGTGTCATATGATTGCCCCATACGATTGTTAGTGTTATCACGAACGGGGGAGCTGACCTTCAATTCGATATATAAGCACTCAAGTTTCTCAATAAAGTTTAGTCCGCAGTTTGTATTCACCAACTACGCGTCGTCACTCGTTTCACTTGCAGCTAGCTTCCCAGCTCAGTAGCAGCACCAGTGTTCAACGGCAACAGGCGACTCTGTCGAACTCCTCATCGCTCAGTGACCGGAGAGCAAAGTGATAAATTGACTTTCAGGCCCTAGTTTTCCCTACAGTTGCGAGTGGACTGGAGTTCGCCAATCGTCCTTGTCAAGAACTCGGCATCGAAGTTCCACTCGGTCGTCGAAAGCGGCGTAAGAGGAGACTAGCTGAATGCGACTCCGAGGATTCTGGCCTGACATTCAAAGAGGAGATGAGGCGGGAGATGTTCTCGTGCATCGACAGAATCACACATGAGATTTCGACGAGATTCCAGCAGTTGGAGGATCTTGATCGAAAATTTGGATATCTGAAACCGGCGCAAGATGCTCCGCCGGATATCAACCGAAAGGAGTTTCTGGTTGAACGAGCGCGACTCCAAGAATTCCTCAAGAGCTGTACAGTCGAAGAACGTCACAACATCGTTGAAGGAGGTGCGCTGGAGCTCCTGCAGTTCATAAAGGTGTTCGAGTTGGCACACACAGACAAGACGAGATGGTTTGGCGGATGCCTGCACAGTGTTTTATTTAGCCGAATCAGTCCTTTATATATGAAACCGTCACCGTACGTAGGGGAGGGTCGGAATGACCTGTATCTACCTCAGAGGCCTCTTGGAGCCTCTTGGATCTTAGCTTCAGTCACCATGAAGCTTTCTAACTAAAATATCTTGTGAACACGGCTCAGAGAATAATTCTCAATACACCCCTGTTCGCTGAGCTGTGTCACTTGTAAGTTCATACAGCACATCAGTCACGCGTCCAGCATTGAATTTTGACATTCGCAGATCTGCTCATTTGTATGTCACCTCAAATCTGATCAATAAATGTCCAGGTTGTACCCATTCGACCAGAGCATTCATCATTCGTGATTCCAGTCTCCTTGTAGAAGCAACAGAGTTCCCTCAAGCCGTAAACAATGGCTGTTTTACGAAACGGCAAGCGCACAGGCAGCGATGTCACATTGAAACGGCTCCTGTTTCGTCTGAGCTCTACGAAGGTTCAACGGAAGAAGAAGACACGTCAGAAAGAGAAAGCAGCGAAAGCCCGGAGAGCATCCAGAGCAGTGATTTGTTAGCCGTTGATAGTAGTAGAATTCTATGCGCCACAGATTCGAATTGGAGATGCATGTCATAACACGAGAGTAAGAAGGAAAGAGAGAACGTTCCAAAGAGAAACATGAGTATGGATGACCCAGTGTAATGTGTGTGTGACGAACCGCCAGAGAGCTCGATTACAATAAACCGTGAAACGAAGAAGAAACCGTGTTTTCGCTGTTCAAACCCTAACAACAGCGGTGGGATTCAAGAAGGAACGTCCCCGAAGGTGGAAGAGAATCGACGACCGCAGCGGTGAGTGCGCTTTCCGGGATTCGTTGTAGCAAGCGTAGGCCTAGATCAGCTCGCCTCAGACCGTTAGAATTTACGTCGCTCGAAACCACCCTGATAGAGTAAAATGGCGGTTGTCCGAAAGCACATTATCCCGTTCGATTCAGACGAGCCCACTACGTTCTTTCGCAAGCTCCAGCGATTGGCAGATGCCGAAGAGTGGGACGACAGGAAGTCATACGCGAAGGCGCTCGTATGCATTTCGGAGAATCATGAATGGATCGCAACCCGAATTGAGGAGGCGTTCGCGGATGAAATCTACCAGGAACAAGAAAAGGAAGATGGAGAGACGGAACCAAAAGTCGTGGCCGTCTATCCAACGTTGGCTCGTTTGGAAGAGAAGACGCTTGAAATTGTTGACCCGCCGAGCACGCGACAGCTCATCATGGACCGCTTTGAGAGAGTCAAGGTTAACGCCGGGAAACCCGTTGAGCAGGTCAGACAAAAGCTTGTGGATCTGTTCAGGAGAGCGGTACCCGAGGCATCGGAAGAAACAATTTCGATGTTCGTTATTCGTCAGTTGATCCGAGGGTCCCCAGAAGCTTGGCAGCTTCGTTTGAAAGAAGAGAACTTCCAGACAGTCGGGGAGGTAGAGGCTAAGATCCGCACCTTCACGGATGCCGGGAAAAGTGGATCCGCAAATAACCCCGTGGAGATTCGAAGAGCCGAGGGAACCCGTGGAGGTGCGGGGGATCGACTGTGTCACCGATGTAAACGGTCGGGACATCTAGCCAAAGACTGCCGAGTGAAGTGCTTCAATTGCGGCATGGTTGGGCACATGAGGGATTCGTGCCGACAGCCTGCACGTCGACGTCCGGATTCTGGATCGACGACGACGGATAACCGGCGGCCGTCTTCAGCACCGTCAGGCACACGTCGAATGGTGGGCAGTGCACTCAGTTCACCCACTCGCAGCGAGATCAGCGTAGAGGACGCTGAAACGGAGATCACATCAGGGAACTTCGAAGCGCGGTTGACTCATGATGGAACCATGGCAGCGATTCGCCGAGGGGTTCTGGAGAAGACCGGCAACGGCAAGGGCACATACTTATATCCAGATTCGAATATGGAGTTCAAGTTCAGTTTCGGCTACCGGGGAGAGTTATTCCGAGGTGTCGTTGATACGGGTTGTGCCTTCAACCTAGTGCGAGTGGATACCTTCCGCCGGTGGTGCCCGGACAGTAGCATGCAACCGCCGTCCGTCCAAATGGTGTGCATCAACAAGTCAGAGCTGCGAGCTCTGGGTGAGGTCAACCTGGAGATGGAGGTCGACGCTCGGGTGATGATGCTTCGATGGATCGTGATAGAAACCGGCACAGATCCTATTCTTATCGGCATGGAAGGAGCAGTAGCGTTGGAGCTGATCCTGGTGGCGAAAGTAAATCGCGTCGCCGGAGATGCGAGTGAAGGAGCATCTAGGGCGGAAGAGCTCAACTGTCTGTTGCAACGGCACGAAGGCGTGTTCTCCCGAGATCAGTTCGACGTCGGGGTGGTTGACTACGAGCACCGCATTCCGACCGTCGATGGCCTTGCCGTGTACAAGAAAGAGTACCGTGTACCGGCGAACCTGGAGCAGAGGGCCTTCGAGATGCTGGAGGCGATGAGAAGAAAAGGCTTGATCGTCGAGTGTGACTCTCCCTGGGCAGCGCCGGCAATATTTCTGGAGAAAGCCAATGGGCAGCTACGAATGGTGGTGAATTATCAGGCGTTGAATGAAAAGACAATCTTCGATCCGTTTCCGATACCCGACATGTACGGCATTGTGCGAAAAGCGTCAAGAGGGTTCCTGTTCTCGACGCTGGACGCTCGAAATTCGTTTTGGCACATCGGGCTACGAGAGGAAGACCAGGACAAGACGGCATTCGTCAGTATGGGTCGACAGTACAAGTTCAAGGTCATGCCGATGGGGCTTAAGGGTGCGCCTGCAACCTTGACCCGTGCGTTGTCGAGAACGCTGGCGGATGAGATACGTTCGGGAGGTGTCTTCGTTTTTTACGACGATATAGTTGTTTGTACGAACGACGTTGAGAACCAATTTGGTGCTCACCTTGAGCTCTTGGAATTAGTTCTCCAGAAGCTTGAGAGGGCCGGTTGGAAGCTGAATAGGCAGAAATGTCAGTTCCTCAAACAAGAAGTACACATCCTTGGACACCGAGTCAAGAAGGGAGAAATTACGATAACCCCCGCGTATCAGGCCGAGATGGAAGGATGGCCGGAGCCAACGACAAAGAAGGAGCTTCAGAAATTCCTTGGTTTCGCGGGATTTCATGCGAAATTCATCAAGGATTACAGTCGGATTGCATCGCCGTTGACGGAGCTGACCGGGAAGGTCGCGTTTCAGTTCGGACCGCCGGAGAGACAGGCCTTCAACGAGTTGAAAAAGCATCTAACGTCAGCACCAGTTCTGAGAGAGTATGACCCGAGCAAGCAGTTAACCCTGGTAACTGACGCTAGTGATTCCGGGTGGGGTGCCGTCTTGGAACAGGAGGGGCACCCGATCGAGTACTGTTCAGGAAAATGGAGTCCAACAGAAAGGCGATACTCTACTACGAAGAGAGAGCTCAAAGGTATCCTGAACGGAATCAAGCGATTCTCATACTTTCTGTCCGGTACTCATTTCATCCTGGTGACGGATCATAAGGCGCTCACAGCTGGCATCAAAGAGAAGTGTGAGGACAACGAGTTATACCGTTGGGCCAGAAAACTTGACCCGTATTCGTTTTCGATAGTTCATCGAATGGGAACGCAGATTGGTCATGCGGACGCGTTGAGCCGGAAGCCTGTGGAGGCTAGCCATCGGCGATTGACGGAAGTGGGAGACTTCGAGGCCGAAGTTTCAAGAGATCCAGTCCTAACTTTCCTTGAGAGAAAGCTGAAAGGCGAAATTGCGAGCCGTCCGGCACCGGACTTCGAGGCAGAGCTTGCATTCTACGAGGGCGAACTCCAGAAGGGTAATCTGGTTTTGAGTGATGGTAAAGTTAGTCTGATGGTCGATGGCGAGTGTAGGATCTTGGTACCTAGAGGCATGCGAAAACGAATCTTTGGCTTTGCGCATTCTCATGAGCTTGCAGGTCATCTGGGCGTGGAGCGAACACGGCAACGGATACGTGAAAGATACTTCTGGTTCCGAAGTTCTCAGGATATCAAGCGATGGAAGAGCGAATGCTTGGTCTGTGCGAGGCACGACGTGAAGAGACAGTCGCCGAATGTTTCGAAGTCAGCGACACCGATCCGAGGATACCCACTGGCCCAGTGGGCGATGGACGTGCTAGGACCGCTTCCCCGTTCGACGAAGGATAACCAGTTCATTTTGGTACTGACAGATCGTTTCACCAAGTGGGTGGAGTTGTATGCCTTACCGGATCAGAGGACGGAGAGAATTGTTCATTGTTTAGTCGACTTAGTATGTCGATATTCAATTCCCTCCGAGATTCTGAGCGATAATGGTACGAACTTCAGCAGTCGGTGTTTCCGAGCATTGCTAAACGCGCTGCAGGTCCGGCAGATTCAGACATCCCCATATCATGCAGCTGGCAATGGTCAGACGGAGCGTTTCAATGCCACGATGATGCAGGCACTTCGGAAGTTTGTCAACGAGGATCCTGAGAGATGGGACGAAAAGCTCCAAAGCGTCGCGTTCGCCTACCGCACATCTCGACACTCGGTAACCGGTTTCAGCCCGTATCAACTGGTTTTCGGTCGGAAACCGAGAGAGCCTGTACATCTTCTCATTCAGTCCGATGAGCCGATAATAGAACCGATGCAGAACTTCAGAGAGGCAGAGGAGTGGAGAAGAACGGCACTCGAGCGCATCCAAATCGAGCAGAGTAGCCGTGAGGAGGAGGTCACCTCAGTGTACGAGGTTGGCGACTACGTGATGCTCAAGAATTTCAAGCCAAAGAGCAAACTCTCACCGAAGTACCGTGGGCCGTTTGCCATCAGAGAAGACCGGAATCCGTATTACATCCTTGATGCGGACGGAAAACGAAAGGTCGCGCATGGCAATCATTTGAAACTGTTCCTGAAAAGAACGGCCCAGATGGATACAATCGATGTTTCGACGTGGACACAAGAAGCTCCAGAGGAATTCGATTCAAGCGAAGGAGATGATTCCGATGAAGATCCGGCTGAGGAATGGTTGGTCGAAGCCGCCAATGCGGACGACGAAGATGAGGACGAGAATACGAGACAGAACCTCAATGGTCCGGAGCAAACGGTAAACGAATCACAGACGTCTACTGATCAGGAGATTGTTAGCGATGATAGATCAGTGAGCCAGACGCCGAATACGGCGCTAGATTTCATCCCAGAAACTTCAAGTAGAGGCCGTACGATAAGAAAGAATCCCAGATACTTGTGATGTATATAAGCAGACGATATGAGATGACACGAAGTAATTTTCGAGATTGAAAATTTTCGTTGGAAAATTTTAGGGCGGAAGTGTGTTAGCCGTTGATAGTAGTAGAATTCTATGCGCCACAGATTCGAATTGGAGATGCATGTCATAACACGAGAGTAAGAAGGAAAGAGAGAACGTTCCAAAGAGAAACATGAGTATGGATGACCCAGTGTAATGTGTGTGTGACGAACCGCCAGAGAGCTCGATTACAATAAACCGTGAAACGAAGAAGAAACCGTGTTTTCGCTGTTCAAACCCTAACAGATTCCAGCATCACTCCCACCGTGGATCTCGAAGTTTCAAGTCGCCAAGCCGAGACCGACGTTCCAGACTTCTCTATGAGCCGAGCAACCGAAAAAACGGAACTTGTTGAGCTGGGAGAAGTTTCGCCCAACGAAGAAGTGGTTTTTGCCCAAGGTTCCGCGATGCGTCGAAGTTGTTCACGTACTCGTCGCGTTCAGCGCTCGGGCGCTTGTTTGAATTTTCTTGCGAAAATTCTGTTGGTCCTCGTGCTCGCTTCGATCGCTGGTGGAATTGTGGTGGCTCTTGCGAAACTGTTTATCTTGATGGGTATGTTCCTTTTGTTGTTGCAATTCTTTTGAATTCGAGTGTAATTCAGGGTTGATTCGTTAGACTTGATTGTGAGGAAACAATAAATCTTTTTAGATGAAGTTCGCGTCGTGATTGGGTCTGAACGTCTCAGGGAGTCGACCACAGGGAACACAGACCATGAATTCGAGGAATCGTTCGGAGAATTGTCGACTACAGCTCCCCCCAACTTCCTCAACGATAAGCTCCACGGTTGGTTTTTCGTTCGGCTCCCGCCAGGCAGTCGATTTGTCAGGCCCGACGTTCCGATTCTCCTTCAGTGATGTGCTCTGCCGCCCGTCCGTAGCCTCCATGATCTGCACCTCACCCATCCTCCGATCCTGCATTGTCCGCAAGTTCGGCCAAGGATCCGTTGACGTGTTGAGTTTTGTCCACGTCACCATCGATGTCATCCGGAAGATTGTAGAATCCGATAATGAAGCTTCTACAGTTTGTGACGATTCCAATTGGTATATGTCATTGAACTGATGTGTCAGCAATGTCCTCTATCAGTTGAACTCATACGAAAACAATCCTATTGCTTTGAAATAAATAATTCAGCCTCTTGAACTCTACGTGTCTCTTGTCCTGTATCCACTCAGCATTCTCATCCACTGATCCTATTTATTGTAGTGGGTTCTCCTGTGGGTTACTGTTGTCGGTGGGTACTTATCCATCTATTCCAGGGGTGTCAAAGACGGGGCCAACGGGCCACAAGTGGCCCGTGGGATTTCCGCTGTGGCCCGAGGCCCGCTTTCCAATTATGCCCGACGAAATTCCGGCGGGCCACAAGTGAATTCAGGCGGGCCACAAGTGAATTCCGGCGGGCCGCAAGTGAATTCCGGCGGGCCACAAGTGAATTTCGGCGGGCCACAAGTCAATTTCGGCGGGCCACAAGTCAATTTCGGCGGGCCACAAGTGGCCCGTGGGCCATGTCTTTGACGGCCCGTAAGACTTATGATATCGAGGAAACTCGGGTGGCCCGCCAGCCGACTCCATGACCGTCGTTTGGCCCGCCGCGGTTTCGACTTTGACACCCCTGATCTATTCTCTTGGCTCAATTTCTTCGACTGCATCCTGGTATGGGTTCGTTTGATTGACGATTGATACGGGAGTTATACGCTCATATCCTTGTTGCCTTCTCATCTGGAGTATCATGCGAGTAAATAATGCAATGATTAGTAGTATGTGAGCCATAGCCAGGAAACCCGTAAATATTTTCCAGGTTTGGCATTTTTCTATGGTCAATGGAGTCGGTGGCTTCTTTCGTTTCTTGAAAACTGACCATGCCTGCGTTCCACCCAGAGTCGGGCCGTCCTCTCTGACACATGGTGTCGAATCACTGGCATGCGATACACATTCGTGTTCACTGTCTCGGCAGTGAATCGAGAAGTAATCCTCGGGTATCTAAAAAATGTTACATGGCTTGTTTTCGAGCCGACATTCATCACCACAGTCCTCGTAAGAAAAGAACGCCACTGACCATCCAATTGTTAGCGTAAGGATGATGTATGTTACTGTTCCTGCCATTCTCATGCCCTTAGTGCTTTTGAACCAATCAAATCCCTGAGATGAAGGTAAACTGACCTGTTCGCGGCTTTCGTTAAAATATCGCTTTTCTGATCGGCGGAAGCGACGTATTCGACGAGTATAAGTGGTCTCTAAGGAATAATAGCCGGATCTCTAGATGTTTTGTTCTGCGATACAGAATTGGGTTTTTGATTAATTTGATGGCCGAGGTGTTATCAATTCTGATCGGGATGCGCTCTTGGATGTCGATTTCGGACAGCACTTTCTTCACCCAGAGCAGGCTTTTAAGGGCCTCAGCTGCGCTACAGAATTCTGCCTCTGTCGACGACTGGGCGACGCTGCCTTGCTTTGTCGACGACCAAATTACGGCGCCTCCCTGCCGCTCAACGAAAACTCCCGTGACTGATTTTCTGGTCTCAACATCGTTCGCGAAATCCGAGTCGGAGTAGACCACCGTTGGTAGCTGTTCGTCCGAGCGATATGTAATGCCGAGTGACGGACAGGATTCCAAGTATCTGAGAACGCGGAGAGCCGCCTTCCAGTGCTGTTGTGTGCATCGATCGAAGTACCGTGCCAGGTAGGACACGACAAAGGCCAAATCTACCCAAGTTCCAGTACACAAATACAGCAAGCTTCCGATTAACTGTTTGTATTCTGTAACGTTGGCAATTTCATCATCTGGTATCGAATTGATTGACGGGTCACAAGGGGTTGATACTGGTTTCGCATCCTCCATCCCAAAACGTTTTACTATCTCTTTAGCGTACCGAGTTTGGTGCAGACGGATAGAATGATCCCTTCCAATTTCGATTTCTACACCAAGAAAGTATGATAACGGTTTGTAGGTGATCTTGAGTTCTGATTCTAATGACCTGAAGAATTCTTCTACGAATTCGATCGATTTGCACGCTAGTATACCGTCGTCGACGTAGACAACGATAATTGCTCGGCATTCTCCGTTTCTGTAGTAAATGCATGAATCGGTCTTTGACTGAGTGAGCGAAGTCCCGAGCCAGGAGAATTGATCCCATCTTTTGATTAAATGCGTGACTCGACTGTTTCAGGCCATAAATTGCCCTACTCAGTTTCAGCACCTTGTTGGTGTTGTCCGAATACCCTTTCGGTGGCTTGAGATAAAGAGAGACCAGCGGCGCGGTCAGGGAAGCCTTCCCTACGTCAAATTGGTGAAGAATCAAGTTTTCGGCTGCTGCCACACTGAGAATACATCTGATGGCCTCATGACGCGCCACGGGACTGAATAGCTGATCAGCCGAGTAATTTCCTCCGCAAACCTGTTGGAAACCACGCGCGTGGCTCGAAACGTTGCTTTACCAGACTTGGGACAAATCTTTTTCTTGAATACCCATTTGGTATCCACTGTTCTCATGCCTGATGGCAGTTCCACTTCTGACCAAACATTAATTTCGGTCATGGCATCAAGTTTTTCCTTGGTAGCAGCTGTCCAGAATTCCTTTTCATTTCCCGCGATAGCCTCTTCGTAACTACTTGGATCTCTCTCTCCATCACCTTTCCGTGACTCTGCCTCTGTTATGGATTTGAACGATGTGGAAAGGGCGAGAATCTCAGCTGACTCAACATCGCGAATCAACACATTGGCTTCTGCATCGATCCACTCATGTTCTAGTATCGAACCACTTTTGTATTCCAATTGGGCAATTGCAGCTTGAGCTGACTCCTCTTGATCATTATCCTCGGGGCCATTTGCCCGAGCCCTATTCATTTGTTCACCGTTTTCATTTTCTGTTTCAGACTCGTTCTGATTTGTTTCGGCAGACTGAGTTGGATCGTCAGGTGTTTTCAGTTCCAATAGAGGTTTCTCTTTGAAGGTTATATCCTTTGTGACGAAAATTTTATGCACGCCCGGCACCCATGCACGATAGCCTAGGCCAAGTCCAGAGTATCCGATTAAGTTTGCAGGAACTCGCTCCCTATCGAATTTCTTCTGTTTTGGATCATGGATATCTATCCAGCAGTCTGCTCCAAATGGTCTCATTTGTCCGAGGTATGGCTTAGTGTTGGAAATACTAGGCTCAGTCAGCTCTCAAGCGTACTGCTGCTGCACTGGGTTCACTCTAGACGTTTTCACGGAATGAAGGCGCGCGAGGTACAAGTCGGAAAAGACGCACTTAGTGCTTTATTCAGATACGTTTATATAGTTTGGTGAACACGGAACTATGAGAGGGAGAAAGTAACTATTCTAGTAGACGGTAACCAGGTCAGACGAAGACCGGGTTTCAAACAGCGCGCGAAGTGTTAACGCTGGATGTCACCAGACTACGGTACAGGAGGTAGAACAGTGAATACGGGGTTGGGAAACAGTTGAATGGAACGAATATCTAAAATATTCTAACATACCCTCCCTTTCTCCATACTCCGTAGAACTGATAGTCATTATTTTTCATAATCTTTCGAGAATGACACTTGGACGGGATGATGAGTTTTGGCGCGAAAACAAAATGGCGACGTTGAAATTTACCCAGATATTCCGTAAATATCTGGGGCATCATTCAGTCGCAGTCAAGCAAGCCTTATGAGGCAAAATCCTCCCGTGATCTCAAACAGCAGGAATCCAGCAATGTCATCCAAGGATACCGAAACGCCCCAACAGCGTGCAGTGAGAAGTAAGTGTAGTTGTCGATGGAACCCAAACGCGGAGGAGCAGGCTATTCGGGACCGTCTTGAGGCAAGGCGATCGCTAGAACAACTTCGTGAGCAGTACCCAAGTTTTGAAGAGGAAAACGAACAACTGGGTTTGCCAGAAATGAGATTGTGTCCCGAAACGAAACTGGAGCTGTCCGAAAGACGAGCGAGTGATCTCGAGCTAGAAAACCAGATCCTGAGGAAAATCTTGGATCGGCAACGCACGATGTCACCAGCAAGCCAAGTCCCACCCACGAGGCCTCCTCGTCTGATGCAGCGATCCATCGCAGTGGAACCAGCGGTGATTTATCCAAGCCAGCGGGATAATGTTCGTACAGAATCCGATGAAGTTGTCTTGGATGATGAAGAGGTGGCTGACAGCACCATGCTAACATCTAGGGATCCGCAAACAAGAGAAGTCGCAAGGGATCCCGCCACAGCCCGTCTCGCGAAGTCACGACTGGAAGAGTTGGTAGATCGTCACAATGCAGAGCACCTTGAAGGTCAATCTTCTCCACACGGTGATCCATGGTCAACTTCACCCAACATCTTTTCACTGAATGATTCCCATGGGAAGACGTGCTCAATCTGGAAGTCGGCCGTAATAGTCTTATTTGTTTTTGTCCTGTCTCTAGGTGTCGTAAGTGTCGTCTTCTGTGTCCTCACAAACATGACGACTGCCGAGCTTTCACTGAGTTTGCAAAGTCCGTCGGGCGAGGATCAAATCAAAGCAACGTGGTTCCTTACGAGAGAAACCGAGGCTCATCGCAATAGCACCAGAGATTCTCAGGAAGTCGTGAAGCCATCCACCGAATCACCAATGGCAGTGACTGCACCGGTCTGGCTTGAGGAGCTAACGCCGGCTGCCATACAAATCTCGTTCCAGAGCACCAGGGGCGTGCCCAGGGGGGGGCCGAGGGGGGCCATGGCCCCCCCCCAAAATTTCGGTCCTGCCCATAGAGTCCTATGGGAAGGATCATCATCATCATCTGTTGCCCCCCCCCAAAACCCTGACAAAGTGCCCTTGGCCCCCCCCAAAAAAAAATCCTGTGCACGCCCCTGCAGAGCACGGATTGTTATATGCTCTCGGGAGCATTTATTTGTCGAACATCCAGCGGTGATTGTGTTTTCTCACTGAGTGATATCTCCAAGTCCGCCGTTGTAGAAGTCAGACGACCTACCTCCCCTTTGGTGAGGCTTTCAAGACAGGAGAAAGTTTATGTTGAAAAACTTTGTAAATCAGGGGTGTACTTCAAGGCCGATGACAAGTTATCTTTGTGATTTTAAACTAAGTGATAATTATTCTTGTTAGCTCTTTTTGCTTCTTTTGATTTGTTGAATAAAGAGCGTTATCTGTTACCGGGTAACACTTAGCTCGTCATCATTGTTTTCAGTAGTTCTTTGGTAGGGATTATCTGGATCAGGTACTCTCTCATAGTCACTTCTGGTGGGACGGAGCTTGTGGAGAAGAAAGGCATTCAGAGCCACACTCGAGAGGGTTGAGACAAGGAATATGATCGCAATGATCTCGAAGGTTCTCGATTCCCTGCCTGGGACGGGCTTTACAGTTGATGTGTATGGCCCTGGCGTCGGATTAGGGCGGTTTGTCGTCGTTGTTGCAGATCGATGACGTTTGAAGTCGTCGTAGATCGCGGAGCCACCTGTGACCTTGCGTCTGGTGAGATGCACGCAGTCTCTTCATCAGCAACAGCACGGCACTTGGACTCATCCTGCATGCACATGCAGGGGAAGTAGTTTTTGTTCACTTCACTGATTGAGCAGCTGACTTTTGCCTCTTGGCAATCTGGATCACAGTCACTGTACATGAATCCATTCTCTTGAAGCGACAGGGCGAGCAGGCAGCAACAAGTTGCAATGAAGAACATTTTCAACTGTACTCCGTGAGGGTTGCTGGTTTAATGAGAAATGCAGCCGACAACTCCTTGGCTAGATGTGGAGCCGGAAAGACCTTGGAATAGTTGTCGTATCTCAAACGGAAAGTTGCCGACAGCGGATGCCTGACTCATGGCGCTCTTCGCGAAACCAGTTGGTTTCAAGTGGAGAGAAGGAGACTGGTTTGACTGGAGTCAACAACTGAGAACATTCTGGATTGAAATTGTTTGAGACAGCATTGGATTGCGCATGTGATCTCTCAGCATGGGTGGATCTTAAAGATAAACTGGACGTGAATAGAACATTCGAAGGAGACAATGAGACAGTGAGGAGGAGGCTGAGTTCAGCAACTAATTCACATTGGGAGAAACCAGGTACTGCTGGGCCTTGATGAACATCGTCGTGTTCAAAATCTTGGTCAGAGCGTCAGCCTTTTGGGACACAGAAGGGCAATGGATGATATCAACGGTGCCTTCTTTGTAAAGATCCCTCGCATACCTGAATCTTACGTCAATGTGTTTGGTCCTCTTGTGAAAAATCTCATCGTTGACGATCAGATTGATCGTGCTCATATTATCAATTTGTACCACTGGTTTCTGATCAATTCCGAGTTGCTTGAGGAAACGCATCGTCCAGATGACGTGCTCCAGAGTTTCCACACACGCGATCATTTCAGCTTCGGTGGATGATAGTGCCACAATCTTTTGCCGTGAGGCAGACCAGTAGATTGGTGCACCTCCGAAACCGAGGACAAGGGTTCCTGTCATGCTTTTGCGGGTGCTGGTGCAGTTTGCCCAGTCAGCATCGGAGTAGTATTGAAATTCAGAACCTTTTTCATGTCGGTACAGCAGGCCGTACTTGGCAGTACCTTTGAGGTACAGGAGAACTCGGATTGCAGCGTCCCACAGTTTCTTGGTAGGCTTGTCTAAATACCTTGATAGAAACGAAATCGCAAACGACACGTCCGGCCTTGTAGCCATGCCGATGAAAAGGAGAGAGCCCATCAGCTGGCGGTATGACGTGGTGTCAACTGGCTCAGATGAGTCTTCAGTTAGACACTCCTTCGTTATTGGGACTTTCGCTGGTCTGGAATGTTTCAATCCAAACTTATTGACGAGTTCATTTACGTAGTGCTCTTGGGAAAGGAATATGCTGTGATCAGGGTTTATAGTTATGGCTATACCTAAGAATAAGTCAGCTTTCTTAGAGGTTATTTGAAGATCTTCACCTAGTTCGGCAAGAAACTCTAAGATAGTGTCTTCTGACTCACCAATTACCAGCCCATCATCGACATACAAAGCGATGTACAATTTCTTATCACCTTTGTGGATGAAAACACAGGGGTCCTGGTCACAGGAAGAGAATTTGAGTTTTGTCAGGATGCCTTGAATTTTGGTGAACCAGCCACGGTTCGACTGTTTCAGTCCATAGACACTGCGAAGAAGTCGAAGTGTCCCTCTCTTCCTGCCACCACATCCCTCAGAGTAATGGGTGTACAGCTGCTCATCAAGCTTCCCATAGAGAAAGGCTGTCTTAACGTCAAACTGGTACACATGTAATTTGAATTGGGGGGCAATGTTCAATAGCATTCTGCATGAGTCATACCTAGATACAGGAGCGAAGATGTCGAAGTAGTCCCGTTGATATTCTTGGGAATACCCTTGCATGCAGAGTCTTGCTTTCCACCTGCATTCTTGACCGTCAGCATTCCGTTTGCGGCGGAACACCCACTTGTTGCCGATTACACGATGTCCAGGAGTGAGTTCTTCGGGAGTCCAGACTTTCATTGATTCCAGAGAGTTCATCTCCTCTTGCATTGCAGCAAGCCATCTCACACAGTCAGCAAATTCCAATGCTTCCCTATGGCTTTTGGGGTCCTCGGTATATTCAGAGTCAACTTGGTATGCAGAAGGGTCATACCTGTCAGGAGGCTTCAATGTTGATCTGTTTCGAAGAACCATGCCGGTTCTGGTTTGTCGGATGTCGTCGTTTTTCTTGCGGCCACTTGTGGACGGTTGTCGCTGCTGTGGAGAATCTTCTGGAGGCTCTGCTTCCATCATGGTACCTGCTTCAGCGGTATTGCTGGTACCGGCGTCTTCTGTAGATTCACTACCACTCTCCTCTTCGGGTTTTTCTGGAGTTGCAGCGTCCGTCGGTTGTTCACTTGTTCACGGTTGTTCGGAAATACGACATCCTTTGAGCTTTTCACTATGCGTGTCCCGGGGATCCAAACCCGACAGCCTGTGACTGGGTTCAGAGTCCCGACGAATCTCCCGGGATTGCTCTTTGCTGAGAGTTTGTTCGCCGCATTGTTGTCAAAGATGTAGCAGAGCGTGCCGAACGGGTGGAGCATGCCAAGGTTGGGCCTTTTCTTGTGCATGATCTCGTAGGCTGATATCTGCAAGGTTTTGTGAATAGTTACTGCATTGAGTACTTGAGTGCAATAGTTCAGGCACTCATCCCAAAGGCAGAATGGGAGACCAGTAGCGTTGAGAAGGGTCCTGACGAGGGAGTTCAGCGTGCGTTGAGTTCTTTCGCTGATCCCGTTTTGCTGTGGTCTGTAGGCTGAACTCTTGGTGAATTCGGCTCCAATGCTTTCAAGAAAGTCCTGAGGGTCTCCAAGGCATCTTGGTTCTAGATCCCAAGATTCATCACTCAGAGTTGCATAGCACTCAGTGACGTGGGCTGAGGGGGAAGAATTTTTCTTCGCATTTCGCTTAGTGAAGCAGTTCTTTACGCTATGTCCCGGCTTCTTGCAGTAGGTGCAAGAGATCATAGTTTGACTTGTGCTCCTCATGGTGCGTGAAGATGCCTGATGTGCAAGTTCCTGGAAGTCGAAGCTTGTTGAGTTTCGGACTGCTGCGATGTTCTCCGGTTGAATGATTTCTGCCACTTGTTGTATCGTTTGTTGGTCCTGGAAATCATTGCGACAGGAGCCTCAGGGTGTTCAGACTCCCTCCGGGCAGCTTCTGATAGGATCAAAGTGATTAGTGCGCTAAAGGTTTGGTCCTTCTTTTCTTTGGGCAACCAAAGAACCATAGAACCATAGAAGAATGATGATGGAAGTTCGTTGATTAGTGCAATGCACACAATATCTTCAGGGAAGTTAGCTTTCGATTCCTCAAGGGCGTATTTCAGCCGCTTGAACATGTTGATGTTCTCGAGTATAGTTTCGTCATTCCGGTAGACCCAATTCATGAAGTTACATACCGCTGTAAACTTTTGGGCCGGAGTAGACTTGGAGTGGTTTTCTTGGAGTTTCTTCCAGATGTGGGAGGCCGGGATGATGTCAAGATTTTCGAAGAAGAGGTTGAGTAGAATGTTTTGATGGATCGAGTTAAGGAGAACATACCTTGCGGCTACGTTGCCTTTGTTGTACTTGGCTTGTTGTTTCTTTGCTGCATCGGTAGTCCCTTTGTCTCCAGTCAGAGTCCCAGTGGTAACTTCCCAAGCATATGGGATGGTCTGGAGGCTCAGAGGAATCAGCGATTTCCACGAGAGGTAGTTCGATCCGTCCTCTTGAAGTATAGCAGTAACAACCCGGCTTTTCATGTCAGTGAGGTTTGGTGGTTCGAGAATATCATCCTTGCACGGAGTGTCTCCACCAGATCCTCCACCTCCAGAGGTACCACAACCACCAGAGGTACCGCCACCACCAGGGGTGTCTCTTCCACCAGGAGCACCGCCACCACCAGGAGCACCGCCGCCACCAGCAGGCGGTTCCTGGAGGCCCTCAGCGGTCGCAACCAGCGCGAGGGGCTCAGTTGTTGGGGAGTCCATGGTTGGAGGTTGGTAGGGTCGGTAGGATCTTCGGAAGTTGAATCGGCTCGGATGATTGGAGTGAAGATGACAGTACATCAGAAGTCCTTCGTGCTACGATAACGTATGATGGAAATACTAGGCTCAGTCAGCTCTCAAGCGTACTGCTACTGCACTGCTTTCACTCATGACGTTTTCACGGAATAAAGGCAAGCGGGGTACAAGTCGGAAAAGACGCACGCAGTGCTTCATTCAGATGGGTTTATATAGTTTGGTGAGCACGGAACTATGGGAGGGAGAAAGTAACTATTCTAGTAGACGGTAACCAGGTCAGACAAGGACCGGGCTTCAAACAGCGCGCGAAGTGTTAACGCTGGATGTTACCAGACTACGGTACAGGAAGTAGAACAGTGAATACGGGGTTGGGAAACAGTTGAATGGAACGAATATCTAAAATATTCTAACAGGTTTTTCGCTGATGTTTGGAGACCAAGTTCTGGTTTGATTTGTTTGAAGCGTTTCCAAGTAATGCGATCTGAGAGAATTTTCATTATTCTCAAGTGGTAGGTTATACTATCCCCTTCATCTCTCAGAGCGGCATGCTTCTCCGTTTGGATTATTAGTAGTTTGTAACTCTTCCGTTAGGGGCGCTGTGTTTCGGACGAAACACGTGTTGTTTGTTGATGTTTAGTCATGCGGCCATGGTTCCACTGTTGGTTGATACGGGGAGTCTTCTTGTGGGGCTTCCGGAAGTTCTTCGTATTCTCGTCTTTGTCGGTAGCGGTGTATCATTCTTGTTGAGCTGGGACGTGTACAGCTATGACCCACACTAGCTTGTTCGGAATCATGCACGGGCACTCAATCTTCTCAGGCACAGGGATCTGAAGACTCGCCCACGCGTAGATAGTGGACAGTAGTTTTATTCAGGGTCAAGATGGGGTTTATAAGGGAACCTAGGTTATGGGTGAGAAAGGAGGAACCTACGAGCTAGGATCTACCTATAGAGCACCCTATATCTATGAGATGCGGAACCGGGGTTCCTGGTGCAACACAGCAGGGGCTTCCTAGAGCCACAGTCAGAACCGCTATCCCGCAGTCTTCTTCTTAGCGGATTCTTTCTGTACGGAGCCTAGATTGTTTGTCTTCTGAGAAGTATCGAGTTCAGATCAGCTCCGTACAGTTTCGAGGTTTCACGGTCTCTGAGAGAAGCGACAACCGCTAGAGGGTAGTCGCGTCTCAACACGCCCCCTGACCGTGAAAACTCTTCATGAGGAATTTATGGGTACTTAATAGATATACATCGATAAAGTGCGCTGGGTGGTTGTTTAAGGTTGCCTCAAACGCAGGCTTGGTGCATCACATTCGTTAAAAAAGTTGGTCCTATTCTCCCCCGCGCCGAGACTGTGGTTGTTATACAAATATTGTTTCGGGCGATGTTTGGTATGTCGACGCGGTGAGACGTGCTTGATGTACGTTCTCTCTCTCTCTCTGCGCCGATGTCGAGATATAGCATCGATCCCTGGATCACAGTTGAGATGCTGCGCAGAGCTCAAAGCGTAAGCAGGTGGATGATCAAAAATCGAGATCCGAAGTTACGATGAGTAGACCGTATCTGAGAGAGGCAAAGGTGAAAGCCCGCGAAGCCCTCCAAAAGCATTTTTCTGCTCTGGATCGCATTCAGTTATCATCGCGAGTGCTCGAAAGTGGTACGTTGTCCTCTGAGAGTTTGATTCCGCTGAACATGTGCTCGTCCGATGAACCATTGGCAATTGGTGGTGATCGGTCCAAAGCCAGAAACCAGCTTCGTCTGCAGAAGCTCCAGAAGAGAGCTCATCAGCGCGACATAGGTTTTCTGGCCCCAAGTGAGGCGATTGAGCTGCGAAGCACATTCGAGATGCAAGAAGCCCTTGATTCGGGCGGTTGCGGACGGAATCTGTGAAGACGAAAATCCAGGCGAGCTGCACAGCGCATCTCAGCAAGAACTGAAGGAGGTCAAATCATCAGGAGTCTGTGCGGTGCGATCGAAAGATGACAAGAGGGAGACGCCGAATTTTGAGGTTTCGTTGCGTGGCAGTTGTGAGAACCGGGCAGGTTCGTCAGGTTCAACAGGACCTCGTGTGGAGGTGCTATTTCTGCAAGGGAATTTGAGTCTTTTGGAGCCTCGCGGATCGTCACGGAGCATGGAGAATCCTTATGTTTCGTTGAACATTGATGCCGACGTGTTGAGTTTTGGTCGCCGTCGAGGTCACCGAAGGTTACATTGCACGTGCCTTCGTTGGAAGATTATAATTGCTGGTTTGATGTTCCCGAGTTTTGTCGGTGGACTTATTGAGTTTGTCATTCATAGTGAGGAGTCTGGGCAGGAAGGTGAAAGACCCACGACTCCGAGCCCTTTCAATCCCACTGAAGAAACAACGGTGATTGTATCCCTCGTTGGATTCGATTGTGAGTTCATCCGTTCGGGTGAAATTTGTAAGTCGTTGGAACGCGGAATTTGTGTTTCGCTGAACAGCCGTATGTGGCCGCCCCCAAGAGCCGTGAAGGCAATTTTGGATAGATCGCTTGTGAGAGAGTGCGATGGGATGCAATCATTCGAGGGTATTTCTTGAGAGCGAATTACAATAAAAAAACTGTACTGATATGAGATGAAGTTGTTGTTTTCAATGAGTTGCGGAAATTGACGACTCAGGGCATATAGGAGGTTACCTAGGGAGGGACTCTGCTACCTAGTTTTCTGAGCTCAAAGATCGTCGTTTCATTCTGTTGAGTTCTGTAGTGAGTTCGTGAATTTTTGAGGCTGAGCGTTTTTTAAGGTCGTCCAATGCTTTGCGGGTTACTGCTAGCTCATTGTCGCGAGTCACGTGAATTTGGAAGTAGTTTGCTTGAAGGCGAAGAAGAAAGCTAGGGGTTTCTAGAGCCTCGATCTCGCCGATACGAGTGTGGTTATTATCTGTTTGGGTTGAAGAATTTGTTGAGGATGCGTTGCATTGAAGTTTGTTAAGCGCTGCGTTTGCTTCGTCCAACTCCAGTTTTGTGGTCCGAGCTAGATCGATGGCGATTCGTAATCGTGATTGAACTTCTCCCAGTTCGTTTCTAGTTCTGTGTGTTTTTCTGCGTTCCTTAGCTCGATCGTCATAGAGGTTCCGGTTTTCTTGCTCCGAGAAGTTGACTTCATTGTGCCAGTCATTGTGAATGGATGTAAGAGAAGTGAGTCTTGGCCGTAGAGTATGAAGTTCCAAGCGAAGTTTATGATTCTCGAAGAGGTCTTGAGCAATCCGTTTCTGAAGGCGTTTGTTGGTCTCGATAAGGTCACTGAAAATCGCCGTATGCTCCAAGATTGAAGTCGTAGAGGATGACGCAAGGATCGTGCGCTGTGGTTGTGTTCCAGCACACGCAATCTGAATAATCGAAATAGTATTGGCCTGCGAGGGAGGCCTGGAACAGCAGGGTGAACATGATGATTGTTTTTATGGATTTGGAGTCCATTGTCTGAGATTGAGCTTGTGGACAAGTTTCGAGAAGATTTGACGGCTTAAGGGCTTTGTGAAGAGGTCTTGGAGTGAAACTCGGGTTTTAGATGAGCCTCAGAGCACTTTGATTATCGACAAAGATCGTGGGTTTCAAGTGAAGACGTAATTCTTTGAAAATTTGGAGCAGGCACAGAGCGTCTTTGGCTCCCTCAGTGGCGCCGACGAACTCGCTTTCGGTCGTAGACAAGGAAACGCTTTTTTGCTGTCGGCTGAACCACAAAATCGGTCCACCGTTGAACACTGTGACCGAACCGCTCACTGAACGTCGAGAGTCTTTCGAGGCGGCGTAGTCAGCGTCGGTGTAGATGCGGAAGGATTATTGGAGCTGGGCGTAGCCTCCGCAGTTTCCTGCAAATAGCGGAGAACTCTCAGCCCAGCATTCCAATGCTGTTCGGTATAATTATCAAGAAATCGGCTTAAGTATGAAACGATAAATGTCAGGTCGGGACGGGTGCATTGTGATAGAAACTGCAAAGATCCGACGAGACATCTGTAAGGTCGCTCTTGTCGCCGAGTTGAGGCCGGTTCATCGGCATAAATTGAGGGGTCTGCCGGAACAGAGATTGGCCGTCAGTTTTCCATGTTGAAACGTTTGAGAATGGCCAGTGCATAATGTTTCTGATTTAGCCACACGTTGTGGAATTTGTCAACATGTATTTTGGTGCCGAGGAACAGACTCAGGGGCGAGATTTTGATCTTGAAAGTTTTTCCGATGTCGCGAAGAAGAGTCGCAAGTTCCTGTTCGCTAGTTGATAGCACAAGACAGTCGTCGACGTAAATTGAAAGAAGGGTAAGCGACGAGAACGGTCCGTGTCGGAAAAATAGGCAAGGGTCAGCGTTGCTGCGTTGCAGATGCAGGTTGGTCAGAGTTTGCGCAATTTTTGTATGGAATGCCCGCGGACTTTGTTTGAGTCCGTACAAACTTTCGTGTAGTTTGCACACACGACCGGTGCCATCGGAGAAACCGATTGGCTGTTGGCGGTAGAGCTCCCTGTCGATATCTCCATAGAGGAAAGCAACGGAAATATCGAATTGTCGAGAGTGCATTTTCCGGGCGGCACACAAGGCAAGCATAAATCGAAGTGTTGACCAACGTGCAACTGGGGCGAACCATTCACCGAAATCGACAGATTTTATCTGCGAAAATCTCCTGGCGACAAGACGAGCGCGAAATTTTTCTGAATCAGCCTCCTTATGGGGTCGATATCTATACACCCAACGTACGGAGATGGGTTTTTTGTTTTTTGGTTTCGGAACGAGACTCCACACTTTGTGTGATTTCATTGAGTCGAGTTCGTCCTTCATAGCCTGGCGCCATTGCGCGGCATAAGGAGACGCGATTGCTTCTTGGAAATTTCTAGGTTCCTCAAGTGCCACATAATCGATCTCATAACGCTTGGGGCGTTTTAGTGCAGCTCGTTGCCGCAAGCGCATGAGAGAGGAAGTACCAGCGGGTGAGGGGTCTTCCTCCGAATCGACGGAGTCATCATCGGACTCAATTTGAGGAGGATTTTGAGCAGCTGGGTATCGCTCTTCTTCTTTGATCTCGTCATCTGTTAAAGGATCTGACTGAAGGGAGCAATCCGTATTTATGTCATTGCTGCGTTCGTTTTCATTTTCATTCAGGAAATCTATTTCAGTCAGTTTCAATGTTGTTTTTGGCAATGTTTGAAGCGTGAGGAAACGAACATTCTTTGACTGCCACAGCTTCTTCAATGCTGGAATCCAGATTCGGAACCCGTCAAGGCGTCCGGCATAGCCGACGGGAATTCCGTACATAGCTTTATCATACCATTTACTTGTTTTCGGCGTATGGTCATAAACATAACAAGGTGTGCCGAAGGGATGTAGGTTAGAAATATTTGGCGGCTCTTTATAAATTGTCTCATATGCCGATTTGCCCGTTGTCGGACATATGTTTGTTATATTTAGTAAGTGTGTTGCACACACACGGGCTTCAGCCCAGAAAATTTTTGGGAGCCTTGCCGCTATCATCATAGTTCTTGGTAGTTTCGTTATAGTTTGATTATGCCGTTCAGAAACACCATTCATTTCGTGAGCGTAGGGATGACTCGTAAGGTGTTCTGCCCCTATCTTTCTGAGTGCTTCGTTTAGATTATTATTATTTTGGAATTCTTTCCCTCCGTCAGTTAACAAGGCTTTTATATTCGTGCCTGTTTGGTTATGGAACCATGTCAAGTAGTCTTTCAACAGGTCCGCCGCTTCACTCTTTTCTTTCAAAAGATACAACCTGTTGAAGCGGGAGTATTGCTCATGTACATTCATGATATACCTAGCACCACCAAGGGACGGGGGGAAGGGTCCACTGTGGTCAGTGTGAACCATCTGCCCCAGTCAGGCCGGAGTCACCGAGGTGGGCTTGCTCCGATAGGAAGCACGATTTGATTTACCGCGAATGCAGGACTCGCAGTCAACATGCTGTTGCTGGAAGCGAAGTCCATGCTTATGAAAAACTTTCTGAACTGCCCGTTTGTTGATATGACCAAAGGCTTCGTGGGCCTGTTGCAAGGTCGGATTTTTATGGAGCACGGAAATATATGTTGGAAATCTGGGCTCACTAGCCAGTCGTAGAACAGTCTCAATCTGAAAGGGGGCTGGAAGATCACGGCACAAAGTAAACGGACAGAGTTTCGGTTAGGAAACGTCTAGCTCCTCAAAGCTAGTGGTTTATTACATGTGGTATTTATACCCAGTGGAAAGTACCTGTAACATGCGGTGAGCAGATCCGAAGCTGGGCAGCCTTCGGATCTGTGTCAGGGTTCAGATGTCAAGACACTGCAAGTGTCGGAGGTGAGCATCGTGCTCACCTCTACCTATGACCGTTTGACCATAATCACACTGACGGGTTTCAGATACCCGGAATATTGGCCAATATTTCATCATCCCCCCTTAGATGAAAGCCAAGTGATGATTACCTAGTCTTCAGTTTACAGACCCTGACTACCTATAACATGCACAGTATGAATATCATAATGATCAAGCATAGTAAGAGAATATTTATTTTTGTTTTTATTATGACCATAAAAACTTTGATGGTTCCAAAGGAACCTCTCTTCTTTCTCTGAATTCACATTCATAGATGAATGTGTCCGCACCAGCGGTTCCGATTATGCGACTGAAGACTTCGGAACGGTCTTTTTGTTCTGGTAGGAACTCCTCCACGAAGTCCTTCGCACCGACATTGAATGCGTACTTGAGGCATCCGGCCATGCTATGGAGAGTGAATCCCCTAGCAATGCACTGCATTCTTTTCTTGAACTCGAATGTTTCGTAGTCCCAAACACGTTCAATGGCTCGATGAGTGGGCATGAGTTTATGCCTTTGCCACATGTAGGTGACCAACCCACACTCATAGGCATCAAAGCCCGCGAGTCGCTCTCTGCGGTACTCGCCTTCGGTTTCCAAGTCAATGATCTTATCACATAGCCACTCTTTGACTGGTTCCGGAAGTCCATCGATTTTTCCCTCGAATAGTTCGTAGTCCTTCACAATTTTCCAGTTGTCGAACAGCTCGTTCTTTCCATAGTAGTAATTTCCGTTTTTGCCTGATAGATGCAACGGTGACATCTTCTCGCATTCTGGTTTGTCACATCGGCATGGCATGAACCTGCCAAACGTACTGACTTCTTGGGCTGTTCGGTGGTCTTCTCTCAGCATTTCCGTCAAGCACTGGTACCATGAACCATCTTTGATCGGTGATTGCATCTTTGCGAGTTTCTTAAGTCTTTGAATGTAGACTAACACTGAATTTTTGATTCACCACGTTTGTACACTGTTCACTTCTTGTGAGATGCGTCTCTGGCAAAGGATTTCTCCTGTATGGGCCCGTCTTCAGATTTTCGCGCTTAAAAGGCTTTTCTCTGAGGGTCAAAGGCCGGACAGTGGTGTGCCCCTCGGACGTGTGGTTTCTAACTTTTTCAAAGCGAACATTCGTTCTCACGAGTGTTCAATCCATCCGAAGATGAAAAGCACGTATCGACACAGAGTATCTGTTTATGAGTTCCTCGGAAAACATCAACTCTTGTTTTTCTACAGCGCTTGTATATATGCTCTTTGAGTCTCTAAGTCCATGCCGCTCAGACTCTGATCGAACAATCCGCTCATCGATATTTTCATAGCTGAATAATCCAAATATTCTGTCCATCGGAATTTTACTCTGGATTGTCAACTCAGATCAGGGCTTTTGAACTCGGATTACTAATCGTGGAAAGGCGATTAGAGGGGGAAAATCCGGACTCTTTATAGTCAGTATCTGAGGCTATGAGTACTTCACTCTTTGTAGCCTCCAGTGTCCAGTGTGTCTGTTCTTAAAAGTGTTGTCCATGATATCCTTATCATGGACCCGTATTCGGCTTACAATCAGGTTGTTCCTCCTGCTTCTCCGGCAAGCAGTGATGGCTATCCTCAGGGATATCAACAAGTTGTTCCAGTAGCACCTACTGGTCAACCGCCATCTGCACCTATGAACGTTGTGCATTTTCAACCCAATCAACCGATGCCACCTGGCCAAGTTGTCGTCCATCCAAACAACGACGGTAATGTCGTTACTGTCAACGTTCAAGAGTCTGCTCTGGTCAGCGAGTATGGCAAATTACTCATGGATCGATATACACTGTTGGAGAAATCTGTGTCTTCCTACAGAAGCGAGGCACTCGCCATTCCCGACAACAGTCCTCAAATCGCCGTTCTTCAGCGTGACCTCACCAACGTCCGGTCCGTTCTTGACACGTATGTTGAAAACTTCTCGAATCTTCTCGTCCAATTGAACGCATTCGCAAAAGTTGTTCCCAAGAACGCCGCTATGGAGCAAATTATTAAGTCTATGAGTGAAATTCACGACCAGATCCAGGACCAGGAACTCGCGATCAAGCTGAATCGCACAAATCAAATGGGACTCTCTGAACGTCAAACTCAGCTTGCATCTAACACTGCAACCATTGATCAGATCAAGCTCATCCATGAGATGATCGCCACCGTTCGTAAAGACATTGCCACCGTTATTGGCCAGGTTGGCGTCCTGAATTCTAAGGAAAAATCCTCAGATTCTCCAAGCTCAGGATCAATTGATGCCTTGAGTGTCTTTATTACCGAAGTGAACAACAATCTTCAGCTTCTTGACGACAAAGTGACTGCCAATGATAAATCATCTAAGAAGCGCAATCAGGTTCTCTCCAAGTATTCTGGCGAAGCAATGGCTAAGGCCACAGTGGTTGAGTCTTCGCTCAAGAGCCATGAAGACGCGAGCAGAATGAAATGGACTGCCAATGAAGAAACCATCAAAGATGTTCGCGAGCAAATCGGTCGCAACACAGCAGCCGTTGCCAACATCAATGTGTCTCTCAATGAAATTGGTGCACACATCAATCGGATTCAGGCGATGTGCCGGGCCATCCCTACCGATCGTCAATCTTTTGTGGAGGAACCTCAAGTTCCACCTCCACAGCAGCCCTTACGAAGGAGATTCGTGATGCGCCTGCTTCAGGAAATTCTCAACTTCATGCTCACATGTAGAGGATGCTGCATCTTCTTTATCATCCTCCTTCTCATTGGTAAGCATTTGATCTTGAGTAATTCATAAATGCCTTCAATGAAGTTCTAGTGGGCCAATCACTAAATGATTATTTTTCATTTTCAGTTGGTGGAATTTCGTTTGGTGTCTATCGTTACCAAACTTCCGGGACAGAATCTGTGATCCTATCAGGATCATCCGACTTCTATGATGAAAACGCCATGGTGCCTTTTGGCATTCCGTCTCCAAAGACTACGTATCGTCCAGGCGTCAATCCCGGAACCGTTAAGAAATTCAATCCAAACAGTGTTGTGCTCAGGGACTATGATTGCAAGCGCTCTTCACAGGTCTCTGGTTGGACCTGTATTCATGCAATCTCCAAGAATTGTCTTAGTGTACTTGGGAACAAACCAGTCACTCAGACAGTCTTCTGCACTCACACGATGGACAACGGTGTCTGCGGTGATGACCGTCCGACCATTGTATGCCGTCGTGTTTGAGTTTCTTGCCTGTGCGGTCAGGCTTCTTTTTAATATCTTGCTTTGGCTTATTTCAGACCGCCACTTGACCATTTCGGCGTCGGCGTCTGTATCCTTTATGATTATGTTTATCTTACTCATCACAGAATAAATCCAACATTGATTCGGCAATGCGATGTTTTTCTTTTCTGTGTTGTGAGACCTCCAACGGTTGGTCCCCCCTCTCCTAGTATTCGGTAATGCTCCGGTCAATTTGGCATTCAACACCATTTCACAGGTTGATCCCTGGAGCATTAAGATGCATTTCCGCTTAAGCCGCAGTGAAAGAATTGTGCTTTTAGGTTCTACTTCTTTCTGTTTGTTGGTTTCGTGGATTGCCATTCTCCACATTGGAATCCCAACTCCAATGTATGCATCATTTGAGAGTGTGAATCTCTCAACTAGTTCCGTGAACGAGACTTCAAGCCTTGATCATGATTATCGGGAGGAGACCATCAATTCGTCGTTATTGCTTCCAATCCCCAATTCTACTGATTCAATTGTGGAACTCTTCTCAAGTGTTCAGTTCACAGTAGCTCCGTCTACTGTTTCGTCATATTCTGAATCTACAATGTCGTCGTCTATTTTAACTCCTTCTGTGGTATCATCAGTGGAGCCTACACGCAGCGTCTCAACTCTTCGTCCGACAGCCAAAATTGAAACTTTCACCAGTGCACCTATAACTCCAACAAGGACCTCAACTGAGTATCCATCTACTGCTCAACTTTTAATGGCAGCAAGAGAACGCGCTTTCGAAGAAGCGGGGCGGCAGCCCACGCGCGTTCCTGAACGTCCCTTCCAATCTTTGTTTCGAAAACAATATCCGGTGGTCCGTGAAAGTGCTATCAACAGATCTCCGAGTGTGAGTGTGACAACTCCATCACCCGTTTCTGCCTATACACATGCTATAATTCCTTATCAGCGTGTGCATTCAAGTGGCTCGAATGGTTGGCACAGGGTTCCACCGACATCAAGAGAAATGAATCTCTGAGAAGGATTGAACTCAATGCTTTCAAGTTAGACCTTCAAGCCAGTGATTCAACCCAGGTCAAAGTCAATGCCAATTCGACGAATACTGCACAACAAGCTAGGCAGTCTTCATCTACTTCTACCACAACCACAACGACCACTCGGAGGCCTTCCTCTACATCTTCGACTACGACTTCAACTTCTACGACGACAACTTCTACAACCACAACTCCTAAACCAATAATTCAGCCTTCCACTTCCACCACGACAACGCCGCCTCCAAGAGAAGAATCTTTTCTCAGCACGTCCGCTCCATCAAGCTTTGAAGCAAGTTCTGTGCGGGAGGTGGTAGATATGACTACCGAGTCATCACCAGCAATGACCACTCCAGAGCCATCAACGGCTCCTCCGATCATCGCCAGTACATCACCGCCTGAGCCTCTTCCCATGACTTTACATCTTCCTGTCAATAGGTTTCGATGTGAAATCATTTCATACAACCGCTTATGCAGGTCCATAGTGGATAGGACATGTGTTCTTGTGAAACGAATGACCCGATTGGGTCACTCTCTCTCAGTTTTGCCTTACAAGAAAGATGACCTCGTTTTGGATGAAGAGCATACGAAAATTCTACAAATTTGTGATGGTCATCTGAACTATATTGCTTGAGCAATAAAGATTTCTAATGTAAAATGAGCAAGAACCATTTATTTTTGACTTTCAATTAGATATTCACAACGGTTGGGCTATATGGGGATTCAGGCGATGGCTCACTTCTGGAGTCTGGGCGTTGTTCTGTTTCAAGTCGTTGATACGCTCTACGGCGAAAGACCTGAACTATGCAGACTGTGAAATTGTACATCCCGTAGGAAAATACCAACACAGTTAGTATGCCTGCATAGAGCTGAATGAAATTCAATCCATTCGATGGATTCGGCTCCGGTTTAGGTGGTTTTCCATGAGTGAAGTTGTAATAATCGATCCAAATTTTTGATCCGCCTTGGACTTTTCCATCTGGATGCATGCAGACCACCTCTGGAGATGCCATTTGTCTACAGGCATCGTTCGAGTCAATGCAGTCGACCGGGAAGTATTCTGGGCTTCGTTCATACAGGGTGCATGGTAGTTTCTGTCGGATGCAGTTGGGCGTGCAATCCTTAGCGTATTCGAAGTACGCCGTGGCCTTTGCCACTAGCAGAATCGTGACTATGATCGTCTTCAGTTGCATCTTTTCTGTAACCGGCAAGATTTCGTAAGCGGACAAATTGAGTTTCTGGCAGGGCCTTGGTTCCCAAGTCAGCGATGTTCAATTCTGACGGGCAATGAATTATCTTGAATTCACCATCTTCAATCTTTTCTCTAAGCCAAAACTCACGAGTTTCAATGTGCTTGGATCGCCTTGTTACCTGATTCTCTGAGAGAAGCTGGATACAGGCAGTGTTGTCCACTCTTAAGTTCGGAATGATTGGATGCCCAATCTCTCGGAGCAGCCTAGCGAGCCATAAGCATGACTTTCCCATTTCGCTACAGGCTAATATTTCACTCTCCATTGAAGAGAGGGAAACACAGCTCTGGCGTCTGGAGGACCAGATCACCCCTGCTCCGCCGAACATAATGAAAGATCCACTGGTGCTTCTTCTTGTGGATCGGCACCCACTCCAGTCAGCGTCGCAATAGGCATTGACGCCATCTGAGATGTGCCCGGTATACATGGGTCCTAATGTTTTGGTACCCGAGAGGTATCGCAAAACTCTGAGACCAACCTCCCAAAGATGTTTAGTTGGTGCTGCTAAATAGCGTGAAAGGAACCCAACCGCGTAACTGATATCTCCGCGGCTTGCAACTGATGCGAACATTAGTCCGCCGATCAATTCTCTGTATTTCAGATCTAAGTCAATCTTTCCTTCAAATGCAGTTTTTGAAGTAGCATCGATGGGGGTTCGTGCAACCTTGCAATTCTGCATATTGAATCTTTCAAGAAGCTCATTTATATATCGGGCTTGATTGACTCTTATTTCCCCCCCTGTCTGGGGAGACAATGATTCTCAACCCTAGGAAGAACTCTAACTGCTTGGAAGTCATTTCAAAAGTCTTCCCAAGTTCTTTGATGATTTCTGAGTTCAATTGCTCAGTGTTTGAAGCAATGAGACAATCATCAACATAGACGAGGACAAAAACTCTTTTCGGGGGATTGGAAAAGTAAAGGCATGGGTCTTGTGAACTTCTTGTGAGTTTAACTGCTTTGAGGCCAAGCAAAGTATCACTCAACTTTTTGTTGAAGCATCTTGAGGCTTGTGCTGTACCATAGCACGCCTTCTGTAGTTCACAAACCTTCTTGGTTCCATCTCCAAAGCCTTCTGGTTGTCGCATGAACAATTTGCGGTCCAACGGGGCTGTGAGAAAAGCTGTGCAAACATCAGCTTGAACCAAATGAAGCCTTTCATGAGCTGAGACAGACAATATTGTCCGAATTGTCTCAAAGCTTGCCGTGGGGCTAAATAAGCTCCCAAATTCTATGCCGGGGCGCTGCTGACACCCCCTTACGACTAAACGGGCTTTTCTTCTGATGAGTTTACCATCTTTATCTTTCTTTAAAGAGAATACCCATCTATTAGACAGAACATGCTGTCCTGGAGCAGGGTCTACCAATTTGTAGACCTGATTTGTTCTGAATGATTCAAGCTCTAATGCCATCGCGGCATACCATTCATTCTTGAATCTGGATCTATTGACATCATTCAGATTAGAGGGTAAACTTCCCTCCTGCTCCAAAGAACTATTCGCTTTGCCATTATAATTACAGGAAGCAATATTAGCTTCACCTGCTTGATATCTAACTGGCTTTTTCTTAATTCTCTTACTAGTTCTTCTTCCCTCTGGTTGTACTTCCGTCGCTGCCGGTGACCTATTAGGTGAACTGCGCAGTCCGTTTTCTTTGCAGGCGGGTTCGTGTCGACCGATTCCTGTTCGGGAGCTATGCCAAGCTCTTCGTCCACGATGCGTTCGCTGTCCGCTGTTACTCCAACGCCATCTTCATCGTTGGCGGAGTCTGTTGGTTGTTCCTCTTCTTCATTTTCTGGTGGTTCTTCCGTGGTGGCTGGTGTCTGCTCTTTCGGTGGTGTTGGAGGAAACTTGTTCTTCTCATCTTCAAGTGGTGCTGGTTCCTTCACAACAACATCACGGATTCGATGCACTTTCGTCGTTCCCTTTTCTAGGACACGATAGCTTAGTCCATCTTCATCTATCCCGACGATCACTCCGGGAATGGCTCTCCTATCCAGCTTGCCTTTCGTTGGGTCGATATTGTAGAACCAACAACGAGTACCGAACCGGCGTACTCGCCCCAAGTATGGTTTATGCCCTGTGATGATTTCGAATGGGGTCTTTTCTTCAGGCATGATGAACTTGGTCGCGTTGAGGCAGAACGTGGCAAAGGAGACTGCTTCAGCCCATGCCCCTTTGCTGAGCTCACTGTCTATGATCATCGTCCTTGCCAAGTTAAGGAGTGACCTGTTGAGCCTTTCAGCAACTGCATTGTGCATGGGGGTCCGTGGAGCAGAATAAGAATAGTCACAGCCTGTTGAACGGAGATAGGCTTGTAACCTTTTATTCTGGAATTCAGAACCACCATCTGAATGCAAGTGGTACACTTGCTGTCCTGTCCTGAGTTTGAACCACTTCAGGAAATCGACAATCCTGTCATAGACTTCGGTTTTATCACGGATGAAATATGTTTTACGAAAACGACTCTTGTCGTCAGTCAACGTGATAAAAGCGGTGTGTCTACCAAAGGACGGTATGCTGACAAAGCACGTATCGCTATGTATCCAACCGATGCGAGGGGAAATCGAGCTCTCTGGTTTTGGTCGGAAACTTGACCGGTGCATCTTTCCTTTGATGCAACTGTCACAACTGACAAAATCGGGGATTACTTCATAGCCTTCTCGTTCCAAGAGTGCTTTCAGCCAACCAACATTAATGTGAGCGAAGCTTCGGTGCATCTCTGTGAGGCTGACCTTCTTCTTTGGACTTTCAACCTGATTTCCTTCAGGGATGTCCTCGGCATACAACACGTATAGTCCATTCTTCCGTGTTGCGCGAACATTGATCTTTCCTTGCGTCAATGTGATTGATTTGCGGCAGAACTGAATCTTGAAGTTGTCATCTGCGAGCTTGGAGACGGAGAGTAGATTTCTCCTTAGCTTGGGAACATAAAGAACTTCTCTTAGTAGGATGGAGTGACGTTGGTTGTTGTGCACAAATGTCACATTCACGGTTCCGTGCCCGGGAGCGCTCAGGGTTCTTGAACCTCCTAACCTAACTTGACGAGCTTGGTGATAAGGGATGTACTCAGTCATGTGATCTTTAGTACTGCTCATATGGAAGTTTGTTCCGCTGTCAATGATGTACTCATTTTCTGATGTCATCATGTGGGTCTCCACGGTACCGATCTCACAGTTCAAGGCTTCTGTGATGTGGGCACGGCCGTAGTTAGCTTTGGCCGGAGTCTGCTGCCTGCGGTTTGGTGGGCGTCTTCCTGTCCTTCTTGTTGAAGATGATTGCTGAGTGCCACTGGTGCCAGGCTGGGACTGCTGGTTCCCAGACCGTTGTGGTTTGCTGTTGTAGGTCTTCCTAGGAGCAGTGCACTGAGCCTTCATGTGTCCTTGACGACCACAGTTATAACAAGTTGTTGTTGTAACTGTCCGGCTGACGTTCGTCCTTCGTTGTACAGTTCTCCTTCGTCCATGACCTCTTTTCGACACCTGCATCCGGGAAACCAGCGCTGTCACCTCGTTGGTATCATATTTGCCTCTTCTGAGCGCTTCGCTCTCAATGGCAAGTTTGAGGTGAGCATAGGATCTGGCAGAATCCTCTCTGGCTGTGAAAGCCTGCTTGAATGGCTCCCAATTCGGCGGAAGAGATCCAAGAAGAAATGTTATCTTCAGATCATCTGGAATTGGTACGCCGAGCGCCTCAGATTGATCGTTAATCTGGGTGAAACGAAAGAGGTTCTCTCCAGCTGTCTTGTTCTGCTGGAACTTGTAGGTCATGAGTTTGGTCAGGGCCAACTGTTTCAGTCCACCATTTGACGATGTGAACCTTCCAGTTATGACCCTCCACATTTCCGGAGCGTCCACAGTCTTGGCATTGTGGGAGAACAAAGACACGGCAAGTGCTGACTGAATGGAGGCGAATAGAGTACATCGTGCCGCTCGATTGCCTGCGATGTACTTCTCCATCTGCCTCTTTCCATCCGCAGTCTTCAGTGCACTTGGAAGGGGTGGCACGAGGTTGCCCACGGTGACATCAAGCGCGTAAGGATCCGCATCAAGAGCCGCCGGCATGAGCACCTCCCACTCTTTGAAATTGTTGCCATCCAACCTCAGGATCACGTTGTTACGGTTTCGGTGACGTGCTCCTTGGTTGAGATTATCGCCAACACCAGTCTCAGCCTGCGTGAGGACCACATCACTGGTCTCACCAATTCTAATAATCGATGAGCCTGGTTGCAGGTCGCCTAAATCGCTGTAGCCGTGGGAGCTAGTGGAATCTTCTGCTGTGGGTGGATTCTCTGCTGGAAACATAGCACTTGTTGTGGATGCACCGAAATGTTATTCTTCAATCACTTAATAGTCACAATCAAGTCTACACAGAGTCACACACTTGTACACCACACTATCAAGTCGAGAGTGTTCACACAGTCGATCGTGCTTGATAACGAATGTTGGAAATCTGGGCTCACTAGCCAGTCGTAGAACAGTCTCAATCTGAAAGGGGGCTGGAAGATCACGGCACAAAGTAAACGGACAGAGTTTCGGTTAGGAAACGTCTAGCTCCTCAAAGCTAGTGGTTTATTACATGTGGTATTTATACCCAGTGGAAAGTACCTGTAACATGCGGTGAGCAGATCCGAAGCTGGGCAGCCTTCGGATCTGTGTCAGGGTTCAGATGTCAAGACACTGCAAGTGTCGGAGGTGAGCATCGTGCTCACCTCTACCTATGACCGTTTGACCATAATCACACTGACGGGTTTCAGATACCCGGAATATTGGCCAATATTTCATCAATATATGCATTTGGTTCGCTGCAGGGAACTCTTGGTGAGGCGTCAAGTACGTATAGACCATTGTCGGAATGGACGGCAATTTGATGAGACTCGTTTGCGAGATGGAATGCCGACGCAGACGCATTGACAGACGCATCAGAGAGCAGCGCCGACAAGGAGATCAAATTCTTTCGAAGATCTGGGCAGAATAGCGCGTGATCAAGGCGCATAACTACTCGATCAAGAGTGGTGTTTACTTCAGGCAGGATTGTGCCTGTTCCAAGTGCTTGAAGGGTTTGGGTGCCGCCCACCCGAACGGTTAGGGGATTCGCTAGGCCTTGGTAATCAAAGAATGCCTCGCGATTGTGGGAGAAGTGATTGCTTGCACCAGAGTCAAGGACCCAATGATTTTGTGAAGCAGGGCCTGGTTGTGGAACAGAGACGATGAATGCTTGTGCTTCGAAGTGTTCGGGATTTGGAGAAGTTTCAACCAGAAAGGCCCGAGGATTGTGGGAGTTGCCGCGCTGATTTCCTCGACGAGACGGGTTTTGGTTTCGTGGCCCGTTCTGGCGGGGCGGATAGCCACCGCGAGGATTGTGGAACGGACGCTGGGGAAAATTCTATTGGGGTTGAGTATAATGTGCTCGAGGAGTGATTTGCGGGTATCTTTGGTACTGTTGGGGCTGCTGGTATTGCGGATTGTTTCCGCGATAGTTTGGTGTAAAGGAAGGGCGCGGGTTGTAGGAAGGCGTACGGGGAGCGTACTGTTGAGGTCGAAACTGTTGTCGAGAATGGCGGGGTCGAGAGTTGTGATAGCCGTTTCGGTAATATTGGGGGGGGTTGGAGTTGGGAGTAGTAAACGGCGGGGTTATTATTTTGGTTGACGCGAGAAGTCTGAGCTTCTGCGAGAAGGCGAGTCTGTTCGCTTTCGATGAGCGCATAGAAATTTGTGATCGCTTGTTGATCAGCTGGTTGGAGACCCCAAGTCTGTTTAAGGAAGACCCAGCCGGGCGGAAGAGCCTGCAGGAGGCACGGAACCAAGATTGAATCATTGGTTCTGGCGCCGGCCATGAGCGCATCCGCAACCAGCTGTCTAAATTTTCTAACGTTTTGGACCGGAGTTTTTGATGGATCAAAACTATAGGTGAAAATTCGTTTCATTGCCGTTTGCTGCTTTAACTGCGTTACATTGTCGAATTCTTCTTTGATGCTTTTGTAAACCTGGGCAGCAGACTTGGTCGCGATGCCTTGACTGAATCTCAACTGGATTAACGGAATCTCCACGGCCATGGCCCCCCCCCCCCCCCTATATAAGCCACTGGTGAGAAAGGGGAACCTACAAGCTAGGGTCTACCTATAGAGCACCCTATATCTATGAGATACGGAACCGGGGTTCCTGGTACAACAAAGCAGAGGCCTCCTAGAGCCATAGTCAGAACCGCTATCCCGCAGGCTTCTTCTTAGCGGATTCTTTCTGTACGGAGCCTTGATTGTTTGTCTTCTGAGAAGTATCGAGTTCAGATCAGCTTCGTACAGTTTCGAGGTTCCACGGTCTCTGAGAGAAGCGACAACCGCTTGAGGGTAGTCGCGTCTCAACAATTCTTATCATGGATATTAGTATCATGATGCTCGTTGGTGCCATCTGATGAGTGATAGCTGTTATTTTCCAATATTTGCAGTCTGACACGTCTCCTGGCACTGGTTTTGGAGGTATTTTGCCTTGCTTGAACAGGGGCCATATCATTGAGCCTCCTTGCGTGGGAGAATCATCGAAGATGCAAGAAACTTGTATTCCAGCATTGTTGAGGCAAGTTTCCTTTTCTATGCACAGTGCGAGAAAGGTGTCAGATTCTGTTTTGTAAATATTGCAAGGCAGTGCCTGTTCTGAGCAGTCCCCACAGACATCATACGAGAAATATGGGTCAATGGGTATTATGAGATATGTTATGATGATCATTAGTGAGAGGATTGCGTGACCCGGTCTTAAGTCCATGACTCCACCCCTAAGAGCTCCTTTTGTCGCAAGTACGTGGGGCGATTCAAATTTTTCGTCAAGAAATCCGCTCGCTGATCGCTCGAGCTGACGAATCTGATGTCAACCTTGCCCTGTTGGTAAGCTTCTTTTACCCAATAATGCCTTAATTCGATATGTTCCGAGCGACGGTAGAGCGCAGGTGATTTGATCACTGCAATGGCGGATTGAGAGTCCATGAACAGAGGGATTTTCTCTTGTATGCCGAATTCACTGAGAAGCTTGTTGATCCAGAATATGGATTTTAGTGCCTCTGGGCTCGCGTAGAATTCGCTTTCCATGCTGCTGAGTGCAATAGCAGACTGCTTGGACGAGCTCCAGACCACCGGTCCTCCTTGTCTCATGATGAGAACACCGCATATTGATTTTCGATCTGTTGGGTCACTTCCGTGATCCGCATCTGAGAAAGCGACTGTCTTTTCGTTGGAATAGTGACGATACGTGATTCCCAGATCAGGACAGGTCTTCAAGTATCTTAGCGCTCTCAAGGCAAGTGCCATGTGTGCTGGAGTGTTTGCTCCTACCAAAGAGCGATAGGCATCCTTGACATCACCACTCTTAGCCTTGAGAGAGTGAATTTTGTTGTCACAAGGGGTGGAAGTGCCTTTGCAATCTTTCATGTTGTATCTCTCATGGAGTTGCTTCACATATTTCTCTTGGTGAAGATGATAGTCGAAGTTGCTGTTTACTTGGATCTGAACTCCGAGAAAATAAGACAGTTCTTCCGATGTGATCTTGATGTCAGTCTTCAAAGAATCTATGAACTCTCGTACCGACTTCTCGGTCTGCCCGACGACAAGCCCGTCATCTACGTAGACCGCTACAATCAAACGGTTTTTACCGTTTCGGTGGTAAATACAAGGATCAGTTTTGCATTTTGTTAATCCCTTGCTTTCGAGCACCTCGGTAAGCTTGCCGTGGAACAAGAAAGGACTCTGTTTCATTCCGTACAATGACTTCAGCAAGCGGAGGACTCTGCCGGCATGATCGTCAACGCCTTTTGGTTTTTTCATGTATATTTCATCCGGCAGGTCAGCGGTGAGAAATGCAGAGACCACATCGAATTGATGTGCGTATAGGCGCTCCTCTGCGGCAATGCTGATGATGGTTCTGATCCCCTCAAGTCTGGCTACGGGGCCGAATATTTTGTCCGGACAATAGTCCCGATGGATTTGTTGTCGAAACCCGCGTAAAACCAAACGTGCTTTGAAAATCCTTTCATTTGTGATCGGGATCTGCTTGATTCTGAAGGCCCATTTGGAATCCAAACCGTTTTTCCTTCGGGCAATTCAGTCAGTTTCCATACTTTGTTTGACTTGATGTTTTCCAATTCAGTATTTATTGCGGTTTGCCAGTGCTGGCCATCTGGACCATTGACTGCTTCTTCAAAAGACAGTGGATTTCCGTCGTTTTCATCTCGTCTGATCTGACTCGTCCGTTTCACTGCTTCTGTGTACGGCAAAAGTTGAGGCCTCTTGGTGGTGGGCCTCCGTACGAAAGCGAGCCGGGAGGTTGATTTCTTTTCTGGGTCTCAGAGTTTTAGTCAAGTTCCTTCACACGGAACCAATTTCATTATCGTCCGCAGAGGAATCATCTGATTCCCCAGCTGATGTTACGTATTCTCTGGCTCGTTTTCCTGTTGGATGCGATGTTTTGTCTGCCGGAGCAGAGATGCCATCCATCAGGGGCCTCTTTTCGAAGATTACGTCCTTTGACTCAAGCACGGTTCTGGATTTTGGGGCCTACACCCTGTACCCCAGACCGTGGGGCAAGTAGCCAACGAATCGCATTGGTGAACTGCGTCTTGCGAATCTTCTTGGGCTGTTGGCGTCTCTCAGGTAGCATGCAGCTCCAAAAGGCTGCAAGACTCCCAAGTAGGGTTTCTTTTTGTAAATTATCTCGTACGGCGTGATTTTCAATTCTTGGTTGATCAGTGTGATGTTGAGCATGTCAATGCAGTGATCCACACACTCCGCCCAGAGGAACTTTTGGTGTTCGAAGCCCGCACCGATCAGTATGGCTCGAGCCAAGTTTACTACGGTGCGGTTCGAGCGCTCGGCCATGCCGTTCAGCGACGCATTGTGAGGAGGAGAGAAGGTTTGCTCCGCTCCTATGTTCGACATAATGTCTCTGACTTCCTTATTCCGAAATTCCCGGCCTCCGTCTGAGTGAAAACGAGTCAAGTCTCTGTTCATCACATGTTTGAACCACTTCGTGTATTCGAGGATGTATTTAATGACATTCTTTCTTTTGATCAGTACCTCGGTTTTTCGAACGTCGATGTCGAAACCTTCATCGATGAGCTGACCCATAGAGAGCAGATTTTTCCTCATTTTCGCAACGTAGAGTACGTTTTTCAATACTAGAATGACTGGACCGGTGCGGGACCGGACAGTCAGCCGGACAGTCCCCTGGCCCGAAACCAGCAGGCTGTGGTTACTGCCCATCCTGACTTCTCGAGTGTCCGATTTCCGCGTGAACATCACGAACCTGTTGTTAATGACGTGGTTGGTTGCTCCTGAGTCCAGTAGGAAGCAGTCAGAGTCATTGTCTATCTCGTGGTTTAGGGTGGCCAGCGCTTCAGCTATATTGGCAGTCGTTCTCGAACCTGGGTTTGAATTTCGCGACTGAGCTGAATATCGCGTTCTGCCGCCGCGGGACGACTGACCCCCTCTATTCTGGTTGAGATATCTCGTTGGCTAACGACATTGACTCTTGACGTGGCCTCTAGCGTTGCAATTGAAGTATCTCATTTCAGCTTGGTTAGGCCTGTCACCATTGCTGCCGCTTCTGGATGACAAAAACGGCGTACAAGGAAGTCTTTCATTCATCAAGCGAGAGCTGCCTGGATTTACGCCCCCAGCCTACATGGGAGATTTCGATGCTGCGATGCGAGGAGCCATAAGCAGCGAATTTCCCGCAGCTAGGATCTATGGATGTTTTTTCCATTATACGCAGGCTTTGGTGTGGAAGGCAAGCCTACCGCCAATCAACCTCGCACAACAGATCCGAGAACCAGGCGGCATACTGAAGAAATTACCAATGGTTCCTAGTGTAACTCAAGTTTTACTCACTCAGTGCTCATCAGAGCAGATCGTGCTGATAATGTATTGAAAATTGAGCCTAGATCGTTGAGGTCTTCTCTGGATGCTGAAACTCTAACTTAGCACAACACTGAATGAGGACCCGACTGTCACCTTTTAGCCCGCGTATTTATTACTGTGAGTCAAAGCTGCTTATATACTGTCTAGCAGATTTGAGAGAGAGAGAGAGAGAGAGGGAGATCTGTGCATCGACCTCACTTCACCCGAGGGGCCTCAAGTTGGCCAACGCACAGTTCGGCTTACCTAAACCGACGCGATGCCAAGAAGAAGAAATTCACCAAATATTTCAATGAAAATTCTTTGTCATAACCTCTCCTGTGAACTTCTAAAACCCCTGGGTGGGCTATGATGCTGGTGTGGTAGCCTCGGAGTAAACAACTCTCGGCTCCGCAGTCTCGTGATGCCCCTCGACTGCGCGAGCGTTGGTAACTGAAACAATTAGGCCACTAATCCCTGATTGTCAACTTCCATCAACTCCGGAGATACAACTGAACTCATCTCCAAGACTGGCTCCTCACCTGTGACGAGTCCCTTCCATACCAAGAACGAGAGAATCATCGCCAGAGTCAGGAAAACAGCACAGATCACTACTGAGATCGCCACAAAACCACATGTGGCTGGGCTGCTTGCTCTCGTTGAAGAGCTACCACCGTCTCCGGCACCGTCCGGTTCATCAAGCCGATTCATTCGTACACCCATCAAGCTCGCATCCTCAATCGCCATGATATTGCCATACTATACTACGCCATACTGAATTGTCCTCGCTCATTGAGAGGAGGGCCAAGAGATCGGAGTTCACTGGATCGGAAATCCGGTTGATATTTATGAATATTCTTTTGTCTTACAAGGGAGGTACCAGAACTGTTACAAACCGATTCGGTCGAGCGAGAGCGGATCTTGTTGGTCCCACCGAGGGATGAAAAATGGCCGATGAGCTCCGTCCTGGTGGGGCCCTGTTTCCGAGTACCCTCGAAGGGTAATGGCGGATAATGGGGGGGGTAATGGGGGGGTAACGAAGGGCAATGGCACCTCGAAGTATTGGCACCCTATTCGAGGGTGCCATTACAAACTCGGTACTCGGAAACGAGGGCCCACCCGGACGGAACTCATCAGCCGTTTTTCATCCCTTGGTGGGACCAACAAGATCCGCTCTCGCTCAACCGAATCGGTTTGTAACCGTTCTGGTACCTCCCTTGTTAGCGTGCTGAGTTTTGGAGTGCTGAATCAAGGCTTCGCTGTCAAACGTAAACACTTACGCACTTAATATCCCCGTCGACAGGATGATGTGCATCTGATATTTTCTGTAAACGTAGCTAAGAATATCTTTTCTTTTGCTCTCAGCTCGGTCACGCGAATGAGGGGCTATGGAGACTTAGTATTCCTCCCGTGCTCGAGCTTACGGGCTCTAGCTGAGGTTACCTTATTTGCCACCTGAGGGGCCAAGAGGCCCCGGGCTATTTCTGGCCTACCTACTATTTCTCCTTTACACTGCAGTATACACGGCAGTGCTCTTGACAATAAAGTAACTGGTTAAAAAGGTTCTACGCCTCTCCACTCCTTTCGCTAGTGCTACTGCTACAGGGTTCCGACCTCCATCTTCAACAGATATGTTTGGTACGGGAATGGAACTCGGGGTTTTTGATTAGTCGAATGACACTTTGGTTATCGATACAGATCGTTGGCCTGAGGTTTAGTTTGAGTTCTTTGAAAAGTTGGAGGAGCCAAAGTGCATCTTTGGCACCTTCTGTAGCACTGACAAATTCACTTTCTGTCGTGGAGAGAGTAACACTCTTTTGACGTCTACTGAACCAGAGGATGGGACCTCCGTTCAGGATTGTCGCGGAGCCGCTGACAGATCTTCGCGTATCTTTCGACGCGGCAAAATCGGAACCTGTGTAGATTCTGAAACTTTCTTGGAGTCGCTGGAGGCCGCCACCCGAGTAGACAATAGAGAGATTAGCAGTTTCCCGCAAATATCGAAGGACTCTCAATCCGGCGGACCAGTGTAGTTCGGTGTAATTATCGAGGTTACGGCTCAAGTAGGAAACGAAAAATGTGATGTCTGGATGTTGAGACCAAAATCACACAATAAAGAGCACTCAGAATCAAAGCGAATCTGCCAAGTGTTTATTTAGTATACGAAGCTGCTATTTAAAGACATTTGGTGAGGGACATCAGAAAGGGAAGCAAGGCGAGAACAGTGCACGCCTTCTTCTGTCACATACGTTTGGTACGAAAGCGATGCTAACCGATACGCCAGAGCAAGACTCAGGGAACATGAATTTTAACAGCCCTCCTTCGCGGAGTCGTGATCTGGCTTACAGCATGTTATTCAGTATTCGAGACAAAACTGAAACGATTCTATTTAGAGTTTTTTGACTCAAGCATCGAAAGCTATTCGATTACCTAGACATTCCTACGGAACAGTAATCTTTCGATGAAACAGTAGAATCTCCACGCGAGTTCCGATTGAAAGGCAATATGGGATTATTTTGAGGTCTCGAGATGATGAGGGCAGGAAGTTGGTCCTCTCTCCTGATCCCAGGCTGGATCTCTTTGGAATGAATCTCAGTCATTCGTTCGTCTGGAGTCCACACCACTGGGAGGTCAGTCTGACGATGAGCACCCCTCGAGAGCCCTCCGACAGCGGTCCCCTTCTCAGGCGTCAGGCAGTCGAGCTGAATTGCCTGAACCACGGTGAAGAAGAAGACCCGCCGGAAGGAAGACTCGAACACGTCAGGAGAGCTGCCTTATGGCCCTGGCAGCGCTCTGTTTCAGGTCTCAGGTTTGCTTGGAGCCTGGTCTGGGGCCTCCGATGGCTGGTCCCTGGCAGTGGTGGTCGTGATTTGCCTGGTGCTCTGCTCAGAAGTCATCACGACCCTTGGTAAGAGAGTCTACTCTGTTTACTTCCGACGATCGATGATACACGAGACACTAGACAGTTGATTGACTCAAAGGCGCGTTTCTCTCTAGTGGTGGAACGGCTTGTAAGGCCAGCCGTCGGCCAATCGCCCCGTAACACGACGGAGGACAGGACGGATGACCGGCGACCTCCGGAGACGATTCACGTTGAAATTCCGAATGCCACGGGAGTAGCAGATGCCGAGCCCTCCCACAACAAAACGGTTGTCGAATCGTCACAGCAAGAAAACTCCAAGCGAGGACTTGGGCCCGTGAGCACGGCTCAAAGTCCGTTCGCTGGTTACGAGAGATGCATCGATGCTCGTCTCTTTTTTGGATTCAACTTCCTTTGCCGTCAGCACAGCGACGACTTCGTTTGCAGCTCGCCCCGGGACGGGGCCTGCATCTTGGTGAAGGCCGAGGACGAAGAAACAGACGAGGAGGCAGAACATCGCGCATTCCACGTTGTCCCCATGAGGTCAGTCGACGTTCGGACTTTTGAAATCCGGTTCGGAATCCTGGTGCAATGTGTGGGACTGCGATGGTACATTGAGTGTGGACAGCAGAACAGATCTACGATGCAGTTCAATGCATAATAATTACAATAAACTTTTAGTTTTAGTATACGGAGTTCTAGACTTTTCTATCGCCATGCCGGCTCGTGCGAGTCAACCGCAGCTTGAGAATCAAAAATCTTACAATGGAGGATTTCTTCTCTTGGATTTTCCCATAATCAGTTACTCAAATCTCGAAGCGTTTTCCTCATGAGAGTTTGATGCACTTCAAATGTGTTGAAAATCACGAAAATAGTTCACTTCTGGTGAAAGGTAAAAAAGGGGAGTCAATCCATAGTTATTCCTTTTTCTGCGAAAACGAAGCGAGTTTTCCACGAACGGCTCTGTTCTTGTGAGATGATCTCTCCTGGGTGCTGTCGGAAGAATCCTTTTGTGATAGAGGATTGTCGGTGTGGCCTGCGACGCCGCGGATCCATGACAAAGGCAAGAGGTCCGCTGGAATATTTGTTCAGTGGACAAGGACCGTCCCGTTGCGAGATGGATACCGAAAGAGTCCCCCGGCCCGTGAATCCGTTTGTGACCTTCACTCCGCCAGACTCCATGAGGGAGTCGGATCTTTCAGTCCGTCGTGAGGACCTTCCGAAAGTGAGGATTTCTACGTCCTCTGACCGGAGCAGAAACGGCAGTCTCAGCGGTCGCCGCAGACGTCGACGGAAGACGATGATGGGAAAAGTCCCAACCTGCCTGATGACCATTGCGGTCATCGGAATCTTGATGATCCTGGTCCGTGTGCACAGCATAGTCGGTGAGATTCTACTATGGTTCCACGCCGTGAGATGGTTGTGGTATACTTTGTCACAATAAAGCGGTGTATATCTATTTGATCAGGTGTATTTGTATATATTTCAGACGGAGTAGCACAAGGGGGGTCCCCTCTGCAGTCTTGCCGGTGCCCTCAGTGGATCGCTTTACAGACAAACTTGAAGCGATTTCGGAGTGGACGCGAGAGGGCTCCCTGCGATGGTTTGATACCTCAGGGTTTTTGTGTCGAGAGGGCGTTGGATTGCCGATCTGTTCGGCCCGACAAGGAAACGTATGTGTGGCTCGGCCACACACGTACAGAGAGGATCTTAAGGACCGAATCCAAGGCTGGCCATTGTCGGCCTCTTTAGTCAAATATCTTGACCCCACCATTGTGGCTACCTATTGTGACGGGGAGCGTTTCTATATCAGTATGGAATTCATTGTCGAGTTGTTGTTACATGATCACGACGCCTCTTTCCTTCTTCACAGAGCTCCAAGAACATAAAAAGCAGTGGCGTACGCTTCGCGGTCCGGTGGACCTTCTTTCCCATTTTGGTAGCAGACGGTCATGTTTACAAGCATACCGGTGTAGCCGCTAGCGAAGCGTTCTAGTACGGAATAGTTGCTCAACAGTTTTCGGTGGTAGTCTGATCTCCAGGTGTGTCTGTGTTCGCAGTGATTTCAATGTTAGGAATCAGACAATCACGATCATCAGACGGTGCAGCTTCAGTTACCGTTGGTTGATACGGGTTATCAGGTCTTCCAACGCCAAGGCTACTATTCTCACGACGATAGAAGCGCTTCCTGATTAGTTTGAGTAGTATTATGGTTATTCCAGTGATTGACAGCGTTGATTGCGCCAGCGACACAGCTTTCCATGTACGGCAATTTTCCGTTTGCTCCGGTCAGTTGGTTCTCCAGGCGACTGAATGCGACTAAATTATCATCGACTGATTTGCCTTTTGGAAATTTGAAGTTCATGAAATCGTGAATGATCGCTTTCTTTCGAATAACGGACTTTTTCGTGAAATGAGTTTTGATTTTTGCCCAAATTTCGGCAGTGGTGTACTGTTCAGTTTGAGGGAAGAATAAGTCAGTTATTAGGTCGGAGTTCACGATGCGAAGTAATTCACGTTTGGCCTTGCTATCAGTTTCTTGGTATTTTAGAATTTCTTTCTTCTGTTCTTTCGTAAAATCAGTCGCTCCGGGGCTCTTTTTCGGCAACTGGGTGGTGCCGCTGATTAGGTTCCAAATTTCCATGTTATTCTTCAGATAAATCGGCGCCAAATCGGACCAGGACAAATAATTATGACCGTTTCGGGCCAAAGTGACTGGGCAGATTGTGGGCTTCTCAGCCGCACATTCCGAGGCCATGATTCCGCCTGGGACACCTTAACTATCCAGTTAAACGAAGGCTACTTACTTTCTCAGGTTGCTGCAGAGCTTCGTGCTGATAACGTGTTGAGACCAAAATCACACAATGAAGAGCACTCAGAATCAAAGCGAATCTGCCAAGTGTTTATTTAGTACTAGCCGGCCTTCGGCCGACTACGCTGGCCGTGCGTTGCGAATGAAGCGTTTTCTGTATGAGACAAAGAAGAGATCGGAAGTAATCTTGGCTTAGACCATAAGGAAAGTAAGGAGTCGAGAGAATTACACTGAGCATGGCTTTATCTTATTGTAGTGCCTGAGGGTAAACAACATTTTTAGTGATGTTTCCCGGTGCGTAGATGTGAAGGTTAGAGGATTTGCCGACTCGGGAACACGCTACGTATAGTTGACCATGAGAGAAGCAATGATTCTCTAGATTAAGACCGCACACTTGCAACGATTGTCCTTGCGCTTCGTTTATCGTCATTGCGAAGGCTAATCTCACGGGGAACTGGAGTCTCTTGAACGTGAAAGGCAGACCATGTGGTATTATTGGGATACGTGGGAGCAGTCCCTTGAATCTGCCATTCAAGATCGTTGCCTCTAACAGATTATCCATCAAGCTCTTAACAGCGAGTCTTGTGCCGTTGCACAATTGAGGTGGATGGATGTTTCGCAACAGAATGATCGGAGCCCCGATTTTCAAAGACAATGTATGGGGTGGGATTTCGGGGAGATCAAGCGAGCTGAGGAACTCTACAGGATAATTTACAGCCTGATCTAGATCCATGATGACATCGATTGAGTGGTACGTTCTGACGGGGCCGGGAATTTGATTCAGGATCGTGTCATTGATGGCATTTACATCGTTATTGGTAGGCGCCAATATCGCTCGCCTGCTTAGCCAGGAATGATCACTGAAGTTGACGGTGATTTCGGAAGAAACCTTTTCAATCAATTCGTCTTGTGTTGCGCTGAAGAGACAGAAACCCGTCGGGAACTTGATGTATTGATTGGCATCAGCAACAACTCTGCCATTCCCAATGAGTAGGAGTTGTTCCGCGAAAATTTCGGCGCGTGAGTCGTTTTGCATTTGCACTCGCATGTTTGTCTTGAGTGTAAGTGTTTTGACATGACGCCAAAGGATAGAGGACTTCAAACACGCGTGGAGTTCATCTGCAGGTGTGGATCGTGGGATTACTGGTAGGGTTTGCCGGAAATCACCCGAAAGTAAAAGGAGTGCCCCGCCGAACGGTAGCTGGTTTCCTCGAAAGTCTTTGAGCGTTCGATCGAGCGCTCCCAAGGCCTTATTATGAGACATTGTACATTCGTCCCAAATAATGAGCTGGCATGTTTGGAGTACGGTGCCTATGCCGGAGTTCTTGGTTACACCGCAAATGGGCTCTTCTACAGTGTGCAAATCAAGGCGAAGCTTCAGTACGGAGTGTGCAGTTCGACCACCATCTAGAAGTGTCGATGCGATGCCGGAGGATGCGATTGCAAGAGCGATTTCACCCCGAGACCTAATCTCCGCCAAGATGAGCGAAAGGAGAAATGTTTTTCCGGTGCCGCCAGGAGCGTCCAAGAAATGCAATCCTCCAGTTCTGAATCGAATGGCGCGCATGATAATGTCGTAGGCTGAGCGTTGCTGTGGAAGCAATTTCGGGAGGTTTTCTTCGACGAATCCTCGTAGTTGCTTCCGTAGTTCATGGCTTTCGTGGGCATGATCAGAATGATTCTAGACTCCCCATATAAACTTAGATATAAACTTAGGGAAGTATCGTTTGATGGACTTCCAGATTGCCTCCATTGAGGAGCTGCAGCGAGAGAGATTCCTATCAGAGATCAGAGATAGGTTAATGGCTGAATGGCTGTTGTTTTAGCAGAGATGAGGGGGAGGGGGGAAGGTGGGGGAGGGGAGGGGAGGTGGGTAGCCTATGTCCGTCACGGATGGGTCTTCTACACGGAACACCCTGACTCCGGGCTCGTTCAAGCTTGGTTTCCGAGTCTATCGCGAACAGACAAACAGACTGACAGACAAACAGACAGCGTTTTGACTTTTATTTATATAGATACGAAGCTGCTATTTAAAGACATTTGGTGAGGGACATCAGAAAGGGAAGCAAGGCGAGAACAGTGCACGCCTTCTTCTGTCACATACGTTTGGTACGAAAGCGATGCTAACCGATACGCCAGAGCAAGACTCAGGGAACATGAACTTTAACACTGGACGAGAGCATTGCGATGAAAATATTATAGTAGGGATCCGATTAGGCAACGATAGGGTCGTTCTTCGCGACGTTCGGTTCCCAACTCGATGGAGTAAATCGATGAATCAGCCGGTGTTGAGACCGGGCGAGCATGTTCCATTTGGAACCGCTTGAGGAGCGTTGTAATGTAGTCTTTTTGATTGATCCAGATGTTGTGGAAACGATCGACGCAGATTTGCAGACCAAGAAATACATTCAGAGGAGAGATTCTGATCTTGAATGATTTGGAAATGCTCTCAAGGAGCTCTGACAGAAGATTTTCCTGTGTCGCAAGTACAATGCAATCATCAACATAAATTGAAAGCAAAATGAGGGAAGATGAAGGTTCGTGGTGGTAAAGTAAGCACGGGTCAGCATTGGATCTGGTGAGACCCAGTTACGTGAGGACTTCTCTGAATTTTGAATGAAATGATCTGGGACTTTGTTTGAGACCATAGAGAGATTTATGCAGTTTGCATACGCGATTTGTTCCGTCGGAAAAACCAACTGGTTGATTGCAATATAGTTCTCTGTCCAACTCACCATAGAGGAATGCGACAGAGATGTCAAACTGTTTCGAGAACATTTTTTTTGCAGCGCAGAGGGACAGCATAAATCTCAAAGTGTCCCATCGCGCAACAGGCGCAAATAATTCGCCGAAATCGATTTCCGGGACCCGACCGCAGCCCCTCACAGCGAGTCGAGCTCGGAATCTATCTCTTTCAAGCTCCTTCTGAGGTCGGTATCTGGAGACCCATCGGACCGGGATTGGCTTTTTATCTTTTGGCCTTTCAACCAGAGTCCCTACCTCATGAGCCCTCATTGACTCTAGCTCCGACTTCATCGATCGATGCCATTCTTTGGCGAAAGTAGAAGCCATCGCTTCTTTGTAGTTACTGGGTTCAAAGATTTCTGTGAGGGCGGTCTCATAACGGGTCGGGCGTTTGAGATCCGAGCCGGCTCGAAGAGTTCTCTGGAGTGGGGAAGGAGGGCGATTCTGATCTTCGTCAGAATCACCTGCCATTGAGCCGTCATGATTTGTAACGGAGAATCAGCGCGTTCATCTAGAGGTTCCACGATTGTGGTTTCCTGATCAGTGGGGGGTTTCATCAACGTTTGTTTGCTCTAGGAGGAAGTCTGAGTCGTCAGTGCCGGTCATGCGGCACGGAAGCGTTTCAGAGTTAGAAAACGTACATTTTTCGAAAACCAGTGTTTATTAAGCTTGGGTATCCAAATCCGGAAGCCATCAAGACGACCTGCGTAACCCACGAGAATTCCATAGAGGGCTTTCTGTTGCCATTTATCTATGGATGGTCTATGATCATAGACATAGCACGGAGTTCCAAAAGGGTGCAGATTGGTTATGTTCGGGGGCACTTTGTAAATCGTTTCAGAGGACGATGTCCCCGTCGACGGGCATACATTCGTGATACTCAATAGGTGCGTTGCGCGAATACATGCTTCACCCCAAAAAGATTTGTTTAGGCCGGCTGCAATCGTCATCGTTCTGGCTAACTTACTTAGTTATGGTCTGGTTATTTCTTTCAGCAAGACCATTGATTTCATGGGCACAGGGATGACTGCTCAAGTGCTCTGCCCCTATTTCTGTTAAGATGGAAACGTCGAAGGTCTGGTTCAGGCACACACTAGCTCTAGACGGAATACAATCAGAGGTACAAGGGTGAGACCACAGCAGTGACCACAGTGAGTTTATTGTACGGAACTGGGGTTTATATAGGTAGTGGGGGTGACGCTAGTTCACCCTCTCTCAGATGACTCAGATAGGCATGCAATCGCTAAGAAAGCGGGTAGGCTCGTGCCAGAGAGCAGGGGAGACATCGTGGGTACGCAATCGATGTCGCGCTCCCACGGCCATCACATGACTCACAATCAAATGAGTCATGGCTCATAGGAGACCTGAGGGGTGACTATTCTCAGATTCTAGTCTCAACACTCTCCCTTATAGTCAACTCCGAAGGTCAGAAAGAGTTCCAAACACGGAGTCTGACTGGAGTTTCGAAGTCTTGATCTCCATGTATGTATGTAGCGTCAGGTAGTTGCCATCCAGTAATGAGTCTGCATTCTGAGCGGGTCCGGTTGAGCATTCTCAAGGGAATGCAGTGTAGTTTTGATGGGATTTGTCCACTAGCTCTGGTCCAGACTGAAACTCACTGAGACAATAACGCCACGGCGATCACGGCTAAATGAATAGACGTGGTTCACACACTCGCGTAACTGCTCCTACCTAGTCTACGCTTCGTTTATTATTTATATACTTGTATGGAAAGGGTTACAGATTCGTATTCTAGTTTAGCATTACTATTCGGTCGTTGTACCCCGTATGACGACCGAAGCTTCTTTATCCTAGAATGTGGGTCAGTCGTAAACTGGAATCGCGAGGCAAGATGCGGATACTCACGTGCTTATTTTTCATCAATCCTCCCTTATCCAAATCTGTCTCACGATGTGGATTAGTACTCTGGTTACTTGGTGATTAAATTTCAAAATCTCTCAATCAAACCATGTAACTTTTATTGCCAACTAGCCGGCCTTCGGCCGACTACGCTGGCCGGCCTACGGCCGGTCTCCTGCTCCCCTCGCTGACCGGCCTCCGGCCGGCCGCTCTTGCTGTATGGCAGCAATGTTGTATGTCGCATCGGGAGAGAAGGATTTTGCGGAAGATGAAGAAGAAAGTTAATTTTGTGAAGAGAATTTTTATTTTTATTCGAGGGCTCTTGGATAAACAACGTTCCGTGTTTCGCCGTTTGGCGCGAAGATGAACAAATCAGATGGTCTGCCGACGCGCGAACAGGCTACATAAGGTTGACCATGTGAGAAGCAAGAATTTTCCAAATTGAGTCCACAGACCTGCAGTGTTTGCCCCTGTGCCTTGCTTATAGTCATAGCGAAAGCAGGTCGTATCGGAAACTGCAAACGTTTAAATTCGAACGGCATCTCCACGGGTATCATGGGAATCCGAGGCAGCAATACGTTCTCGCCTCTAAATTTACCGGTCAGAATCGTAGCCTCTATGACGTTGTTCATCATGGTCTTGATTGCAAGTCTTGTGCCATTGCACAATCGTGGGGGGATTTAAATTGCGCAATAGAATGATCGGCACTCCTTTTTTCAGGGACAAATTATGCGGTGGCAAACCTGGCAGATCTAATGAATTTAGAAACTCAGTGGGATAATTTACAACTTCATCTTGGTTCATCACTGTGTCAATGGATCTATAAGTGGTCGTTTCGCCGGGAATCGCGTTCTGGATCACAGAATTCAGAGAATTAACATCGGAGTTTTTTGCCGCCAATATTGCACGCGCGCTCAGCCATTCCAGATTCTTGAAGTTTTGTGAAATGCTTGGGAAAACCTTATCCACTAAGTCAGTTTTGGATGAAACCATTGAGCAGAAGTTTCTCGGGAATCTTATGACAGATGAGAAAGGCGTGTCAGAGTGTATCCTTCCATCTCCAATGTCCAATAACTGCTTCGCGAAGATCCCAGCAGACGCATCATTTTGAAGCTGTACGCGCATGTTGGTCTTCAGTGTTAACTCACTCACTTGCCGCCATAATACCGATGCTTTGAGGCAGGCATTGAGCTCGTCAGCCGGCGTGGAGCGCGGTATCACTGGCAGAGTTTGTCGAAAGTCTCCAGACAGCAGAATCAGTGCTCCTCCGAACGGGTTGTTGTTTGCTCTGAAATCTCTAAGTGTGCGGTCGAGGGCCTCCAGAGCTCTCTTGTGAGACATCGTGCATTCATCCCAGATGATCAGCTCACATGATCTGAGCACTGTCGCCATTCCAGAGTTTTTACTGATATTGCAGATTGGCGTGTCAATAGTATGCAAATTCAGGGGCAATTTCAGAGCTGAGTGTGCCGTGCGTCCACCGTCTAATAAGGTCGCTGCGATACCGGAAGATGCGATTGCTAACGCCGTTTTCCCTTTTGATCGTATTGTGGCCAGAATGAGAGAGATCAGGGAAGTTTCACCTGTGCCACCGGGAGCATCCAAAAAGTACAATCCACCAGTTGTGAATCTTATGGCTCGCATTATCATGTCATAGACAGCGCGCTGCTCAGGGATCAATCTCGGCAGATTAATTTCGACGAACTGACTCAAATCATCAGTATTGAAGTCCATTTCACGGTGCAGATCGCGATCATAATTGTCAGCAATGGACCCTGATGGAGGTTGGAGATTGTTAGCGATCGCCAAGCACATGTCCTCGATCAGGATCACGGCTTCATTATACATAGCAAGGGTGAACTGTAAGTCTGGGTTGTTAGTCATCCTTCGCGCACGATGAAGAATGTCCTCACTTAGAGAATCCTTGAAATGCTCCCAGAGATCTTTAGGATTCGATGGTGAACATGTTGTCAGTATGATCGCAAACAGTATGCGAATTTGAGTGGGTTGAGCAGTGGCGGTTGCATCCGCGAGCCCAATGCTCGTCGTTTTCGAGGAGATTCAGTCGCTGGCAAGCGTTTCGATAAGTTGCACACAGTACACCATCGAAAGTTCTCAGCTCTTCGAAGGACTTTGGTCCCCGAACATTGACTAATAGCAAACGCAAAAAGAAACATTCCTGATTGTTTGCGTGGACCGTATACAGACGACCCAAAGCATCGGAAGAATATAGATCTGAGATCCCAAGAACGGGTGTGCCTTTTTTGCGACGCTGGAATTTCCTCGATGATGGATTCCATGTGAAGTATTTCGGCACTTCAGAATAGAGCAGCGTCCTCGCGAATGGATCATCTCTGCACAATGCGAAAAAGGCGGTTAGGGTGGTTTGTGGCGGTGACAATGCTTGAGCTTGCAGATTCTGAGTTGTAAAATAAACGCGTTGTCCATTCTCGAGGTGCACTGCTAGGTGAACTACAGTCGGATGACGTTCGTGGATCGGAAATGAGAAGATCCGCCAGATGGCTTCTTGACTGCAAACGTAACGTCCCAATTGGTATCGATCGAGCTCATCAATTGGTTCGGAGTCGCTTCTTAGTTCTAGAACGGTCATGTCGCTACCCTTGTTCACGTATTTGCAAATGTACTTGATCGATTTGACTGAGTTGCAGTACTCGACATTGATGTGCGCCTTGAAAGTTTTCGAAAGCAACGGAGAATAGGGTACGATCCAGCGGCTATCGATGCGAACCGGCCCATTGCGAATCCTCAGAATTGCGAGTTTGCCACCATCTTCAGGGGAACGTCGGCGATATAGCGGGTATCCATCGTTTCCTGTTATAGTTTCGGCATGTAGGTTTCTTGGATAACGTTTGGTGCACTTCCCATCTCTCATGCAAGGTGAAGTATCGTTTTCAACACCGCAAGGACCATGGATCAGGTTCTTGGTGACGATTTCAAACAAATCCGGATCGATGTTGACGTCCGGGATTTCAGCCGAGATGATTTCGTCGATTTTGTCGGGCGTTATTTTGCTGAACAGCCAAATCAATATATGAGCGTGCGGCAAACCTCGTTTCTGCCATTCGATGGAGCACATCCAGCAACGCGTTTCGCCGAAAACTTCCTACTTGACAATGAAATCCATCAGAGATTTCAACTTTTGTCTGAACACGCGAGCCACGATGCCGGGACGATCGGAAGACGACTGTCCGGGCATTAGGAGTTCTTTGATCTCGCTCCAAGTTGGGTTGCCAGTGAACGTGATGAATAAATCTGGACGGCCGTATGCTCGGACATACGTCATTGCGTCTTGCGCGCATTCATGCATGTGCCGTAGACTCCCTGTGAATGTCGCGGGTAAGATAACCATTCTCCCCAAGTTGTTGGCATTCAAGTTCGCGTCAGCAGCAACAGCATCACGGAGATGGATATACTGCTCGGAACGTAACTTGGTTTGATTGAGGCGGATGAAGAGTAACCTCTCAGACTCGATCTTCACGTACATGTCGACGGCATATTGATGGAACAATTGCCGGCACTTCAGGATATGGTTCTCGGCGTTGTCTCGAACCATCAATCGATAGGCATAGTAGTTCATAGCACTAACTTTTTTTTCCTCGACTTCCTCCCTTGTCTGGGGATTTCTCATCATCATGCCGGAATGATATCCGTCTTCGCCTTCCCAGAAGAGAATCGGATACTGTAGAGCGTCATAGGAGCGATGCGTTTCTGAGATACGGTTGAGGCTACCATCATCTCGACGTCGGATGATAATGTCACGGCGGTCGAACTCCTGTTGACCAATCACAACAATCGCCACCTCATCTATAGTTGGAGCGTTATATCGTCTTTTATGCTCACCGGTGGGAGTTTTGTCAGCTCGGAACGCCTCCTGAACGCATTTCCTCAATTGAAAAAAGCAATCGAAACATTCATCAAAAACTCAAGTGTCAGAAGGAAAAACTTCAGAGCCTCAATGATCACAGTCTGAAACTTATCATCGAAAATCATGCTCGCCTAGTCAATCGCGTCTCCGCACTTGACAAAACGGTGGCTGAGAACTTAGCCTGCCTAGTATCCGAGATTGAAAAGATCCTCCATCTTATCAATCTGGATATGACGAATCGGACCAACGACCTACAGCGGTCCAACGAACGCTCTTAGCAGTTCGAGAAGGACATAACGGTCCTGGAAACTCAAACAACATTCTTCAATCAGCAATATCGAACTCTGCTCTCCCGTGTGGAGTCTTTGTCAGTGCGGGGCTGCAATGATGCTTCTCCAGTTCGACTCAATATCGAGCCATGCTCTCCCAGTCCGCGGTCCCTCGATCAACCTCCCCGATCAGAACGAGCTCAGAGCGTTCTGGACCAGGTTGAACAGCTGATAGAAGAAATCAACGAAAATCGGCGAGCTGGGAACACTCCATTCATGGATCGCGTCACTATCTTCAACTGGCGTTTCTTTGACTTTATCAAGAATCGGAAGAAGACCTTCGCTGCAATTCTTGTGCTACTCGTTCTTCGAACGTATTCATTTTCCCATTATTGATCATGTCATGACTTACCGAATTTCTTTTCAATTCATTTCATCGTTGCTTTTATTCTTTATAGTTGGGCTCGCAATCGGGTTTTCAATAAGCTTCCTGAGCCGCGACGACGTGACCCTCAGAGCCTCAACTCAACCGTCGATTCCGGCATCAAAAGCCGTTGAATATTCCGAATCGATCGTTCCAACGCTGCCACCGAGAACAGCAGACCCTCCAGCATCTTCTACTGTAACTGATTGTGAGACCAAAATCCAACGGAAATACCGGAAAGTTGATCTCAGCAACTACAGATGCGCAAGGCACAGGATCGGGTGATCATGTGAGGAGAAACATGATCCCACCAACTGCGTCATCGTTCCCGGATCCAGAATACGTTCCAACCTAGTCAAATGTGACACAGGTTCATTCGCAGTAACGACCGGACTATGCCCCCCTTCGCACTCCAGTCTGCGAGTATCTACAGGGTGATCAGGCTAAATTGAGACTTTTTCTACTTGATTGTTCTGAGAGCTCCAGCTAAAGGACAACAAATCGCAGATCCGAGATACATCATGGGTGTGATCCACCCGCCATATACTAGATGAACTTTATTCGATGTAACCACCATTATCTGCTAACACGGCTTGGAGCCGAGGTCGGAAGGCATCACAAGCTTTTTTCAAACCATCCTTCTTGAGTTGTCGAAACGCCAGCTCGATGGCGAGCCGTAGGGAATCGGTGTTGGCATGGGGGGGACTTGTTGGACTGTGACTCAATCACGCTCCATACATAGTAGTCCAACGGATTTAAATCGGGGCTGTTGGGAGGCCAGAACTGCTTCGGCCAGAACATGCTGACATGTGTCGAAAGCCATTCTTGAACTTCTCTGCTGCCATGCGCCGGCGCTCCGTCTTGTTGAAAGACGTATGGCTTTCCTTTGCTCACTCCGTCCATCCAGGGCTTCACCACAGTCTTCAAGACTCTCAGGTAGACTTCCCGGTTGACTGTTTCGCCCTTTGCAAAGAAATGAGGTGGCATTGTGTGTCCTTCGCTGGAGACAACCGCTAGCACATGAACGTTCGCAGGGAACTTCGTTCTCCGAATGATGCAACAGTCTCCGGGATCTGTAACATGACATCGATGATTTTGACGATTGACTTTGGCATCCACGCAAAAGATTTTCTCGTCTGAGAAGAAACGGATACGTCCAGCCGCCTCCTTCTTGAGAGAGCTCAGTAGTTTCCGACACCGTTCCATCCTCGACACTTTGTTGGCTTCGGAGAGCATCTGGCGAACTTTCGGCCGGTATGTCTTACACTTCAGGTCCTGGTGCACCACTGAGCTCACTGAGCCGAAGCTCAGGTTGAATTCCGCAGCCAGCTTCCTGAATGACACATGATGATCCTCATGAAGACGATCATGGATAGCTTCGATCACTTCTGGGTCCGTTTTGTTCGCAGCCGTTGGTGTTTCTTCCGTTCGCCAGTTACAGAATTACTCTCGCAGTGAGCAACTTGCTTCACAACTCGGTACACCGTCGCTTTTGGCAACTTCAAGCGTCTCACAATGTCAGCAGGTTTTTGTCCCGCGCGAAGTGCAATCAAGATACTTTGCCTTCGATCGCGTTCCGACCAACCAGTGCTATCGCCCGCCATGGTTGTGTTATGTTTTCGTTCACCATGAGTGCCCTCATAAACCGTCTGGACGCCATTTGGATGGATGCATTCCTTTATCGACCGCATTCTGTTGAGAATTCAGCGCGTGGAGTAGAGACTTCATCAGAGTCTGTTTGCTCTACTATTCGCTCAACGTCCGCGCAAGATGCTTCTGTTGTAGAGATATCTCTTGGCAAGATGGTTTGTGAGGAACAATCTTTTTTTCATGTTTGCACGGATTCAACGAGCAGTTGGTGTATCATGGCTCCTATGATGCCTAGTTCCTTTTTGATCCGTGTTGCCCCCGTCAGAGTTCCAATGACTTTTACATCCGGTGCCAATCGTATGAAGTTCACACAGAAGTGTGATTCTTATCATGTTGTGAAGATAGTCACGTGAGCGGTCATAGGACTCTTGTGTTATGTATTCATTAAGCTCAATATATTAGCGATGATTTTGGGATAAATTGAGTTTTCACTGTTTGTATTCAGAGTCGTTAACGCTTCACAGCGCACTCCATACTCGCTCTCTCCCTCTCGATGTGCGAGCCAGCTTCGTTGGTAGCACAGCGTCAATTGCAGAGCGCTGCAAGCGCTGTTGGCGCTGTGAGTTATCTAAATTAGTCAATCTGCGGGATCTCAGTTCTACCAACTTGTCGTTTCCGTTCTTTCTTCTTGACTGGACTTTTGAATTTCCCTTTTTCTTTGGGAGCTTATTGACGTTATTCATCTAAAATTGCCTTATTATCTGAGCTTCTGCATCTGATTTCTGTTCACTCACTACTTGTAGACTCCTGGGTGTTTTGCTCCTTCTGTTGTTCAGTGCTTCCTTTTTCGTTGCAGATGCTTGAGTAGATATTTCCGTATCGTTTTCGGTGGGGTCCCGCGATGGCTTCGTTTCTTGGTTTGATTCTTCTTGCATCGGCTGTCTCGTTTTTTCTTTGCTGTCTTCTTTCTTCGTCTTCTTTTTTTCTTCTTATCTTCGCTGTTCTTGGTTTCTGTTCACTTTTACCGTTTTTCGTAGCTCCAGAATTTTTCGTCCCGTCGCTCGTTCGTTCCTTCACCCATACGAACATATTTGTGGATCTCTTGCTTGTTTCTGGGTTGAGATGGTCTGTTCCATGCACGTCTCTCTGTGAGCTCCGTTCTTTTCTGAAATCTTTGTTGCCTGTTATTCTTCGATTTTCCTTTGTGAATCGGTCAAACCTTTGATTTCACTCCTCATTGTGTTGCCGTGAAATCCTGTTCTCTTGATTTTCTTTTCTCGGTTTGTTCATTGGAGAGTCTCTTCATTCCGTTTCGCTTCTCATTTCGGGTATTCAGGGCTTTTTCTTCCTGATTGGCTTCCTGAAATCTTCATTGTTGATTATCGTTTTCTCGCTTCATGTCGAGTCGTATGTTCTAGCTCTTTTGACTTTCAAATCTGAATCATCAAGCAAATATTTCAGATGGTTTGATTGGTCAAGCCCCCAATCTTGTTGTGTGTTCCTTCTGGACTGGCCGTTTCTGTTTCTTGAGCTTCATTGAGCTCATCTTGCATGATTGCTGCACATCCTTCTTCTCCTGGCTAAGGTCCTTCCGTCGCCATCTCCTTCCGTGATGTATCTTCATGCTGTAGAAGTCCGTTGACCTGTTATTCATCTGTAAATCTTAGGGTTCTTCTTATGAATTTTTCTCTTTTGTCGTTTTCCATTTCTTTCTCGGAGTTATTTCGTTGATACCCTTGCGCAAGGTTTCTCCGTGATTCTTTCCGGGATTCGGTTTCGATGAGTCCGGTTGTCCTTTGTTGGTCTCATCGATCCGTCTCCTTTGAGTTCCTGTTTCTTCTGGTTCATTTTCTCTCATGAACTTCTGTTTCTCCTGGCTTGCAAGCGATACCCTAACCAGCTGCTGGCTTTAAAGGTTGAGCTTCTTAGACACAAAGTCTACTTCCATTTCCGCTGACCGTAGCAGCTTTGGTAGTGGAAATGGGTAGCGTCCGGCTGTCGTCTCTTCATCCTGTAGTCTGGCCAGACCTTAATTCAGCCTTTCGATTGGTCACGAGATAACACTTGGATTTCATGAATGAACATATTTCCTTGTTATCAAGTGAGCGATCGCACTCCACGACTCGTTCCGTCCGTTAGTTCATAATTTCACAGTGATCAGTTGCTTCATTAGAAACCAAGGAATTTGTCGGAGTAATGACGCTTTGCTCACCTCAGGTAATTTCGATGCGGATCTTCTCTCTCGTTGAGCTAGTCGTTGATTCCCTTTTTCTTCAGCTGATGTTGTTTTTCTATAACCGTCATTCTTCCGTGTTCTCTTCTGTGACACTTCCCCACGTTTCTTGTTGGTTTCGGCGCGATCACTTGAGTATCTTCAAAGCCGAGATACGTTTCTCTCGTATCGAGCAGTCGTGGAGCCTTTCTGAAGAAAAGTTGTTACATCGACGCCGTTCTTGTTTATTTCGGCTCCAGCATCCTTCTCTGGGCGTGCGGCGTCTCCCCGTTTGGCAGTTCTCCACTTTCGGTTGTCTCCGGCGTTCCTTTTTTGTTGTTGCAGAATTCTTTCCGGACTAATTGCTGATTAAGGCTGTGCTGGAAATTCTCATTCTTATTGAGTATTTTTCGGAGAATGAGATGCCTTACGATGACGTTAATCGAACTCGATGTGGTAGCCGTTCGGTTTCGTTCTGGTGAAACTGATTTTACGTTACGTGTGATGGTAGGATTCGCATTCCCGGAAAGTGTTGCGTTGACGTAGTTACCCTTCTGAGCTGCGCGTTGACCTTGCTCCGCTCGCTGAAGCTGACGCTGTAGATGCTGCTGGTATACGTGGCTGGATTTCAGTCGGCTACAAGGTAACTCTTTTATCGTCGATCCCGGGTTGCATTCTTTGCTCCTTCGCTTTAAGTGATTCGTTCTTCCGACCGTCTGGTTAACTGGTGTTACACGTACTACTGAACATTCCTTCACTGATACACCGAAGCTCTGCTGGTTCTTTCACGTTGCTGTTTCAAGATGTTCAGCGGGGATGCATTTCTTTCGTCTCTCGTTGGTTCTCGCGGGGTTGACGTTCTTATGGTTGAAATATTCAAAATGTCCTCCTCTAGATAAATGGTTCTTGTTGACTAACCTCCTCGTTCGTGTTCAGCTCTTGATCTGGGTCCAGAGTGCACTTCCGTGTTGATTGCTGGATCGCGAAGTCACTTGTGGTTCTTGCCGTCCTGTGTGGTTGATTTCTCGATCGTGGTTTGGAGTTGAAGTCTCGCTCAGGGATGACACTCGTTTTCCATCTTTCGATTCCTTCTCATGTCATCAGGTAGATATGGCGTTCCACGACTTACTGCTGATTCGGGCAGTTGTTTCTTCTTCACTACACGACAGGGATCCTCCTCAGTTAAGATTTGGATCCCTGTGTGGGCCACCATGTTGGAAATTGAGGAGGCTACGACGAGGGGCTTGAAGGCTAGTCAACTAGAGGATCGTAACGACACACTTTCGCGTTGGGGTTACATGGCCGAGTGTCGATGCTTTCGCACCGACTGCCTTTTATTCAGTTCTGACACTTTAGTATTTTCTCTCTCTCTGGTGGCGCGATATTCAGCGTCACACGTATGTAGCCATGAACTACTTCAGTACAAACAGTTGTTACTATTCTATCTGAATATTGAGCTGGCTGAAACACTATTCTCAACACATTCCACTTTCATTGTGAAAACACCCATGATTCGATCGCAGATTCATGAGGCTTGATCTCATCGATCTCACATTTCGAAAGATACTCTCTCTGAATAGCCTTTGTGGGAAAGGTTACGGGCATCATTTAAATCGACTGCCATGAGTTTCTCACTCATCCTATCATTCCCATTCAATTCGTCTATCTCGCTTTTAATTCGTATCAACATGCCTCGTGTATCTCCCTGTACTGGTCTCTGTGCTATGGTTTTGACTGCGTTAGCCTTGATGTTCGGAGCTCTGAGCATTCTGTTCTTCCAACATTTCTCAGAACTCTCATCGAACACCTCAAACCAAGCGTTTTCGAATGCATCGGTTGATCACTTTCAATCAGACACGCATTCTCCGTCTCAGAGTCAAATTCAACCTTCTTTTACTCAATTATTTATCCTCCCTCGCTTCAAACTCGTTCCCTGAGTTTGCGTCGTCAGTGTTCTCATCTCACACTGAATCATCTGGTATGTCAAGCGCTCATTTAAGCAATGCTTCGCTGTCTTACGCGATCCTCCCTATCCAAATATTTTTCCCTTGATCATCCTGTGCTATTTTTTTTAGTATCTCTCATTTCTCTAGTATTTTCGAAGAATCCTATCATGCCAAGGCTGTCTATGTTTCTTACTCGGATTCTTTAATTGCTGCATCGAAGTCTTCTATCTTTGCTGCTTCTACGATTTGCCGTTCCGTTCATAACCTCTCTTTGCTTCGATCTTCATTGCTTGTCTTCGAATCCACTTCTCCGTATGAGCCCTGCCTCCAAACAGATTGTGATGCTGATAAAGTTAGGTCAATCACTAATCCGGCACAAAGGGTACAGCCGGATAGGGGGGTGTTCTGGGCCACGTCCAAATGGCACGCGAAGAAGATCTAAGAAGAAGACGTACCCCCGAAGAGAACCGGAATCTTAAAACGTCGATTGTGCGAAAACGAGATGAGCTAGAGAGTCGCGCTTTGTCGCATTGGAAAGCTGGCAAAAGCAGCTACAAAACATGTCGCTGGAATCGCCCCGCCGCATTTGTTTCTATGCTTAAAAACGCGGAATCACGATCTTCCGCGACTTCCCGTTGGTAAACCCTCTCATTCACGATAAAACCACTCGAGACGAATTTTCTCGACATACTTGCTTCCCAACGAATGTGATCGCATCGATTCGGTTTGCAACTAGGTTGGTTATGAAAAGTATTTGAGGTTTTTCCACCGCAGACCCTCAATCTGCGGGCTATCAGCCTACAAGCATGCATCACCCATCGATCCCCCAATGGAGAACCACCATCGCTCTCTTCATCGTTGTCGTCTTCCGAAGAGATGCTGACAGGGCCGGATTTACCATTAGGCAGTTTAGACTAGAGCCTAGGGCGGCACATCGACAGGGGCGGCAAATCTGACTCCAGATGAAGAGGTGATAAAAAGATTTTGTCATATGAAATTCAGACGCATAGTGCGAATTGAGCAGCGCCCAATGGAGCCTCAGGAAAATCTGAATGCCCAAATTTCATAACGCGATGAGATTATTGATTCTGGACCTGCCACGTGGGGCGGCAGTTTTTTCTCAGACACGGGGCGGCAAATTTCCCCCAGCCTAGGGGCGGCGATTTCTTAAATCCGGCCCTGGATGCTGATCAATACTGCGATACTGAGCTCGCTTTTCAAGCGTCATCAATCGAGTTGCAGTTGACTTCGATCCACGGTCGCCGGACTGCGTTCCAGCTCTTCGCTTTGATCTCATCTCCCAGAGACTTGTGGATTTAGCTCATCTCTCTCATGCGCATCACCACTTCGTCAAACATACTCTGGTCGGACATCAGACGCTTCCCGAAGCGGTTGTTCAAGTAGCCTGCGATCCGGAGCATCGTTCCGATTCTCGGCAGCAAGTTACTGTCGACTCTATGGTCGAAAATGGCCGCGGCGCGGCGGCCATCGCTTGATCAGCATCTCTTCGGAAGACGACAACGATGAAGAGAGCGGTGGTGGTTATCCATTGGGGGATCGATCGGTAATGCATGCTTGTAGGCTGATAGCCCGCAGATTGATGTTCTGCGGTGGAAAAACCTCGAATACTTTTCATAACCAACCTAGTTGCAAACCGAATCGATGCGATCACATTCGTAGGGAAGCGAGGATGTCGAGAAAATTCGCCTCGAGTGGTTTTATCGTGGTTGAGAGGGTTTACCGACGGGAAGTCGCGGAAGATGGTGATTCTGCGTTTTTAAGCATAGAAACAAATGCGGCGGGGCGATTCCAGCGACATGTTTTGTAGCTGCTTTTGCCAGCTTTCCAATGCGACAAAGCGCGACTCTCTAGCTCATCTCGTTTTCGCACAATCGACGTTTTAAGATTCCGGTTCTCTTCGGGGGTACGTCTTCTTCTTGGATCTTCTTCGCGTGCCATTTGGACTTGAGCGGCGATTCAGATGATCTGAGTGTGTATGTGTGCTCCCCATGAGGGGGGCTTCTTGCCACCACATCCAATTTTGGAATCGGAGTCGTGGCCCAGAACACCCCCCTATCCGGCTGTACCCTTTTTATGCGAAGTCACCTATAGACTTTGTTGCCATTTCTGCGATGTAGACTTTAAACTGTTCCGAACTGATAACAAACTCTTTGAAACTGGTTTCAACTGTCGCACACCGAAGAAATCCACTGTTATCAATGCTTCTGCTTTTGCCTTTTCCAGAAGTTTTACTATCAAGCCCTGTGCTTGGCGATGGTTAGATCACGACATGAGCCTTGATCAACCAACCCGAAGCGACCTCTAGTGGTAACTTCTTGATGGAGTTCCAGGCAACGCTCGAGGTGTACGTTCCAAACCGAAACGACCCCTCAACATCTGATTCTCGAGCGAGGATTGCATCATCATCTCTTGTGTCTCGATCAATTTCCTCGAGTGTATTTAGTGCAACTCCTGTGATTTTTCCATCGCGGTCAAGCAGTTTTGTCGTTGGAATTCATCAGACACGATATCCACGGGCATCCGCGAATCGTTCTTCGAGTTCCTCTTCTTCTCATTCCGTGACAAGTACATCGCAAAGGGTATAGTGAGATAAGGGGCGATTCTCGGCTAGAGCTAGAATTTCGGATTGCGTTGGTGGTGATGATTAGGCTCTGCAAATAACCGCATTTTCAGAACCGCGGTTGGCGGTTAACCGATAACCGCGGGTTCATAACCGCGGTTATAACCGCGAATAACCGCCATCAATTAAAAAAGTATTTCCGGCTGAAGCCGTGTGATTCTGAATCGATTTCCATGACTATCGATTCGAGGACAAGGTGTAACCTACGACAGATGCACGGTTCCCCCGAAATTCTGCCCTTTGGATATTTCGGAGACAGAACTAGACTGTCGATCCAGGTTCGGTCACCTTGTCTCGTGATACGGGCAGAGGACTGGACTCATCTATATTATGCTGCTTTGCCAGATGTACTATGAGTGAGCTCGTTGTTCTGTTCCACTGTAAGATCTGAGGAACGCAATTCCCGGTCCTAGCGACGACGAGGGTGTTCCTCATCTAAACAAGCGTGAACCATTACCGAAAACTCTGACTGAGGCTGAGTTACCCGCGGGTTCGAGCCCGCGATACGATTTTCATTGGATTCAGAAGGTGGGTGACTGCGGGAAACTTACAGTAAGGCAAGAAATGGGTTTCGCTCTCTTGTCACCTACTTTGAACCAAAACCAGACCCAGCTCTTTGGGTTGCGCACTGTGTGAAAATTGGACATTTCCCACTCACTCCTTTTCTAGACTTAGATTCAAGCAGGGATCATTTATTAGCTCTTATGAGCGCTAAGCACACCACGAGGACCGTGGCTAATAAAGTCGCCAGTTCACCTGTTTACATTGTGCAATGAAGAATAGTAAAGTGGTGCAAACTGCTCCCGCAGTCTACATCCTGGAAACGGAGAACAACGGAAGAGTTCATTCTCTAACTGCGTCGAGTTAATATTTTCCGATGTCGAGTTACCAGCCTCAGGGAATACCACGAATCGAATTCAGTGTTTCATAAATTTTGTGAGATTGTTCGCGCCTGCATAGGTTCTGTAGACAAGGTTGATTTTCAACCTCGAGCTGCCCTGGCAAATGTGATGGAAACCTTGCGGTTATTTGCGGTTATAACCGCAATTTCTTTGCGGTTATGTGCGGTTAATAACCGCAATTGCTCTGCGGTTATTGCGGTTATGTAACCGCGGTTAATAACCGCTGCAGAGCCTAGTGATGATCCCCTCTCCTAGTGAATCATTTTGGTTCTCATCAGAAGAACGACACGTTTCGGACTTGAGGTCCATGTTCAATCATATCAGGGAACTGAATCGTTCATTTATCTTTCCGAGCATGAAGAAATCAGAAAATCATGTAATAACTATGGATTGTTTACTTCAAGATAATAAACCTGAGATTATCCGATACAATGAACTGATTTTTGCTCCCCATCAAGTACTGGACCTCACTGTTGGGTTTGAGTTTGGTGATGTCGGAGAGATTGGTACTCCTGCTGGATTTTCCGGATTCAAATTCAGTCTCTGATACTGACGTCTCCTCCATGTCTGGGCAATGCATCTTACCAAACTTGATCCTCCGTAAATTATCAAGATTGTCGTGAGGACTGCTGCATAGATTCGTAAAAATGACGATCCCGTCATCGGCGTCGGTCGAGGAGTGGATGGAATTCTATGCTTATACGCATAATAATCGTCCCAACTTCCATTTCCTCCAAAAACCGCTCCATTTGCTACTAAGCATACAGTCTTGTCTGACGCTCTTTCCTTACAGTCTTCATCTCCTCCATGTCTGAGCAATGCATCTTACCAAACTTGATCCTCCGTAAATTATCAAGATTGTCGTGAGGACTGCTGCATAGATTCGTAAAAATGACGATCCCGTCATCGGAGTCGGTCGAGGAGTGGATGGAATTCTATGCTTATACGCATAATAATCGTCCCAACTTCCATTTCCTCCAAAAAACGCTCCACTTGCTACTAAGCATACAGTCTTGTCTGACGCTCTTTCCTTACAGTCTTCATCTAGAGATATACAGTCACAGGGGAAATATTCTATATTAATTTCTTGGATAGTACACGCGAGACGCTGGCGCTGACATAATGCGAGGCAATCATTCTGATACGTGAAGAACGCTGCCGTTCCTCTGATGCATTGAATCAGCATCACGATGATTATCGATTGCTTCACTTGAGAAACCTGCAAGTTTTCGTAATCTTTTGAACTTTTGCTCATTCAGGCTTTTCGTCCACATATTTCCGATGTTCAATTCACTGGTACAATGCGCAATTTTGCACTCACCATTTCGAAATTTTTCTCTCAACCGGAAATGCCTTGTGGCAATGTGACGTGACCTGCTCGAAACTTGGGATTCTGTCATTAGCTGCAAGCACGCAGCATTGTCGACATGAATCGTAGGGATGAGTGGATAGTTGATTTCTCGCATCAACTGAGCGATCCATACAACACTCTTTCCCGTTTCACTACAAGCAATGATTTCACTCTCCGCACTGGACTGGTCCCTTTCCTAGTTGAATCAGGGTTCCAGTGGTGGACTTCCGAGTGGTCTTGCATCCTCTCCGATCTGCGTCGCTATACGCAGTGATCAGAAACTTTTCGGTTCTTACGTATTCTGGCCCAAAATCTTCTTCAGCCGAGAGATATCGTAAGACTTTCAATCCAACACTCCACAAGTGTTTTGTTGGTTTATCCAAATATCGAGAGAGAGAGCCAATTGCATAGCTAATATCTCCTCTGCAAGCTATCGCTGCAAAGTTAAGAGATCCTAACAACTCGCGATAACTATGAGTCAGGTCTGGTTCTCCTTCGAATGCGTTTCTTGAGGTAGCATCAATCGGAACGGCTGCTGGTTTGCAATTTGTCATTCCAAATCTGTTCAGCATTCCTTTCACATACTTCGATTGATTTAACTGAATTCTGGTTCTATCCGCAGAGATATTTATCCTGAGTCCCAGGAAATACTCGAGTTTCCGAGATTTGAGCTCGAACGTTTTCTCGAGTTCTTTCATAAATTCTTCCAAAATTCTCTCATCTGATGCCCCTAGCATCGAATCATCAACATACGCTACGCAGGAAAAGCGTTTTGTTGTTCCGGCTGCATTTGAGATGGCCGCACTGAATGAGTCAGGAAGTGCCCAACGCGCTGCTGTCGTCAACCCGCCACCACCACCACCACCAGCAGTGGAGCGGCGATCGCGCGTCGGGAAGTCTGGTGCTCGGCTCATGTGGGCAGCAGTGATTGTCGTCTGCACTGCGTTAACCTCCGGTGTTGGTTACTTGGTTTTGTGCTCTACAGTGGATCATGTCGCGTCTCGTTGGTTTTTGTGCTCATGTTGTTCTTTTCTGTGCAGCGTTTGAGTTCCATCAATGGCAAACCGGCGGCTCTACGCTTGTTCTGGCGAGTGCAGTGTCGAGTCTCGGAATGGCGTCGGACTCTGTCACCAACACGCCGACATCCTCAACCACAAGCTCTACGGCAATATCGGTCGCGGTGGCAGTAGCAGATGGTACAGCCACGGTCAGCACTGCGGTGACATCCACGGCGTCACCAACCACGATGCCAGGACCGGCATCTTCAGGTCAGGAGACGGGCACGACATCCACGGTCACAGCGGCGTCGACGGGAGCGTCAGTGAGCGCAGGGACAAGCCCCACGATCCCGGCGTCCACGACAACAGCAGCGTCAGCGACAGCAGCACCAGCAGCCCCGGCAGCGGCAGCAACGTCAGCAGCATCCGCGGCAGCAGCAACCCCGGCAGCGGCAGTAACGACTCCAGCGGCACCAGTTATGTCGAGACCTCCCTCGTCCGTCGGAACGAACGAGGAGTCCGAGGCACGCACGTCGAGTAGCGGAGACGACCGGAAAGACTCTGTTGTGCTCCATCTTGTTGATTTTGTTTGTCGATCTCAAAATCAGGTCCTGAACTGTTGCAATCATGATCAGCAGGCCTGTGTTCGGGTGCATTCAAGTACGAAGCCCTCATCCGTGAAAGCTTCATTAGTTAGCTATGCCATTTTGGAGTTATGTGGGGGTTATCTTTACTATGTTCAGGTTGCACGAGCTTGATTATTGAGTGATTACATGAATAAATGTATGATTCGTGGTAACAGTATTGAACATCATTTAGTTAGGCAGTATTGTCGGCATCATATTCGTCATATGTTTCAAGTATGTCTTCATCACTCTCCCAGCTGTGCATTTCTCTGTAGCTGGGTGAATAAGTGGTTGGCATCAGACAGTTCAAATCCAGTTTCATTAGTTCGTTTGCTTGCCTCAGTCGGGCATTTTCTGTCTCTAGTTCTGTGTGCTTCTCTTGCATTTTCAATGGCTCGGTTCTTAATTCTGTGATTTCATTCGAATCACTGTTGACTTTCTGGACATGCTCTCTGTTTTCGATACACTCGGTTCTGTTGCAGGGCTGGGGAGGCCCGTTGAGTTCAATCGCTCTTGCTTTGTATGGAGCGCGTTTTGTTGCATCCATGTCCGGCCAATTCTCATCGGCGAATTTCTTTGCTTCGTCATTGTTCACAGTGAGATTGGCTCGGAGTTCCTGGACGTACACCCAGGAGGGTGTCCACTTGAATTTCTTTGTCCTTTCCATGTCGATTCCTGTGAAGCTACCAGGCAGCTTGTTGGCCGGGTGGTAGAGTTGTTAGTAGGTGTTTGTGGGGAAGGAGGGATGGGGTTCTGCAAGCGGATTTGGGTTCGGGTTAGGATTATATTTCTTGGGTTGTTGGCAGATAGGGGTTTGGTAAATCAAGGCGCGGGCCTTCACCAGGTGACATCGTACCCATGACGGCGGCGGCGTTCCCTCGCTGAACGTCAATGGACAGCTTTTGGAGCAGGAATTTCCCCGCTCTTGGGTTTCCTGTGGCCTCCTGTAGCAGTTGACCGACTGTTGTCAGTAAAAGTCTTGTCTCGGGGCCCGGCCCGCCCAGAGTTTCGAATGCTAGCGGTGCAACGATGTAGTTCGCGAGGAGGTCCCGGTATTTCTGGAGTTTTTGAGCTTCGGCTCTCGAACTCGCACTACCTGGGGTGAGATGGGTGGGTTTGGTATCATGTTGCTTTGATCTATAGTTGGACTTGGGTTTATGGGTTCATAACCTTGTTGGGTTCGATTGGATAACATGCACGAGAGTGCTACTGTCAAAATGACGACCTTGCCGGGCAGAACACCTCCCGTGGCAAGCGCCACATGCAAGACGCGAGTTTTCCTAGCGTCATCGGGTTGAGAGGGATGGTATTTTGTTTTGAATTTCAGCCAGATTTCTTCTCCACCAATGGGTGGTAGGTTTGGTCTGAGACAGACCGTGTTCGGATCTGCCTCGTTTTCGCAAGCAACTGCAGAAGGGGTACATCGTCGAAGAAAGTCACTATCCATGAAAGATATGACGCAACTCAAGTTCTGTGAGATACATGACGAGTCACAGTCCTCGTATGAGAAATAATTTTCTGTTGTCGTCATTGAGGCTATAGACATAGTCAGGAGATGACTAGTGTTGCCGTTCGGAACATGATTTGAGTCCCACGAGTCGTTTTAGATTTTGAAATACTCCAAGATTTGTTGGCTTTGTCAAAAGGTCTGCTTGTTGATCTTGTGTTCTTATGTATTTGTAGTCGATTTGTTTATTTTCATATGTTTCGCGAATGAAGATGTATCGCACATGGATGTGTTTGGTTCGACGGTGAAACCTTTGGTTTTGTATCAGTTCGAGAGCAGTTTTGTTGTCCCCGAAAATTGTCGGGGTGAGGTCGACTTTTAGTTCCGCAAAAAGCGTTTTAAGCCAGAGGGCAGATTTTGCTCCCTCTGTGACACTTATAAATTCAGACTCTGTTGTCGAGAGACTGACACTTCTCTGTTGTTGGCTTGACCAGAGAATTGGTCCACCATTCAGTTTGAACACCAAACCACTGACGCCACGGCGCGTTTCCTTGCAAGCCGCGTAATCTGCGTCGGTGTAAATTTCTAGGGTTTTAGTAGGTGTGGGATCTCCACCGCCGTTGTATACGATGGATAGATCGGTTGACCCCTGTAAGTAGCGCAGGCTTTTGAGTGCTGCGTTCCAGTGCTATTCGGTGTAGTTATCAAGTTATCGAGCCAGGTATCCTGTTATGAATGCGACATCCGGACGACTTCAGATTGACAAGAACATCAGACAACCTATGATTGCTCGGTAGGGTCTTTCCTCCTGTTTATGTGTTCTAGGTTCTAAACAGTAGATTCCGGAGTCTGCGGTGATTGAGAAAGGACGGCAGTTTTCCATCTCGAAACGCTTGAGAAGGTTCTTTATGTATTTCTCTTGGTGTAGACAGATGTTGTGGTGTTCGTCGACCGTTATTTGTAGTCCGAGAAACAATCCCACTGGTGAGATCGTTATTGTGAAATGTCGCTTGATGTTGTCGAGCATATCGTTGATCAAGCGATCGCTCGTGGCAGCGACAAAAACATCATCGACATAGACCAGGGCCGGGCAACCTTTTGCTTCGCGGAGCTACTCTGAGACAGGCCGGAGCTACCCTTTTCATAGCGCTTGCTGTAGGCCGGGGATGAATGATAACGGCAGCACTACAGTACTACGGTCGTTACATCGTATTCCGCGTAATCGGTCCACCGGATAATTGGCCCACCGGATAATTGGCCCACCGGATAATCGGTCCATCGTATAATCGGTCCACCCGAGGTTTTCCCCTTTTCTTGCCCAACCTCTGCAACCGCTCCTCGTCTGTCTTCCGGGACGCGTCGTCTCATCTACTTTGCACTTTCATTTCATTCAGAAAAAACGCGATCGTGGTCGATTCATGATTTCAATCAATTTAATGAGAGCCTTGTGACTGAATCTTTTCAACAATAGAGGTGTTATCAGGCTCGATTCGGGACAGAGCCAGTCGAAGACAGGCTTCAACATGTTCGTCGAGCAATGAGGATCGATGTTTTGATTTTATAATTTTCAAATACGAGAACGCTGACTCAGATAGATAGGTGGACCCGAAGCAGGATTGTACTTTTTGCGTCATCCTGATCAGGAGGGGATAAGATTCTCTCGGTACAAGCTTCCAGAAATGAGGGTCAGTGGAGCTGGCTTGTAAGCTCAAATGGCAACGCATGCTAATCATCTCATCCTCCACCGCTGTTCGATCGAATGCGAAAACATCTTCACACTTCTGTGCGAGCGATTCTATTTCCAAAGATCCATTGAATGGATTCAACGTGAACGCAACAAGATCGACGATTGTATCTAAATCTTGGAGTCGCCTCTCGAAATCGGCGAGAACGGCCGCTATCTCATCCTCATATTTCTCGGCGTCGATGACAACGGTTGGATTCTTCTGAACATGATCTTGGATGTTTGGGAAACGATCGTATTGCTGCAGTCGCATGTCTCTCATCATGAACGCCGCTTGCTTCTCGAAGGTCCGGATGCTGCTGATCATATCCGCGATCGTCTTGAACTTCCCTTGGAGCGATTTATTCAGGGAAGCGAGTTTTCCAGTGAAATCTGCTAGGAAGGCCAGGTCCGATTGCCAATCGAGGTCTTTTAACAGGCTGGAATCATCGCCTCTCTCGTCGAGAAAGACTATCACCTCTTCAAGTAGATCTCGGAACCGTTGCAAAAAAAGACTCCGGCTAAGCCACCTCACGTCGGCAAATAGGACAAGGTCTGGAGTGTCATCTCCGATTTGATCTCTGAAGTGTCGCCTCTGCAAGGACCTGCCACGAATGCTGTTCACTATTTTGAAGGCAACATCGATGACGCTCTTCGTATTCAATCTCTTGCAGGCCAGAACTTGCTGATGGATAAGGCAGTGATAGTTCAGGAACTTTGGAAAGTTCTGGTCCTTGCGACACAGGCCGATGAAACCTTTGTTGACTGCCAGCATGGCCGGAGCCCCATCAGTTGTTATTGAAGTCAGCTTATGCAGCGGCAACTGATTGGCATCGATGAAAGCTTTGAGTGAGTCATATATGTCCACCCCTCGAGTCTGTAACTTCAACGGAAGCATACACAACAGCTCTTCCGCTACACTAAAATTGTCGAACACAAGCCTCACAAATACCAGAACCTGAGCGGTGTCTGTGATGTCTGTTGACTCGTCCAACTGCATCGAGAACGCCGCACACTCATTAATGAGATTCAGAAGCTGGCTCCGAACGTCCGCGTCAAGGAGCTCGATACGACGGGTCACGGTTCGGCGTGAGAGCGGGAGCGCTTCACAAACCTCCTTGATTTCCTTCTTGTTCACAAAATTTTCGAAGAGAGTGTCGCAAAGTTCTATCAATGTCTCCTTGAAGAACTCGCCGTCAGAAAAAGGTTTGCTCCTCCTTGCGATTGAATGGGATACCAGTAGGGAAGCTAACGAGGTAGCGTTCTGGAGCTCTTGAGACACACAAATTGAACTCTGCTGCTGCGGATGCAGTTCTTTCAATCTGTTGAACTCGAGAAGTCTTTTCTCGCTTCCTAGTGGGAACTCCGATGCGAATTCTTTGTGCACTCTGTCGATGTGTCGCTTCAAATTGCTCAACTTCGGTTGCTTGAAAGAAACGTCGCAGATCAGGCAACTGTAGGAGTCTTCCGCGGGTACGATGAACAATTCGCGTGCCCATTCTTCGTGATACGTGTACGTCTTCTGCCGTTTTTCCGCACTCATACTTCTGCGCTACGATCAAGATTGAGAGAATGAATAAACTTCAATGACCGTGACTACATCGGTCATCATTATTGACCGAAGGAATCGAATCAAGGCTCCTCTTTCGAATTAAGAAAGGTTCATTCACCTTTGCTGAGATGATGTCCCTCACGAACGATTGTTTGTCAACGCCGATGCGTTCTGGTGACTAGAGATCCCCACCGAACGGGAAACAGTGAACATGTAATTCCGCGCCACTGACTTCCGGTGCGCCTCTACAGAGGGCGCCTTGGTCGCTTGGAGAGACGTCTGCTCTCGACGTCGATACGCTTTCATGTGCCACTCAAGACCAATTGAAGAGCCGAGAATCAAAACGTCACATCTCCATTTTTTTCAGAATCCGAGATTCTTGTGTAATACAGTAGATATGACTCATATCTACTATATTCCGCTACAATCTCAAATCCTGAAAAAAATGGAGATGTGACGTTTTGGTTCTCGGCTCTTCAATTACGAACCAAATAAGCGGATTCTACGGTATGCATTGAATCGTGTGAATCTGAGTCTTATTCATCAAGTCCGGGTGGGTGGACCGATTATCCGGTGGACTGATTATCCGGTGGACCGATTATCCGGTGGAGCGTCCGAGCGGATACTACGGTATGCAGCTGAATCGTATGAGTCTCTTCCTTGAAGTCCGGGTGGGTGGACCCATTATCCGGTGGACCCATTATCCGGTGGACCCATTATCCAGTGGACCCATTATCCGGTGGACCCATTATCCGGTGGACCCATTATCCGGTGGACCCATTATCCGGTGGACCCATTATCCGATGGACCGATTATCCGGTGGGCTGTTCGAGCGAATACTACGGTATGCTTCTGAATCTCGTGAGAGAAGCCGCCCGGAGCTACCGGTAGCTCCGGAGCTACCAAGATGGCGCCGTGCCTATAGTAGGGGCAATTGTCCGCCTGACTTCTTGTCAGATTTTGTTGCTGCAGAACCTCGGTGAGTTTTTTGTTGAAGTTTCTTGAACTTTGTTTTAGGCCGTATAGACTCTTGTGAAGTAGACATACACGATTCTTGTTGTCTTTGAAGCCATCCGGCTGATGAGTGACATATACATCTTCCTCTAGGTCGCTGTGTAGGAAAGCCGTTTAGATGTCAAATTGTTTCATCTTTAGACGGCACGCGGCACTTATTGAGAGCACAAGCCGCAGTGTATCATATCTAGCGACCGGGGAAAAGAGTTCTTGATAGTCAAGGCCTTCGATTTGGTCGAAGCCTCTGACCTCGAGGCGAGCACGATATCGATCGATTTCATTTGCCACATTTGTCTTTCTTTCGAATACCCAACGGCATGTCAATGCTCGTCTTCCTTTGGGCAGGTCAACTAAGGACCAAAGTCCATGTTTCCATTTCATGGAGGTCATTTCATCGTTCATGGCATCTAGCCATTGTTTTGCTTCTTTGGATGCCATGGCCTGTTTGTAGGTCTTGGGCTCGTTCTTATCGGGTTCATTTAATGGAACTTCATACCGTTTCGGTTTTCTTATTTCCGTGCGCCGTCTTGGATTCATTGTGTGATCATGCTCCGTTGAGGGGTTCTGTGGTGGCTCTGCATCTTGCAGTTCTTCTGTGTCGCTTTCGGACACATCTAGCTCGTTGGAATCTGTCATCAACGGCTCTTCATCAGTGATCGCTGCTTCGTCAATGGGCGTCTGTTCAGTTTGCGCGTCGTTCAATTCATTGGCCTCATCATCCGGTTCAGGGATGGAAATGCGCGTTGTTGCTCTACCCTCTATGAATGCGACGTCTTTTGTTGGGCTTATTTTACGCGAGCCGGGTATCCATATACGGAATCCATCGGTTCTGTCGGTGTAGCCGACCCTTATGCCTTTCAAGCCTCTGGGGGTCCATTTGTGTCTTGGGATCTCTTGATTATAATGATAGCACTGACTTCCAAACGGATGCAAGTTCTTTACGTTTGGTTTCGCTTTGTAGATCATTTCGTACGGAGATTTATTTGTCAGAGAGGAAATTTTTGCGAGATTGAGAATGTGAGTAGCACAGAGACAGGCTTCTGCCCATGAGTACGATGGTAGATTTGCTGCCAGGAGCATGGTGCGGGCAAGATTTGTAATTGTCTGATCATTTCGCTCCGCGATACCGTTTCATTGAGCAGTAAAAGGAGAACTTGTAATCAGTTCTGAACCAATATTCCTGAGAGCCTCTTTGACTTTCGAATTGACGAATTCTCCCCCTCCGTCGCAAACCAGTGCTTTGATGTGTTCACCAGTCTGGTTATGGAACCAGACGATGAATTGTTATATCAGCTCTGGTGCTTCAGATTTGGATTTGAGGAGAAAAAGTTCGTTGAATTTTGAGTATCGACCTTGCATATTCATAAAATATCTGGCTCCCCCCAGCGGTGGCTTCATGGGACCGCACAGGTCGGTGCTTATGGTTCCCATGGACTGCGGTGCTGCTGCGGCAGGCTTCGAGTGGTGAGATGCTCTATTGAGCTTTCCTTGTAGACATGCTGCACAAGTTATCTGGTCATTTTTGAAGGGAATACCTTCTTGAGCTAGGAATTCTTTGACACTGCGCTTATTCATATGCGCGAGTATTTCGTGTGCTCCCTGCAGGGTTAATTTTCCTTGTGACATTGAAAGGAGGCACTCGGCGGATTTTTCTGAACCTGTCACTATATTAGCTCGAAGAGCAAAGAGGCCGTTAGACATCGGAGCCTTGAGAGTAGCTAATTCTCGGCTCAGAGTGATCGCTGTCCTCGATGCGGAGACAGTCCAACCATCTATCGAAATCAGGCGGCGACCTATCGTGGAACATAGAGAGTGTGCGCAAGCTCTACTATGCACTGTGTTTTGTCGGATTCTACTTCAAGAATAATAGTCCCCTCACCTAACGCGTAGAGTTTTTGAGATCCGCTAACGCGAACCACTCTGGGCGTTTCGTACTCATAGTACATGGCGAAGGGTTCCAATGAGTTACAAATGTGATTGCTCGCGCCGGAGTCGACTGGCCAAGTTGTCAGATCAGCTTTTTCATCGTGAGTCGAAGCTGTGAATATTTCGATCTCATCCGGCTCATCCGAGGCATTCGCGTCAGCCAAGTGAGCTGAAGGGCGACTGAGTCTTCGCTGGCCGCCACCAGCACCTCTCTGAGGGCGCTGATATCGGCCGCGTGATGGGTTATTGGATCCTCTATTTCCTGTATTCTGGGCATACTGTCGTTGCGAGTCCTGATAATTGTTTCGTCTTGGTTGACCATTGTAATTTGGATTATAGTTCGAGTAATGCGGAGTTCTGTTGGATCTCATGTAGTTTTGAGAGTTTCGATTTGTTCTTCTGTCAGTTGAGTTTCTGTATGAGAGGCGATAGGGCCGACGTTGATTGGTGTTCAAAGAGAGTCTAGCGAAGAGCGCAGTTGGTTCTGAGTGTCGCTCTCTTTCTGCTTCGCGACGCTTGGATTCGGCCTCGACAAATGTGTAGAGAGATACGGGTGTCGATGTTTCGGTTTTGGTTATGGTCCATATTTGTTTGAAGCTTTCCCATGATCGGGGTAGGGTTTGGATGAAGCGTGAGCAAATAACAGCATTAGGCAGGGTTGTTCCAGTTGAGGAAACTTCATGTACGATGTTTTTGTACGTTACTGTGTTTTCCGCGCGAGATTGTGAGTTTTTGTACTTGAAATTGATGAATTTGGCTGGGGCGAGGTCTTTGGCTTGTCCAGTGGTTGTTTCGGAATGTTTGTTCAATTGACTCCAAGCATCTGCTGCAGTGAGATCAGCCGTCGTATTGAAGAATTTAGTGGTCACCAAATCACGGTCTAAGGTATTCAGTATGATAGCTTTTGCCTGAGCATTTGCTCTGTCGTAGTCAGGGTCGGTTAAAGCAAGAGTGCCCGTCGCGGCAGGCCAACACTGGTTTTCTGCCTGCAGAATTACAGGGAGGATCGTTTTCCATGCGAGGAAATATTTGCCATCTTCGGAGAGAGTGATGCCGTTTAGACGAGAGAAACGGTTGGTACCAGGAGTGCCTGTTCTATTTCCCGGGTCGGCCATGATTCCCGAGAAACGAGACGGATAGAAGAGCGGAATAGTGTCTTCTTGGTGCTCAAACGTCTCCGGAGCAATGCAATTGAACCGCCGTGTTAACTATGGGCAGCAGTGTACTCTAACAATTTGTGAAGAGTGCTTACCCTCCGATTGTTGATCAGCTAAAAGTGTCTGATATTGTGTTAAGATGGAAACGTCGAAGGTCTGGTTCGGGCACACACTAGCTCTAGACGGCACACAATCAGAGGTACAAGGGTGAGACCACAGCGAGTTTATTGTCCGGAACTGGGGTTTATATAGGTAGCGGGGGTGACGCTAGTTCACCCTCTCTCAGATGACTCAGATAGGCATGCAATCGCAAAGGAAGCGGGTAGGCACGTGCCAGAGAGCTGGGGAGACATCGTGGGTATGCAAGCGATGTCGCGTTCCCACGGCCATCACATGACTCAGTTGAGTCATGGCTCATAGGAAACCTGAGGAGTGACTATCCTCAGATTCTAGTCTCAACAATTTTATCTAGCGTGCTTTGTAAATTTCTATTCACGAACCCTCCGCCTCCATCTGTGAGAAGGGCATTCACTTGGGTGCCCGTTTGATTGTAAAACCATGTCAGGTAGTCCTCAATAAGCTGTGGCACTTGACTTTTCTCCTTCTAAAGGTAGGGTCGATTGAATCTCGAAAATCGTTCATGTATATTCATAAAGTACAATGCACCGCCGAGGGAAGGTCTAAAAGGACCACAGAGGTCGGTGTGCACAAGTTGTCCGAGCCGGTTCGGAGCTGTCGTGAGAGGCTTTGAACGATAAGACGCGCGATTTAATTTGCCCTTAATACAAGCTTCACAGTCCACGTGAAGAGGTTGAAAACGTAAACCCATGTTTTGGAGAGTCTTTTGTATATTAATGTTTATTAATGTGACCAAAAGCTTCATGAGCTTCTTGAATTGTCGGATTTTTGGTCAGAAGAGAAACGTATAGTTCGGGTTCCGAAGAGGGAATCATGGCTGTGGCATCAAGAACAAACAGCCCATCTGTTGAATTATACAATTCAAAAGTCGACTCGGAAGCTGTGACGGACCAGCCGTCAGAGATTAGAGCCGACAAAGAGATTAAATTTTTGCGAAGGTCAGGTCACAGAAGCACGTGATCAAGGCGCATTATGACCTGGTCCTGACTGGTATAGACTTCAAGCAAAATCGTGCCTGTTCCGATTGCCTGAAGTTGTTGAGATCCGCCGATCTTGATATTTAAGGGAGAGCTTAGTTGTCTATGGTTGAAAAAGGCGTTTCGAGAATTGCAAAAGTTGTTGGAAGCACCGGAATCCAAAATCCAGCGTTCCGTCCTGTTGAGGTTAGATGTCACGGATCTATGTCAGATGAACAACTCCCAAGATGGCGGCGGGGGCATAAAATGAAGTTCAAGCCGCAAACTTGGCTTTCAAATCCAACCCGCTGTGTTCAAACCCAACCCATTTAGGACTGCCAATTGATCACATGGCTTTCAATTCGAAAATATCGTCAAAAAACGGAATTCGCTTCCACGGCCGCCATCTTTGAGTTGTTCATCTGACGCATCCCCGATGTCACAGATGCGAGAAAGACTTCAGCCTCGAAGAAAGTGGATGGCTCCTCAGCCTCAGTCAAGTTTGCTCGTGGGAGCGGATTTCTACCGTTACCACGACGATTGGGAAAATGTCCTCTTGAGGGATTGCCACGGAACGTATTGTGAGCAACCCTCAGAGCGTTCAACTGACGCTGTTGCTGCGCGTTGGGCTGCAACTGATAGGATGAACGAGGATAATCTTGATTGTTGGAATTGAGGACGTCCAAAGATTTGAGATTGCCTCTGATAGCCGTTGTACGATGGACGAGGAAATTGGGAATAATTATGACGATAATTAGGAGTAAATGGAGGATTACGGGGTTGAAACTGACGCTGGTTATGAGACCGGTTATTAGATTGATAGGAACGGTTGTTCGGAAAATTTGGAGTTGGGGATTATAGACCGCGGGGTTATTGTGAGTATTTAGATGGGAACTTTGCGCCTCTGAGAGCAGGCCTGTTTGCTCACTTTCAATCATGGCATGCAAGTTGGTTATGCCCTGTTGGTCTGAGGGTTGCGTGCCCCAAGTCTGCTTTAAGTATACTCAAGTTTGTTGGAGAGCTTGCAAAAGGCGAGGAACAAGCATTGAGTCATTCGTCTTTGTTGGAATCACTAGGCTCAGTCAGCTCTCAAGCGTACTGCTGCTGCACTGCTCTCACTCTAGATCAGGGGTGCCCAAGTCGGAATCCGAGCGAGCCGCATGCCATACTTGGCGAACTCTCGCGGGCCGCACGGTCAGTACATAGCGAAAACTGTGTAACGGGGTCAGCGTATGAAAGGACAACTTGAGATATTGGACCGCTCTCCCAATCATTACGACTGATTGCATCGTGTATGATCAATTGTGAGATAACATACAGATTCTAGCTTGCTTTTGAGTACCTATATTCTCCGCATTCCTCAGAGAAGCAGAAGATGAGACGATTTCTGGTAATCTATCCGGGTTTGACCGCTTTAATTCGCATTTCTCTTCTTTGATGAGAACTGAACATGGCACGATTCGACAAGCTGATTGAAGTCCGGAGGAGATGCGCGGGTTGAAGCTATTCTCAAGAGTGCCTTCAAATGACTCTGAGTCGACCGAGTTCGGTACTTTGATTTGCGAAGTTTCATCAACGGAAACAGTTGCCCACACAAGTATGTACTCCCGAAGATAGAAATATGTCTCGGAGCATGTTGCCAGAGATTGGGGAAACGCGATTTCGACAAGTCTTGGTAAAATTCGAGCAAGTTTCCGTTGAGAAAACGTGGAGCGTATTGTCACACTGCAGCTCGACAAGCTCCGATCGGTACTAGAACGGACTGTCCGCGGGCCGCATCCCGTGTAAACCCCGACATGACGCCGCGGGCCATACAGAAAGGCTTCGCGGGCCGCATGCGGCCCGCGGGCCGCAGGTTGGGCACCCCTGCTCTAGACATTTTCACGGAATGAAGGCAAACGAGGTACAAGTCGGAAAAGACGCATGACTGTGCTTTATTCAGATGGGTTTATATAGTTTGGTGAACACGGAACTGTGAGAAGGGGAAGTAACTATTCCAGACTACAGTAACCAGGTCAGGCAAAGACCGGGTTTCAAACAGCGCTCGAAGCGTCAGCGCTGGATGTTACCAGACTACGGTACAGGAAGTGAAACAGTGAATACGGGGTTGGGAAACAGTTAAACGGATTGAATATCTAAAATGTTGGAAAATAGGCCTCAAATTGATTGATTTCTAGCTCAGAGATGAGAGTTATACTGCGAGAGGGATGCCACAAATAAACACGAGACGTTCACGTTCGTCGGTGCAACCAGAGTGATCTTCATTCCACGAATACTGCTCTTATAGTTCAGTGTTCACACAGACGGAAGACTGAAAGGGTTGATGTCTGACCTACATAACTAGACTGGGCTTCCGAAAGCTAAACACAAACACTGTCCAGGAAGTGGACGGACCGATGACCCAAACACTGAAGTTGCGCATAGAACAGTTCCGTGAACATGATAGCTTGGTTTCCGTGATCAGAGTGAGGACTACTTGATATTTCATCAACATTATGCACCTAGGCTGAACTCTGATCAAGAAAAGAACAAAAAATTGCGTTTTCCACGTTTCTTTCAAGTGCTACACGGGTGCAGTTTTTCTCCCGTGTTCCATCGTAGTCGTCCTTAGTAACCTATATTTTGTGCAGCCACGCAAGACAATGCACAACGTATAGATCTCTCTCGTTCTGATAGGCTCTATATAAGCAGGTGCATACCCGGTTCTCTCTGTGGATTCTTTCCAATCTCCCTCACCCAAAATCCTTGTGTGAGCTGCTTCGTGTGTCAACTTCGTTGACGCTATCCGTGCGTGAACTGAAGGACTGCTGCTTTCGCTTCCTTCAGTTCGAACAAATCTAGTCACACTTCTAATCATCTACACTCTTCTTCTACACCACCCCTTTTGGTGGAGATTTGCAAGTCTTTTTTCTTGCGACCTTGTGACGGTGAAGGCTTAAGCCTATTGGGTGAAGAGTGAGTCAATGAGTTTTGCTATACGAAAAGGGCCGGCCAAAACCTCAATTTCCAACAGGAGAGGCAGCTACGAGACTCTGACCAAGAAGGACTTGACAGATTTTACCTCCAGAAAGAACAAAGAGGCCTCCACTTCTCAGCTGCCACTCAATCTTGATTTCCCGTTATCGACGGGTGAGAGTCCTCTGACCAATCCTTTCAAGCAACAAGAAGCCAACCATGCGAGTGCCGTTGTCACTCAGGACGTCAACACCCAAGCCGACGTACAGTTTGCGGCCAAACTCCGAGTGGGATTCAAGCTCAAGATCTTCATAATGACCAGTGCTCTTATAACTACCAGTGCGATTATTCTCAACAGTGTTACCAATGGAATACTTCTCAGTGAGAGGAGTAGACCAGATCAAATCTCCGGAGCTCCACTCCGAAAATCGACCTGCCGACGTCGCACTTGACCTCTCCGATTTTTAAAGTTTGGGAACGCCATCAACCTCAAAACGACGGCGCTCCATACGTTGATTACGTGCTGCAGGAGAGATCCCGGAAGATTGGAGAGTCCTACAATCAATCTCCCCGTCAGCAATCGGAAACCGTGGCGATGATTTCACCCTCCAAAACGGCTCCTTATCAACCATCGGAGACTGAGGAAATGACTTCATACTTCAGACACGAAGAGCGACGTTCGATTCCATCTACTACTGCAGCTCCGTCGACAACTCCGGAGCCCTCGACCACTACAGATAACTTCAGCACCAGAAGAACATTTTCCAATTCCCTTCCGTAGTTTCGCTTGCAACCTCTTAAGTCAGCACTGGGTCTGTTCTAAATCTGGATCGTCATTTTGCGTATTCTTTAGCAGCGCTGTGCCTTCATCTCCGTCTACCGTGGTAGCGCCAATTACCTCTGTCATCAATCCCAAGGACATGATGGACAGGGAGCTTGATAATTTTAAATGTAAAGGGGAAGATGCAAGTCAAGTTTGTACGATCATCTCAGATAGATTCTTAGCTTGTCGTTCTTTGAGTTTTACTCTTCTTACGTTTTCTTTCTCTTTTTCGCAATCAGAATAAAGAAAGCGCTTCTTAAGCTTTTCTTCTCAGCGAGGATTCCACTGTATCTTCATGTTTGATTTGTTTTCGTAACGTTACGCTAGGAAATATCCTCTACAGTCTCTTGGTATGGCATGTCAGGGCTAGTGGGCAATGATGAATATCCTTGTCGTCTCATTTTTCTCCTGATCATGGTGGTTATGATAGCCACGATCGTTATCAAGACACCAACGGAGATAAGAATGACTATTCGTTTAGCTCTCGATCTTGGTGGTGCCGGAGGAGGCAATGTAGTCGAGGCCGGTGATTCCGTCGTTGGCTGCGGAGATGAAGACGTGGGACCGACCGTCGTCGACGCGTTCCTCTTCTCAAAGTCTTCCCAGATCTCCTCACCGCCGGAGGGCGCTCTATCTGGTCTCAGGCACACCACCGTTGGAGAAGCGAGCATCTCACAGGCGATCTCGGCTTGGAAATAATGACAAACGAAAAACTGTTTCGATTGCTCCGAGATTGTGCAACTGAATCTCTCTGCCTGGCATTGCTCGTCGCAATCTGTGTACTTGAAAAATGAGTCGACAGTGTTGAATGAAAGCGAGAGGAGTGCGAGTGTTGCAAGGATCATGGTCAGTTCTTAATTCTTCACAACTGGTTGAATCCCAATTTCTTCTCTCAGTTTCTTGAATCGAATCTTATCAATTGGTTTCGTGAAGGCATCACTTGAATTCTCGAGGCTCGGAACGTAGACCATCTCTAGCTTCTTCTGCTCCACCTTCTCTCGAATCCAGAAATATTTAACTTCCATGTGCCTTGTATTTCTGCCCTACTGGGATTCATTTACCAACCTAAATGCTGCCTGATTATCTATGCGAATTGTTGGTACTTCGGGATAGCCTAACTCACTGATGAGTCGATGAAACCAGTTTGCTACTTTGCCGAACTCCGCGGCTGCAATGGTTTCTGATTCACATGTTGAAAGAGCAATGGTTGGCTGTTTTCGACTCGCCCAGGAGAGAGGGCCACCGTTGGAAACTATAACCATTCCGGTGGTTGACTTTCTCGTCCTTGGGCATGCTGCGTAATCACTATCACAGAAGAACTTGAAAGCGCCACCCTTCTTTCCATCGTAATGGATCCCGTAATTTTGAGTCGCATTGAGGTATCTCAGGAGACGCTTCGAGTTATTCCAGAGATGCTTTGTGGGACAGTGCAAGTATCTTGAAAGATAAGAGACTCCGAATGAGATATCTGGTCTCGTGCCCTGTGCTAGGTAATTTATCGATCCCACAAGCTCTTGATACGGAACATCATCCACTTTCTCTGAGTCCTCAACGGAGTAGATGCACTTATCCACAGGTGTGGCAACTGGCTTGGAATTCAGCATATTTTAATTCTCTAGGATGGTTCTCAAATATTGCTTCTGGTTAATAATCACGCCCATGTCGGGAGTTCTCTCGATCTGCAATCCCAGAAAGTAACTCAATGGTGCATACTTGATTTCTAATTTCTTTTTCAGCTTTTCAAGAAACTCAACAATGACCTTCTCACTCACGCCCATGATGATTCCGTCATCAACGTATAGAGCAATCGTAATTTTATCAGAGTTTTTGCTATGAAACACACAATAGTCAGCGCTATTCTGTTCAAGCGATAACTCTGAGAATATGGATTTGATCTTCAAGTGGAACATTCTGTTTGACTGCCGCAGTCCGTAGATGGATTTCTGTTGGAAATCTGGGCTCACTAGCCAGTCGTAGAACAGTCTCAATCTGAAAGTGGGCTGGAAGATCACGGCACAAAGTAAACGGACAGAGTTTCGGTTAGGAAACGTCTAGCTCCTCAAAGCTAGTGGTTTATTACATGTGGTATTTATACCCAGTGGAAAGTACCTATAACATGTGGTAAGCAGATCCGAAGCTGGGCATCCTTCGGATCTGTGTCAGGGTTCATATGTCAAGACACTGCAAGTGTCCGGGGTTAGCTTCGTGATCACCTCGACCCCTTGACCGTAATCATACTGACGGGTTTCAGATACCCGGAATATTGGCTAATATTTCATCATCCCCCCTTAGATGAAAGCCGAATAATGATTACCTAGGTACAACCTATATACCCTGACTACCTATAATATGTATAATCTGGATAATGTACTGAGTCGTCGTCACTCTCCTCATCGGACGAGTAGTCAAGTGCGACGATCTCCGGTGTGCTATCTCCATAGTAGTCACACCCACTGTAGAGCCACAGGATGAACGAATCATCCTTTGCTGCAGGCCCGTAGATGTTTTTTTACTTCCTGCAGCACCATAGAGCATAGTCTTACTCTATTTTCTCTTGTGGCACAGTCCTCGAATTGCATTCGAGTTGTCCGTGGAAGGCTCTGCCATCCTTCCTTGATTACACTAGGAGGGAGTTCTCCCTCGTCTCCTAGGTGAATGTGGACAGTTCGTTCGAAAAAATCTTGTCCATTTGTCCAACTTGCTGTTGGGGGTCCCTCCGCGGGGAGTTTCCCGGCTCTCCTCAGCCTCTCGATTGCTGCATCGTAGGCCTGATGAGCCCTAAGCTCATGTAGTGGAAGGGGATCGCCTGGATGCCTATCCTTCAGGACGAATCCTTTTATTCTGTCGATCCGTTGAGTTGGGTGAGAAGAGCACTTGTCATAGCAGATGTCGAAACTGCCATTACCACGAGGAAACAATCCTGTGCAGAGCGGTGGTAACTTGACGTATTTAGAGAAGTCCGGTTTCTCTGGAAGCTGGTTAGTGGAGTCGAATTTGTCTCCATAATCACCAGGACCATCACCACAACGAAACATTGTTGAGTCTTGAGAATCACAGCGAACACTATGAACACGAAGTACTCTCTTACGTGGATTTCTCCCGTATGGACCCGTCTTCAGATTTTCGCGCTTATAAGGCTTTTCTCTGAGGGTCAAAGGCCTGATCGTGGTGTGCCTCTTGGACGTGCGGTTTCTGACCTTTTTGAAACATCTACTCGTTCTCACGAGCTTTCGATCCACCAGAAGAGGATCAGCACGTATCGATACAAAGTGTCTGTTTATGAGTTCTTTGGAAAACATCAACTCTTGTTTTTCTACAGCACTTGTATACATGCTCTTTGAGTCTCTAAGTCCATGCCGCTCAGACTCTGATCGAACAATCCGCTCATCGATATTTTCATAGCTGAATAATCCAAATATTCTGTCCATCGGAATTTTACTCTGGATTGTCAACTCAGATCAGGGCTTTTGAACTCGGATTACTAATCGTGGAAAGGCGATTAGAGGGGGAAAATCCGGACTCTTTATAGTCAGTATCTGAGGCTATGAGTACTTCACTCTTTGTAGCCTCCAGTGTCCAGTGTGCCTGTTCGTAAAAGTGTTGTCCATGATATCCTTATCATGGACCCGTATTCGGCTTACAATCAGGTTGTTCCTCCTGCTTCTCCGGCAAGCAGTGATGGCTATCCTCAGGGATATCAACAAGTTGTTCCAGTAGCACCTACTGGTCAACCGCCATCTGCACCTATGAACGTTGTGCATTATCAACCCAATCAACCGATGCCACCTGGCCAAGTTGTGGTCCATCCCAACAACGACGGTAATGTCGTTACCGTCAACGTTCAAGAGTCTGCTCTGGTCAGCGAGTATGGCAAATTACTCATGGATCGATATACACTGTTGGAGAAATCTGTGTCTACAGAAGCGAGGCACTCGCCATTCCCGACAACAGTCCTCAAATCGCCGTTCTTCAGCGTGACCTCACCAACGTCCGGTCCGTTCTTGACACGTATGTTGAAAACTTCTCGAATCTTCTCGTCCAATTGAACGCATTCGCAAAAGTTGTTCCCAAGAACGCCGCTATGGAGCAAATTATTAAGTCTATGAGTGAAATTCACGACCAGATCCAGGACCAGGAACTCGCGATCAAGCTGAATCGCACAAATCAAAAGGGACTCTCTGAACGTCAAACTCAGCTTGCATCTAACACTGCAACTATTGATCAGATCAAGCTCATCCATGAGATGATCGCCACCGTTCGTAAAGATATTGCCACCGTTATTGGCCAGGTTGGCGTCCTGAATTCTAAGGAAAAATCCTCAGATTCTCCAAGCTCAGGATCATTTGATGCCTTGAATGTCTTCATTACCGAAGTGAACAACAATCTTCAGCTTCTTGACGACAAAGTGACTGCCAATGATAAATCATCTAAGAAGCGCAATCAGGTTCTCTCCAAGTATTCTGGCGAAGCAATGGCTAAGGCCACGGTGGTTGAGTCTTCACTCAAGAGCCATGAAGACGCGAGCAGAATGAAATGGACTGCCAATGAAGAAACCATCAAAGATGTTCGCGAGCAAATCGGTCGCAACACAGCAGCCGTTGCCAACATCAATGTGTCTCTCAATGAAATTGGTGCACACATCAATCGGATTCAGGCGATGTGCCGGGCCATCCCTACCGATCGTCAATCTTTTGTGGAGGAACCTCAAGTTCCACCTCCACAACAGCCCTTCCGAAGGAGATTCGTGATGCGCTTGCTTCAGGAAATTCTCAACTTCGCGCTTACATGCAGAGGATGCTGCATCTTCTTTATCATCCTCCTTCTCATTGGTAAGCATTTGATCTTGAGCAATTCATAAATGCCTCCAATGAAGTTCTAGTGGGCCAATCACTTATTGATTATTTTTCATTTTCAGTTGGTGGAATTTCGTTTGGTGTCTATCGTTACCAAACTTCCGGGACAGAATCTGTGATCCTATCAGGATCATCCGACTTCTATGATGAAAACGCCATGGTGCCTTTTGGCATTCCGTCTCCGAAGACTACGTATCGTCCAGGCGTCAATCCCGGAACCGTTAAGAAATTCAATCCAAACAGTGTTGTGCTCAGGGACTATGATTGCAAGCGCTCTTCACAGGTCTCTGGTTGGACCTGTATTCATGCAATCTCCAAGAATTGTCTTAGTGTACTTGGGAACAAACCAGTCACTCAGACAGTCTTCTGCACTCACACGATGGACAACGGTGTCTGCGGTGATGACCGTCCGACCATTGTATGCCGTCGTGTTTGAGTTTCTTGCCTGTGCGGTCAGGCTTCTTTTTAATATCTTGCTTTGGCTTATTTCAGACCGCCACTTGACCATTTCGGCGTCGGCGTCTGTATCCTTTATGATTATGTTTATCTTACTCATCACAGAATAAATCCAACATTGATTCGGCAATGCGATGTTTTTCTTTTCTGTGTTGTGAGACCTCCAACGGTTGGTCCCCCCTCTCCTAGTATTCGGTAATGCTCCGGTCAATTTGGCATTCAACACCATTTCACAGGTTGATCCCTGGAGCATTAAGATGCATTTCCGCTTAAGCCGCAGTGAAAGAATTGTGCTTTTAGGTTCTACTTCTTTCTGTTTGTTGGTTTCGTGGATTGCCATTCTCCACATTGGAATCCCAACTCCAATGTATGCATCATTTGAGAGTGTGAATCTCTCAACTAGTTCCGTGAACGAGACTTCAAGCCTTGATCATGATTATCGGGAGGAGACCATCAATTCGTCGTTATTGCTTCCAATCCCCAATTCTACTGATTCAATTGTGGAACTCTTCTCAAGTGTTCAGTTCACAGTAGCTCCGTCTACTGTTTCGTCATATTCTGAATCTACAATGTCGTCGTCTATTTTAACTCCTTCTGTGGTATCATCAGTGGAGCCTACACGCAGCGTCTCAACTCTTCGTCCGACAGCCAAAATTGAAACTTTCACCAGTGCACCTATAACTCCAACAAGGACCTCAACTGAGTATCCATCTACTGCTCAACTTTTAATGGCAGCAAGAGAACGCGCTTTCGAAGAAGCGGGGCGGCAGCCCACGCGCGTTCCTGAACGTCCCTTCCAATCTTTGTTTCGAAAACAATATCCGGTGGTCCGTGAAAGTGCTATCAACAGATCTCCGAGTGTGAGTGTGACAACTCCATCACCCGTTTCTGCCTATACACATGCTATAATTCCTTATCAGCGTGTGCATTCAAGTGGCTCGAATGGTTGGCACAGGGTTCCACCGACATCAAGAGTCAGAAATGAATCTCTGAGAAGGATTGAACTCAATGCTTTCAAGTTAGACCTTCAAGCCAGTGATTCAACCCAGGTCAAAGTCAATGCCAATTCGACGAATACTGCACAACAAGCTAGGCAGTCTTCATCTACTTCTACCACAACCACAACGACCACTCGGAGGCCTTCCTCTACATCTTCGACTACGACTTCAACTTCTACGACGACAACTTCTACAACCACAACTCCTAAACCAATAATTCAGCCTTCCACTTCCACCACGACAACGCCGCCTCCAAGAGAAGAATCTTTTCTCAGCACGTCCGCTCCATCAAGCTTTGAAGCAAGTTCTGTGCGGGAGGTGGTAGATATGACTACCGAGTCATCACCAGCAATGACCACTCCAGAGCCATCAACGGCTCCTCCGATCATCGCCAGTACATCACCGCCTGAGCCTCTTCCCATGACTTTACATCTTCCTGTCAATAGGTTTCGATGTGAAATCATTTCATACAACCGCTTATGCAGGTCCATAGTGGATAGGACATGTGTTCTTGTGAAACGAATGACCCGATTGGGTCACTCTCTCTCAGTTTTGCCTTACAAGAAAGATGACCTCGTTTTGGATGAAGAGCATACGAAAATTCTACAAATTTGTGATGGTCATCTGAACTATATTGCTTGAGCAATAAAGATTTCTAATGTAAAATGAGCAAGAACTATTTATTTTTGACTTTCAATTAGATATTCACAACGGTTGGGCTATATGGGGATTCAGGCGATGGCTCACTTCTGGAGTCTGGGCGTTGTTCTGTTTCAAGTCGTTGATACGCTCTACGGCGAAAGACCTGAACTATGCAGACTGTGAAATTGTACATCCCGTAGGAAAATACCAACACAGTTAGTATGCCTGCATAGAGCTGAATGAAATTCAATCCATTCGATGGATTCGGCTCCGGTTTAGGTGGTTTTCCATGAGTGAAGTTGTAATAATCGATCCAAATTTTTGATCCGCCTTGGACTTTTCCATCTGGATGCATGCAGACCACCTCTGGAGATGCCATTTGTCTACAGGCATCGTTCGAGTCAATGCAGTCGACCGGGAAGTATTCTGGGCTTCGTTCATACAGGGTGCATGGTAGTTTCTGTCGGATGCAGTTGGGCGTGCAATCCTTAGCGTATTCGAAGTACGCCGTGGCCTTTGCCACTAGCAGAATCGTGACTATGATCGTCTTCAGTTGCATCTTTTCTGTAACCGGCAAGATTTCGTAAGCGGACAAATTGAGTTTCTGGCAGGGCCTTGGTTCCCAAGTCAGCGATGTTCAATTCTGACGGGCAATGAATTATCTTGAATTCACCATCTTCAATCTTTTCTCTAAGCCAAAACTCACGAGTTTCAATGTGCTTGGATCGCCTTGTTACCTGATTCTCTGAGAGAAGCTGGATACAGGCAGTGTTGTCCACTCTTAAGTTCGGAATGATTGGATGCCCAATCTCTCGGAGCAGCCTAGCGAGCCATAAGCATGACTTTCCCATTTCGCTACAGGCTAATATTTCACTCTCCATTGAAGAGAGGGAAACACAGCTCTGGCGTCTGGAGGACCAGATCACCCCTGCTCCGCCGAACATAATGAAAGATCCACTGGTGCTTCTTCTTGTGGATCGGCACCCACTCCAGTCAGCGTCGCAATAGGCATTGACGCCATCTGAGATGTGCCCGGTATACATGGGTCCTAATGTTTTGGTACCCGAGAGGTATCGCAAAACTCTGAGACCAACCTCCCAAAGATGTTTAGTTGGTGCTGCTAAATAGCGTGAAAGGAACCCAACCGCGTAACTGATATCTCCGCGGCTTGCAACTGATGCGAACATTAGTCCGCCGATCAATTCTCTGTATTTCAGATCTAAGTCAATCTTTCCTTCAAATGCAGTTTTTGAAGTAGCATCGATGGGGGTTCGTGCAACCTTGCAATTCTGCATATTGAATCTTTCAAGAAGCTCATTTATATATCGGGCTTGATTGACTCTTATTTCCCCCCTGTCTGGGGAGACAATGATTCTCAACCCTAGGAAGAACTCTAACTGCTTGGAAGTCATTTCAAAAGTCTTCCCAAGTTCTTTGATGATTTCTGAGTTCAATTGCTCAGTGTTTGAAGCAATGAGACAATCATCAACATAGACGAGGACAAAAACTCTTTTCGGGGGATTGGAAAAGTAAAGGCATGGGTCTTGTGAACTTCTTGTGAGTTTAACTGCTTTGAGGCCAAGCAAAGTATCACTCAACTTTTTGTTGAAGCATCTTGAGGCTTGTGCTGTACCATAGCACGCCTTCTGTAGTTCACAAACCTTCTTGGTTCCATCTCCAAAGCCTTCTGGTTGTCGCATGAACAATTTGCGGTCCAACGGGGCTGTGAGAAAAGCTGTGCAAACATCAGCTTGAACCAAATGAAGCCTTTCATGAGCTGAGACAGACAATATTGTCCGAATTGTCTCAAAGCTTGCCGTGGGGCTAAATAAGCTCCCAAATTCTATGCCGGGGCGCTGCTGACACCCCCTTACGACTAAACGGGCTTTTCTTCTGATGAGTTTACCATCTTTATCTTTCTTTAAAGAGAATACCCATCTATTAGACAGAACATGCTGTCCTGGAGCAGGGTCTACCAATTTGTAGACCTGATTTGTTCTGAATGATTCAAGCTCTAATGCCATCGCGGCATACCATTCATTCTTGAATCTGGATCTATTGACATCATTCAGATTAGAGGGTAAACTTCCCTCCTGCTCCAAAGAACTATTCGCTTTGCCATTATAATTACAGGAAGCAATATTAGCTTCACCTGCTTGATATCTAACTGGCTTTTTCTTAATTCTCTTACTAGTTCTTCTTCCCTCTGGTTGTACTTCCGTCGCTGCCGGTGACCTATTAGGTGAACTGCGCAGTCCGTTTTCTTTGCAGGCGGGTTCGTGTCGACCGATTCCTGTTCGGGAGCTATGCCAAGCTCTTCGTCCACGATGCGTTCGCTGTCCGCTGTTACTCCAACGCCATCTTCATCGTTGGCGGAGTCTGTTGGTTGTTCCTCTTCTTCATTTTCTGGTGGTTCTTCCGTGGTGGCTGGTGTCTGCTCTTTCGGTGGTGTTGGAGGAAACTTGTTCTTCTCATCTTCAAGTGGTGCTGGTTCCTTCACAACAACATCACGGATTCGATGCACTTTCGTCGTTCCCTTTTCTAGGACACGATAGCTTAGTCCATCTTCATCTATCCCGACGATCACTCCGGGAATGGCTCTCCTATCCAGCTTGCCTTTCGTTGGGTCGATATTGTAGAACCAACAACGAGTACCGAACCGGCGTACTCGCCCCAAGTATGGTTTATGCCCTGTGATGATTTCGAATGGGGTCTTTTCTTCAGGCATGATGAACTTGGTCGCGTTGAGGCAGAACGTGGCAAAGGAGACTGCTTCAGCCCATGCCCCTTTGCTGAGCTCACTGTCTATGATCATCGTCCTTGCCAAGTTAAGGAGTGACCTGTTGAGCCTTTCAGCAACTGCATTGTGCATGGGGGTCCGTGGAGCAGAATAAGAATAGTCACAGCCTGTTGAACGGAGATAGGCTTGTAACCTTTTATTCTGGAATTCAGAACCACCATCTGAATGCAAGTGGTACACTTGCTGTCCTGTCCTGAGTTTGAACCACTTCAGGAAATCGACAATCCTGTCATAGACTTCGGTTTTATCACGGATGAAATATGTTTTACGAAAACGACTCTTGTCGTCAGTCAACGTGATAAAAGCGGTGTGTCTACCAAAGGACGGTATGCTGACAAAGCACGTATCGCTATGTATCCAACCGATGCGAGGGGAAATCGAGCTCTCTGGTTTTGGTCGGAAACTTGACCGGTGCATCTTTCCTTTGATGCAACTGTCACAACTGACAAAATCGGGGATTACTTCATAGCCTTCTCGTTCCAAGAGTGCTTTCAGCCAACCAACATTAATGTGAGCGAAGCTTCGGTGCATCTCTGTGAGGCTGACCTTCTTCTTTGGACTTTCAACCTGATTTCCTTCAGGGATGTCCTCGGCATACAACACGTATAGTCCATTCTTCCGTGTTGCGCGAACATTGATCTTTCCTTGCGTCAATGTGATTGATTTGCGGCAGAACTGAATCTTGAAGTTGTCATCTGCGAGCTTGGAGACGGAGAGTAGATTTCTCCTTAGCTTGGGAACATAAAGAACTTCTCTTAGTAGGATGGAGTGACGTTGGTTGTTGTGCACAAATGTCACATTCACGGTTCCGTGCCCGGGAGCGCTCAGGGTTCTTGAACCTCCTAACCTAACTTGACGAGCTTGGTGATAAGGGATGTACTCAGTCATGTGATCTTTAGTACTGCTCATATGGAAGTTTGTTCCGCTGTCAATGATGTACTCATTTTCTGATGTCATCATGTGGGTCTCCACGGTACCGATCTCACAGTTCAAGGCTTCTGTGATGTGGGCACGGCCGTAGTTAGCTTTGGCCGGAGTCTGCTGCCTGCGGTTTGGTGGGCGTCTTCCTGTCCTTCTTGTTGAAGATGATTGCTGAGTGCCACTGGTGCCAGGCTGGGACTGCTGGTTCCCAGACCGTTGTGGTTTGCTGTTGTAGGTCTTCCTAGGAGCAGTGCACTGAGCCTTCATGTGTCCTTGACGACCACAGTTATAACAAGTTGTTGTTGTAACTGTCCGGCTGACGTTCGTCCTTCGTTGTACAGTTCTCCTTCGTCCATGACCTCTTTTCGACACCTGCATCCGGGAAACCAGCGCTGTCACCTCGTTGGTATCATATTTGCCTCTTCTGAGCGCTTCGCTCTCAATGGCAAGTTTGAGGTGAGCATAGGATCTGGCAGAATCCTCTCTGGCTGTGAAAGCCTGCTTGAATGGCTCCCAATTCGGCGGAAGAGATCCAAGAAGAAATGTTATCTTCAGATCATCTGGAATTGGTACGCCGAGCGCCTCAGATTGATCGTTAATCTGGGTGAAACGAAAGAGGTTCTCTCCAGCTGTCTTGTTCTGCTGGAACTTGTAGGTCATGAGTTTGGTCAGGGCCAACTGTTTCAGTCCACCATTTGACGATGTGAACCTTCCAGTTATGACCCTCCACATTTCCGGAGCGTCCACAGTCTTGGCATTGTGGGAGAACAAAGACACGGCAAGTGCTGACTGAATGGAGGCGAATAGAGTACATCGTGCCGCTCGATTGCCTGCGATGTACTTCTCCATCTGCCTCTTTCCATCCGCAGTCTTCAGTGCACTTGGAAGGGGTGGCACGAGGTTGCCCACGGTGACATCAAGCGCGTAAGGATCCGCATCAAGAGCCGCCGGCATGAGCACCTCCCACTCTTTGAAATTGTTGCCATCCAACCTCAGGATCACGTTGTTACGGTTTCGGTGACGTGCTCCTTGGTTGAGATTATCGCCAACACCAGTCTCAGCCTGCGTGAGGACCACATCACTGGTCTCACCAATTCTAATAATCGATGAGCCTGGTTGCAGGTCGCCTAAATCGCTGTAGCCGTGGGAGCTAGTGGAATCTTCTGCTGTGGGTGGATTCTCTGCTGGAAACATAGCACTTGTTGTGGATGCACCGAAATGTTATTCTTCAATCACTTAATAGTCACAATCAAGTCTACACAGAGTCACACACTTGTACACCACACTATCAAGTCGAGAGTGTTCACACAGTCGATCGTGCTTGATAACGAATGTTGGAAATCTGGGCTCACTAGCCAGTCGTAGAACAGTCTCAATCTGAAAGGGGGCTGGAAGATCACGGCACAAAGTAAACGGACAGAGTTTCGGTTAGGAAACGTCTAGCTCCTCAAAGCTAGTGGTTTATTACATGTGGTATTTATACCCAGTGGAAAGTACCTGTAACATGCGGTGAGCAGATCCGAAGCTGGGCAGCCTTCGGATCTGTGTCAGGGTTCAGATGTCAAGACACTGCAAGTGTCGGAGGTGAGCATCGTGCTCACCTCTACCTATGACCGTTTGACCATAATCACACTGACGGGTTTCAGATACCCGGAATATTGGCCAATATTTCATCAATATATGCATTTGGTTCGCTGCAGGGAACTCTTGGTGAGGCGTCAAGTACGTATAGACCATTGTCGGAATGGACGGCAATTTGATGAGACTCGTTTGCGAGATGGAATGCCGACGCAGACGCATTGACAGACGCATCAGAGAGCAGCGCCGACAAGGAGATCAAATTCTTTCGAAGATCTGGGCAGAATAGCGCGTGATCAAGGCGCATAACTACTCGATCAAGAGTGGTGTTTACTTCAGGCAGGATTGTGCCTGTTCCAAGTGCTTGAAGGGTTTGGGTGCCGCCCACCCGAACGGTTAGGGGATTCGCTAGGCCTTGGTAATCAAAGAATGCCTCGCGATTGTGGGAGAAGTGATTGCTTGCACCAGAGTCAAGGACCCAATGATTTTGTGAAGCAGGGCCTGGTTGTGGAACAGAGACGATGAATGCTTGTGCTTCGAAGTGTTCGGGATTTGGAGAAGTTTCAACCAGAAAGGCCCGAGGATTGTGGGAGTTGCCGCGCTGATTTCCTCGACGAGACGGGTTTTGGTTTCGTGGCCCGTTCTGGCGGGGCGGATAGCCACCGCGAGGATTGTGGAACGGACGCTGGGGAAAATTCTATTGGGGTTGAGTATAATGTGCTCGAGGAGTGATTTGCGGGTATCTTTGGTACTGTTGGGGCTGCTGGTATTGCGGATTGTTTCCGCGATAGTTTGGTGTAAAGGAAGGGCGCGGGTTGTAGGAAGGCGTACGGGGAGCGTACTGTTGAGGTCGAAACTGTTGTCGAGAATGGCGGGGTCGAGAGTTGTGATAGCCGTTTCGGTAATATTGGGGGGGGTTGGAGTTGGGAGTAGTAAACGGCGGGGTTATTATTTTGGTTGACGCGAGAAGTCTGAGCTTCTGCGAGAAGGCGAGTCTGTTCGCTTTCGATGAGCGCATAGAAATTTGTGATCGCTTGTTGATCAGCTGGTTGGAGACCCCAAGTCTGTTTAAGGAAGACCCAGCCGGGCGGAAGAGCCTGCAGGAGGCACGGAACCAAGATTGAATCATTGGTTCTGGCGCCGGCCATGAGCGCATCCGCAACCAGCTGTCTAAATTTTCTAACGTTTTGGACCGGAGTTTTTGATGGATCAAAACTATAGGTGAAAATTCGTTTCATTGCCGTTTGCTGCTTTAACTGCGTTACATTGTCGAATTCTTCTTTGATGCTTTTGTAAACCTGGGCAGCAGACTTGGTCGCGATGCCTTGACTGAATCTCAACTGGATTAACGGAATCTCCACGGCCATGGCCCCCCCCCCCCCCCCCTATATAAGCCACTGGTGAGAAAGGGGAACCTACAAGCTAGGGTCTACCTATAGAGCACCCTATATCTATGAGATACGGAACCGGGGTTCCTGGTACAACAAAGCAGAGGCCTCCTAGAGCCATAGTCAGAACCGCTATCCCGCAGGCTTCTTCTTAGCGGATTCTTTCTGTACGGAGCCTTGATTGTTTGTCTTCTGAGAAGTATCGAGTTCAGATCAGCTTCGTACAGTTTCGAGGTTCCACGGTCTCTGAGAGAAGCGACAACCGCTTGAGGGTAGTCGCGTCTCAACAATTCTTATCATGGATATTAGTATCATGATGCTCGTTGGTGCCATCTGATGAGTGATAGCTGTTATTTTCCAATATTTGCAGTCTGACACGTCTCCTGGCACTGGTTTTGGAGGTATTTTGCCTTGCTTGAACAGGGGCCATATCATTGAGCCTCCTTGCGTGGGAGAATCATCGAAGATGCAAGAAACTTGTATTCCAGCATTGTTGAGGCAAGTTTCCTTTTCTATGCACAGTGCGAGAAAGGTGTCAGATTCTGTTTTGTAAATATTGCAAGGCAGTGCCTGTTCTGAGCAGTCCCCACAGACATCATACGAGAAATATGGGTCAATGGGTATTATGAGATATGTTATGATGATCATTAGTGAGAGGATTGCGTGACCCGGTCTTAAGTCCATGACTCCACCCCTAAGAGCTCCTTTTGTCGCAAGTACGTGGGGCGATTCAAATTTTTCGTCAAGAAATCCGCTCGCTGATCGCTCGAGCTGACGAATCTGATGTCAACCTTGCCCTGTTGGTAAGCTTCTTTTACCCAATAATGCCTTAATTCGATATGTTCCGAGCGACGGTAGAGCGCAGGTGATTTGATCACTGCAATGGCGGATTGAGAGTCCATGAACAGAGGGATTTTCTCTTGTATGCCGAATTCACTGAGAAGCTTGTTGATCCAGAATATGGATTTTAGTGCCTCTGGGCTCGCGTAGAATTCGCTTTCCATGCTGCTGAGTGCAATAGCAGACTGCTTGGACGAGCTCCAGACCACCGGTCCTCCTTGTCTCATGATGAGAACACCGCATATTGATTTTCGATCTGTTGGGTCACTTCCGTGATCCGCATCTGAGAAAGCGACTGTCTTTTCGTTGGAATAGTGACGATACGTGATTCCCAGATCAGGACAGGTCTTCAAGTATCTTAGCGCTCTCAAGGCAAGTGCCATGTGTGCTGGAGTGTTTGCTCCTACCAAAGAGCGATAGGCATCCTTGACATCACCACTCTTAGCCTTGAGAGAGTGAATTTTGTTGTCACAAGGGGTGGAAGTGCCTTTGCAATCTTTCATGTTGTATCTCTCATGGAGTTGCTTCACATATTTCTCTTGGTGAAGATGATAGTCGAAGTTGCTGTTTACTTGGATCTGAACTCCGAGAAAATAAGACAGTTCTTCCGATGTGATCTTGATGTCAGTCTTCAAAGAATCTATGAACTCTCGTACCGACTTCTCGGTCTGCCCGACGACAAGCCCGTCATCTACGTAGACCGCTACAATCAAACGGTTTTTACCGTTTCGGTGGTAAATACAAGGATCAGTTTTGCATTTTGTTAATCCCTTGCTTTCGAGCACCTCGGTAAGCTTGCCGTGGAACAAGAAAGGACTCTGTTTCATTCCGTACAATGACTTCAGCAAGCGGAGGACTCTGCCGGCATGATCGTCAACGCCTTTTGGTTTTTTCATGTATATTTCATCCGGCAGGTCAGCGGTGAGAAATGCAGAGACCACATCGAATTGATGTGCGTATAGGCGCTCCTCTGCGGCAATGCTGATGATGGTTCTGATCCCCTCAAGTCTGGCTACGGGGCCGAATATTTTGTCCGGACAATAGTCCCGATGGATTTGTTGTCGAAACCCGCGTAAAACCAAACGTGCTTTGAAAATCCTTTCATTTGTGATCGGGATCTGCTTGATTCTGAAGGCCCATTTGGAATCCAAACCGTTTTTCCTTCGGGCAATTCAGTCAGTTTCCATACTTTGTTTGACTTGATGTTTTCCAATTCAGTATTTATTGCGGTTTGCCAGTGCTGGCCATCTGGACCATTGACTGCTTCTTCAAAAGACAGTGGATTTCCGTCGTTTTCATCTCGTCTGATCTGACTCGTCCGTTTCACTGCTTCTGTGTACGGCAAAAGTTGAGGCCTCTTGGTGGTGGGCCTCCGTACGAAAGCGAGCCGGGAGGTTGATTTCTTTTCTGGGTCTCAGAGTTTTAGTCAAGTTCCTTCACACGGAACCAATTTCATTATCGTCCGCAGAGGAATCATCTGATTCCCCAGCTGATGTTACGTATTCTCTGGCTCGTTTTCCTGTTGGATGCGATGTTTTGTCTGCCGGAGCAGAGATGCCATCCATCAGGGGCCTCTTTTCGAAGATTACGTCCTTTGACTCAAGCACGGTTCTGGATTTTGGGGCCTACACCCTGTACCCCAGACCGTGGGGCAAGTAGCCAACGAATCGCATTGGTGAACTGCGTCTTGCGAATCTTCTTGGGCTGTTGGCGTCTCTCAGGTAGCATGCAGCTCCAAAAGGCTGCAAGACTCCCAAGTAGGGTTTCTTTTTGTAAATTATCTCGTACGGCGTGATTTTCAATTCTTGGTTGATCAGTGTGATGTTGAGCATGTCAATGCAGTGATCCACACACTCCGCCCAGAGGAACTTTTGGTGTTCGAAGCCCGCACCGATCAGTATGGCTCGAGCCAAGTTTACTACGGTGCGGTTCGAGCGCTCGGCCATGCCGTTCAGCGACGCATTGTGAGGAGGAGAGAAGGTTTGCTCCGCTCCTATGTTCGACATAATGTCTCTGACTTCCTTATTCCGAAATTCCCGGCCTCCGTCTGAGTGAAAACGAGTCAAGTCTCTGTTCATCACATGTTTGAACCACTTCGTGTATTCGAGGATGTATTTAATGACATTCTTTCTTTTGATCAGTACCTCGGTTTTTCGAACGTCGATGTCGAAACCTTCATCGATGAGCTGACCCATAGAGAGCAGATTTTTCCTCATTTTCGCAACGTAGAGTACGTTTTTCAATACTAGAATGACTGGACCGGTGCGGGACCGGACAGTCAGCCGGACAGTCCCCTGGCCCGAAACCAGCAGGCTGTGGTTACTGCCCATCCTGACTTCTCGAGTGTCCGATTTCCGCGTGAACATCACGAACCTGTTGTTAATGACGTGGTTGGTTGCTCCTGAGTCCAGTAGGAAGCAGTCAGAGTCATTGTCTATCTCGTGGTTTAGGGTGGCCAGCGCTTCAGCTATATTGGCAGTCGTTCTCGAACCTGGGTTTGAATTTCGCGACTGAGCTGAATATCGCGTTCTGCCGCCGCGGGACGACTGACCCCCTCTATTCTGGTTGAGATATCTCGTTGGCTAACGACATTGACTCTTGACGTGGCCTCTAGCGTTGCAATTGAAGTATCTCATTTCAGCTTGGTTAGGCCTGTCACCATTGCTGCCGCTTCTGGATGACAAAAACGGCGTACAAGGAAGTCTTTCATTCATCAAGCGAGAGCTGCCTGGATTTACGCCCCCAGCCTACATGGGAGATTTCGATGCTGCGATGCGAGGAGCCATAAGCAGCGAATTTCCCGCAGCTAGGATCTATGGATGTTTTTTCCATTATACGCAGGCTTTGGTGTGGAAGGCAAGCCTACCGCCAATCAACCTCGCACAACAGATCCGAGAACCAGGCGGCATACTGAAGAAATTACCAATGGTTCCTAGTGTAACTCAAGTTTTACTCACTCAGTGCTCATCAGAGCAGATCGTGCTGATAATGTATTGAAAATTGAGCCTAGATCGTTGAGGTCTTCTCTGGATGCTGAAACTCTAACTTAGCACAACACTGAATGAGGACCCGACTGTCACCTTTTAGCCCGCGTATTTATTACTGTGAGTCAAAGCTGCTTATATACTGTCTAGCAGATTTGAGAGAGAGAGAGAGAGAGAGGGAGATCTGTGCATCGACCTCACTTCACCCGAGGGGCCTCAAGTTGGCCAACGCACAGTTCGGCTTACCTAAACCGACGCGATGCCAAGAAGAAGAAATTCACCAAATATTTCAATGAAAATTCTTTGTCATAACCTCTCCTGTGAACTTCTAAAACCCCTGGGTGGGCTATGATGCTGGTGTGGTAGCCTCGGAGTAAACAACTCTCGGCTCCGCAGTCTCGTGATGCCCCTCGACTGCGCGAGCGTTGGTAACTGAAACAATTAGGCCACTAATCCCTGATTGTCAACTTCCATCAACTCCGGAGATACAACTGAACTCATCTCCAAGACTGGCTCCTCACCTGTGACGAGTCCCTTCCATACCAAGAACGAGAGAATCATCGCCAGAGTCAGGAAAACAGCACAGATCACTACTGAGATCGCCACAAAACCACATGTGGCTGGGCTGCTTGCTCTCGTTGAAGAGCTACCACCGTCTCCGGCACCGTCCGGTTCATCAAGCCGATTCATTCGTACACCCATCAAGCTCGCATCCTCAATCGCCATGATATTGCCATACTATACTACGCCATACTGAATTGTCCTCGCTCATTGAGAGGAGGGCCAAGAGATCGGAGTTCACTGGATCGGAAATCCGGTTGATATTTATGAATATTCTTTTGTCTTACAAGGGAGGTACCAGAACTGTTACAAACCGATTCGGTCGAGCGAGAGCGGATCTTGTTGGTCCCACCGAGGGATGAAAAATGGCCGATGAGCTCCGTCCTGGTGGGGCCCTGTTTCCGAGTACCCTCGAAGGGTAATGGCGGATAATGGGGGGGGTAATGGGGGGGTAACGAAGGGCAATGGCACCTCGAAGTATTGGCACCCTATTCGAGGGTGCCATTACAAACTCGGTACTCGGAAACGAGGGCCCACCCGGACGGAACTCATCAGCCGTTTTTCATCCCTTGGTGGGACCAACAAGATCCGCTCTCGCTCAACCGAATCGGTTTGTAACCGTTCTGGTACCTCCCTTGTTAGCGTGCTGAGTTTTGGAGTGCTGAATCAAGGCTTCGCTGTCAAACGTAAACACTTACGCACTTAATATCCCCGTCGACAGGATGATGTGCATCTGATATTTTCTGTAAACGTAGCTAAGAATATCTTTTCTTTTGCTCTCAGCTCGGTCACGCGAATGAGGGGCTATGGAGACTTAGTATTCCTCCCGTGCTCGAGCTTACGGGCTCTAGCTGAGGTTACCTTATTTGCCACCTGAGGGGCCAAGAGGCCCCGGGCTATTTCTGGCCTACCTACTATTTCTCCTTTACACTGCAGTATACACGGCAGTGCTCTTGACAATAAAGTAACTGGTTAAAAAGGTTCTACGCCTCTCCACTCCTTTCGCTAGTGCTACTGCTACAGGGTTCCGACCTCCATCTTCAACAGATATGTTTGGTACGGGAATGGAACTCGGGGTTTTTGATTAGTCGAATGACACTTTGGTTATCGATACAGATCGTTGGCCTGAGGTTTAGTTTGAGTTCTTTGAAAAGTTGGAGGAGCCAAAGTGCATCTTTGGCACCTTCTGTAGCACTGACAAATTCACTTTCTGTCGTGGAGAGAGTAACACTCTTTTGACGTCTACTGAACCAGAGGATGGGACCTCCGTTCAGGATTGTCGCGGAGCCGCTGACAGATCTTCGCGTATCTTTCGACGCGGCAAAATCGGAACCTGTGTAGATTCTGAAACTTTCTTGGAGTCGCTGGAGGCCGCCACCCGAGTAGACAATAGAGAGATTAGCAGTTTCCCGCAAATATCGAAGGACTCTCAATCCGGCGGACCAGTGTAGTTCGGTGTAATTATCGAGGTTACGGCTCAAGTAGGAAACGAAAAATGTGATGTCTGGATGTTGAGACCAAAATCACACAATAAAGAGCACTCAGAATCAAAGCGAATCTGCCAAGTGTTTATTTAGTATACGAAGCTGCTATTTAAAGACATTTGGTGAGGGACATCAGAAAGGGAAGCAAGGCGAGAACAGTGCACGCCTTCTTCTGTCACATACGTTTGGTACGAAAGCGATGCTAACCGATACGCCAGAGCAAGACTCAGGGAACATGAATTTTAACAGCCCTCCTTCGCGGAGTCGTGATCTGGCTTACAGCATGTTATTCAGTATTCGAGACAAAACTGAAACGATTCTATTTAGAGTTTTTTGACTCAAGCATCGAAAGCTATTCGATTACCTAGACATTCCTACGGAACAGTAATCTTTCGATGAAACAGTAGAATCTCCACGCGAGTTCCGATTGAAAGGCAATATGGGATTATTTTGAGGTCTCGAGATGATGAGGGCAGGAAGTTGGTCCTCTCTCCTGATCCCAGGCTGGATCTCTTTGGAATGAATCTCAGTCATTCGTTCGTCTGGAGTCCACACCACTGGGAGGTCAGTCTGACGATGAGCACCCCTCGAGAGCCCTCCGACAGCGGTCCCCTTCTCAGGCGTCAGGCAGTCGAGCTGAATTGCCTGAACCACGGTGAAGAAGAAGACCCGCCGGAAGGAAGACTCGAACACGTCAGGAGAGCTGCCTTATGGCCCTGGCAGCGCTCTGTTTCAGGTCTCAGGTTTGCTTGGAGCCTGGTCTGGGGCCTCCGATGGCTGGTCCCTGGCAGTGGTGGTCGTGATTTGCCTGGTGCTCTGCTCAGAAGTCATCACGACCCTTGGTAAGAGAGTCTACTCTGTTTACTTCCGACGATCGATGATACACGAGACACTAGACAGTTGATTGACTCAAAGGCGCGTTTCTCTCTAGTGGTGGAACGGCTTGTAAGGCCAGCCGTCGGCCAATCGCCCCGTAACACGACGGAGGACAGGACGGATGACCGGCGACCTCCGGAGACGATTCACGTTGAAATTCCGAATGCCACGGGAGTAGCAGATGCCGAGCCCTCCCACAACAAAACGGTTGTCGAATCGTCACAGCAAGAAAACTCCAAGCGAGGACTTGGGCCCGTGAGCACGGCTCAAAGTCCGTTCGCTGGTTACGAGAGATGCATCGATGCTCGTCTCTTTTTTGGATTCAACTTCCTTTGCCGTCAGCACAGCGACGACTTCGTTTGCAGCTCGCCCCGGGACGGGGCCTGCATCTTGGTGAAGGCCGAGGACGAAGAAACAGACGAGGAGGCAGAAGATCGCGCATTCCACGTTGTCCCCATGAGGTCAGTCGACGTTCGGACTTTTGAAATCCGGTTCGGAATCCTGGTGCAATGTGTGGGACTGCGATGGTACATTGAGTGTGGACAGCAGAACAGATCTACGATGCAGTTCAATGCATAATAATTACAATAAACTTTTAGTTTTAGTATACGGAGTTCTAGACTTTTCTATCGCCATGCCGGCTCGTGCGAGTCAACCGCAGCTTGAGAATCAAAAATCTTACAATGGAGGATTTCTTCTCTTGGATTTTCCCATAATCAGTTACTCAAATCTCGAAGCGTTTTCCTCATGAGAGTTTGATGCACTTCAAATGTGTTGAAAATCACGAAAATAGTTCACTTCTGGTGAAAGGTAAAAAAGGGGAGTCAATCCATAGTTATTCCTTTTTCTGCGAAAACGAAGCGAGTTTTCCACGAACGGCTCTGTTCTTGTGAGATGATCTCTCCTGGGTGCTGTCGGAAGAATCCTTTTGTGATAGAGGATTGTCGGTGTGGCCTGCGACGCCGCGGATCCATGACAAAGGCAAGAGGTCCGCTGGAATATTTGTTCAGTGGACAAGGACCGTCCCGTTGCGAGATGGATACCGAAAGAGTCCCCCCGGCCCGTGAATCCGTTTGTGACCTTCACTCCGCCAGACTCCATGAGGGAGTCGGATCTTTCAGTCCGTCGTGAGGACCTTCCGAAAGTGAGGATTTCTACGTCCTCTGACCGGAGCAGAAACGGCAGTCTCAGCGGTCGCCGCAGACGTCGACGGAAGACGATGATGGGAAAAGTCCCAACCTGCCTGATGACCATTGCGGTCATCGGAATCTTGATGATCCTGGTCCGTGTGCACAGCATAGTCGGTGAGATTCTACTATGGTTCCACGCCGTGAGATGGTTGTGGTATACTTTGTCACAATAAAGCGGTGTATATCTATTTGATCAGGTGTATTTGTATATATTTCAGACGGAGTAGCACAAGGGGGGTCCCCTCTGCAGTCTTGCCGGTGCCCTCAGTGGATCGCTTTACAGACAAACTTGAAGCGATTTCGGAGTGGACGCGAGAGGGCTCCCTGCGGTGGTTTGATACCTCAGGGTTTTTGTGTCGAGAGGGCGTTGGATTGCCGATCTGTTCGGCCCGACAAGGAAACGTATGTGTGGCTCGGCCACACACGTACAGAGAGGATCTTAAGGACCGAATCCAAGGCTGGCCATTGTCGGCCTCTTTAGTCAAATATCTTGACCCCACCATTGTGGCTACCTATTGTGACGGGGAGCGTTTCTATATCAGTATGGAATTCATTGTCGAGTTGTTGTTACATGATCACGACGCCTCTTTCCTTCTTCACAGAGCTCCAAGAACATAAAAAGCAGTGGCGTACGCTTCGCGGTCCGGTGGACCTTCTTTCCCATTTTGGTAGCAGACGGTCATGTTTACAAGCATACCGGTGTAGCCGCTAGCGAAGCGTTCTAGTACGGAATAGTTGCTCAACAGTTTTCGGTGGTAGTCTGATCTCCAGGTGTGTCTGTGTTCGCAGTGATTTCAATGTTAGGAATCAGACAATCACGATCATCAGACGGTGCAGCTTCAGTTACCGTTGGTTGATACGGGTTATCAGGTCTTCCAACGCCAAGGCTACTATTCTCACGACGATAGAAGCGCTTCCTGATTAGTTTGAGTAGTATTATGGTTATTCCAGTGATTGACAGCGTTGATTGCGCCAGCGACACAGCTTTCCATGTACGGCAATTTTCCGTTTGCTCCGGTCAGTTGGTTCTCCAGGCGACTGAATGCGACTAAATTATCATCGACTGATTTGCCTTTTGGAAATTTGAAGTTCATGAAATCGTGAATGATCGCTTTCTTTCGAATAACGGACTTTTTCGTGAAATGAGTTTTGATTTTTGCCCAAATTTCGGCAGTGGTGTACTGTTCAGTTTGAGGGAAGAATAAGTCAGTTATTAGGTCGGAGTTCACGATGCGAAGTAATTCACGTTTGGCCTTGCTATCAGTTTCTTGGTATTTTAGAATTTCTTTCTTCTGTTCTTTCGTAAAATCAGTCGCTCCGGGGCTCTTTTTCGGCAACTGGGTGGTGCCGCTGATTAGGTTCCAAATTTCCATGTTATTCTTCAGATAAATCGGCGCCAAATCGGACCAGGACAAATAATTATGACCGTTTCGGGCCAAAGTGACTGGGCAGATTGTGGGCTTCTCAGCCGCACATTCCGAGGCCATGATTCCGCCTGGGACACCTTAACTATCCAGTTAAACGAAGGCTACTTACTTTCTCAGGTTGCTGCAGAGCTTCGTGCTGATAACGTGTTGAGACCAAAATCACACAATGAAGAGCACTCAGAATCAAAGCGAATCTGCCAAGTGTTTATTTAGTACTAGCCGGCCTTCGGCCGACTACGCTGGCCGTGCGTTGCGAATGAAGCGTTTTCTGTATGAGACAAAGAAGAGATCGGAAGTAATCTTGGCTTAGACCATAAGGAAAGTAAGGAGTCGAGAGAATTACACTGAGCATGGCTTTATCTTATTGTAGTGCCTGAGGGTAAACAACATTTTTAGTGATGTTTCCCGGTGCGTAGATGTGAAGGTTAGAGGATTTGCCGACTCGGGAACACGCTACGTATAGTTGACCATGAGAGAAGCAATGATTCTCTAGATTAAGACCGCACACTTGCAACGATTGTCCTTGCGCTTCGTTTATCGTCATTGCGAAGGCTAATCTCACGGGGAACTGGAGTCTCTTGAACGTGAAAGGCAGACCATGTGGTATTATTGGGATACGTGGGAGCAGTCCCTTGAATCTGCCATTCAAGATCGTTGCCTCTAACAGATTATCCATCAAGCTCTTAACAGCGAGTCTTGTGCCGTTGCACAATTGAGGTGGATGGATGTTTCGCAACAGAATGATCGGAGCCCCGATTTTCAAAGACAATGTATGGGGTGGGATTTCGGGGAGATCAAGCGAGCTGAGGAACTCTACAGGATAATTTACAGCCTGATCTAGATCCATGATGACATCGATTGAGTGGTACGTTCTGACGGGGCCGGGAATTTGATTCAGGATCGTGTCATTGATGGCATTTACATCGTTATTGGTAGGCGCCAATATCGCTCGCCTGCTTAGCCAGGAATGATCACTGAAGTTGACGGTGATTTCGGAAGAAACCTTTTCAATCAATTCGTCTTGTGTTGCGCTGAAGAGACAGAAACCCGTCGGGAACTTGATGTATTGATTGGCATCAGCAACAACTCTGCCATTCCCAATGAGTAGGAGTTGTTCCGCGAAAATTTCGGCGCGTGAGTCGTTTTGCATTTGCACTCGCATGTTTGTCTTGAGTGTAAGTGTTTTGACATGACGCCAAAGGATAGAGGACTTCAAACACGCGTGGAGTTCATCTGCAGGTGTGGATCGTGGGATTACTGGTAGGGTTTGCCGGAAATCACCCGAAAGTAAAAGGAGTGCCCCGCCGAACGGTAGCTGGTTTCCTCGAAAGTCTTTGAGCGTTCGATCGAGCGCTCCCAAGGCCTTATTATGAGACATTGTACATTCGTCCCAAATAATGAGCTGGCATGTTTGGAGTACGGTGCCTATGCCGGAGTTCTTGGTTACACCGCAAATGGGCTCTTCTACAGTGTGCAAATCAAGGCGAAGCTTCAGTACGGAGTGTGCAGTTCGACCACCATCTAGAAGTGTCGATGCGATGCCGGAGGATGCGATTGCAAGAGCGATTTCACCCCGAGACCTAATCTCCGCCAAGATGAGCGAAAGGAGAAATGTTTTTCCGGTGCCGCCAGGAGCGTCCAAGAAATGCAATCCTCCAGTTCTGAATCGAATGGCGCGCATGATAATGTCGTAGGCTGAGCGTTGCTGTGGAAGCAATTTCGGGAGGTTTTCTTCGACGAATCCTCGTAGTTGCTTCCGTAGTTCATGGCTTTCGTGGGCATGATCAGAATGATTCTAGACTCCCCATATAAACTTAGATATAAACTTAGGGAAGTATCGTTTGATGGACTTCCAGATTGCCTCCATTGAGGAGCTGCAGCGAGAGAGATTCCTATCAGAGATCAGAGATAGGTTAATGGCTGAATGGCTGTTGTTTTAGCAGAGATGAGGGGGGAGGGGGGAAGGTGGGGGAGGGGAGGGGAGGTGGGTAGCCTATGTCCGTCACGGATGGGTCTTCTACACGGAACACCCTGACTCCGGGCTCGTTCAAGCTTGGTTTCCGAGTCTATCGCGAACAGACAAACAGACTGACAGACAAACAGACAGCGTTTTGACTTTTATTTATATAGATACGAAGCTGCTATTTAAAGACATTTGGTGAGGGACATCAGAAAGGGAAGCAAGGCGAGAACAGTGCACGCCTTCTTCTGTCACATACGTTTGGTACGAAAGCGATGCTAACCGATACGCCAGAGCAAGACTCAGGGAACATGAACTTTAACACTGGACGAGAGCATTGCGATGAAAATATTATAGTAGGGATCCGATTAGGCAACGATAGGGTCGTTCTTCGCGACGTTCGGTTCCCAACTCGATGGAGTAAATCGATGAATCAGCCGGTGTTGAGACCGGGCGAGCATGTTCCATTTGGAACCGCTTGAGGAGCGTTGTAATGTAGTCTTTTTGATTGATCCAGATGTTGTGGAAACGATCGACGCAGATTTGCAGACCAAGAAATACATTCAGAGGAGAGATTCTGATCTTGAATGATTTGGAAATGCTCTCAAGGAGCTCTGACAGAAGATTTTCCTGTGTCGCAAGTACAATGCAATCATCAACATAAATTGAAAGCAAAATGAGGGAAGATGAAGGTTCGTGGTGGTAAAGTAAGCACGGGTCAGCATTGGATCTGGTGAGACCCAGTTACGTGAGGACTTCTCTGAATTTTGAATGAAATGATCTGGGACTTTGTTTGAGACCATAGAGAGATTTATGCAGTTTGCATACGCGATTTGTTCCGTCGGAAAAACCAACTGGTTGATTGCAATATAGTTCTCTGTCCAACTCACCATAGAGGAATGCGACAGAGATGTCAAACTGTTTCGAGAACATTTTTTTTGCAGCGCAGAGGGACAGCATAAATCTCAAAGTGTCCCATCGCGCAACAGGCGCAAATAATTCGCCGAAATCGATTTCCGGGACCCGACCGCAGCCCCTCACAGCGAGTCGAGCTCGGAATCTATCTCTTTCAAGCTCCTTCTGAGGTCGGTATCTGGAGACCCATCGGACCGGGATTGGCTTTTTATCTTTTGGCCTTTCAACCAGAGTCCCTACCTCATGAGCCCTCATTGACTCTAGCTCCGACTTCATCGATCGATGCCATTCTTTGGCGAAAGTAGAAGCCATCGCTTCTTTGTAGTTACTGGGTTCAAAGATTTCTGTGAGGGCGGTCTCATAACGGGTCGGGCGTTTGAGATCCGAGCCGGCTCGAAGAGTTCTCTGGAGTGGGGAAGGAGGGCGATTCTGATCTTCGTCAGAATCACCTGCCATTGAGCCGTCATGATTTGTAACGGAGAATCAGCGCGTTCATCTAGAGGTTCCACGATTGTGGTTTCCTGATCAGTGGGGGTTTCATCAACGTTTGTTTGCTCTAGGAGGAAGTCTGAGTCGTCAGTGCCGGTCATGCGGCACGGAAGCGTTTCAGAGTTAGAAAACGTACATTTTTCGAAAACCAGTGTTTATTAAGCTTGGGTATCCAAATCCGGAAGCCATCAAGACGACCTGCGTAACCCACGAGAATTCCATAGAGGGCTTTCTGTTGCCATTTATCTATGGATGGTCTATGATCATAGACATAGCACGGAGTTCCAAAAGGGTGCAGATTGGTTATGTTCGGGGGCACTTTGTAAATCGTTTCAGAGGACGATGTCCCCGTCGACGGGCATACATTCGTAATACTCAATAGGTGCGTTGCGCGAATACATGCTTCACCCCAAAAAGATTTGTTTAGGCCGGCTGCAATCGTCATCGTTCTGGCTAACTTACTTAGTTATGGTCTGGTTATTTCTTTCAGCAAGACCATTGATTTCATGGGCACAGGGATGACTGCTCAAGTGCTCTGCCCCTATTTCTGTTAAGATGGAAACGTCGAAAGTCTGGTTCAGGCACACACTAGCTCTAGACGGAATACAATCAGAGGTACAAGGGTGAGACCACAGCAGTGACCACAGTGAGTTTATTGTACGGAACTGGGGTTTATATAGGTAGTGGGGGTGACGCTAGTTCACCCTCTCTCAGATGACTCAGATAGGCATGCAATCGCTAAGAAAGCGGGTAGGCTCGTGCCAGAGAGCAGGGGAGACATCGTGGGTACGCAATCGATGTCGCGCTCCCACGGCCATCACATGACTCACAATCAAATGAGTCATGGCTCATAGGAGACCTGAGGGGTGACTATTCTCAGATTCTAGTCTCAACACTCTCCCTTATAGTCAACTCCGAAGGTCAGAAAGAGTTCCAAACACGGAGTCTGACTGGAGTTTCGAAGTCTTGATCTCCATGTATGTATGTAGCGTCAGGTAGTTGCCATCCAGTAATGAGTCTGCATTCTGAGCGGGTCCGGTTGAGCATTCTCAAGGGAATGCAGTGTAGTTTTGATGGGATTTGTCCACTAGCTCTGGTCCAGACTGAAACTCACTGAGACAATAACGCCACGGCGATCACGGCTAAATGAATAGACGTGGTTCACACACTCGCGTAACTGCTCCTACCTAGTCTACGCTTCGTTTATTATTTATATACTTGTATGGAAAGGGTTACAGATTCGTATTCTAGTTTAGCATTACTATTCGGTCGTTGTACCCCGTATGACGACCGAAGCTTCTTTATCCTAGAATGTGGGTCAGTCGTAAACTGGAATCGCGAGGCAAGATGCGGATACTCACGTGCTTATTTTTCATCAATCCTCCCTTATCCAAATCTGTCTCACGATGTGGATTAGTACTCTGGTTACTTGGTGATTAAATTTCAAAATCTCTCAATCAAACCATGTAACTTTTATTGCCAACTAGCCGGCCTTCGGCCGACTACGCTGGCCGGCCTACGGCCGGTCCCCTGCTCCCCTCGCTGGCCGGCCTTCGGCCGACTACGCTGGCCGGCCTACGGCCGGTCTCCTGCTCCCCTCGCTGACCGGCCTCCGGCCGGCCGCTCTTGCTGTATGGCAGCAATGTTGTATGTCGCATCGGGAGAGAAGGATTTTGCGGAAGATGAAGAAGAAAGTTAATTTTGTGAAGAGAATTTTTATTTTTATTCGAGGGCTCTTGGATAAACAACGTTCCGTGTTTCGCCGTTTGGCGCGAAGATGAACAAATCAGATGGTCTGCCGACGCGCGAACAGGCTACATAAGGTTGACCATGTGAGAAGCAAGAATTTTCCAAATTGAGTCCACAGACCTGCAGTGTTTGCCCCTGTGCCTTGCTTATAGTCATAGCGAAAGCAGGTCGTATCGGAAACTGCAAACGTTTAAATTCGAACGGCATCTCCACGGGTATCATGGGAATCCGAGGCAGCAATACGTTCTCGCCTCTAAATTTACCGGTCAGAATCGTAGCCTCTATGACGTTGTTCATCATGGTCTTGATTGCAAGTCTTGTGCCATTGCACAATCGTGGGGGATTTAAATTGCGCAATAGAATGATCGGCACTCCTTTTTTCAGGGACAAATTATGCGGTGGCAAACCTGGCAGATCTAATGAATTTAGAAACTCAGTGGGATAATTTACAACTTCATCTTGGTTCATCACTGTGTCAATGGATCTATAAGTGGTCGTTTCGCCGGGAATCGCGTTCTGGATCACAGAATTCAGAGAATTAACATCGGAGTTTTTTGCCGCCAATATTGCACGCGCGCTCAGCCATTCCAGATTCTTGAAGTTTTGTGAAATGCTTGGGAAAACCTTATCCACTAAGTCAGTTTTGGATGAAACCATTGAGCAGAAGTTTCTTGGGAATCTTATGACAGATGAGAAAGGCGTGTCAGAGTGTATCCTTCCATCTCCAATGTCCAATAACTGCTTCGCGAAGATCCCAGCAGACGCATCATTTTGAAGCTGTACGCGCATGTTGGTCTTCAGTGTTAACTCACTCACTTGCCGCCATAATACCGATGCTTTGAGGCAGGCATTGAGCTCGTCAGCCGGCGTGGAGCGCGGTATCACTGGCAGAGTTTGTCGAAAGTCTCCAGACAGCAGAATCAGTGCTCCTCCGAACGGGTTGTTGTTTGCTCTGAAATCTCTAAGTGTGCGGTCGAGGGCCTCCAGAGCTCTCTTGTGAGACATCGTGCATTCATCCCAGATGATCAGCTCACATGATCTGAGCACTGTCGCCATTCCAGAGTTTTTACTGATATTGCAGATTGGCGTGTCAATAGTATGCAAATTCAGGGGCAATTTCAGAGCTGAGTGTGCCGTGCGTCCACCGTCTAATAAGGTCGCTGCGATACCGGAAGATGCGATTGCTAACGCCGTTTTCCCTTTTGATCGTATTGTGGCCAGAATGAGAGAGATCAGGGAAGTTTCACCTGTGCCACCGGGAGCATCCAAAAAGTACAATCCACCAGTTGTGAATCTTATGGCTCGCATTATCATGTCATAGACAGCGCGCTGCTCAGGGATCAATCTCGGCAGATTAATTTCGACGAACTGACTCAAATCATCAGTATTGAAGTCCATTTCACGGTGCAGATCGCGATCATAATTGTCAGCAATGGACCCTGATGGAGGTTGGAGATTGTTAGCGATCGCCAAGCACATGTCCTCGATCAGGATCACGGCTTCATTATACATAGCAAGGGTGAACTGTAAGTCTGGGTTGTTAGTCATCCTTCGCGCACGATGAAGAATGTCCTCACTTAGAGAATCCTTGAAATGCTCCCAGAGATCTTTAGGATTCGATGGTGAACATGTTGTCAGTATGATCGCAAACAGTATGCGAATTTGAGTGGGTTGAGCAGTGGCGGTTGCATCCGCGAGCCCAATGCTCGTCGTTTTCGAGGAGATTCAGTCGCTGGCAAGCGTTTCGATAAGTTGCACACAGTACACCATCGACAGTTCTCAGCTCTTCGAAGGACTTTGGTCCCCGAACATTGACTAATAGCAAACGCAAAAAGAAACATTCCTGATTGTTTGCGTGGACCGTATACAGACGACCCAAAGCATCGGAAGAATATAGATCTGAGATCCCAAGAACGGGTGTGCCTTTTTTGCGACGCTGGAATTTCCTCGATGATGGATTCCATGTGAAGTATTTCGGCACTTCAGAATAGAGCAGCGTCCTCGCGAATGGATCATCTCTGCACAATGCGAAAAAGGCGGTTAGGGTGGTTTGTGGCGGTGACAATGCTTGAGCTTGCAGATTCTGAGTTGTAAAATAAACGCGTTGTCCATTCTCGAGGTGCACTGCTAGGTGAACTACAGTCGGATGACGTTCGTGGATCGGAAATGAGAAGATCCGCCAGATGGCTTCTTGACTGCAAACGTAACGTCCCAATTGGTATCGATCGAGCTCATCAATTGGTTCGGAGTCGCTTCTTAGTTCTAGAACGGTCATGTCGCTACCCTTGTTCACGTATTTGCAAATGTACTTGATCGATTTGACTGAGTTGCAGTACTCGACATTGATGTGCGCCTTGAAAGTTTTCGAAAGCAACGGAGAATAGGGTACGATCCAGCGGCTATCGATGCGAACCGGCCCATTGCGAATCCTCAGAATTGCGAGTTTGCCACCATCTTCAGGGGAACGTCGGCGATATAGCGGGTATCCATCGTTTCCTGTTATAGTTTCGGCATGTAGGTTTCTTGGATAACGTTTGGTGCACTTCCCATCTCTCATGCAAGGTGAAGTATCGTTTTCAACACCGCAAGGACCATGGATCAGGTTCTTGGTGACGATTTCAAACAAATCCGGATCGATGTTGACGTCCGGGATTTCAGCCGAGATGATTTCGTCGATTTTGTCGGGCGTTATTTTGCTGAACAGCCAAATCAATATATGAGCGTGCGGCAAACCTCGTTTCTGCCATTCGATGGAGCACATCCAGCAACGCGTTTCGCCGAAAACTTCCTACTTGACAATGAAATCCATCAGAGATTTCAACTTTTGTCTGAACACGCGAGCCACGATGTCGGGACGATCGGAAGACGACTGTCCGGGCATTAGGAGTTCTTTGATCTCGCTCCAAGTTGGGTTGCCAGTGAACGTGATGAATAAATCTGGACGGCCGTATGCTCGGACATACGTCATTGCGTCTTGCGCGCATTCATGCATGTGCCGTAGACTCCCTGTGAATGTCGCGGGTAAGATAACCATTCTCCCCAAGTTGTTGGCATTCAAGTTCCCGTCAGCAGCAACAGCATCACGGAGATGGATATACTGCTCGGAACGTAACTTGGTTTGATTGAGGCGGATGAAGAGTAACCTCTCAGACTCGATCTTCACGTACATGTCGACGGCATATTGATGGAACAATTGCCGGCACTTCAGGATATGGTTCTCGGCGTTGTCTCGAACCATCAATCGATAGGCATAGTAGTTCATAGCACTAACTTTTTTTTCCTCGACTTCCTCCCTTGTCTGGGGATTTCTCATCATCATGCCGGAATGATATCCGTCTTCGCCTTCCCAGAAGAGAATCGGATACTGTAGAGCGTCATAGGAGCGATGCGTTTCTGAGATACGGTTGAGGCTACCATCATCTCGACGTCGGATGATAATGTCACGGCGGTCGAACTCCTGTTGACCAATCACAACAATCGCCACCTCATCTATAGTTGGAGCGTTATATCGTCTTTTATGCTCACCGGTGGGAGTTTTGTCAGCTCGGAACGCCTCCTGAACGCATTTCCTCAATTGAAAAAAGCAATCGAAACATTCATCAAAAACTCAAGTGTCAGAAGGAAAAACTTCAGAGCCTCAATGATCACAGTCTGAAACTTATCATCGAAAATCATGCTCGCCTAGTCAATCGCGTCTCCGCACTTGACAAAACGGTGGCTGAGAACTTAGCCTGCCTAGTATCCGAGATTGAAAAGATCCTCCATCTTATCAATCTGGATATGACGAATCGGACCAACGACCTACAGCGGTCCAACGAACGCTCTTAGCAGTTCGAGAAGGACATAACGGTCCTGGAAACTCAAACAACATTCTTCAATCAGCAATATCGAACTCTGCTCTCCCGTGTGGAGTCTTTGTCAGTGCGGGGCTGCAATGATGCTTCTCCAGTTCGACTCAATATCGAGCCATGCTCTCCCAGTCCGCGGTCCCTCGATCAACCTCCCCGATCAGAACGAGCTCAGAGCGTTCTGGACCAGGTTGAACAGCTGATAGAAGAAATCAACGAAAATCGGCGAGCTGGGAACACTCCATTCATGGATCGCGTCACTATCTTCAACTGGCGTTTCTTTGACTTTATCAAGAATCGGAAGAAGACCTTCGCTGCAATTCTTGTGCTACTCGTTCTTCGAACGTATTCATTTTCCCATTATTGATCATGTCATGACTTACCGAATTTCTTTTCAATTCATTTCATCGTTGCTTTTATTCTTTATAGTTGGGCTCGCAATCGGGTTTTCAATAAGCTTCCTGAGCCGCGACGACGTGACCCTCAGAGCCTCAACTCAACCGTCGATTCCGGCATCAAAAGCCGTTGAATATTCCGAATCGATCGTTCCAACGCTGCCACCGAGAACAGCAGACCCTCCAGCATCTTCTACTGTAACTGATTGTGAGACCAAAATCCAACGGAAATACCGGAAAGTTGATCTCAGCAACTACAGATGCGCAAGGCACAGGATCGGGTGATCATGTGAGGAGAAACATGATCCCACCAACTGCGTCATCGTTCCCGGATCCAGAATACGTTCCAACCTAGTCAAATGTGACACAGGTTCATTCGCAGTAACGACCGGACTATGCCCCCTTCGCACTCCAGTCTGCGAGTATCTACAGGGTGATCAGGCTAAATTGAGACTTTTTCTACTTGATTGTTCTGAGAGCTCCAGCTAAAGGACAACAAATCGCAGATCCGAGATACATCATGGGTGTGATCCACCCGCCATATACTAGATGAACTTTATTCGATGTAACCACCATTATCTGCTAACACGGCTTGGAGCCGAGGTCGGAAGGCATCACAAGCTTTTTTCAAACCATCCTTCTTGAGTTGTCGAAACGCCAGCTCGATGGCGAGCCGTAGGGAATCGGTGTTGGCATGGGGGGACTTGTTGGACTGTGACTCAATCACGCTCCATACATAGTAGTCCAACGGATTTAAATCGGGGCTGTTGGGAGGCCAGAACTGCTTCGGCCAGAACATGCTGACATGTGTCGAAAGCCATTCTTGAACTTCTCTGCTGCCATGCGCCGGCGCTCCGTCTTGTTGAAAGACGTATGGCTTTCCTTTGCTCACTCCGTCCATCCAGGGCTTCACCACAGTCTTCAAGACTCTCAGGTAGACTTCCCGGTTGACTGTTTCGCCCTTTGCAAAGAAATGAGGTGGCATTGTGTGTCCTTCGCTGGAGACAACCGCTAGCACATGAACGTTCGCAGGGAACTTCGTTCTCCGAATGATGCAACAGTCTCCGGGATCTGTAACATGACATCGATGATTTTGACGATTGACTTTGGCATCCACGCAAAAGATTTTCTCGTCTGAGAAGAAACGGATACGTCCAGCCGCCTCCTTCTTGAGAGAGCTCAGTAATATCCGACACCGTTCCATCCTCGACACTTTGTTGGCTTCGGAGAGCATCTGGCGAACTTTCGGCCGGTATGTCTTACACTTCAGGTCCTGGTGCACCACTGAGCTCACTGAGCCGAAGCTCAGGTTGAATTCCGCAGCCAGCTTCCTGAATGACACATGATGATCCTCATGAAGACGATCATGGATAGCTTCGATCACTTCTGGGGTCCGTTTTGTTCGCAGCCGTTGGTGTTTCTTCCGTTCGCCAGTTACAGAATTACTCTCGCAGTGAGCAACTTGCTTCACAACTCGGTACACCGTCGCTTTTGGCAACTTCAAGCGTCTCACAATGTCAGCAGGTTTTTGTCCCGCGCGAAGTGCAATCAAGATACTTTGCCTTCGATCGCGTTCCGACCAACCAGTGCTATCGCCCGCCATGGTTGTGTTATGTTTTCGTTCACCATGAGTGCCCTCATAAACCGTCTGGACGCCATTTGGATGGATGCATTCCTTTATCGACCGCATTCTGTTGAGAATTCAGCGCGTGGAGTAGAGACTTCATCAGAGTCTGTTTGCTCTACTATTCGCTCAACGTCCGCGCAAGATGCTTCTGTTGTAGAGATATCTCTTGGCAAGATGGTTTGTGAGGAACAATCTTTTTTTCATGTTTGCACGGATTCAACGAGCAGTTGGTGTATCATGGCTCCTATGATGCCTAGTTCCTTTTTGATCCGTGTTGCCCCCGTCAGAGTTCCATTGACTTTTACATCCGATGCCAATCGTATGAAGTTCACACAGAAGTGTGATTCTTATCATGTTGTGAAGATAGTCACGTGAGCGGTCATAGGACTCTTGTGTTATGTATTCATTAAGCTCAATATATTAGCGATGATTTTGGGATAAATTGAGTTTTCACTGTTTGTATTCAGAGTCGTTACCGCTTCACAGCGCACTCCATACTCGCTCTCTCCCTCTCGATGTGCGAGCCAGCTTCGTTGGTAGCACAGCGTCAATTGCAGAGCGCTGCAAGCGTTGTTGGCGCTGTGAGTTATCTAAATTAGTCAATCTGCGGGATCTCAGTTCTACCAACTTGTCGTTTCCGTTCTTTCTTCTTGACTGGACTTTTGAATTTCCCTTTTTCTTTGGGAGCTTATTGATGTTATTCATCTAAAATTGCCTTATTATCTGAGCTTCTGCATCTGATTTCTGTTCACTCACTACTTGTAGACTCCTGGGTGTTTTGCTCCTTCTGTTGTTCAGTGCTTCCTTTTTCGTTGCAGATGCTTGATTAGATATTTCCGTATCGTTTTCGGTGGGGTCCCGCGATGGCTTCGTTTCTTGGTTTGATTCTTCTTGTATCGGCTGTCTCGTTTTTTCTTTGCTGTCTTCTTTCTTCGTCTTCTTTTTCTTCTTATCTTCGCTGTTCTTGGTTTCTGTTCACTTTTACCGTTTTTCGTAGCTCCAGAATTTTTCGTCCCGTCGCTCGTTCGTTCCTTCACCCATACGAACAGATTTGTGGATCTCTTGCTTGTTTCTGGGTTGAGATGGTCTGTTCCATGCACGTCTCTCTGTGAGCTCCGTTCTTTTCTGAAATCTTTGTTGCCTGTTATTCTTCGATTTTCTTTTGTGAATCGGTCAAACCTTTGATTTCACTCCTCATTGTGTTGCCGTGAAATCCTGTTCTCTTGATTTTCTTTTCTCGGTTTGTTCATTGGAGAGTCTCTTCATTCCGTTTCGCTTCTCATTTCGGGTATTCAGGGCTTTTTCTTCCTGATTGGCTTCCTGAAATCTTCATTGTTGATTATCGTTTTCTCGCTTCATGTCGAGTCGTATGTTCTAGCTCTTTTGACTTCCAAATCTGAATCATCAAGCAAATATTTCAGATGGTTTGATTGGTCAAGCCCCCAATCTTGTTGTGTGTTCCATCTGGACTGGCCGTTTCTGTTTCTTGAGTTTCATTGAGCTCATCTTGCATGATTGCTGCACATCCTCCTTCTCCTGGCTAAGGTCCTTCCGTCGCCATCTCCTTCCGTGATGTATCTTCATGCTGTAGAAGTCCGTTGACCTGTTATTCATCTGTAAATCTTAGGGTTCTTCTTATGAATTTTTCTCTTTTGTCGCTTTCCATTTCTTTCTCGGAGTTATTTCGTTGATACCCTTGCGCAAGGTTCCTCCGTGATTTTTTCCGGGATTCGGTTTCGATGAGTCCGGTTGTCCTTTGTTGGTCTCATCGATCCGTCTCCTTTGAGTTCCTGTTTCTTCTGGTTCATTTTCTCTCATGAACTTCTGTTTCTCCTGGCTTGCAAGCGATACCCTAACCAGCTGCTGGCTTTAAAGGTTGAGCTTCTTAGACACAAAGTCTACTTCCATTTCCGCTGACCGTAGCAGCTTTGGTAGTGGAAATGGGTAGCGTCCGGCTGTCGTCTCTTCATCCTGTAGTCTGGCCAGACCTTGATTCAGCCTTTCGATTGGTCACGAGATAACACTTGGATTTCATGAATGAACATATTCCCTTGTTATCAAGTGAGCGATCGCACTCCACGACTCGTTCCGTCCGTTAGTTCATAATTTCACAGTGATCAGTTGCTTCATTAGAAACCAAGGAATTTGTCGGAGTAATGACGCTTTGCTCACCTCAGGTCATTTCGATGCGGATCTTCTCTCTCGTTGAGCTAGTCGTTAAATCCCTTTTTCTTCAGCTGATGTTGTTTTTCTGTAACCGTCATGCTTCCGTGTTCTCTTCTGTGACACTTCCCCACGTTTCTTGTTGGTTTCGGCGCGATCACTTGAGTATCTTCAAAGCCGAGATACGTTTCTCTCGTATCGAGCAGTCGTGGAGCCTTTCTGAAGAAAAGTTGTTACATCGACGCCGTTCTTGTTTATTTCGGCTCCAGCATCCTTCTCTGGGCGTGCGGCGTCTCCCCGTTTGGCAGTTCTCCACTTTCGGTTGTCTCCGGCGTTCCTTTTTTGTTGTTGCGGAATTCTTTCCGGACTAATTGCTGATTAAGGCTGTGCTGGAAATTCTCATTCTTATTGAGTATTTTTCGGAGAATGAGATGCCTTACGATGACGTTAATGGAACTCGATGTGGTAGCCGTTCGGTTTCATTCTGGTGAAACTGATTTTACGTTACGTGTGATGGTAGGATTCGCATTCCCGCAAGGTGTTGCGTTGACGTAGTTACCCTTCTGAGCTGTGCGTTGACCTTGCTCCGCTCGTTGAAGCTGACGCTGTAGATGCTGCTGGTATACGTGGCTGGATTTCAGTCGGCTCCAAGGTAACTCTTTTATCGTCGATCCCGGGTTGCATTCTTTGCCGCGTGGACACACTTCCCCGAAACTCATTTCCCCGAAACCCGTTTCCCCGAAATCCATTTCCCCGAAACCCATTTCCCCGACAATTTCTCTCGCCCAATCTGAACGGGCTGCAGGCTAACTTAGCGGGGCTTGAGAGAGATGCGAACTCGTCGGTTTCCGCGTCTCAATATCCGTTCGACGGAGTCAACACCGAACCTCTCCCAATAGGAATTGCTTGATGATCATTGATTGAACCTGAATAGATAATTGATGTCAAATATATCAAGATCAGACAGCATGATGAGTTTTTCGACAATTCTGGGCGGGCGGCAAATTTCGAGGGTGAACTGAGGCCTGTTTTGATAGCACCTGGGTCTCAGCATGCCCAACCATGTTCGTTACGCAAAACCATTTCAAGGCCCCATCACGGGAGAGAGTCGACCGAACTCTCGACGCTTGCAGAAGCGGTGACCGTCGTTGGCACATATTCGTAGCCTGCGCAGTCCCGCCAAGTCAGCCTGCAGTCCCGCCAAGTCAGCCTGCAGCCCGTTCAGATTGGAAGAGAGAAATTGTCGGGGAAATGGGTTTCGGGGAAATGGATTTCGGGGAAACGGGTTTCGGGGAAATGAGTTTCGGGGAAGTGTGTCATAACCTTCTTTGCTCCTTCGCTTCAACGCGATTCGTTCTTCCGACCGTCTGGTTAACTGGTGTTACACGTACTACTGAACATTCCTTCACTGATACACCGAAGCTCTGCTGGTTCTTTCACGTTGCTGTTTCAAGATGTTCAGCGGGGATGCATTTCTTTCGTCTCTCGTTGGTTCTCGCGGGGTTGACGTTCTTATGGTTGAAATCTTCAAAATGTCCTCCTCTAGATAAATGGTTCTTGTTGACTAACCTCCTCGTTCGTGTTCAGCTCTTGATCTGGGTCCAGAGTGCACTTCCGTGTTGATTGCTGGATCGCGAAGTCACTTGTGGTTCTTGCCGTCCTGTGTGGTTGATTTCTCGATCGTGGTTTGGAGTTGAAGTCTCGCTCAGGGATGACACTCGTTTTCCATCTTTCGATTCCTTCTCATGTCATCAGGTAGATATGGCGTTCCACGACTTACTGCTGATTCGGGCAGTTGTTTCTTCTTCACTACACGACAGGGATCCTCCTCAGTTAAGATTTGGATCACCCATGACTCGATCGCAGATTCATGAGGCTCGATCCCATCGATCTCACATTTCGAAAGATACTCTCTCTGAATAGCCTTTGTGGGAAAGGTTACGGGCATCTTTTAAATCGACTGCCATGAGTTTCTCACTCATCCTATCATTCCCATTCAATTTGTCTATCTCGCTTTTAATTCGTATCAACATGCCTCGTGTATCTCCCTGTACTGTTCTCTGTGCTATGGTTTTGACTGCGTTAGCCTTGATGTTCGGAGCTCTGAGCATTCTGTTCTTCCAACATTTCTCAGAACTCTCATCGAACACCTCAAACCAAGCGTTTTCGAATGCATCGGTTGATCACTTTCAATCAGACACGCATTCTCCGTCTCAGAGTCAAATTCAACCTTCTTTTACTCAATTATTTATCCTCCCTCGCTTCAAACTCGTTCCCTGAGTTTGCGTCGTCAGTGTTCTCATCTCACACTGAATCATCTGCGTTGGAAATATGTTCGCTTAGACGCATCAGTACGCTGGAAAGAGCGATAGCCCTTTCCCAGACTGTATTCTATAAAAGGACTGTATCTGCTAAATAAACCACCGGTGAAAGGCTTCATTTTGGAACTGACGTTTTTACTGTACTCCGTTAAATTGTTCACGTTATCAGCACGATCAACTACTACCCGCAGAGCACAGTAAGTTCGAATCTCGACTATTCAGTGATACTAGAATAGAGGAGCGGCTATGTCGGAAACTGGTTCGGGGTCCGATGGTTTTGTGTTCGGGGACGGTCAGCAACACGACCGCCGCCTCAGTCTTTTTGGAGCTGAGGATGATACGCAGGGTGGATCGGGTGCGCAACCCCCAGCAGGTGGAAATCCACCAGCACCACCAGCACCACCGAACCCATCGAAGGATGACAAACCACCGAACGATAACAAGCCTGCCGACAACACGGCAGGCAAGCCCGACGAGTCGGGAAGCGACAAGCCGCCAGCGTCCAATGAAGTTCGAACAATGAAATGGTCTGTTGGGAGGTACCAAACTTGTCCGGTCATTCTAGGCCTAAATGGCCAGAATTATATCAGCTGGAAAACTATGATGCCAGTTTTCTTAGCTCAAGATGACGACGATTTATGGGCGGTTGTAGATGGCACGCTAACGCGTCCTACCCCCAAGCCTCCAGCAGAAGAACTGACTGCAGAACAGAAGGTTGAGCTAAAAAGGTATACTGAAGCCAACAAAAGATCTAAAGCCCTACTGTTCTCGTCTATGAACGACAAATTAGTCGTGCAGCTGTTCTATGGACAGGCTAAGGAAGTTACGGCGGCAGAAATTTGGGAGCACATCGAAAAGAAGTTTGGCACGAAGATCGCCCTAAAACAAGGATCAGTCATTAATCAGCTACTGCAGTTCAAGTTCAAGAAGAACTTATCTATCGTTGAGAACCTTGATAGATTCAAGACCCTCCAAACTCACTTGACTGAATCCGGAGTCGATCTGGATGTTAAGATCCAAACCGAACGATTGCTCGCTGCCCTGCCGCATAACTGGGATGCATTGCGGCTCGCTTGGGCTGCTCGCTCAGAGGATGATAAAGAGATGAGTACACTGCTCGACATCATCACTACTGAGGCGTTGCGTCAAAAGGAAGAAAAGCTTGATGACGTAACCGCATTAGTGACCAACCTCAGAATAAACCAACGAGGAGGTGGTGCCTATCGCAGACCCTACCGTCGTCCCATGAGACCTCGCCAACGAAATGATTATACTGGTCAACAGTATAATGGCAGGCCTCAAGCTAGAAACCCCCAACCTAGAAGACACGGCCAGAGGAACCAGGCACAAGGTAACAAATGTTACAATTGTGGAGGACGAGGTCATTATAGCAGTCAATGCAGGCAACCAAGAAGAAATTCGAACCGAGGTCGTGGAGGCAGCAGACCTCATCGACCCAGAGCCCATGCGGTAGACGCTGAAGAAGCTGAAGCATTCATGGCTCAGACTATCGGCTCACTTTCTAAATCGAAATCTTTCTTGGTGGATAGTGGTGCTAGTCACCACATGATTGACTCGAGAAAATGGTTCACGACGTACACCAAAGGACTCGGCACCCGGGATGTCAAGCTGGCAAGCAACCAGAGGCTCAAAGTGATCGGGCAAGGTAGCGCTTGCTTGGCAGTCAAGTCTGAAGGGAAAACCGTGAATTTGAACTTGAAAAATGTTCTCCTTGTACCTAAAATTCGTAAGAATCTGATATCCATCAGTCAGCTAACTGATGACGGCTTTGAGGTTAAAATGCAAGAAGATGAGCTCACTATAGAAAAGAACAAGATTGCAATCCAGGTTCCCAAGCAAAAGGGACTGTATAGGCTCAAAGCAAGTGTGTGTTCCGAAGACGGCCCCAATGATAGCGCTGAATGCGCTCCTGCGGTTAAAGATGAAAAACCGGCAGCCAACAAGGATGGCTCGAAAGCTAAGCCAAGTCTGAAGAGTCTGCATGAAAGATATGCGCATATCAACAAGGATTACTTGAAGAAATACCTCAATGCAGAGAACATGAATTTCATTGATGATCTAAACCAATGCGAAACCTGCATTGAAGGAAAGCAGACTAGAGCCTCCTATCACAGTAAACCATTTGAATCCAAGGCTAAAGAGCCTGGTACGGTTTACGCTGACTTGTGCTCACTGTCAACTGAAACTTTAGGGAAGGCTAGACACTTCCTCATGATCGTAGATGAGTACTCAAAGTTCTGCAAAGTTTACTTTCTAAAAACTAAAGATGAAACCCCCTACTTTGTAGAAAAATACGTAAAGTGGTTTAGAAATCTCATCGGATACAATATCAAGAGATTCCACTCTGATGGGGGCCGAGAGTTCAGAAATGAAGAAGTCCAGGATGTGTTGCACGAGATTGGAGCCGAGCACTCAATCTCTTGTCCTAGGACCCCAGCTCAAGCTGGTCTCGTCGAAAGAGCACACCGTACATTCATGAACTTAGCTAGAACAGTCATGATCGGTGCAGGCCTGGAGGATAAGAAATTTCTCTGGGGCGAAGCTCTGAACTACGTCGTAGACGTTTGGAACATGATTGTAATCCATGACCATACGAAAAAGACGGCATACGAGGTCTTCTATAAAAAGAAAGCCTATGTATCCAATATGCGAGAATTCGGGGCCAAATGTTTTGTGCACAACAAAGACCCAAATCGCAGTAAATTGGAAAATCGTGGAAAGCCAGTTCGGCTTGTTGGGTACCTCGAACACTCATTAGGATATCGTGTTTGGGATGAAGACACTGACACGATAGAGAGAACCAAGGATGTAATCTTCGAGAAAACACCGAAGACTGATGAAATAAACATCCGCGGTGCTGGCAAAGTTCGAGGTCAGGCAAACATAATTGAAAATACTGATGGAGAAACGCCTGAATGTATGCAGCAAGCAACGTACGAAATTGAGGAACTGACCTCATCGGAATGTTGTACGCATAATTACGAATCCGTACAAAACGGAAAAGATACTGCGGCAACGATTTACACTCCCCCGCAGCAGGCGTTCTTGGCTCATGACCCAAGAACCCAATCACGCTTTCGTAATCAACCCAACATCCACGAGGCTGAAGATGAATTAAGTGATGAAGACAACCGTGATGATGCTTCTAAGGGAGAACCATCTTCGTACAAAGAAGCGATGGTAAGCCCAGAAAAACAATCCTGGAAGGCCGCCATAACAGAAGAGTTGGAGGCCATGAGGACTCTTGGGGTTTGGAAGGAAGCTAATCTCCCCCCCAGGTCGGAAGCCAATCAGCACGCGTTGGATATTCAAAAAGAAGATCCATCCGAAAACTGGAGACGTCAAATACCGTGCACGCTTAGTAGCGCGCGGGTATTCTCAGAAAATTGGAATAGACTGTTTTCCAGATAAGATATCGAGCCCAGTTGCTCGAATGGAAAGTGTAAGGACAGTATTAAGTATTGCGGCACAAGAGAAACTATATCTGAATCAGTTTGACGTGCGCGCAGCCTTCCTTACTGCCGAACTTGAGGATGAGATCTATATGGAAGTTCCAGATGGATTAACGGGAGTCCCTAGAAATAAAACCCTCCGTTTACTCCGATCCATCTACGGCCTCAAGCAATCAGGATTCGAGTTCAACAAGAAGATAACAAAAATCCTGATTCGTATCGGATTATCGCGATCAATATCTGATCCTTGCTTGTTTTTCCGAAATGGAAAGAAGCGTACGATAGTTTGTATTTTCGTGGACGATGGTCTGCTGGCCACAGACTCAGAGGAAGTCGCCAGCGACTTCATTGAATCATTAAAGAAGGAACTGGAGATAACATACTCTCCACTGACGTACTTCCTAGGCTTAGAAGTAGAGAGAGGCAAAGACTTCTCAGTACATATACATCAAGCCAAGTTTGTCCACGAGACTTTGGAAAGATTCGGGATGAATGACTGTAAGCCAGTAAGCACTCCGAGTGACAGGTCAATATACAGCCTAGAAAGCAAAGGGCCCTGTACTCAAGAGGAGTATCGCAGTCTTATTGGAACGCTGATGTTCCTATCCTGCGGCACGCGTCCCGATATAACGTTCAGTGTATCATACCTAAGCAGATACCTGGATAGATGCACGCCACAGCACTTGCAGGCGGCAATGAGAATCCTGCGATATCTGAAGTCGTGCCCAAAGCTCGGTATTACGTACAAGAGTAATCCGGACAAGATGATCCAAGTATATTCGGATGCAGATTGGGCATCCGATCCCGAGAAAAGAAAGTCGACCAGTGGAAGTTTGATCCTCCGTGGAGACGGACCAGTAATCTGGCAGACGATCAAACAATCCAACATTTCTGTGTCGAGCTGTGAAGCTGAGTTCATAGCAGCTTCTGAAACAGGCAAAACTATAAAATGGATCATAAAACTCTTGGGAGAGCTTGGTATCACAGAAAAGGTTGTGATGAAAATGGATTCAACCTCAGCGATCGCATTGATAAAGTCAACGCAGAGTTATCGGCGATCAAAGCATATCGAACTAAAATACCATTTCATACGTGAGATGTACGAGAACAAAGAAATGGAATTGGAACACACTAGCAGTGATTTAATGCTAGCTGATTTTTTAACCAAGCCCCTCTGTCCGGCCAAATTCCTGAAACAAAGAGAACTGAGTGGACTGGCAACATGGAAACAATAAGGTATTTGACGATCATCGGACTTATGGTACTAATCCTGCATGTCAAAAACACTAACCCTTATTTCTGCTACTCAGATTGCTCTCAGGAATGTATTAGACAAAGCTCACCATGTATTATGTTCAAGTCTATTGGCGGATTGTTCACTACGCGTTGCGTGGAACACTCGATTTGTGAACTACAGGCTGATCCAGAGACGCCCTGTATCTCAGAAAATAAGCCGACGTTGGGCGGCAAGCAGCTGTGGTCACTCTACAAGAATAGAGTGATTCCTCCAGCACCAACAACGCCCAAACCAACCGAGAAGCCTACAATCAGACCAACACCTAAACCATTAGAGTGTACCTGCGAAAAATGGAAGATATTGTCGGCAGTTCAGTCGACAATTTCTGGTCTGATGCTTATGACTATGGCTCTGAGAAAACTAATGAGATACCGCCATAGACCAACATATGAACAAAACGACGACCAAGAACGTATTCAGAATCCAGTAGACTCTCCAGAGTCTGCGCAAGAAAGGCATGAAGAGATACCTGAGAATCCGTACCGACCCACAACTCAGGACATCTAATAACCCAATGATATTGCGAATGCTGAAGATAATCGCTTGAGCATCTATGAATACAGATAAGATAATACGCATACCTAAATAATGATAACTCACAATTAATAAAATGGGAACGGTTTATTATGGAGTCACTTCAGATCTCGATCGTCGAGGTCCTCGCCGTTGTCCTCGGCGATCAGGTCGGGAACGTGGGGGCCAACCCATTCACATCCACTGTGAAGCCAGGTAACAAACCGGGCTTCCTGCGAACGGGTGTCCGACAGGTATTTGAGTTTAATATGGGTCAACACTGCCCTGCACAGGCCGACCTGGTTTTCAAGCTCCGCACAGTCGTTGAAGCGGCCGCGGAAGCTGCAGGGCAGAGCCCACCACGCTCGCCGGATAAGCTTCATTGGGATCTCCCAATCGTATTGGAGATCGTTGCGGACTACGCGAGCGTAGTAGACAAGTCCGTGTGGCATCTCTGCCGTTGGAGGACCGGTCTTTGGGAGCATCTTCATTTCGCGCAGCTCCTCTATCGCCTCCTCGTAGACCTGCCAGACTTGCTGCTCGGATGGGCTGAGCTCGCGGTCCGGAAGGCGCTCCTTGAAGATGAAGCCCCTGATCCTGTTCAGGCAGCTCGCCGGGTGTGTCCGACAGTTGCCGTGACAGAGGGCACGCCCGCCGTCTGGCAGAGGGGGGTTCAGCCCCACACAGACAAAGGGGAGCTCGTGGAGCTCTGAGGGACTGGGCTGCACGGGTCCCTGCTGCGTGCTGTCGAACGGGTCGAATGCTGCCTCAGCAGAGGTGGCGTTGACACGAGGCATGTTGAGGCGATGGGAAGTGATGGTTGATGAGCTCGAGGCGAGTGGCGTCACAGAACGTAAAGAACTGATATCTAACAAAGCTAACGCAAGCGTTTTTAAGGGATTCGTACGGCTATGGAATGCTATGAGATGGCGCTGCAATCGCCAATCGTGAAACTCTAAGTAAAAGAAGAACACGACTCCGTACGAATCTTGACCCGAGCGGTCCGCATGAAAAGCGAGAATTCTTAACCTCTGATCCAAGACTAAATTGAATCCCCATGCTCGATCTAAACATCCGTCGATCTAAACTGAGAATACTCAGAAGCGGCTAATGATCCCATCAGAACAAGCGAGGCTCTTAGAGCACTCAAAGAAACATGAGACAAATGAACATGATCTGAATCTCCTCTAGACTGTCGTCCGAATGTCCCATCCAAACAACCTCCAAAGCGATTGATTACTAAACAAGTGAATTCCAGATCACGAAAAGTCACGTTCTCGTCATCCCCGGGTATCACTCCTCCTCAAGCCCAATTAGAACGTCCAGTGAGTTAAGTGTTGCTCATGACATATTTATCGTATTTACAATAGTTATATACAGGATTAATTTTGGGAAAGTATGAAATGAGATGAGACGGAGGGGGATACACTGGGATACGGGAGAGTGATTTGGGAAAAGAGGGAGGACGGATGAGACAGAGTTTGAGAGAGTGTGAACGACAGACAGAATAGAAAGAGAAGGAAACACAGGAAAAGGATGAAGATCGAAGATGAGTAGAGGGGGTGATAGATGAGTCGAAAAGAATGAAGCTTGCACTTGATTTTGATTCTGTAGAACTTGAACTTGATTTTGTAGTATCATCGAATTTTGAATCTTGCTGGGTATCAGGCAATTTTGATGTAGATGTCTTGGAATCTTGGAATTTTGATGGTAGAACTTCTGGGGCCTTTGATGATATAATAATGGCCCGATTTTGAGATGTATTTACGATAGATGAAAAATTGGATGAAAAATTTACAGCTAAATGGAAGTTTACAGATGAGAGATAAAATGAAAAATTCTTAAAAGAGGAAGTTGAGTCGGTGCCAGAATTGTATACAAGTGAAAAATAAAAACCGACGTTCAACAGGTAGGATGCTAAAAGGATGAAAATTACTATGTACATGCATCCTACCCGACCTCCAGTAGATGCTTCGGCTCTACTGTTTCGCCCCCCGATCAACCCGCGGCCCGATCTAACTGATCCGGCAGAAAGCCGGGAGGACGCTCCGAGCAGCAGTCCTCCGAGCCGCGGAGGTGGATCCGCACCTTGGCGCCACAACGGAATCCACTCTTCCTCCGAGTTCATTACTGCGGAGGTCATGGTCCGTTGTATGCGGGGGGGCGAGCTGTACCGGCGGACGATCGGACAGCTGAGGTCTTCCTCTGACGGAGTTGCTGGTGGCGGCGGCGACGGCGGCGGCGGCGACGGCGACGTCGTGGCGGCGTGGATCTTTGTCCTGTTGCGTCTCCGATGCCGAGTCATCAGCAGTCTCACCGACTGGATAACGATGATGGATTTTCACACCGTTTATATAGGTTGTAAATCCAGATTGAATTGTAACACGCAAAAGAAAGAGATAAGCGTACCTGGAGAATGAAAATTTAAAGGATAAGGAAACATGTCATACCGCGAACTTAGTTTATTCATTTTGGATCTAAAATACACAGGTACATAGATATGCCTGAGCAGGCTGGAATGTTCCCGAATTTCTTAAAGAACGATGTCCGCTCAACGGCTGTAAGCCTGTGGATCTTCAGCACAACCTTCGGCTTGTACTGAATCGGTCTCCCAGAAGAATCACGCCGAGTCGGCTGGATCAAACACCGATTGTTACGAGGGGAGGTGCAGACCGTGATGAAGAGCCCATGCTGGAAGCACACATAGGTGTCGGCTCTGTAGATGAAACGCTCCCAACCTCGTTTAGAGCCCGAGAACAAAGCTCGGAACTCAGCCGAATCATGACCAGCTGGAACGGGAGGAGTGATTGGAGACAAACGAACCAGTCCTGTTGAGTTTCGCCTCAAAGACGGTGGTGATGATCTCTGCGGCGATGTTGCGGGACGAGGAGTGGTTGTAACCCGTCGGAGCAACGTCACGGGACGACGAGTGGTCGTAACCCGTCGAGGCGATGAAGATGAAACCACTCGGCGAGATGTGTTAAACACAGCGCCTGTAGCACGACCCATTAGGATCGGCGTCTTTGATGTAGGCACTGGTTTGCGCGGCGAGCGAGGCACCGCTGATGTGCTCACGGACGGCCGGTTCGTGGTGGTGCTCACGGGAACGCTCGTCGTCGATACACGCGACCGGATTGTCGGAGCCAGTGTAGTACGGAGGATCGGACGTGAGGTGGTTGGCGGTGCCACAGTCGTGGAAGTTACAACTTCGACATCACCCGAAGTTGTTGGTGACTCCGTTGAAGACAACAACACCTCAGAAGTGTCCGACTCATCCACGACAATCAAGCTTGAGAGAGTTGTGGTCTCGACTGTCTTGTCAAAAGGAAACTCTGTGGTTACCATCAAGACCGCGGGCGTCACGTCCAAGACGTTCGGAGTCGTTCCGTTGTCACGGCTCAATGGTGGCTCAGTCGGAGCAGCAGTGTTGACTGTCATGTTCAAACACTCGATGTATGCTCCAGCTGACGAAATTTTCTGCGAGTTGGCTGCATGTTCCTGAAGCAGCCGCTCCGTCTCTAGAAAAACGACAACGAAGAAACTGAAATCTACGTACGAGTAAATTCAAGGAGCAAACAGGAAAGGGACCTCCTTGCAACTTACGATTCAACCGGACAGTCACGATGAACAGTCCGAGCAACGACAGGACCAGCATGCCCGACAAAATGACAACGACTGTCATGAACCTAGCCCTCTGCTTAGATTCATCGCTAGAATCAAGCAGCTGAGGCTGCGGCTCAGGAGCATCCGAAATGCTCGTGGGGAAGCCGAGGTTCATAAGCTCCAACTCCTCGGTGTTGGCAGTGATCGCCGTGAAGTTAGTGAAGAAAGGCATGGTAATTGAGAGTGATAGTTTCGCGTTCGAGAACACAGTGGATTCAGATAGATAATTGGGAGTATTTAAGCAGAATGCTCTCGCCCCAAATATTCAAACCACATTATTATGGAATGTTAGAAATTTACCTGTATCACGAATAATCTAGATTCGACATAGATACTAGAGACAGAATCCTAGCAGCGAAGGAATGCTACTGATGTATCAGATTATCAGAATATTCAGATTACCCATAGCTTAATCAAAATCAACAGCTCCCTAATGCGTCTTCACTCAGAGGGGGTGTTGGAAATATGTTCGCTTAGACGCATCAGTACGCTGGAAAGAGCGATAGCCCTTTCCCAGACTGTATTCTATAAAAGGACTGTATCTGCTAAATAAACCACCGGTGAAAGGCTTCATTTTGGAACTGACGTTTTTACTGTACTCCGTTAAATTGTTCAATCTGGTATGTCGAGCGCTCATTTAAGCAATGCTTCGCTGTCTTACGCGATCCTCCCTATCCAAATATTTTTCCCTTGATCATCCTGTGCTATGTTTTTACTATCTCTCATTTCTCTAGTATTTTCGAAGAATCCTATCATGCCAAGGCTGTCTATGTTACCTACTCGGATTCTTTAATTGCTGCATCGAAGTCTTCTATCTTTGCTGCTTCTACGATTTGCCGTTCCGTTCATAACCTCTCTTTGCTTCGATCTTCAATGCTTGTCTTCGAATCCACTTCTCCGTATGAGCCCTGCCTCCAAACAGATTGTGATGCTGATAAAGTTAGGTCAATCACTAATCCGGCACAAATTTTTATGCGAAGTCACCTATAGACTTTGTTGCCATTTCTGCGATGTAGACTTTAAACTGTTCCGAACTGATAACAAACTCTTTGGAACTGGTTTCAACTGTCGTACACCGAAGAAATCCACTGTTATCAATGCTTCTGCTTTTGCCTTTTCCAGAAGTTTTACTATCAAGCCTTGTGCTTGGCGATGGTTAGATCACGACATGAGCCTTAATCAACCAACCCGAAGCGACCTCTGGTGGTAACTTCTTGATGGAGTTCCAGGCAACGCTCGAGGTGTACGTTCCAAACCGAAACGACCCCTCAACATCTGATTCTCGAGCGATGATTGCATCATCATCTCTTGTGTCTCGATCAATTTCCTCGAGTGTCTTTAGTGCAACTCCTGTGATTTTTCCATCGCGGTCAAGCAGTTTTGTCGTTGGAATTCATCAGACACGATATCCACGGGCATCCGCGAATCGTTCTTCGAGTTCCGCTTCTTCTCATTCCGTGACAAGTACATCGCAAAGGGTATAGTGGGATAAGGGGCGATTCTCGGCTAGAGCTAGAATTTCGGATTGCGTTGGTGGTGATGATCCCCTCTCCTAGTGAATCATTTTGGTTCTCATCAGAAGAACGACACGTTTCGGACTTGAGGTCCATGTTCAATCATATCAGGGAACTGAATCGTTCATTTATCTTTCCAAGCATGAAGAAATCAGAAAATCATGTAATAACTATGGATTGTTTACTTCAAGATAATAAACCTGAGATTATCCGATACAATGAACTGATTTTTGCTCCCCATCAAGTACTGGACCCCACTGTTGGGTTTGAGTTTGGTGATGTCGGAGAGATTGGTACTCCTGCTGGATTTTCCGGATTCAAATTCAGTCTCTGATACTGACGTCTCCTCCATGTCTGGGCAATGCATCTTACCAGACTTGATCCTCCGTAAATTATCAAGATTGTCGTGAGGACTGCTGCATAGATTCGTAAAAATGACGATCCCGTCATCGGCGTCGGTCGAGGAGTGGATGGAATTCTATGCTTGTACGCATAATAATCGTCCCAACTTCCGTTTCCTCCAAAAACCGCTCCATTTGCTACTAAGCATACAGTCTTGTCTGACGCTCTTTCCTTACAGTCTTCATCTCCTCCATGTCTGAGCAATGCATCTTACCAAACTTGATCCTCCGTAAATTATCAAGATTGTCGTGAGGACTGCTGCATAGATTCGTAAAAATGACGATCCCGTCATCGGAGTCGGTCGAGGAGTGGATGGAATTCTATGCTTATACGCATAATAATCGTCCCAACTTCCATTTCCTCCAAAAACCGCTCCATTTGCTACTAAGCATACAGTCTTGTCCGACGCTCTTTCCTTACAGTCTTCATCTAGAGATATACAGTCACAGGGGAAATATTCTATATTAATTTCTTGGATAGTACACGCGAGACGCTGGCGCTGACATGATGCGAGGCAATCATTCTGATACGTGAAGAACGCTGCCGTTCCTCTGATGCATTGAATCAGCATCACGATGATTATCGATTGCTTCACTTAAGAAACCTGCAAGTTTTCGTAATCTTTTGAACCTTTGCTCATTCAGGCTTTTCGTCCACATATTTCCGATGTTCAATTCACTGGTACAATGTGCAATTTTGCACTCACCATTTCGAAATTTTTCTCTCAACCGGAAATGCCTTGTGGCAATGTGACGTGACCTGCTCGAAACTTGGGATTCTGTCATTAGCTGCAAGCACGCAGTATTGTCGACATGAATCGTAGGGATGAGTGGATAGTTGATTTCTCGCATCAACTGAGCGATCCATACAACACTCTTTCCCGTTTCACTACAAGCAATGATTTCACTTTCCGCACTGGAAAGGCTTGTGCAGGTCTGCCGTCTTGAAATCCAGATGACTGGTCCCTTTCCTAGTTGAATCAGGGTTCCAGTGGTGGACTTTCGAGTGGTCTTGCATCCTCTCCAATCTGCGTCGCTATACGCAGTGATCAGAAACTTTTCGGTTCTTACGTATTCTGGCCCAAAATCTTCTGTAGCCGAGAGATATCGTAAGACTTTCAATCCAACACTCCACAAGTGTTTTGTTGGTTTATCCAAATATCGAGAGAGAGAGAGCCAATTGCATAGCTAATATCTCCTCTGCAAGCTACCGCTGCAAAGTTAAGAGATCCTAACAACTCGCGATAACTATGAGTCAGGTCTGGTTCTCCTTCGAATGCGTTTCTTGAGGTAGCATCAATCGGAACGGCTGCTGGTTTGCAATTTGTCATTCCAAATCTGTTCAGCATTCCTTTCACATACTTCTGCTAGTAAATGAGGCCTCCACTAGCTCAGCTCTCGTGTTAGAATCTCTGGAAGTTAAATTCGAAGACCGGAGCACAATCACTGGAATAGAATCGTGGTAGACTAGGGAACCACTGGGAAGAACGACACGTTGGATGACTGACTTGGCATAGTGACGGTGTGTCACTAGTTCAGCAGCAAGCTTCATTGAAGAGGCGACTCGCCTTATATACTCGTCTTCTCGGCAACGCTAGCTCTGATCGTAATTTGAATTCTGGTAATAACTAACCATGAAAGAGAAACATTGTAACGAGTTTGGTTCAACGCTCTGTTAGAAAAACGAGTTTGGGTCAATGCTCTGTTGGTTACGTGCCAATTAACTCTTCTAGTCTTGAATAACTAAATGATGGGTTTTTCTGGTAGAGCGTCTCCTAGTCCGAAATATCACTCATCTACACTCGTTCTGCACTACGAGCCCGCGATGGTGGAATTCTCATCAACTTCGATTGATTTAACTGAATTCTGGTTCTATCCGCAGAGATATTTATCCTGAGTCCCAGGAAATACTCGAGTTTCCGAGATTTGAGCTCGAACGTTTTCTCGAGTTCTTTCATAAATTCTTCCAAAATTCTCTCATCTGATGCCCCTAGCATCAAATCATCAACATACGCTACGCAGAAAAAGCGTTTTGTTGTTCCGGCTGCATTTGAGATGGTCGCACTGAATGAGTCAGGAAGTGCCCAACGCGCTGCTGTCGTCAACCCGCCACCACCACCACCACCAGCACTGGAGCGGCGATCGCGCGTCGGGAAGTCTGGTGCTCGGCTCATGTGGGCAGCAGTGATTGTCGTCTGCACTGCGTTAACCTCCGGTGTTGGTTAGTTGGTTTTGTGCTCCGCAGTGGATCATGTCGCGTCTCGTTGGTTTTTGTGCTCATGTTGTTCTTTTCTGTGTAGCGTTTGAGTTTCATCAATGGCAGACCGGCGGCTCTACGCTTGTTTTGGCGAGTGCAGTGTCGAGTCTCGGAGCGGCGTCGGGGTCCGTCACCAACACGCCGACATCCTCAACGGCAAGCTCTACGGCCGTATCGGTCGCGGTTGCAGTAACGGATGGCACAGCCACGGTCAGCACTGCCGTGACATCCACGGTGTCACCAACCGCAACGCCAGGGCCGGCATCTTCAGGTCAGGAGACAGGCACGACATCCACGACTACAGTGTCGTCGACGGGAGCGTCAGTGAGCGCAGGGACAAGCCCCACGATTCCGGCGTCCACGACAACAGCAGCGTCAGCGACAGCAGCACCAGCGGCGTCAGCAGCATCAGCGGCAGCAGCATCAGCGGCAGCAACAACCCCGGCAGCGGCAGCAACGACTCCAGCGGTACCTGTTGTGTCGAGACCTCCGTCGTCCGTCGGAACGAACGAGGAGTCCGAGGCACGTACGTCGAGTAGCGGAGACGAGCGAGAAGACTCTGTTGTGCTCCATCTTGTTGATTTTGTTTGTCGATTTCAAAATCAGGTTCTGAACTGTTACAATCATGATCAGCAGGCCTGTGTTCGGGTGCATTCAAGCACGAAGCCCTTATCCGTGAAAGCTTCATTAGTTGGCTATCCCATTTTGGATTTATGTGGGGGTTATCTTAACTCGGTTCAGGTTGCGTAAGCTTGATTATTGGGTGGTTACATGAATAAACGTATGATTTGTGGTAAGAGTATTGAACATCAGTTATTTAGGCAGTATTGTTAGCATCATAATCGTCATATGTTTTGAGTATATCTTCATCACTTTCCCAGCTGTGCATCTCTCTGTAGCTGGGGGAATAAGTGGTTGGCATTAGACAGTTCAAATCCAGTTTCATTTGTTCGTTTGCTTGCCTCAGTCGAGCATTTTCTGTCTCTAGTTTTGTGTGTTTTTGTTGCGTTTTCAACAGCTTCGTTTTTAATTCTGTGATTTCATTTGAGTCACCGTTGCTTTTCTGAACATGCTCTCTGTTTTCGATACACTCAGTTCTGTTGCAGGGCTGAGGAGGCCCGTTCAGTTCAATCGCTCTTGCTTTGTATGGAGCGCGTTTTGTGGCATCCATGTCCACTTTTCATCGGCGATTTTCTTAGCCTCGTCATTGTTTACACTGACTGAGATTGGCTCGGATTTCCTGGACATACACCCAGTAGGGTGTCCACTTGAATTTCTTTGTCCTTTCCGTGTTGATTTCTGTAAAGCTACCAGGCAGCTTGCTGGCCGGGTGGTAGAGTTGTTAGTAGGTTTTGGAGGGAAGGAGGGATGGGGTTCTGCAAGCGGATTTGGGTTCGGGTTAGGATTATATTTCTTGGGTTGTTGGCAGATAGGGGTTTGGCATCATGTTGCTTTGATCTATAGTTGGACTTGGGTTTATGGGTTCATAACCTTGTTGGGTTCGATTGGATAGCATGCACGAGAGTGCTACTGCCAAAATGACGACCATGCCGAGCAGAACACCTCCCGTGGCAAGCGCCACATGCAAGACGCGAGTTTTCCTAGCGTCATCGGGTTGAGAGGGATGGTATTTTGTTTTGAATTTTAGCCAGATTTCCTCTCCACCAATGGGTGGTAGGTTTGGTCTGAGACAGACCGTGTTCGGATCTGCCTCGTTTTCGCAAGCAACTGCAGAAGGGGTACATCGTCGAAGAAAGTCACTATCCATGAAAGATATGACGCAACTCAAGTTCTGTGAGATACATGACGAGTCACAGTCCTCGTATGAGAAATAATTTTCTGTTGTCGTCATGGAGGCTATAGACATAGTCATGAGAACGACTAGTGTTGCCGTTTGGAACATGACTTGAGTCCCACGAGTCGTTTTTTTTGGAATACTCCGAGATTTGTCGGCTTCGTTAAAAGGTCTGCTTGTTGGTCTTGTGTTCTTATGTATTTGTAGTCGATTTGTTTATTTTCGTATGTTTCGCGAATGAACATGTATCGCACATGGATGTGTTTGGTTCGACGATGAAACCTTTGGTTTTGGATCAGTTCGAGAGCAGCCTTGTTGTCCACGAAAATTGTCGGGGTGAGATCGACTTTTAGTTCCGCGAAAAGCGTTTTAAGCCAGAGGGCAGACTTTGCTCCCTCTGTAACACTTATGAATTCAGACTCTGTTGTCGATAGACTGACACTTCTCTGTTGTTGGCTTGACCAGAGAATTGGTCCACCATTTAGTTTGCACACCAAACCACTGACGCTACGGCGCGTTTCCTTGCAAGCCGCGTAATCTGCGTCGGTGTAAATCTCTAGGGTTTTAGTAAGTGTCGGATCTCCACCGCCGTTGTATACGATGGATAGATCAGTTGACCCCTGTAAGTAGCGCAGGATTTTGAGTGCTGCGTTCCAGTGCTCTTCGGTGTAGTTATCGAGATATCGAGCCAGATATCCTGTTATGAATGCGACATCCGGACGACTTGAGATTGACAGGAACATCAGACAACCTATGATTGCTCTGTATGGTCTCTCCTTCTGTTCATGTATTCTTGGTTCTAAACAATAGATTCCGGAGTCTGCGGTGATTGAGAAAAGACGGCAGTTTTCCATCTCGAAACGCTTGAGAATGTTCTTTATGTATTTCTCTTGGTGTAGACAGATGTTGTGGTTTTCGTCGACTGTTATTTGTAGTCCGAGAAACAATCCCACTAGTGAGATCGTTATTGTGAAATGTCGCTTGATGTTGTCGAGCATATCGTTGATCAAGCGATCGCTCGTGGCAGCGACAAAAACATCATCGACATAGACCGTGAGCAGTATGAGTTCGTTGTTTTCACCGTGCCTATAGTAGAGGCAATTGTCCGCCTGACTTCTTGTCAGAATTTGTTGCTGCAGAACCTCGGTGAGTTTTTTGTTGAAGTTTCTTGAACTTTGTTTTAGGCCGTATAGACTCTTGTGAAGTAGACATACACGATTCTTGTTGTCTTTGAAGCCATCTGGCTGATGAGTGACATATACATCTTCCTCTAGGTCGCTGTGTAGGAAAGCCGTTTAGATGTCGAATTGTTTCATCTTTAGACGGCACGCGGCACTTATTGAGAGCACAAGCCGCAGTGTATCATATCTAGCGACCGGGGAAAAGAGTTCTTGATAGTCAAGGCCTTCGATTTGGTCGGAGCCTCTGACCTCGAGGCGAGCACGATATCGATCGATTTCATTTGCCACATTTGTCTTTCTTTCGAATACCCAACGGCATGTCAATGCTCGTCTTCCTTTGGGCAGGTCAACTAAGGACCAAAGTCCATGTTTCCATTTCATGGAGGTCATTTCATCGTTCATGGCATCTAGCCATTGTTTTGCTTCTTTGGATGCCATGGCCTGTTTGTAGGTCTTGGGCTCGTCCTTATCGGGTTCATTTAATGGAACTTCATACCGTTTCGGTTTTCTCATTTCCGTGCGTCGTCTTGGATTCATTGTGTGATCATGCTCCGTTGAGGGGTTCTGTGGTGGCTCTGCATCTTGCAGTTCTTCTGTGTCGCTTTCGGACACGTCTAGCTCGTTGGAATCTGTCATCAACGGCTCTTCATCAGTGATCGCTGCTTCGTCAATGGGCGTCTGTTAAGTTTGCGCGTCGTTTAATTCATTGGCCTCATCATCCGGTTCAGGGATGGAAATGCGCGTTGTTGCTCTACCCTCTATGAATGCGACGTCTTTTGTTGGGCTTATTTTACGCGAGCCGGGTATCCATATACGGAATCCATCGGTTCTGTCGGTGTAGCCGACCCTTATGGCTTTCAAGCCTCTGGGGGTCCATTTGTGTCTTGGGATCTCTTGATTATAATAATAGCACTGACTTCCAAACGGATGCAAGTTCTTTACGTTTGGTTTCGCTTTGTAGATCATTTCGTACGGAGATTTATTTGTCAGAGAGGAAATTTTTGCGAGATTGAGCATGTGAGTAGCACAGAGACAGGCTTCTGCCCATGAGTACGATGGTAGATTTGCTGCCAGGAGCATGGTGCGGGCAAGTTTTGTAATTGTCTGATTATTTCGCTCCGCGATATCGTTTTGTTGAGCAGTAAAAGGAGTACTTGTAATCAGTTCTGCACCAATATTCCTGAGAGCCTCTTTGACTTTTGAATTGACGAATTCTCCCCCTCCGTCGCAAACCAGTGCTTTGATGTGTTCACCAGTCTGGTTATGGAACCAGACGATGAATTGTTATATCAGCTCTGGTGCTTCAGATTTGGATTTGAGGAGAAAAAGTTCGTTGAATTTTGAGTATCGACCTTGCATATTCATAAAATATCTGGCTCCCCCCAGCGGTGGCTTCATGGGACCGCACAGGTCGGTGCTTATGGTTCCCATGGACTGCGGTGCTGTTGAGGCAGGCTTCGAGTGGTGAGATGCTCTATTGAGCTTTCCTTGTAGACATGCTGCACAAGTTATCTGGTCATTTTTGAAGGGAATACCTTCTTGAGCTAGGCATTCTTTGACACTGCGCTTATTCATATGCGCGAGTATTTCGTGTGCTCCCTGCAGGGTTAATTTTCCTTGTGACATTGAAAGGAGGCACTCGGCGGATTTTTCTGAACCTGTCACTATATTAGCTCGAAGAGCAAAGGGGCCGTTAGACATCGGAACCTTGAGAGTAGCTAATTCTCGGCTCAGAGTGATCGCTGTCCTCGATGCGGAGACAGTCCAACCATCTATCGAAATCAGGCGGCGACCTATCGTGGAACATAGAGAGTGTGCGCAAGCTCTACTATGCACTGTGTTTTGTCGGATTCTACTTCAAGAATAATAGTCCCCTCACCTAACGCGTAGAGTTTTTGAGATCCGCTAACGCGAACCACTCTGGGCGTTTCGTACTCATAGTACATGGCGAAGGGTCCAATGAGTTACAAATGTGATTGCTCGCGCCGGAGTCGACTGGCCAAGTTGTCAGATCAGCTTTTTCATCGTGAGTTGAAGCTGTGAATATTTCGATCTCATCCGGCTCATCCGAGGCATTCGCGTCAGCCAAGTGAGCTGAAGGGCGACTGAGTCTTCGCTGGCCGCCACCAGCACCTCTCTGAGGGCGCTGATATCGGCCGCGTGATGGGTTATTGGATCCTCTATTTCCTGTATTCTGGGCATACTGTCGTTGCGAGTCCTGATAATTGTTTCGTCTTGGTTGACCATTGTAATTTGGATTATAGTTCGAGTAATGCGGAGTTCTGATGGATCTCATGTAGTTTTGAGAGTTTCGATTTGTTCTTCTGTCAGTTGAGTTTCTGTATGAGAGGCGATAGGGCCGACGTTGATTGGTGTTCAAAGAGAGTCTAGCGAAGAGCGCAGTTGGTTCTGAGTGTCGCTCTCTTTCTGCTTCGCGACGCTTGGATTCGGCCTCGACCAATGTGTAGAGAGATACGGGTGTCGATGTTTCGGTTTTGGTTATGGTCCATGTTTGTTTGAAGCTTTCCCATGATCGGGGTAGGGTTTGGATAAAGCGTGAGCAAATAACAGCATTAGGCAGGGTTGTTCCAGTTGAGGAAACTTCATGTACTATGTTTTTGTACGTTACTGTGTTTTCTGCGCGAGATTGTGAGTTTTTGTACTTGAAATTGATGAATTTGGCTGGGGCGAGGTCTTTGGCTTGTCCAGTGGTTGTTTCGAAATGTTTGTTCAATTGACTCCAAGCATCTGCTGCAGTGAGATCAGCCGTAGTATTGAAGAATTTAGTGGTCACCAAATCACGGTCTAAGGTATTCAGTATGATAGCTTTTGCCTGAGCATTTGCTCTGTCGTTGTCAGGGTCGGTTAAAGCAAGAGTGCCCGTCGCGGCAGGCCAACACTGGTTTTCTGCCTGCAGAATTACAGGGAGGATCGTTTTCCATGCGAGGAAATCTTTGCCATCTTCGGAGAGAGTGATGCCGTTTAGACGAGAGAAACGGTTGGTACCAGGAGTGCCTGTTCTATTTCCCGGGTCGGCCATGATTCCCGAGAAACGAGACGGATAGAAGAGCGGAATAGTGTCTTCTTGGTGCTCAAACGTCTCCGGAGCAATGCAATTGAACCGCCGTTTTAACTATGTGCAGAAGTGTACTCTAACAATTTGTGGAGAGTGCTTACCCTCCGATTGTTGATCAGCTAAAAGTGTCTGATATTGTGGTAAGATGGAAACGTCGAAGGTCTGGTTCGGGCACACACTAGCTCTAGACGGAACACAATCAGAGGTACAAGGGTGAGACCACAGCAGTGACCACAGTGAGTTTATTGTACGGAACTGGGGTTTATATAGGTAGCGGGGGTGACGCTAGTTCACCCTCTCTCAGATGACTCAGATAGGCATGCAATCGCAAAGGAAGCGGGTAGGCACGTGCCAGAGAGCTGGGGAGACATCGTGGGTATGCAAGCGATGTCGCGTTCCCACGGCCATCACATGACTCATTGTCAGTTGAGTCATGGCTCATAGGAAACCTGAGGAGTGACTATCCTCAGATTCTAGTCTCAACAATTTTATCTAGCGTGCTTTGTAAATTTCTATTCACGAACTCTCCGCCTCCATCTGTGAGAAGGGCATTCACTTGGGTGCCCGTTTGATTGTAAAACCATGTCAGGTAGTCCTCAATAAGCTGTGGCACTTGACTTTTCTCCTTCTAAAGGTAGAGTCGATTGAATCTCGAAAATTGTTCATGTATATTCATAAAGTACAATGCACCGCCGAGGGAAGGTCTAAAACAGTGGTTCTCAAACTTTCTTCATCCATGGACCCCCTATCGGTTTTTGCCTACATTCGTGGACCACTTGAAGGAGTTAGAGGAGAAAACCTCGCTCGACCTCTCTACCTTCATTCATATCATAAGAATTCGGTACGCAATTGAACTAAGGATAGCTGGAACCGGATCGGGAGGATGCACGCTTGGAAATAACCTCGAACTATGAGCTATTCGAGCGGGCGCGTCCACTCTTCAACGATTGGGCAGAACGTTATTTAAATTTTCCGACATTTCTTTGTTGATGGCGAGTGAGTGAACGATCAGTGCGACGGATGCGCCTGACTCTTGGGGACCAAGTTTCCGATAACTGGTTTGGATCCGTTCCAATATGTTTCCATTCTATGACTCATCTTTCAGTATCAGCTGGGCATCTCCATCGAGCCATTCATGGTACCCAGTACCGACATCGCGTTGCCCCGTTAGAGGTGCAGAGAGCTTCTCCGAGCCAAGGAACGGCCCTGCCTCCTGTCTCCTGTAGACCGCTCGAGGGCTTCTCCGACCTGAGTTATCAGCGTGTTGGTGTGGGGACCAGGATTCTCCATGGTTCCGAAGGCAAACGGACTGAAACAGGCACTCGCTGGAGAGCGCGAAGTTCCTCCTGATCTTCAGCGCCTCCGCCCTCGCGACGGCGGAGACGGCCCGAGATGCACCGGGACCGACCAGGGATGGGACCTATTCGGTCCAATTCAACCTCGGATCTCCCCTTGCGATGACGTCAAGCCAAGATCGTTTGTCAGTAATCGAATTCGTCATCGTGCTGGACGCTTGCCCCGCCACATATGCCGTTTGGGACGCTATGAGAAACTTCTTGACGCTTTGCCATAGGTTGGGATACTCCTGAGAGACATTGTGATACGATGCTCTCAACCGCCGACGCGCACGTGCGACCGCCTTCGCGGCAACTCTAGGCCGCGCTCGCGATCCGCAACCCTGGAGAGGTTCTAGGAGTGCTGTTTCCAACGAAGGGCTACCACGGAGTTATTGATCCGAATTGATTCGGAACTGCTTACCGAATCGACACCCCAGAGTGCTAACGCTGCCCTCAAGCTGCGAACGTATCGAATCAGTTTCCATTGTTACCTCCCATGAATATCCGCGAACCCCAGAATCATTCTCAGGGACCCCTCATGGACCCCCGATCTCGATTTTTCGAGACGGGGACCCCCTGGGCGATGGGATGGACCCCTGGGGGTCCATATGGACCACTTTGAGAACCACTGGTCTAAAAGGACCACAGAGGTCGGTGTGCACAAGTTGTCCGAGCCGGTTCGGAGCTGTCGTGAGAGGCTTTGAACGATAAGACGCGCGATTTAATTTGCCCTTAATACAAGCTTCACAGTCCACGTGAAGAGGTTGAAAACGTAAACCCATGTTTTGGAGAATCTTTTGTACCGCCCGTTTATTAATGTGACCAAAAGCTTCATGAGCTTCTTGAATTGTCGGATTTTTGGTCAGAAGAGAAACGTATAGTTCGGGTTCCGAAGAGGGAATCATGGCTGTGGCATCAAGAACAAACAGCCCATTTGTTGAATCATACAATTCAAAAGTCGACTCGGAAGCTGTGACGGACCAGCCGTCAGAGATGAGAGCCGACAAAGAGAATTAATTTTTGCGAAGGTCAGGACACAGAAGCACGTGATCAAGGCACATTATGACCTGGTCCTGACTGGTATTGACTTCAAGCAAAATCGTGCCTGTTCCGATTGCCTGAAGTTGTTGAGATCCGCCGATCTTGATATTTAAGGGAGAGCTTAGTTGTCTATGGTTGAAAAAGGCGTTTCGAGAATTCCTAAGCTAAGTTTATTCTCAAGTAGGGGGGCACGTGCTTAGTAAGCTATATTTTGTGCAGCCACGCAAGACAATGCACAACGTATAGATCTCTCTCGTTCTGATAGGCTCTATATAAGCAGGTGCATACCCTGTTCTCTCTGTGGATTCTTTCCAATCTCCCTCACCCAAAATCCTTGTGTGAGCTGCTTCGTGTGTCAACTTCGTTGACGCTATCCGTGCGTGAACTGAAGGACTGCTGCTTTCGCTTCCTTCAGTTCGAGCAAATCTAGTCACACTTCTAATCATCTACACTCTTCTTCTACACCACCCCTTTTGGTGGTGATTTGCAAGTCTTTTTTCTTGCGACCTTGTGACGGTGAAGGCTTAAGCCTATTGTGTGAAGAAACAGTGAGTCAATGAGTTTTGCTATACGAAAAGGGCCAGCCAAAACCTCAATTTCCGACAGGAGAGGCAGCGACGAGACTCTGACCAAGAAGGACTTGACAGATTTTACCTCCAGAATGAACAAAGAGGCCTCCACTTCTCAGCTGCCACTCAATCTTGATTCCCCGATATCGACGGGTGAGAGTCCTGTGACCAATCCTTTCAAGCAACAAGAAGCCAACCATGCGAGTGCCGTTGTCACTCAGGACGTCAACACCCAAGCCGACGTACAGTTTGCGGCCAAACTCCGAGTGGGATTCAAGCTCAAGATCTTCATAATGACCAGTGCTCTTATAACTACCAGTGCGATTATTCTCAACAGTGTTACCAATGGAATACTTCTCAGTGAGAGGAGTAGACCAGATCAAATCTCCGGAGCTCCACTCCCAAAATCGACCTGCCGACGTCGCACTTGACCTCTCCGATTTTTAAAGTTTGGGAACGCCATCAACCTCAAAACGACGGCGCTCCATACGTTGATTACGTGCTGCAGGAAAGATCCCGGAAGATTGGAGAGTCCTACAATCAATCTCCCCGTCAGCAATCGGAAACCGTGGCGATGATTTCACCCTCCAAAACGGCTCCTTATCAACCATCGGAGACTGAGGAAATGACTTCATACTTCAGACACGAAGAGCGACGTTCGATTCCATCTACTACTGCAGCTCCGTCGACGACTTCGGAGCCCTCGACCACTACAGAGAAGATTCAACTGATAACTTCAGCACCAGAAGAACATTTTCCAATTCCCTTCCGTAGTTTCGCTTGCAACCTCTTAAGTCAGCACTGGGTCTGTTCTAAATCTGGATCGTCATTTTGCGTATTCTTTAGCAGCGCTGTGCCTTCATCTTCGTCTACCGTGGTAGCGCCAATTACCTCTGTCATCAATCCCAAGGACATGATGGACAGGGAGCTTGATAATTTTAAATGTAAAGGGGAAGATGCAAGTCAAGTTTGTACGATCATCTCAGATAGATTCTTAGCTTGTCGTTCTTTGAGTTTTACTCTTCTTACGTTTTCTTTCTCTTTTTCGCAATCAGAATAAAGAAAGCGCTTCTTAAGCTTTTCTTCTCAGCGAGGATTCCACTGTATCTTCATGTTTGATTTGTTTTCGTAACGTTACGCTAGGAAATATCCTCTACAGTCTCTTGGTATGGCATGTCAGGGCTAGTGGGCAATGATGAATATCCTTGTCGTCTCATTTTTCTCCTGATCATGGTGGTTATGATAGCCACGATCGTTATCAAGACACCAACGGAGATAAGAATGACTATCCGTTTAGCTCTCGATCTTGGTGGTGCCGGAGGAGGCAATGTGGTCGAGGCCGGTGATTCCGTCGTTGGCTGCGGAGATGAAGACGTGGGACCGACCGTCGTCGACGCGTTCCTCTTCTCAAAGTCTTCCCAGATCTCCTCACCGCCGGAGGGCGCTCTATCTGGTCTCAGGCACACCACCGTTGGAGAAGCGAGCATCTCACAGGCGATCTCGGCTTGGAAATAATGACAAACGAAAAACTGTTTCGATTGCTCCGAGATTGTGCAACTGAATCTCTCTGCCTGGCATTGCTCGTCGCAATCTGTGTACTTGAAAAATGAGTCGACAGTGTTGAATGAAAGCGAGAGGAGTGCGAGTGTTGCAAGGATCATGGCCAGTTCTTAATCCTTCACAACTGGTTGAATCCCAATTTCTTCTCTCAGTTTCTGGAATCGAATCTTATCAATTGGTTTCGTGAAGGCATCACTTAAATTCTCGAGGCTCGGAACGTAGACTATCTCTAGCTTCTTCTGCTCCACCTTCTCTCGAATCCAGAAATATTCAACTTCCATGTGCCTTGTATTTCTGCCCTACTGGGATTCATTTACCGACCTCAATGCTGCCTGATTATCTATGCGAATTGTTGGTACTTCGGGATAGCCTAACTCACTGATGAGTCGATGAAACCAGTTTGCTACTTTGCCGAACTCCGCGGCTGCAATGGTTTCTGATTCACATGTTGAAAGAGCAATGGTTGGTGTTTTCGACTCGCCCAGAAGAGAGGGCCACCGTTGGAAACTATAACCATTCCGGTGGTTGACTTTCTCGTCCTTGGGCATGCTGCGTAATCACCATCACAGAAGAACTTGAAAGCGCCACCCTTCTTTCCATCGTAATGGATCCCGTAATTTTGAGTCGCATTGAGGTATCTCAGGAGACGCTTCGCGTTATTCCAGAGATGCTTTGTGGGACAGTGCAAGTATCTTGAAAGATAAGAGACTCCGAATGAGATATCTGGTCTCGTGCCCTGTGCTAGGTAATTTATCGATCCCACAAGCTCTCGATACGGAACATCATCCTGTTTCTCTGAGTCCTCAACGGAGTAGATGCACTTATCCACAGGTGTGGCAACTGGCTTGGAATTCAGCATATTTTAATTCTCTAGGATGGTTCTCAAATATTGCTTCTGGTGAATAATCACGCCCATGTCAGGAGTTCTCTCGATCTGCAATCCCAGAAAGTAACTCAAGGGTGCATACTTGATTTCTAATCTCTTTTTCAGCTTTTCAAGAAACTCAACAATGACCTTCTCACTCACGCCCATGATGATTCCGTCATCAACGTATAGAGCAATCGTAATTTTATCAGAGTTTTTGCTATGAAACACACGATAGTCAGCGCTATTCTGTTCAAGCGACAACTCTGAGAATATGGATTTGATCTTCAAGTGGAACATTCTGTTTGACTGCCGCAGTCCGTAGATGGATTTCTTGAGTCTACAAACTCTTCCGGTCTTGTCCTGGAATCCAGGGGGCTGATTCATGAACATTACTGGCTCATCTAACTCAGTATAGAGAAATGCTGTCTTCACATCGAACTGATAATAGACTAATCTTTCTTTTGCTGCGATATTCAAGATTGTACGGATTGTTTCAATTGTCTGATTTTCTGAGAATTTAACAAGGGTACCCCCTTGTTAAAAAAAATTAGCCCCCTCCCAGAAAAAATCCCGCATACGCGCCTGATGGCACCTGTTAGTCCACGTTTCACTTTATAGACCCAGCGGCATGGCAAACTTCGTTTTCCGGGCGGTAGCTCCACCAGAGTCCAAACATCCAGAGAATCCATGCTTTGGATCTCCTCCTTAATCGATTCTAGCCATGATTCTCTGTCAGGTGAACTCATTGCTTCTTCATACGTTTGGGGCTCATCTGGCGAACTGCCCCACTGCTATTGACCGCAGCGGCATTTGCCTGACATCGTTGAACTGGTTTGAGAGTTGATCGGTCTCTAAGAGTCATTCGCCTGCTCTCTTGAGCTGGCTCAGTCTGCTTTCTACTCTTTGCCCTACTGCCTCTTTTCTTTCGTTGGTTGCTAGAAGTTTCATCCGTCTGACCTTTCTGCTCACCGCTACCTGACTGCCCTTCACCTTCAGAATGTAACGGCTGCTCCACCGACCCGCGTTGCTGGTTGCTGCTGCTGCTGCTCTGAATCCTGCTGCTGCTCGCTCGGGCGCTGTCGTTGACTCATGGCGCGCTGCTCTTCAGATGAAGGCTGCTGCTGCGAATCTGACTGCTGCTCTGAGCGGCGCTGCTGGGATTCTAGTGCGCGCTGCTGCATACTAGTCGACGGGAGCTGCCGCTAGGCATGGCAACGATTCCGAACCGCGGAACCGAAACCGCAAGAACCGCGCTATTTCTGCTGTTTTGGAACCGCAGGGACCGCAGAATTTTCGCGGTCCGGAACCGCGGTTTTTGAGATTGTGAAAATCTCAAGGTAGAGATTTTCAAACGGAGAAGTATTTTTTCTACTGTCCTTGCAGTGTTTGACAACCCCAAATACAACTTCGAAGTGGAAAGAGCGATCGGCCAGAGACAGCCGACATCCGAAGAAATTGTGAACACCTTGACGCAGATTCTCTCCGCTGAATCGGATTCCACTTCGTTCGGTTCACTCGGTTCGGAGGAGGAACAAGAAAGTTCGGTTTGTATCTCCGTGTACCATCACGAGCCACGCACAGCTCATGACCCGACGCGATATAGCCCGACGCAGCCTTCCACAGTTTACATGCGTTCGTTTCGTTTTTACAGGTTGCCATTACTTAGGGATCAGTATTTTTCGACCAGTTCGAATACAAGAGTAAGACAAGACAAAAGTAAATTTTCGTCTGAGAACCTACGGGAGCTCGATGTTTCAAGAATGTCGGAGCAAGCGAGAACCTTCTCAATTTGAAGCATTCGAGTAATTCCTGAGCATTGCTCAGGAAAACAAATTAAGATTCCAATTCGATCATTCCATGTGCAGATCTTGATCTTCCGACTAATCTCGGTCACTCTTGGTGATAAACTAATTGTAAGTAGGGAGCACATGCGGTTCCTGCGGTTCTTAACCGCGGTTCTTTCTTCAAGTTTGTCGGGTACTCGAGAACCGCGGTTCTAGAAAATGCGGTTACTTGCCATGCCTAGCTGCCGCTCGGCTGATGATGGATTTTCTGGTGGTTCCTGGTTCAGTTCTTCGTTCTCGTTGTTAGCTGATTCCTCACTTTCTTCTGGGTTGTTGTCCGGTGCACTATCTGGTCTTTCGTTGAGGGAGTCCGCCTCGTTGTTGCTGTTGCCCGGAGCTGTTTCGGGCCCGTTGTTTGATGCTCCACCGTCTGAAGGATCTTGTACACTGGAGTGCTTGAGAGGACCTTCTCTGAGGAATCGAATATTGTTAGATACTCTGACTAATCTTGTGCCAGGTATGAGGACCCTGTATCCGAGGACACCATCATTCAGACCAACGAGAATTGCTTCGACACTTCTGTCCGCGAATTTCTTTCTTTTCGGATCTTGATCGAGGAGGAAACATTTTGTTCCGAACGGGTGCACTTTCCCTAGATAGGGTTTCCTGCGATAGATTATTTCGTATGCCGATTTGTTTTCTATTTCGTTTATTGTGATCGCATTCAGAATTTGGTTGCTGAAGTTGATTGCTTCGGACCACAGTGTTTTGTTCAGTCCGCTGTCGATCAAGATTGTCCGTGCCAGATCCAGGAGGGATCTGTTGGATCTTTCGCTGATTCCATTCTGCTGTGGTGTCCTAGAATTCGAGGTCGTATGCACCGCCCCTGTGTGTCTGATGATATCATCGATCTCCTGGTTGAGAAATTCAAGTCCACGATCCGTGTGAAGTCTGGTGATATTCGTTCCAGTTTGCGTCAAAAACCACTGAACATAGTCTCTGATGCATGAGGCTGTCTGATCTTTGGTTTTCAAGAAGAACACTCTACGGAATTTCGAGTACTCATCCGTCAGTACTAAGAAGTGGTTATGACTGTGGATTGATGGTGGTGTTGGACTGCAGAGATCTCCGTGGATGACACCTATGGCTGATGCTCTAGCCTCATGAGGCTTCGTTCTGTATGAGGATTTTGTCTGCTTGCCCCTGATGCATGATGTGCAGTCAGTCAGATCGTCAACAAAGGGTATTCTGGTTCTAAGGAGTACTTGCCGAACTTTCTCCTTGTGTACGTGCGCCAGTGCTCGGTGTGCCTCCTTCAGACTGATTGGACTCTTTTCAGCGATGTCCATTGCCGCCATGGCATGCGCTGACTTCGAAACACTGGCTCTCAGTTTGTAGAGCGCTCCATCACGTCCTGCGAACACTTTTGTCCTTCCCTTGGACAATATCATCCCTTCGCTGCGGACAGTACACCGGAACCCTGAATCTAGAAGTTGACCTAAGGAAATCAAACAGCAGCACATCTTAGGTACATGAAGTGTCTTCTCTAGCCGCAACTTCACTTTTCTGTCACCACATTGAACAGTGATCTCGATCGTTCCTTCTCCATGTGCTCTGATGGTCGAGGAATCACTGAGATGCACTTCCCGGGGTAGTTCAAGTGGCACGTACTCAATGAAATAGCTCTTGCTGTTCATAATGTGACATGTTGCTCCTGAATCGATTAGCAGAGAGATGTCATCCGTTACCTCTAATCCCTCTTCTAAAGTCGGATGATGGTTGACGGCTAGCACTTCTGCGACTTGCGCATGTGTCTTCTGTTGACGGTTATTCGGTTTCCTTTTTGAGCGGAATTGGAACGCTCTGTGTCCTCTCTTGTTGCAGTTCCAGCAAACGATCTCAGTTGTCTTTTGATATGACTGACTCTGACTTCTCCTCATGTTTGTTCTTGAGTGTGACTGGCCTCCACGGAATGGCCGACGTCCACCGACTCTGGCTGCCAGAGCTGTTGTATTGCCCTGAGGATCACGGATGGCTCTTCGAGCTTCTTCTGCGTAGATCATTTCCACAATGATAGGCTTAGAGCCGATGAAGGCGATAGTTCGATTCAATTCTGAGCGGTAGTGATGACAAGGGTTGAACTGAAACTGAAGCTGAAAGGTTCCTGTGGAGGGAAACACTATGGAATGAAGAGACGCACGTCAGACCTGAGGTCTGGGTGCTGAAGCTTATCTATTGTATCCGATAGTTGCTTATATAGTTGATTAACAATAGACACCTAGAAAGGGTCGATATGGTGAAATACTGTCCTTCGAAACAAGGACATGAGTTAAGCTCGAACAATGAACGGCGAAAACAAAACACTTCTTTCAGTCGCATAAGAACAAAGATCATCCGTTTCATTATTTTCGGATGCGACTCTTTAACAATAGACTCAAGTTGATACAAAGTAACTGTTTCGTGAATAGACTGCAATTAGCCGCGCAGAGTGGACGCATGAAAGCACATCCCATCATTCTCCCCCGTGCTGAATGCGAGCACTCTTGCGAAATCAATCCTGTTTGTCCAATCATAAAACAGCTGTGATTCAAGGCATTTTAATTTCACACTGAACACAGTCTGATTATTGCCGGCCGAGTGAGTTCCGCGTTTCTCTTTGTTATGAGTTACGTGTGGCCATGCTGTTACTGGTGGCGCACAAGCACACCAATCGAATGTCAAATGTAGCGCCATGTACACGTCTCCATGGCTCGAAAATCAATAACATTCACGAACTCGGCTCACTCGATCAGTCGGCTCAGCAGAGCTCGCATCAGATTTCCATTGGTGCCTTCCGCCTAAGAAAGAAAAAGGCAGTCACCGTGAGTAAGTATTCTGCATCACTGTGATCTCTTCGTTAAGCAACACTCTGGTGAGTTCCGCAAAGATGAAGAAAACCACGCGTTCAGATGACAAGGGAATCATGGAGTACTTGGGCCGACTTTTCGACGGTCGCGAGAACGGGCCAATTGATGACGAGACCTCGCGACAGATTACACTCGAAATGGCTCGCCAATTAAGACTCCACCGACTTGATCAAATCACCGGAATCGACTCCGGCGATACTTTTAGAAAGACGCCTCGCAGATTTTTACAATCCGCGAGAAACACCATCAGACGAACTGCGGATTTGCCTCAAGACGATCAGATGCAGGAGTTCCCTCCAAAATATTCTGAATGCGTGAGTCAAGCACGTCCTGACACCTCTGAACCTGCATCCTTACAAGGAACCCTGAAGAAACCCTGTTCATCAGTCAATCTCCCGAATTGTCGTCAGAATAGCAAAACTGCTGCGTCAGGCCGTGAGTTTCAGAATGATATCAATTCTGATGTTCCTAACGATATCGTTGCCTCCAAAGTAGCTGAGGTTGATGATCATGAGTCACCATCTGATAACATAGGACAGATGACTTGGAGCCTGGATGATTCTGATCTGCTGTACGATCATGTTGGAATCAATCAAGAAACGAATACCAGAATTCCGCTTGAAGCGAACTGCCCCGCGTTTAACGTATCCTCCGATGGAGACAATAGGACAGATCAACTGCAGAATGTGGTTCTCAAGATCGAGGAAGAGAACTCATCTGATGCTGGCCATCAAAATGAACAACTCGAGGAATCCGCAACGGTTCTTGAATCCCTCATGTCTATCGACGACGAATCCACCACTCCCAAGGCAATGAAATCGTCGGATATCCGCAACGCCTTTGGTTCGGGTACAAACAGTGAGACTCAATCCGCTTTGAATATTCATCCTCCGAGTCTTCGAGAGTTTAATCTTATTCTCGGAGCCGCGCTTGGAACCCTGATCGCAGCGTCACTCATCGGTGAGTGTGTTCACTTCTCCTTTCTCAGTTTGAATCGTGATATATGCTTGCCTCATTGACGGGTTAACTGTTCACAGCACCTTTTATCTGGTTTGTGCTCCTGAAGGTTCCCCTCCCACTGTCCGACCACGAAGATCACGTAACGACGAGAATCAATACCTCATCGACGATGATCAATCAATCCACAGTCCACATCGCAACCGCAACGATGACCAGGAAGAAGACTGTCGCAACAATCCTTGAAAATCCGAAGACCAACGAAATCACGTCAACCACGACCCCAAGACCGAAGGAAACTCTCCTAACGATCGCTTTCAAACATCACCGTTGTGACTGGGCTGGAGAATTTTTTCATTGTTATGAACCATTCTCGAAAATTTGTGTTCTCGTGTTTGGAGAACTTCCTGTCGATAGCAATATCAAGGTTTCTGAAACCCAAGTTCCTCAATTCAGTAGTCCAGCTTATCAAGGTGTCTTTTCGAAATTTTGTTCAAGAAATCAGGTATTTAGATATGAGTTGAGGAATCGAGATTCTTGATAAATAAATGCTTGGTCTTTTTCGCACAGGATCTCATACGAACATCTATTTCTTCTTCTCAGTGATATTGTGTAATAAGAACAGTTCACAAGTCTGAATCAGAGACGGTGGAGTGATAGACACTCATGTTTCTCCAAGTCCTCAACGGGGAATAGTCTCGTCGCTGATACATCTTGTATCCGACGAAGACGACAATGATCAACACAAAAAATGCCAGAAAACTTAAGGGTGTAGCTAAAATGACAACAGCTACAGAGCTCTTCGAAGGCGGCATCGGTGCAGGGGGCTGAGTCGTTGTTGTTGGAATAGGACCAGGTGATGGGGATCTGGTCGTGGTCGAAGTCGGGCCCGGCGATGGGGATTTGGTCGTGGTCGAAGTCGGGCCCGGCGATGGGGATTTAGTCGTTGTGGTCGACGTCGGACTGGGCGTCGTGGTTGATGAATTTGGATGTTTGTACCTGTTGTAGGCATCCCGAATTGCAGTTCCACCCAGAGGGGGTTCATTTCCCCTCAAGCACACAACCTCCGGGGTGAAAATTTCTTCACATTGATTCTTGCTCTCCCAACATTGACAGGTGAAATATGTTGGAGAGATTTCCAGTATGGTGCAGCTCTGATGATTGTTTCTGCAAGCGACGTCGCAATCATCCTGCCAGGTGAAGAAGCTTTCGCTCCCCGATGCGGCAAGAACGACAACGACAAGCAACCACCAAAACTGCATACTACTTCTGCATACTATTTCAATCTTCCTCACTGCAAGAATTCAAATGGGCTTTCGAAGATGATTGTTCTGTATTGGCTGGACCCTTGAGTTGTATCGATCCTTCTTGTCTCGCGTATTACATGACGCCCGCAGAATACAACGATCTGCCAACTAACTGTTGGGCAACGCGTTTTCATATTACGCTGATGCCGATCGGGTTTCGCTTGCCGTTTCAAACGAACGAGGCGACGTCGACATTCGCAAACGCTCAAACACTCATTCAATGCATCACAGGTGCAGGTCTGAACCTGCAGGTGAACGGTCTGTATTCTTCCTATGTGACAGATACGACTCAGTTAAACAAAATTACTGGTATCAGTGGCATTAAGATGGATACATCCACATTTTACGGAAGCGACGTTGCGTTTGGCGCCTGCATGGGAGTACCGCGACATCACTCCGCGTATTTTTCCCCCATCACACCAAAATTTTCTTTGGGGAATAGTATTGAACTTTTGAAAATGTGTCGTGTGGAAAATATCAATGATGTTCGTAACAAAATTCTCGTGGATTATCGATATGATTTCAAATGTGCCCCGCTGCGTGTACCGAAAACCTTGCAACACAAAGTTATGTGTGATATCCCCGAAGGTTTAAGAAGTACAGCTTGGTGGCAACGCCGAGTTCTTGACCATAAACTTGCTGGTGAAGAGACGAAAACCTGGAATTCAGCCCGTCCTAGTAACCCGTACAACCCTGGTGACTCGGACCGCACTATCCCTTACACACAACAAATCGAAAAATCTTCTTGGATGACAAGGAATGCAGGACACTTTCATCCGCCAGATGATGTTCCAAACATCGTTTTTGGGTGTATGCCGATTCAGAGCAATATTGCAAGTGCTGCTTCTCCAACTTTCACTGACGCTTGGATCATATGGAGAATCGAAACTGAGCTCGAAGTCGAATGTAACATTGATTTCTGCATGACCGGCGAACCTTTTGCTTGGCTTCAATCGTTCGACCCTATGTATGGTCGCGTTAGAAAGTCCGTAGCGGATAGAAGTCTAATGGGACATTTCACTATTCTTGGTCGTCGTTTGATTAAACATGAAACAGAAACCTGGAAGGTTTATCATGGAAATTTCATCACCAACGATACATCGAAGATGTTGGCTGCCAGCGAAATGCTATGTAAGAAGTGTAAGCCGAAAAGGACTATATGTACTTGTTTGCCAAGAGCTGACCCTACTGTAATGTTCGATGAAGATGAAGAAGAACAATACGAGTTTGTGGATGATGAATAAATTTATTCGATATGGATATTATACTTTCGCCATAATTCATAGATGCCAAGTGGGTGCGGGTATTTCACATATTGAGCTAAAAAAGGAGCGGACTTCCAACGTTCCAAAAAAACTCGAGCTTGAAACTCAGGTTTTTCCATCGGTAATACTAACATATTGGCCGTAAAGAATAATGGTGTTCGAGTTATAGTGCTGTTGGATTCGTATTTTACGTTAACTGGGAGAGGGTCACCGCCTGCGATCATCTTTACGTCTTCCAGCGCTGACGTCATCACGCAAGGCTCGTTCCACAGTAAAATTCGACGATTTACACAATCATTATACGGAAAATGTTCGCCACGAACGGGATTGTGGACATAGCCAACATTGAGATATAACGAAGCCACGGTGTTTGAAAACCATGATTTACCAGCGTTGGCTGGTCCTAGCACATACATACAGTTTTTTTTCGGGAGTTTTTTTTCGGCTATATTATAAAGACGCTCCAAAAACTGGACATAATTATTGCCGTATTGATGGCGTGCAAGACGTTCCAAAATATCGATGCTATACTCAATAGAATAATAATATGATTGCAGGTCATGACATCGAGCGTTCCAGTGTGGATAGTCACAGTCTATTGTCATGTTATAAATTTCCTGTGATGTGAAAGTTGCCGTTCTTCGCTGGAGTTGCTGGACTGCTTTGCGGTAATCGTTGTCGTTTTTCGCGAAGTAGGAAAGATCTTCATCGGCGAGCCATTTCGGCAGTTCGCACGCGGCTGAGAAAGGGACGGGCAAAAAATTCAGAATAGATGCCATGAGTGTTGTGTGGACGGTTTTTTTTCTTCGGCTTAACAATCCCTTTGTGACTGTTGGAGTTTCGGAAATTTTTGTGCGCTTTGAAGAATATGTTCCTGCAGATTCTTCAGAATCGCTAGAGTCTTGCGGATGTCCTCGGCGTCCTGGGATCGGCCGAGGCCGATCTTGGCTCGCAAAACAGCCTTCTTCCAGGCCGTCATCGATGTTTCCCCCTTCAGAACACAAGCAGGGGACCAGGTTTTGATGTCGACGTATCTGCGATGGTGAACAAATGTACCGTCCGATTTCCAATTGTACGATTTGCCGTTCTTGAGAACAGTGATATTGCAACCACTGAAACCAGAAGGTCCTTGTGTTGATGTCGGAGACGTGAAGCTTTCTACGTCCAGATCTTCGCTTTGGACGGATTCCGGAGAGGAAGGTACATCGACAATATGATCCAGAGAATCGGCACGAGTGGTAGATGTGCGCATGCCTGTCTTCGGGGCTGAGAGTGGTGTGGAACACGATAACTTTGATTTTTTGGCTGCGGGCTCTTTTCCTCTGGTCGGTGCTGCGAGCTCTGGAGATGCGATATCCCATCGCAACATCCAGCGTTTCCACACTGGCACAGGGATAGATGTCTCCGAGCCATCTGTCTGTTGCGGGAATTTCTTGTGCAACGAGGTCGACCAATTGTTGGTGGATACAGTAATGATGTCGATCAGAGTAATCAATGCGTTCTTCAGAGCCGAGTTTTTGAAGTAATGGCACAAATAAGCGTCCTTCCACAGGAGGGTCATCCAGAAGACTGCTTTCTCCGAGTCGTAGTCTGTTTCTAAAACTTGTAGGAAGGCTGTTGCTAGAACTAGGGCAGTCACTGGCATTTCTTCCTCCTCGGGTAGCCTCGTCGTCAGATTGTAGGGGAGTAGAGTTGTCACGTTCGAGAGAATTTCCTTGATGTGATCGGTTATTTCGTCGTATGTACTCCAAGCTGCTTGAAACTTGCTCAACGTGCTGTCCGCCGTCTCCAGGATTGGCGGTAACTGCTTCGATTTCACTATACGTACCGTCAACAATTCCTTGGCTGAAGCTGGCATGGTCCTCAACGCTGGCGCTATTGGAGCAAAGAAAAGAGATGAGCTGTGCTGTAGTGCTGTTGGCAGCAGGAGATCCGACAGAGTCACTGTCCGACGACATAGTGATCAAAGCTGCCAAGGCAACGGGAGGGACGAAATCGGGCGATACCATTGCGCGCGCGGTGGTAAGAGGCGGTTGTGTGGGATTTGGGAGAGGAGGTGGCCGGGATAGTGAGACGAGATGAAAGTACTATGGGAAAATAATGCGATTGGACGCGCGCGCGGAGACGTTGTGGCCGTGTGCGCCAGGCGCAAAAAGCCTGGCTTACCACGCCATCATCCTACATGTGGGGAAAAAAAATGATACACCATCGTCATCCTATATGGTGGGAAACTCGTTTACTTGGTGCTTGTCGCTGCCTTCGGCAGATCATCAGTGTCGTCCATGTAGGGCCCGCCGCGCATAGTGCCCCATTGGACAGGCGAGGCGCAGCCGAGCAATAGTGGTATAAGGTTCATTGTAGTTCTTGAGGGCCCGTGATATGGAGGACGATGCAATGTGCAATGTGAGAAGAACTTAGTTAGACATCTCTCTGATGCCTATCGCCTGCCGCAGTCTGATGAATTGTCCCTTAGGATTCGGTTTTGTGGCGATATCTGCTAAATTCTTGTCCGAAGGCGTGAACGACAGACTTATTTGCTTGTTAGCAATCAGCTCTCTGATAAAGAAGTGTCGGACTGCGATATGCTTGGTTCTTTTGTGGAATCCATCCCCTTCAGCCAAGGCGATGGCTGCCTGATTGTCGACATTCAGAACGGGAGTTCCAGGGTAACCAAGCTCGCTAGTCAACCGACTCAAGAACACGGCTGTCTGGGCTGCTTGTGTTGCAGCGCAAAGTTCAGCTTCAGCTGACGAGAGCGCCGTGCTCTTCTGGAGAACCGAACACCAATGTATGGGTCCTTTGTTTGCAATTACCATGGACCCGGAGACTGATCTTCTGGTCTTCGGACAGGAAGCATAGTCACTGTCACTGAAGAAATGATATTCAACGTCTCCATCTCTTTCATGGAGAATTCCGTATTTTGGTGTTCCTTTCAAGTACCGTAGTACTCTGAGAAGTAAGGACCACGATCGTTTCGTTGGTTTCTCTAAACTTCTCGACAGGAAGGAGACCGAGAATGCCAAATCGGGTCTGCTTGCCTGAACAAGATATTGCAGGCTCCCGATGGCTTCCCTATACGGAACCTGTGCTTCTTCAGTGTCGTCCTCGGTGTAGATATCCCGAAGCAAGGGAGTTGACACTGGTTTGCAGTTCGACATGCCGTATTTCTCCAGCAATTCATTCACATACTTCTCTTGGTTTATAAACAGAGAGGTATCGGTCCTTGTGATCTGGAGACCCAGGAAATACTCCAGTGGTCGATATTTCACTTCCAGACGGAGTTTCAATCGTTCTAGGAAGTCAGTCACTGCTTTGACTGTTCGACCAACAACCACTGAGTCATCGACTTAGAGAGCCAAAACCAAACGCTCTTTCTCTGGACCTATGAAAACACAGGCATCGGCCTCGCTTAGTTTCAAGCCAAGATCCATGAGAACGGTTTTCATTTTCTCATAGAAACATTTCGGAGCTTGGCGACTGCCATAGAGGGCCTTCTTGAGCAAAAGAACTTTTCCTTCCTTGACAGAATAACCCTCTGGAGCCAGCATGTATAACGGGACGTCAAGATCTGCGTGTAGAAAGGCAGAAGCCACATCAGCTTGATAGGTCACCAGATTTTCGCGAACAGCGATGTTCAGAACTGTTCGAAGGACCTCGAAACGAATGACCGGAGCGTATGTTTCGATAAATTAAAGGCCATACCGTTGTTTGAAACCCTTCAAAACTAATCTGGCTTTCAGTTCATCAACTGATTTGTCAGGCAATTCTTTAACTTTGAAAATCCAACGCGAGGAGATGAGGCGGACGCCCGGAGGCGGATCAACCACCTCCCAAACTCCTAATTTCTCCATTGAGGAGAGCTCATCACGTATCGCTTGGGTCCACCTTTCTTTCTCGGAGGAAAGAATGGCATCCTGATACGTTTCCGGAGTAGGTATCGTCTGAGTGTTGCAATTATTCGCAATTGCAACATCAGCATCAATACCGTACCGCTTAGGAGCGCGCAGCGTAGAGCGATCTCTCAAGGCTGACCTCCTGTCCTCGTTTATCTGATACACTCTACGTTTTCTTTTCTTCACACTACCAACTTGCCTAACCGGTTCGATGTCAGTTGCCTGCTGTGGGTTTTCTGATGAATCTGACGGCTCGCCGGTGCGCGGTTGCTGTTGAGTTGACCGCACACTCGTCTGCTGCTGGCGATCCGTGGATGACTTATTCGGCGGCGGCTGGGCTGGTTGACGCTGCTGGCTACTTTGTTTCAACTGGAGTGGCCGATCCGTTGATGTCGACTGCTCCTGTGATGACGTTGTTGGTGGTGGTTGCTCACTCTCCCCGACTCCATTGTCGGTTCGGGTTGAATATCCGATGGTTGAGTTGTTTCGGTGTCTTCTTTGTTTTTCTCTTCCGGTGATTCTTCAAACACTTTCTCGTTGCTTTCATTTTCATTATGTCGCACATCAGTCAGTCCTGCAAGTAGGCTTTTCTTCTGGAACTTCACATGTTTTGTGATCACAACTCGCACAGTTCCAGGAATCCACACACGGTAACCGAATACTCCATCGTTGAGACCGACGAGAACTCCGACAAGACCTTTAGGGTCGAACTTCTTTCGCCCTGGTCGTTGATCTAGGACCACGCATCCAGAACCGAATGGATGAAAGGCTCCGAAGTATGGTCTCCGGCCGTGGAAGATCTCAAACGCTGAGGTGTTTGTTGTCTTGTTGATGGTGATCGCGTTGAGAACTTCACATGCGAAATTCACGGCTTCAGACCACAGTCTTTTGTCGAGTCCCGCGTCGATTAGCATAGTCCGAGCTAGGTCCACTAAAGTTTGATTCGACCTTTCAGAGACACCGTTCTGAGCTGGATCTCTCGGGTTGCTTTGAGTGAATTCACATCCGATCTCAGTCATGAGATTCTTGACTTTGGAGTTGAGGAATTCGGTACCTGCATCCGTGTGGAGACGATGGATGTGTCTCCCAAACTTGTTGAAGAACCACCTGACGTATTGTTAGATGCAGTCAGCCACTTCGTCCTTGGTCTTCAGGAAGAAGACACGGCGATACTTCGAAAAATCATCGGTGAGGCACAAGAAATGTTTTGCTCCCCCGAATGAATTCTGGACTGCTGAACAAGTATCTCCGTGGATGAATCCTGGGGCGGTGGCTCTGCAGTCAGCAGGCTTCGTTCTTGAAGGCTGCTTGTGCGACTTCCCTTGGTCGCATGCGGAACAACTGGCAAAGTCATCCTCGTACGGGATGCCGTATTGCCTCAACACTTGCAAGACCTTTTTCTTTCCAACATGGGCTAGTGTGCGATGAACCTCTTGAAGACTCACTTTTGTCTCAATCGTGGGGCTGCAGGGCGTTGGGTTCACCAACCGGATCCGCGTGAAGAACGTAGAGACCGTTTCTTCGATGTGCTCTTCGTTTCTTTGCTTGCCCATGGACATGGCGATCCGCTCAGGCTCAACACGGACTTTGAATCCGTCACTTGTCAGCTGGCTCAGTGAGATGAGATTTGTGTTCATGTCACTGACCAGGAGAGCATTCCGCAGTTCAAGTAGCACAACCTTGTTACCTTGTTGAACAGCCAGGATGGCGTCTCCACATCCTTGTGCCTTTAGGGTAGTGGCCTTGCCAAGCCTAACTTCGCGCGAGTTCGGCAAGGGACTGAGGTTGACAAAGAATCTATCATCATCCACGATGTGATGAGTACTTCCGGAATCGATGATTATCTGAACTGGGCCGCCAGACGAACTTCCCTCAATGTTTGTCGAGTTTCCACAAGTCATGAAAACCTGGCTGAAATTTGCATTGGCCTGGCGCTTCTTGGGAGTTTTGCGCTTTCTGCAGGATCCCGCCACGTGACCTCGTTGTCCGCAGTTCCAGCAAGTTACCTCGGTCGTTCTGGAATACGACTGTGTCTGCCGCCGATTGGTGTTGGCGCGTTGCTGGTGTCGGTAGTGGAATTTCTTCCGACCATGACCACGTTTGATGTGTGTCTTGGCCAGGAGGGCAGTGACGTCGCCCACACCATTCTTCGACTGACGACGAGCAGCCTCGTTCCGAATGAGACTGATCAGAGATGTTAGCGATTTGTCGGTTTCAGCTCTCGTCATCCATGCCTGTTTGAAGGGAGCCCAGTCTTCGGGCAATGAGGACAGCAGTCGGGAACTCATTGCCGATGGTGGTAGCTCTGCTTTGCTTTCCGTGAGATTGAACTGAATTCTGTTGTACATGTCGATATTCTGTTCAATGGTTCGAGCTGGTGAAAACTCGAAGACAAGCCAGCTCGAGATGGCCTGCTCACGGTAAAGGCCGGTGATGTTCTGGAACTTTTCTTTTCTTTGATCTGTTTCCACATTGTTGGTGCAGTAACAGTATCGGAGTCAGCATGAAACAGGGACAGGATGATGTTGGGGTGTACGATGTTGAATAACACAGTACGAGCATTCCTGTTCCCAATCTCGTTATGCTCTTTGTCACCCCCATCGTGGCTCGTCGGTGTGATGGGATCGACCGGTCTGAGCACATCCCATGCGTACAACTCCGACTGCATGTAACCGGGGACCAGAGCTTTCCAGCTGAGGAAATTCTTTCCATCTTCACGCAACACTTCGGCGTTTCCAAACTTGATCTTCGCAGTTTGGTCTCCGTCGACGTTGAGTACGACCGGTATGTTTGGTCGTTCCATAGTTGAGATGATCACAGGGATTCACTTTCCGTAAGCACAAAGAGTCACAGAGTTCACAGATAGTTTAGGATGGTGCACCTCACTTCACTTGATGTGTCCTTATCAATCACTTGGTCGTGCTGAGAACGAAATGATAGGCTTAGAGCCGATGAAGGCGATAGTTCGATTCAATTCTGAGCGGTAGTGATGACAAGGGTTGAACTGAAACTGAAGCTGAAAGGTTCTTGTGGAGGGAAACACTATGGAATGGAGAGACGCACGTCAGACGTGAGGTCTGGGTAACTGAAGCTTATTTATTGTATCCGATAGTTGCTTACATAGTTGATTAACAATAGACACCTAGAAAGGGCCGATATGGTGAAATACTGTCCTTCGAAACAAGGACATGAGTTAAGCTCGAACAATGAACGGCGAAAACAAAACACTTCTTTCAGTCGCATAAGAACAAAGATCATCCGTTTCATTATTTTCGGATGCGACTCTTTAACAATAGACTCAAGTTGATACAAAGTAACTGTTTCGTGAATAGACTGCAATTAGCCGCGCAGAGTGGACGCATGAAAGCACATCCCATCACACAAGATCAGCATAATCCTTCTGCTTCGGATTCTTGAGTGCCCCTCCTTGCTTGAATGGTTCCCAGTTTTGTGGTAGTGATCCCACAAGCCTGGAAGTCATGGCTTTGGCGTTGATTCCTGAATTTGTTTCTTGTAATTCGTAGATGATGGCTTGGTAGACGTTAAGATTATCGGACACTGATTTGTTGCTGTTCCATCTGAAGTTCGAGAATTTTTCAATCGCTATGTCTGCGAAGATGTCACTCTTGCCGGTGTATCTATCGTTGATACGTTCCCACGCATCCTTCGCTGTCACGAAGACTGAATCCTCAAAAAACATTCTCATCACTTTGTTTTGTTGAAGAGAGTTGAAAATTATTTCTCGAGCATTTTGATTGCCGATTATGTAATTTTCTTTGTCTTCTGGTTTGGTGGAGGGATCAAGTCTACCAATAATTGAAGGTTAACTGGGAGAATGGATTTCCAGGCGAGATACTTCCTACCGTCGTCTCGCAATATGACCCTGTTTTTCTTCGTGTGGGGCTCACTGGACTCCGCCATGGCGAGAAGCAGGGAGGGACAAGTCAACGATTCGTGGACAAGCCAGAGTCGCCAACAGGACTCAACAGCAATCCTGGCGGTCAGTTTCCCCGCAAAACTCACCTGAGATTCCTCAGAAAAATCAATGTAGTATAGTATGGATAATTGTAGCTGTAATATTTTGTTGTGCGGTTGTTGCCCCGGGAGGCACTAGTGTTGCATTGAGCCTTATAAGTAATTTTCAATCAGCAGAACTCAGGATGAGCGAGCCTCGTACACCAGGACCCGAACTGAAGACATTCATACGGGAAGTCCCAGGAGGCGAATCGAGAGGGATTCCCGAAGGCCCAGCGACGATGAATCACAATGGATTGAGTGCTACCCAATCGATTGAGGTAAACATCACAACACCTCATCCAATTGTTTTTCTGGAGGAGAGCACACAGATGTCTCCAACAATCACCTCTAAGAGTATTGAGTGTTATATGTTTTCGAAATTTTTAGTGTGCCAGACATCAACCGGTGATTGCATTCTGTCCAAGGTGGACCTCAGCAAGCAGGCGACGGTTGAGGTGCGAAAGTTGTTACAACCTGCGAGCAGTTTTCAAAAGCAGGAAAGATTATACCTAGCAAAGCTTTGTCGCTCTGATCTCTATACAACGCTAGACGGCAATCTTACCACCTTTGTGGATGAGAACACAAGGGTCCTGGTCACAAGGGGAGAATTTGAGTTTTGTCAGAATGCCTTGGATTTTTGTGAACCAGCAACGGTTCGACTGCTTCAATCCATAGACACTGCGGAGAAGTCGAAGTGTTCCTCTCTTCTTGCCACCACATCCCTCACGGTAATGGGTGTACAGCTGCGCATCAAGCTTCCCATAGAGGAAGGCTGTCTTAACGTCAAACTGGTACACATGTAATTTGAATTGGGCGGCAATATTCAATAGCATTCTGCATGAGTCATACCTAGATACAGGAGCGAAGATGTCGAAGTAGTCCCGTTGAAACTCTTGGGAGTACCCTTGCATGCAGAGTCTTGCTTTCCATCTGCATACTCGGCCATCGGCATTCCGTTTGCGGCGGAACACCCACTTGTTGCCAATCACACGATGTCCAGGAGGAAGTTCTTCTGGAGTCCAGACTCTCATCGATTCTAGAGAGTCCATCTCCTCTTGCATTGCAGCAATCCACTTCAGTCTGTCAGCAGCCTCCAATGCTTCCCTGTAGCTTTTGGGATCGTCGGAATATTCAGAATCAACTTGGTATGCAGAAGGGTCATACCTGTCAGGGGGCTTTAATGTCTTTAAAAGCTTTTATTACCATAATTATGGTGTAAGTTATTATCAGTTCCTCTTTACATAGATCCTTATTTGCCTTTCTCCTTATCAGTTTTATCCGTTTTCGTCCAATCGAATTTCTGTCTCTGCGTGCAGTGAAACAAATGATATTGCTCACAAGGTTCACCACACAGGTTACATTGACAGGAGCTATTAGCTTCATGAAAGCCTGTCGAAGCACATACTAGATGATGATATCCGTGCATCGAACCTCTGGTCATTCGCTGCCTTTGGGTGTATCTTGATTCCCTCCATCTATAGTTCCTCATGGCAGGGGAGATCAGGAAGTCCGATTCAACTTCGCACATCTTGCTCAGCCAGTTCTCGCAGTTTTCGACAAAAGCTGCTGTTCGTCTCAGACCGCACGTGCCTCTGATGTCTTCGGACATCAATGATGCACCGGTCAGCCAGTAAACCAGTCTGTTGCGCGAGCTGCGGTGTACACTTAGCGTCCGTTTCAGAAAGGCTGCTTTGAGCTTATCAAGTGCGTTAAGGTGATTCACGTTTAGTTGTTCCCACATGATTTGCAGGCCATATGAAGCTATCGGTGCGATCTTGATGTTGAAGAGCGCTATTGAAGTTTTCAGCGAAAGTTCTCTTGGATTCGGAATTGATCCTAGTGCTAGCTTCGCCTTCGTTATTCGTTCCGTTATGTGTCTGGTTGTCGCGAAGCCCCTCCTGGACAGCTCGAAGCCCAGGTAGCAAAAATGGCTCACTACCTCGATCTTTTAGGGGGCTTTAATGTTGATCTGTTACGTAGAACCATGCCGGTTCTGGTTTGTCTGATGTCGTCGTCTTTCTTGCGGCCACGTGTCGACGGCTGTTGCTTCTGTGGAGAATCTTCTGGAGGCACTGCTTCCATCATGGTACCTGCTTCAGCGGTATTGCTGGTACCGGCCTCTTCTGTTGGTTCACTATTTCTCTCCTCTTCGGTTTTCTTCTGGAGTTGCAGCATCCGTTGGTTGCTCACTTGTTTGTTCGGCATCGTTGTCCGCGGCTTCACTATCCTGCTCTGTGTTGGGAAAAACGTTTGGTTTCGGAAATACGACATCTTTTGAGCTTCATACTATACGTGTCCCGGGAATCCAAACCCGGCAGCCTGTGACTGGGTTAAGAGTTCCAACGAAACTCCCGGGATTGCTCTTCGCTGATAGTTTGTTCGCCGCATTGTTGTCAAACATGTAGCAGAGTGTGCCGAACGGGTGGAGCATGCCAAGGTTGGGCCGTTTCTTGTGCATGATCTCGTAGGCTGGTGTGGGTCCTGACGAGGGAGTTCAGCGTGCGTCGAGTTCTTTCGCTGATTCCTTCTGCGGTGGTCTACAGGGTGTTCGTTCTAAGGTGGGACTCGGTGGGACCTACCACTGTTTCCGCGATTATTCCGCCGGGGTTGCTCCGATTCGGGCGATCTTTTTTCCGTTGGATAGCTCTAAGCAAGAGCTTTCCAACGGAAGAGAGTTTTTGGAGATCGAGTCAGATTTGGCGATTTGAGAGCATCTCAAAGTTGAAGCGTCTCCCTCTCCTCGACTCAATTTCGAAGTGGCTCCCGTTTCGTCAATTCTTAACCGATCGAGCCCGTTCGGGTCACATTCGAAACCTTTTGAAGTCCTCTTCCGGATGCCAGGGTTAGTTTTTTGATTTATGGAAAACTCGAAGAATATCGACTTCGAGAAGGGAAGCTTCGCAAATCGACGTCCCTCATGCATTCCATGCGGATCCGTCCCGAACTTTCGAGGGGGCCGGCCCCGGAAACTCCTCTGGCACAAAAGTTTCTCCTCTTGACCCTAACTACCCGATGAACAGGTTCCCGGGTCGATTTGGTGACTTTTTTTCTCCACTGGATTCCGATCCCGTTCAACTTGTGTTCTGAGCTGGGAACGTCCGAAGAATATCGCGAATCATGCAGGAACGGAATCCGGATCAGAAAACAGCAAGGACTCTCGGAGAATCACTCGTTTTATTCAACATAACGATTCCGTACCTATCATGGATCACAAACTCATGATGAGTGGATGAATGATTAATGGATGAACAAATGCGCCGCTATGATGATTGGCGACTCTTCTTTCGCAACTGACGCTTTCGCCACTGCCGAGCTGCCCGCTCCACGATCTCTTTCGAGTAGCCGAAGAGCTCGATGATCTTCGCTTCGGGTATGCGCCTGGCTACAATGCGGCGCCCTCTCCGGCATCATTCGAGCCAACCGCCTTGATTGTCGACCACGAGTTGAAGCCTCTTGCGGAAGCTTTGGCAAGCAGTTCTCAAGTTGCCTCGATGCATGTTCGCGAAGGCTTCCCTGATGGCTTCCTTGAGATCTTCCACGTTCGAGTGGGCGCGTTTGTTGGATCTGACGACGATATCATTCCACACGTAGTAATCGAGTGGATTCAAGTCTGGACTGTTCGGAGGCCATTGTCCCTTGTTCCAAAACGAGTGGACATTTTCTTCGAGCCAAGTCTGAACCAGATTGCTCGTGTGCGCCGGTGCGCCATCTTGCTGGAAGACGTACGGACGTCCGTTGGCAACAGTCGTCATCCAGGGCACCACGACGTCGCGGAGAACGTCTCGATAAACTTCCGCGACCGCACTCGAAGAAATGCGGTCGCCTTCGCTCGAGACGACTCCCAAAACGTGACAACTGCGCGGAAACTCTCCCCGTTCAACAGCTGGAACGCTCTCAGGGTTTGTTGCGATCCACCGATCGTTTTGGTGGTTGTGCGCTTCTTCCACTGTGAAGATCTTCTCATCGGAGAAAAATCTTATCATACCCCGCTCCGTGTTTCCTCGCAGCGTGGAGAAAAAAAGTCACCAAATCGACCCGGGAACCTGTTCATCGGGTAGTTAGGGTCAAGAGGAGAAACTTTTGTGCCAGAGAAGTTTCCGGGGCCGGCCCCCTCGAAAGTTCGGGACGGATCCGCATGGAATGCATGAGGGACGTCGATTTGCGAAGCTTCCCTTCTCGAAGTCGATATTCTTCGAGTTTTCCATAAATCAAAAAACTAACCCTGGCATCCGGAAGAGGACTTCAAAAGGTTTCGAATGTGACCCGAACGGGCTCGATCGGTTAAGAATTGACGAAACGGGAGCCACTTCGAAATTGAGTCGAGGAGAGGGAGACGCTTCAACTTTGAGATGCTCTCGAATCGCCAAATCTGACTCGATCTCCAAAAACTCTCTTCCGTTGGAAAGCTCTTGCTTAGAGCTATCCAACGGAAAAAAGATCGCCCGAATCGGAGCAACCCCGGCGGAATAATCGCGGAAACAGTGGTAGGTCCCATCGAGTCCCACCTTAGAACGAACACCCTGTATATGCTGTACTCTTGGTGAATTCGGCTCCAATGCTTTCAAGGAAGTCGCGAAATTCAGCATTGTCAAACTCAAGTCCACCATCAGTGTGGAGACGTTTGATGTTCGTTGCCGTTAAGTTGTGGTACCACTCAGCATACAATTTGATGTTTCTGCAGTTTGATCCTTGCTTTGGAAGAGATACACCTTTCTGTATTTTGAGAACTCATCTGTGAGGGAAAGGTAGTATCGAGAGTTCCTGTAGGATTCAATACCGATGTCAACTAGATCGCCATGAATAGTACCGGTGAATTTGACGACGGCATTCGGTGACCTAGAAACATTTTGGTTTCTAGTTGGCTTGCCTCGAATACGAGCAGTGCATGAAGTGAAGTCATTAAGGTAGTCAATTTGCATTTGGTCGAGGATCCCTTTTACCTTATCAATGCCTACATGGGCAAGAGCTTCATGCGCTTCCCGAAGGGAGATGGGGGGTTTTGTTGCTGTGGCCTGGAGTGCAACTGCTTGGGCAGCAGGCTGGACCTGGAGGACATATAGTCCCTGCTTGATGGGTGCGCACAGCTCAACACCATCCTTCTTGAGGGTGATTGCATGGGGAAGAATGTTGATTGCAAAGTTGTCGCTAGCTAGCTTGCTGAGGCATAGAAGGCGTTTCCCCATGCTCGGTCAATGTTTGTTAACATGGTATCAGCGGGAGAACTTTTTCCGAATATCGGGGTATCATCCGCTGGAGTAGTTTGTTGCATTCTTAGGTGCTTGGCCAAGGGGTTTCCTTTTGGGAATCGGACATGCTTCGTCGTGATGATAGTTCGGGTACCAGGAACCCAGATCCTGTACCCATACACGAGCTGACCACACCCAGTAAGGTGTCCCACGAGACCCTTTGGATCAAACTTCTTTCGGCCTGGCTTTTGATCTAAGAAAGTACACTTCGTTCTGAAACTATGAATTTCGCCAAGGTACGGAGGACGCTTGTAAAATATCTCGAACGCTGTTGTGTTCGTTACTGAATTGATTGTGATACGATTGCAAATTTCATTCGCGAAAGAAAGACTTTCTGCCCGGAGTCCTTCTTCGACCGCTATCGATTAGCATTGTACGGGCTAGATCAACTAATATCTTATTACTGATTTCAGAGAGGCCATTCTGGGTGGGGTCCCGCGGAATACTTTGGGTGAAGTCACAACCGATTTCGGCGACCAGCTTCTTGACACTTTCGTTGACAAACTCTCCCCCTCGATCTGTATGCAACCTGCGGATGTTCTTCCCGATGAGGTTGCGATACCATGCGGCGTAATCTCAAATGCAGTTCGGTACTTCGTCCTTCTTCTTGAGGAAGTACACCTTGCGAAACTTGGAGAACTCGTCGGTGAGACACAGGAAGTGGTTGTGTCCTCCAAGTGAAGGTTCGGTAGCACTGCACACGTCGCCGTGAATCACGCCAGTTTCCGTCGCTCGAGCGCTGTCGGGTCTCGTGCGAGATGGCTGCTTATTGCTGCTTTCCTTGATCGCAGGCTAAGCAGGTATCCAGATCGTCTTGATACGGGATACTGTAGCGATTCAGGAGCTTGACGACTCTGTTCTTGCCAGCGTGGGCTAGAATCTCGTGAACCTCTCGGAGACTCATTCCGGTCTCGGATACCGCCTGCAGGGCTTGTGGTTCATTGACATGGTTCGCTCTCAACGTGTAGAGCCCATGTCGTCGTCTGGCAACAACGCTGCTCCTTCCGGAGGACATGGCGATCCTGTCTTGCTTCACGACTACCTTGTAGCCATCTTGAGTGAGTTAGTTGACTGAGCGAAATGAGATTCGCATTCATTGCCGGCACAAGCAACGCGTCCCTCAGTTTCAACGTCACGATCTTGTTTCCTTGCTGGACAGCCAGAAGGGCAAGTCCAGTGCCGCCGACGTTGACGACAGTGGAGTTCCCCAGCCTGACCTCGCGAGTGTCCGTCGCAGGTTTAAGATCGACAAAGAAACTCCTGTCCCGCAGAATGTGGTGGGTACTCCCGGAGTCCACATGCACTTCGATCACACCACACTCGCTTCCCATTGGCGAGGTATTATTGGCGTTCGCCATGAATACCTGGCTAAAATTAGCCTTTGCCTTGCGGGGCTTGGGCGCTTGCTTCTTCTTCTTTCTGCAAGACGATGCCATGTGTCCTCTCAACCCACAGTTCCAGCATGGAACGCTCGTTTCCGTCGATCTGCTGGATGTCTGCCTTTTGCTGGTGCTTGACTGCTGGCGTCTTCTGTAGACTGACTTCCTTCTCTGACCATGGCGCTTGGTGATATGCGTTTGAGCCATCAAAGCGGTCACGTCGCCCACACCATCGGTTTTGCGGCGCGCTGCTTCGCTGCGGATCAAGTTGATCAGAGAAGTGAGGGACTTGGATTCTTCATCCTCAGTCGCCCAGGATTGCTTGAATGCATCCCGGTCAGCTGGTCGAGAAGTCATCAGACGCGAAGTTATCGCAGAGGCGGGTAGATCGGCGTCACTTTGCATATAGCCGGGATGCATGGCACGAAAACTAAGCCAGTTCCTTCCGTCCTCTTGGAGCACCATGGCAGTTCCCTATTTAATCTTATCTGTGGTACTATCACCTGTTGTGTTGACCACAACGGAGCCTCCTGTGATGATGAACGATGCGTTGGTTCACTCGTAGCACGCACAAGAGTCACTGATGATTGTTGACACTTGGGTTCGATCACTGCACTGGGTTCAAAGCCTTATCGAATCCTTAGATCGTGCTGATAACGAGGGCCTGAAAGTCAATTTAACACCTTGCTCAGAGAGTCTCTGAGCGATGGAGTTCGACAAAGCCGCACCGGCGGTGAACACTTGTTGGTACTGTTAAGCTGGAAACGAGTAACGAGGCGAAGTCGGTGAAGAGTAAACGTGGACTGAAGGGATTTATTGTATAGTACTTGTGCTTATGTAGATTATTGAAGGTCAGCTTTCCCTGTCTCGGAAACACTAACAATAGTATGGTGCAATCGCAGCTGACCTCACAGCACTGTGATTGAGATAGATTCACTGCTTTAGTTAAACCCGTGACCATGGTCTGTTTTCACTAACAATGAATGCTAATTACGTAATTACAAACACTGAAAGCGAAAGTCTAATTGTTCAACATAGTCACGGTCTGATGAATACAGTAATAACGTGCGAACCGTAAGACAGTATTCTTAACAGTCTTCACCTCTCCACCTCCAAGCTTAGGAAGTACGTCAGCGGGGAGTATGTTATCTCCAGTTCCTTCTTCAATGATTCAATAAAGTCGCTGGCTACTTCCTCGGAGTCTGTGACAAGCAGACCATCGTCCACAAAAATGCAAACTATTGTACGTCTTTTTCCATTTCGGTTGAACTCAAATCCTGATTGCTTGGGACCGTAGATGGATCGGCGTAAACGGAGAGTTTTATCCCCGTCAATCCATCCCAGTAATCCCGTCAATCCACCTGGGACTTCCATATAGATCTCATCCTCAAGTTCAGCGGTGAGGAAAGCTGCGCGCACGTCAAACTGGTTCAGATACAGTTTCTCTTGAGCCGCAATGCTTTATACCGTTCTTACGCTTTCCATTCGAGCAACTGGGCTCGATATCTTATCTGGGAAGCCGTCGATCCCGACTTGCTGAGAATACCCGCGGGCTACTAAACGTGCCCGGTATTTGACGTCTCCAGTCTTCGAATGGATCTTTTTTTTGAATATCCAACGCGTGCTTATTGGCTTCCTGCCTGGGGGGAGGTTAGATTCCTTCCTAACCCCAAGAGTCCTCATGGCCTCCAATTCTTCTGCTATGACAGCCATCCAGGATCGTTTTTCTGGATTGACCATCGCCTCTTTGTACGAAGATGGATCACCTCTTGAAGCATCATCACGGTTGTCTTCATCGCTCAAGTCATCTTCTATTTCGTGGATGTTGGGTTGATTACGAAAGCGTGATTGGGTTCTTGGATCATGAGCCGAGAACGCTTGTCGCGGGGGAGTATTAATCGCTGACGCAGTACACTTCGGCGAGGTCAGCGCCTCGATTTCGTGCATTCCTTGCTGCATACATTCAAGCGTTTCCCCTTCAGTGTTTTCAATCATGTTTGTCTGACCTCGAACTTTGCCAGCACCGCGGATGTTTATTTCATCAGATTTCGGTGTTTTCTCGAAGATTACATCCTTGGTTCTCTCTATCGTGTCGGTGTCTTCATCCCAAACACGATATCCTAATGAGTGTTCGAGGTACCCAACAAGCCGAACTGGCTTTCCACGATTTTCCAATTTACTGCGATTTGAGTCCTTGTTATGCACAAAGCACTTGGCCCCGAATTCTCGCATATTGGATACATAGGCTTTCTTTTTATAGAAGACTTCGTAAGCCGTCTTCGTCGTATGATCGTGGATTACGATCATGTTCCAAACGTCTACGACGTAGTTCAGAGCTTCACCCCGGAGAAATTTCTTATCCTCTAGGCCTGCACCGATCATAACTGTTCTAGCTAAGTTCATGAATGTACGGTGTGCTCTCTCGACGAGGCCAGCTTGAGCTGGGGTCCTAGGACAAGAGATTGAATGCTCAGCTCCAATCTCATGCAACACATCCTGGACTTCTTCATTTCTGAACTGTTGAGTATTTGGCTCCACTAGTAGCGATCTGACAGGTCTGGATAGAGTGACAACAAGCATCAACCTTTAACTTGAGAATGGTTTTATTCAATCTGCTTTTATATCATGCCCGTTTGTAACATGGAGAGAGTCTATGACCTTCGATGTTGATGCTGTTGCGCATGTGGACAGTACTAACTACCACCACTACTCCATTACAACATCTACCTATTTGACTTTCCTGTTTTTGAACAAGCTGTGAACTGTCTAGAACAACCCAGAATATTCTTCTGTTAAGAAATATTCTCAACACTCCCTCCGATCTAGAACTGTTCACAGTAATTCAATCTTCTACAATCTCTTCTATCGTTGAACGATAGGGCGACGATTCATCGTTTTGCGAGAGCGATTGATACTCCCTCCGTTGTAGAAATTTCTTGATTGATAGATAAGTAACGCACGAGAACGATACAACTCCAGCAGTTGAAATCAGAATAATCCAAATGAGTTTGCTTTCTTGCTTCTCCGGGGTTGGCTTCTGTGTTGTTGTAGTCTTCGGCTTTCGACGGTTGACAAAATCATTCCATATGTCCTGTCCTCCGGATACCTGTCCGTCGGGCTCTAAACACACAACTTTTCTACTGGCCAACACTTCACAAGTCATTTTTGAATTGATACAATAACATGGAAAATATTCTTTCGTTTCTTCCGAAATGATGCAACTCTTTTGACTGTTAACGCATTCTTTTTCACAATCTTTGTAGGTGAAGAAAGTATCCGAGTCGTTGATCAGTATTGAGAATGCGAGTATTGGGGAAATCTTCATTTTGAACAAAGAGGTCTCATTCCAATGTTCTCTCGGAGATTTTGAGAACGATTTCGAGCCAGGGGTTTTGTCAAGATATCTGAAATATTATCTGTCGTTGAGATATAATCTACTTCAATGATTTTCTCTGCGATTTTCTCTTTGAAGAAGTAATATCTTGTCTCGAAATGTTTTGCTCTTCTGTGCAACTTTTCATCTTTCAAAAGTCTCAATGTTGCTTGATTGTCGATCAGTATTCTGGGGCAAATGTCATAGCCAAGTTCAGATAGAAAACGCTTGAACCAAATGCTAGTTCGGCACAATTCTCCAGCCGACGCTAGCTCTGCTTCCATTGTTGAAAGTGAGGTGAAGTTCTGTTTTGCCGATGACCAAACGATTGGTCCATTGTTTCCAAGAATTACAAAGCCTGAGGTAGACTTTCTACTTTCAGTATCAGATGCAAAATCAGCGTCTGAATAGAAGTTGTAGTTGTCACCCTCTGAACTGGAATAGACGATTCCATATTTCATAGTTCCTTCGAGATACCTGAGAACGCGCAGTGCTGCTTGCCGAAGTCTTTCCGCGGGTTTGTTCAACCATCTTGAAAGGAAGTAGACGGCAAAAGCAATGTCAGGGCGCGTGCAAACTGTGAGGTACATGAGGCTGCCGATCAGGTGTCGGTAAGGCTTGTCATCGAGTGGTTTACTTTTATCTTCAGAGTAGATCGATCGGTCCATGGGAATGGATACAGTCTTGCAGTCTGACATTTGAAACTTTTCTAACAAGTCCGAGATATATTTCTCTTGATGGATGATGACATCCATATTTTCATTTCTTTCGATTTGCAAACCGAGATAGTAGTCGAGTGGACCGTGTTTGATTTCGATTTCATTTTTTAATTTCTCCAAGAAGTCGAGAATTGTCTGTGTTGATTTGCTCATTAACAAACCATCGTCAACGTATAGGACGAGAATAATTCTTTCCATGCCTTTGCCATGAAACACGCAAGAATCACTCTCACACTGAGTAAGTCCAAGTTTTTGTAAAATGCTTCTGAATTTTAAATACCATTGTCGAGGTGCTTGTTTCAAGCCGTAGAGGGATTTGTTCAACTTCCAAACTCTACCTTCTTCGTCAGTTAGTCCTTCTGGGAGATAGACATACAGTTCCTCTTCCAAATCTCCATGGAGAAATGCGGTTTTCACGTCAAACTGATGAGTGTTAAGTTTTTCTTTTGCTGCGAGGCTCAAGAGAGCTCTCAGACTATCGAATCTCGCTGTTGGCGAAAACAACTCTTTATAGTCCAGTCCTTCTTTCTGCGAAAAACCACGGACTACCAATCTTGACTTGTATTTGAGGATTTTGCCTGAAGAATCTCGTTTAATCTTGAAGACCCATTTGGTCGTCAAGCATCGCTTCCCCTCTGGAAGTTCCATTAAGGTGTAGACATTCAGGGATTCGAGACTTTTCAGTTCTTCGTTCATCGCTTGAATCCACTCTTTCTTGTGTTTGGATTGCATTGCTTCTTCATAGGTTTTCGGTTCTTCTCTATCATCTGAATTAGTCTCAAAACTTGCCATATCCTCAATTTCGTTTTCTGATGTTTCTCCTTCCTTGGTACACTGTGTTTCGTCACTTGTAATTGCTGAGAGCACCACCCAATCCTGTGGGTCTTCTGGTGCTTGTTCTGTTTCCACTGAAGCTTGAATTCTGTTATCACCTGCTTGAACGGAAGTTTGATCAATATTTTCATTTAGGTTGTCTTCTGGTTCTGAATGATCATCATTCTCAGGATTGTCGTCATTGTTAATAACAACTTCCGCGAGATCTGACTCATTTTCTTTGTGTTGAGCTTCTTCCATTACCACGCTTTCCTTGGTGAAAGTAACATCGTTAGATTCCACAACAATTCTGGTTCCAGGAATCCAAATTCGGTAACCAATGCTTTCTTCGCTGAAACCAACAAGGATGCCTCTTGTGCTTTTTGGATCCAGCTTCTTTTTGCCTGGCGTGTCATCCAAAAAATAGCATTCAGATCCAAAAGCATGAAACCTTCCAAGAAAAGGTTTCCGACCATAGATGAGTTCATAGGCTGATTTGTTCTCCATTTTGTTGATGGTGATTGCATTAAGGATTTTAGTGCAGTAGGAGATAGCTTCTGTCCAGAGCGTCCTATTTAGCTTGGTGTGAATGAGGAGAGTTCTTGCAAGTTCGACGAGACTACGATTCGTACGTTCACTGAGGCCGTTCTGTTGAGGTCTTCTGGCGCAAGAGAACGTGTGCTCAGCTCCTATTTTCTGGATCAGTGTTTTCACTTGCTGATTTAGGAATTCAAGACCGCGATCGGTGTGAAAGCGTCTGATGTCTTTTCCTGTTTGATTTCCGAACCAGTTAACGTAGGCTTGAATGTATTGGAAGGCTTGATCTTTAGATTTCAAGAAGAAAACTCTTCGGTACTTCGAATATTCGTCAGTCATACACATGAAGTACATTGATCCTCCAAGTGATTTTGGTGCGAGCATACAGAGATCTGTGTGAATTACGCCAATTGATGTTGACCTTGCGTCGTCTGGTTTACTTCTGTATGTACTCTTATGCTGTTTCCCTTGGATACATGCATGGCAATCTGTGAAGTCATCCTTGAACTTGATTCCGGCATTCTTCAGTGTCTCTTTGACTTTCTTTTTGTTGACATGAGCAAGAACTTCATGGGCTTCCCTGAGACTTATTACGTGATCATTATCTGCATCTGGCTCAAAATGAGTTTGTAGACTCACTGCTGCTGTTCCTTTTTCTGCTCGTAGAATGAAGAGACCGGCTTCTCTTTCAGCAGCGATTTTCTGTTTCCCTTTCGTGAATTTCACCAGATTCCTGGTCAGCACCACCCGGAAGTTATCATCCAGTAATTGCGTTACTGAAATCAGATTGTTTTTCATTTCTGGTACAAAGAGTGCTTTTCTCAAAATAATGCTTACACGTTTGTCGCCATCATGAACGGTTACCAGGGCAATTCCTTCACCCAAAGCTTTGAGTGATCTTGAGTCGCCGAGATGAACCTCTCGAGATTGTTCATAAGGCATAAAGTGTGTATAGAAGCATTTGGTATTCAGAATGTTATGCGTTGAACCACTGTCAACAATGAACATTTCTCGTTCATTTCTTTGAAACTTTCTGGGTTTCTGAACAACTTCAGTCATGTACACCTGAGTGAAGTTAGCACTCGCCTTTCCTTTCGGCTTTCCCTTTTTAGGTGGATTTCTCTTGTTCTTGAGGAAGTAGCAGTCGCTCATGCGATGACCTTTCTTCTGACAGTTCCAGCATGTCAATACATCTTGAGAGTTGGATCGGTGTGTGTCTTCAAGACGGAAGCTAGGTTGACTATACTGCGATGGTTGATACCTTCTTCTGGGTCCTCCTGTTCGTGCAGCCAGAGCTGTAACTTCTTCTTCTCCGTCGAAACTTCTTCTGGTATCTTCTGCCGTTATCAACTCAATCAATGTTGTGATGAGTTTTTCTTTATCCTTTTTCACGCTCCAAGCCTGTTTGAATGGTTCCCAACTTTTCGGAAGAGCACTTATTAATCTGGCACATGCAGTGGCTGACTGAACTGGAGCTTTCACGGCTTCGAGTTCAAAGATGAGCTCTTTAAAGTCAGCGATGTTGTCTGTAATGCTTCGAGCTGGGTCAAATTTAAATGCAGTATATCTCGCAATTGCTTGATCTTTGAAGATTCCAGTTTGACCAACAAACTTGGAATGCAACTGGTCCCAGATATCTTTTGCTGTGACAAAATCCGTTTCCGAATTGAACATCAGATGCATCAGATTATTGTCCACTGATTCGAAGAGCAGCAGTCTAGCATTTCTGTTGCCTTTATCGTACAGCTCTTTTTCAGTCGGTTTTGTGACTGGATCGAGGGTTCCTTTAATGACTTCCCAAGCTCCAGGTAATGCTTGGAAGAACGGAGGCATAATTGAGCGCCAGCAGTGGTAGTTTTTCCCATCTTGACGTAATATTTGAATGTTGCGGTACCTTGTTGATGTTGATGATTCGGCCGTCGTGACGTTGATATTCATGATGAGTTCGTGTCGTCGATGGCCACAACCTCTGGTTGACAAGTCCTGAACACAGAAGTTAGACTTTGCGCTGAAGTACTCACTGAGAGACAGTCGTGTGGGTCCGTCTTCGTGGTCTCACTCTGTTTCCAGCAGTCAGACGAGTCTCGTGCTGACAACGAATGTTGAGTATTTGGCTCCACTAGTAGCGATCTGACAGGTCTGGATAGAGTGACAACAAGCATCAACCTTTAACTTGAGAATGGTTTTACTCAATCTGCTTTTATATCATGCCCGTTTGTAACATGGAGAGAGTCTATGACCTTCGATGTTGATGCTGTTGCGCATGTGGACAGTACTAACTACCACCACTACTCCATTACAACATCTACCTATTTGACTTTCCTGTTTTTTAACAAGCTGTGAACTGTCTAGAACAACCCAGAATATTCTTCTGTTAAGAAATATTCTCAACATGAACTCTCGGCCCCCATCAGAGTGGAATCTCTTGATATCGTATCCAATGAGATTTCTGAACCACTTTACATACTTTTCTACAAAGTAGGGGGTTTCATCTTTTGTTTTAAGAAAGTATACTTTGCAGAACTTTGAGTACTCATCTACGATCATGAGGAAGTGTCTAGCCTTCCCTAAAGTTTCAGTTGACAGTGAGCAAAAGTCAGCGTAAACCGTACCAGGCTCTTTAGCCTTGGATTCAAATGGTTTACTGTGATAGGAGGCTTTAGTCTGCTTTCCTTCAATGCAGGTTTCGCATTGATTTAGATCATCAATGAAATTCATGTTCTCTGCATTGAGGTATTTCTTTAAGTAATCCTCATCGATATGCGCATATCTTTCATGCAGACTCTTCAGACTTTGCTTAGCTTTTGAGCCATCCTTGTCAGCTGTCGGTTTTTCATTTTTAACCGCAGGAGCGCATTCTGCGCTATCGTCGTGGCCGTCTTGGGAACACACACTCGCTTTGAGTCGATATCATCCCTTCTGCTTGGGAACCTGGATTGCAATCTTGTCCTTCTCTATAATGAGCTCATCTTCTTGCATTTTGACTTCAAAGCCGTCATCAGTTAGCTGACTGATGGATATCAGATTATTACAAATCTTCGGTACGAGGAGAACATTCTTTAGGTTCAAATTCACGGTTTTTCCTTTAGACTTGACTGTCAAATAGGCGCCACCTTGCCCGATTACTTTGAGCTTCTGGTTGCTTGCCAGCTTGACATCCCGGGTGCCGAGTGCGGGATCTGACAGCTAGCTGGACAGTTCCGTGACCCGAAACAAGCAGGCTGCGGTTGCTGCCCATTTTGACTTCTCGATTATGAGATTTCCGCGTGAACGTCACAAACCAGCGTTAGTTATTAGTGACGTGGCTGGTCGCTCCTGAGTCCAATAGAAAGAAGTCAGAGTCGTTGTCTGTCTCGTGATTTAGAGTGGCCAGTGCGTCAGCTATGTTGGCAGTCGTTCTCGAACGTGTGTTTGAATTTCGCGACTGAGCTGAATTTGGCGTTCCGCCGACACGGGACGATTGCCCCCCCCCCGTTTCCGGAATGCTGTCTGGCTGACTCAGCCTTGATGACTTCCATCAGGTCGGAATGATTTTGGTCAGTTTCCGGTCTGGCCGACCATCCCATTCGGAGGAGCTCCCAGTTGGGAGGGAGTGCATCTAGCAGTTTTTACTTCTTGCTCCAGTCTCACACCTGCTTCTGATTGTCAAATTGTTCAGCAGATCATTGAATAAAGTCAAATTCTCTTCAAAGGATTTCATAAACTAGGAAATGACGGTTCTCTTTCTTAGACCCGCATTGTTCGAGAATTTGTTTTTGATCTGGGTCCACATTTCCGCAGCGGAGATGATGTCCGTTTCTCCATGAAATAGAGTAATGACCCATTTTTCATTGATCGACGAGAAGAGGAGCTGTCTAGCCCTTTCGTTAGCTTTGTCATATCTTTGCTTTTATTTCTCCTGCTCAGGTGTGAAACTCGATGCTCCCGCGTCTTTCTTCGGTGGAAGAAGTCGACCCGAGCTCACTTGCCAAATGTCCTCTCCATGTTGAAGAAAACTTGGCATGAGGGACTTGTGAATCTGTGCGTCGACCTCACTTGGATCGAGGGGCCTCAAGCCAGCCAGTCCGGCTTGCCTAAACCGCCGCGATGCCACGAAGAAGAAATTCTCCAAAGATTTCAATAAATAGATTCAGCAGAGACTGCGTCCTGAACAAGAGAACGGGAATTGCGGAAGTTGACTGAGTTGGGTTGAATTTGGAATCCATAACTCGGTAGCTGCGCTTTTGTTCGCACCGCTCTTCTCGTCAAATCCTCAATAATGCTATTCCATATATCTGCAGCAGTGGCAGTTAAGATAACGCCACGAAATTTGAGGTCAATCAGAGGTCGAGAAATCGAGTCCAAAAGTATTGTCTTAGCCAAAAGGTTGGCTTGAGCGAATTTCGGATCAGTTCAAGACAGAGTGCCCATCGTAGCTTCATAGCAATGAGGCTTGTTCTGGAGAAGTAATTGAATGATGTCACGCCAAGTAAGGGAATTTTTGCCTTCTGCATCAAGCCGCAATTTTGTAATATTAGAAAACTGGGTGCTTGAATTGCTCTCCGCCATCAGGTTGGTTTCCTGTTGGTCGAACGAGAGAACGAAATCGTTTTCTTCCAGGTTTGGTAATTTAGAACACGGGGCCAACTATGATGTCAAAAATTCAGAAATTCGACCGTTGAAGTGAATGAACACTGTTAAGACCACGTTTCCAGGCCTTTGGAGGCTTGGTTTCCTGGAAACTGGAAACTGGAGTCTCAGCTCAGGCTCACACACAAGCTTAAGCAGTAAGGAAAAACACCGGAGGTTGAGAGAGCGTGGAGACTGCCTTCTAAGCAGAAGCGTCAGTAGTAGGTTGAACTGTGAAGAGAGACACGGACCGGGGGTAGTACTTTCGCTTCGATCAGACAGTTTATTTTTGGTTGTCTGGAGAATGGTATAGCAGTCAGCACCAAATGGAAAAAGTTTGCCGAAGCAATGTTTCGAGCCATGGATCATCTCGTATGCTGATATTTGAGTATTCTTATTCAGGGTTACCATGTTGAGTATATCTGCTGAATAGTTGATTGCTCCGCCCCACATGAACTTGGGAAGTCCAGATTTGATGAGGATTGCTCTGGTATGATTTAACAAAGTACGATGACCGCGTTCGGCAATTCCGTTCATTGCTGGCGTGTAAACGCAGGACGACGGTTGTTCTATACCCTCGCTATCGGATAGCTCCTTTGTTTGAGCTGAGTAAAACTCTGTCCCCTGATCCGACATGAAGTGTCTGAGTCTTCTGCCAGTCTGGGTCTCAAACCATTGGATGTAATGTCAAATACAATCGGAAGTTGCATCCTTGGTCTTAAGAGTATAGATCTTTCGGTATCTTGAGAATTCTTCTGTTAGCGACAGAAAGTATTTTGCTCCTCCTAGTGAGCCAACTGATTTTGAGCGAATATCAGCTGTGACTGTTCCGAGCCCTGACGCTCGACCCGGTTCTGGACGACTTCTGTAGGAAATTCGAGTCTGTTTGGCTCTGATGCAAACTTCGCATTGCTCGTAGTCATCATTGTACTTAATGCCTTCTAAATCGAGCAATATCTTCAAAGTTTCTCGATTGACATGTACAAACAGTTCATGCACGTATTCTAAGCTCACTGGCTGACTCTTAGTTCAGTCCAGCGATTTTTGCTTCTTACTCACGACGTCTTGTGAGGGTCGCATTGCTGTTTCTGCCAAGCTTGGTTCATCAGAAACAAGGGTTTGTGGATCACCATCAGACGAGTGTCGGTGGTTCTCGTGATCTTCGAGATCAACACCAATCTTGTCTTTGAGGTTCTCCGACCACCCCTAGGCGTCGCATTCTTTAGTTCATCAAGCACGTCGAATTCCTCATCTTCGACTTCGTTTCCTGAATCAGACAGTTCATTAACACTGTCTCGTTTAGCCATCATCAGTTGACCGGGGTCGTTTCTCCATTGTGTGCATACCATCAACTTGTACAACCCTTGACATTTAGGTGCGTAGACGCGTTCGTGGTCTTTTGCAATAGCGAATCCACCTTTCTCTACAGTCACCTTGTAGCCTTCATCTGCTAGCTTACACAGGGACAACAGGTCCTCCAGGACAAAGTGGTTTCCTTGTCTGATGGTCAATGGGACTGTACCACATCCCTGAGCCAGCAGTTTGTGGTCACTTCCCAGCTTGACCTCCCGGGTTTCAGACTGTAGCGATAGAGTGCTAAACCATCTCTCATCATTTACGCGATGATGGCTGTCACAAATTAGGTAAGGTGCTTTATTTCTGGATTCTGCAATGGGGCCTTGATATAGGCCATGTGCTCTAGAATACGTTCTCAGAGTGCAAGGCTCAGGTTTTCCCGAGCCGACTGCGTTTTCTGTACTCTGAGCCATCAGTGCTTCGGTCTGCTGCCTCTTTGATTCCTTCCCCGATTGCCTCTTTGGCCTCTTCTGGAGTATTGACCGCTCTGGGTCGTGGGACCAGTGCTACGACAGTCTCTAATGAGTCCTTGTCTGCCACACTTGTAACATGTGGGGTTTTGTCTAGGTTGTTCTGGATCGGGATTTTGGAATGATCGTCGTTGGAAGCCGCCTCTGCCTCTTTGATTTGAACGATAGCCGCCTCGATGGAATCTCCTATTTCCACCAATTCTCATACGAGAAAACCGGGGAACTGCACTATCATTCTGATTGTGCGAATTTCGTCGATATGCTTCAGCACTAATCTTCTGGGATCTTCTACAGTAGATCCAGGAGGCTCGCAATGAAACGCTGAGAACTCCCAGATCGAAGTTTCATCAAGCAGATGAAGAGCGCTCGGACAGTATTGAGAGATCTGGTACTCCTCAAGCTCGGCAACGAATCGATGATCTGGACGAGCATCTCACGCGAAAATCCAACAAGGTTCTTTGGGTGATCGTCGGAAAGTTCGAAACTCGCAACTTTGGTGAATAGAGGGGCGTTAGAAGCGTCACGAAGTCACGCTCTCAAATCGTCAACTTCGATCCCTGCGTTATCTTCTACGGTCGAAGGATCGTTCTTGGGGTCTTGGAATTATATACGCGCTTGGCTATTATATGCGCCTCGCAGGTGCGGCACCGGGATGAAGATTCTGTGCGTGTTAAGTACCTTGTGGCGGTCTGCGATGTCAATAATGGGAAGACTTTGGCATTGCGCTGGCAGCCAACGTCTTCGATGTATCGTTGGTGATGAAATTTCCATGATAAACCTTCCAGGTTTCTGTTTCGTGTTTAATCAAACGACGACCAAGAATAGTGAAATGTCCCATTAGACTTTTATCCGCTACAGAGTTTCTAACGCGACCATACATAGGGTCGAACGATTGGAGCCAAGCAAAAGGTTCGTCAGTCATGCAGAAATCAATGTTACATTCGACTTCGAGCTCAGTTTCGATTCTCCATATGATCCAAGCGTCAGTGAAAGTTGGGGAAGCAGCACTTGCAATATTGCTCTGAATCGGCATGCACCCAAAAACGATGTTTGGAACATCATCTGGCGGATGAAAGTGTCCTGCATTCCTTGTCATCCAAGAAGATTTTTCGATTTGTTGTGTGTAAGGGATAGTGCGGTCCGAATCACCAGGGTTGTACTAGTTACTAGGACGGGCTGAATTCCAAGTTTTCGTCTCTTCACCAGCAAGCTTATGGTCAAGAACTCGGCTTTGCCACCAAGTTGTAGTTCTCAAACCTTCAGGGATATCACACATAACTTTGTGTTGCAAAGTTTTTGGTACACGTAACGGGGCACATTTGAAATCATACCGATAATCCACAAGAATTTTGTTACGAACATCGTTGATATTTTCCACACGACACATTTTCAAAAGTTCAATACTATTCCCCAAAGAAAATTTTGGTGTGATGGGGGAAAAATACGCGGAGTGATGTCGCGGTACTCCCATGCAGGCGCCAAACGCAACGTCGCTTCCGTAAAATGTGGATGTATCCATCTTAATGCCACTGATACCAGTAATTTTGTTTAGCTGATGAGTCGTATCTGTCACATAGGAAGAATACAGACCGTTCACCTGCAGGTTCAGACCCGCACCTGTGATGCATTGAATGAGTGTTTGAGCGTTTGCGAATGTCGACGTCGCCTCGTTCGTTTGAAACGGCAAGCGAAACCCGATCGGCATCAGCGTAATATGACAACGCGTTGCCCAACAGTTAGTTGGCAGATCGTTGTATTCTGCGGGCGTCATGTAATAGGCGAGACAGGAAGGATCGATACAACTCAAAGGTCCAGCCAATACAGAACAATCATCTTCGAAAGCCCATTTGAATTCTTGCAGTGAAGAAGATTGAAATAGTTGAAAAGGAAGAGAAGGCGTAGAAAATTGGAAAACTTTTTTATATGAAGCATGTCCAGTCGTCCCCCTCGGCTGGGTCAGCGGTATAGAGGTCAGAGATGGTGTATCGCCACCGGCTGACATTCTGTTCGTATGATTTGTACCAAGTTCTTGCCTTTGAGATGAATTTTCGTGTTCTCCTAAGTTGTTGCTGGAGGTCGGGGCAGTTGCAGGGTTCTGGTGTGGTACAGGGTTCTGGTGTTGTTGTTGATGTTGTTGGTGTGATGATGAGCCGCTTTGGTCGTTTGGTGGTGGTTGCGTTGAACCCGGCGTATCCCCAGAGCCCGAGTTTGCTGTGTGGATCGGCCTCTCTGTGTTGGGATTCTCGTTTTCGTCGCCTGACCCACGGGACGGTTGTTGAGGGTTCAGTCGTCGTCGTTTGGGGGGGTACGATGGTCGTTCCGTTGTGGCTTGGGATGATGTCGCACGCTGGACAGACTGCTGTGAGTCTTGTCCCGTCGGCAACGAAGTAGAGGACAATGATTCCGAGCCCGATGGTACTGAGGGGTAAAGTACACCTGTTATGGTTTCAGTTGCATACTTTGCACCGATCCCAACAGCGCCTAACACACCACCAATAGGATCACTGGGGATTGATTTCACAAAACCGCCAATAGATTCACGATCTGCTTCACGTACATCACCAGATGAACGAGCGTGAGTATACGCCAAATCGTGAGTTTTGGCCACCTGGTCAGCCGCTGAACGCACCGGCGCAGTAAAGTCGGAGTTGCCTGGTCCGAGATAATTGTAGCCTGGTAAGGTGAGGTTGGGCATCGTAGAGCACTATACACTGGCATTAGTACCTACCTCACGATAGCGGGCCAACGGATCGTCCGACCCGTGCTCGCTCAGTTCATCTGGTGGTGTAGTCGACATTACTCGCGCAGCGTTGTGAAATGCTTTCAACTGAACAGAGTCGACGTGGAGAGCGGTCATGGCGGTCGCAGTCGATGGCTTCGTTGGTAAAGATACTTTACGTATGGCTTTTGACGCTCATTATGCTGCCAAGGCAACGGGAGGGACGAAATCGGGCGATACCATCGCGCGCGCGGTGGTAAGAGGCGGGTGTGTGGGATTTGGGAGAGGAGGTGGCCGGGATAGTGAGACGAGATGAAAGTACTATGGGAAAATAATGCGATTGGTCGCGCGCGCGGAGACGTTGTGGCCGTGTGCGCCAGGCGCAAAAAGCCTGGCTTACCACGCCATCATCCTACATGTGGGAGGAAAAAAAAAATAAATGCAGCACATCATCCTACATGGTGGAAAACTCGTTTACTTGGTGCTTGTCGCTGCCTTCGGCAGATCATCATTGTCGTCCATGTAGGGCCCGCCGCGCATAGTGCCCCATTGGACAGGCGAGGCGCAGCCGAGCAATAGTGGTATAAGGTTCATTGTAGTTATTGAGGGCCAAGACACATGGAGGACGATGATCCACCAAACACCGACCAGTATGTGCTGACGTCCTTGGAATCCTGTAGAGAACCGTTTCTGGTTCTGAATCCACCGTGAAGTCTTCATCCTTCATCCATCTTCAGGCGGAGGCGCGGGGTTTCCGCGAAAGTAACGGCAGCTTCCGCACAGTGTCTGGTCGAGGGCTAATGCTTTCCCGAAGTGATGAAGGCAACGATCGATGTCAGCTTGACAGCGTATTTACCTTCTGAGGTCGACCTCCGACGGTATGCGTCCACTAATTGCAAACTGCACACCTGACTCCTGGCATGCTGAGGATGATCTTCTGATTCGTAGACACGTACGAAGTAGTAGAGGCAGTAGCATTCAGGCAGCTTCGGTCACGTGCAGTCCGAAATTGCAAAACCCTGGTGTGGCCATGATACTTCTGCCAAATGAAGTACGAGGCAATGCCTCGATCCCGCCCATACTTCGCGTACATGTAGGAGGTTGAAGGGGCTTCATTCTGAGGCAGCTGGGAAGCGTGATTCCCGAGAAGCAAGTCATAGAAGCAATCGGCTGATCCCGGAACAACGCCAGAAGATGGCCCCCGTCGAGAGCTTCCCAAAAAACGGTCTACGGGCGCTGCAGCACCAGCGGTTCTCGAGATGGAGCGGTTTTGGTGTTTTTTTTTTTTCACAACTCCCCTTCGTTATTGAAGACGAACGCGCAGTCGCCGGCAGCTGAACTTGCTGTAAATGTTACACACGGAGTCCAGAGTACACACGAAGATTTCCGGCGAGATCCGTCGCCATGGACAGGAATCCCCCAGATCCTTTGAGTTGTTACAGAAGTGAGCTGTTGCTCCTGAATCATGTTGTGAGCCATGTTGTGGTCAGTGGGGGATAAATTGTTGAGATTTCGACCATGAAACATTCTGGCTGAGTGAAATCGCAATCGGAGGTCGGGTAGGTGAGGTGGGCTTGTGGCTGGTAATTTCTGCGAATATGATTACGATAATTCTGCTGCCGTGGGTTTTGGAAGTTTCTATTCCCATCTTGAGAGTATGAGTTGGGTCGTGAGTCATTCGGGTTCCTCTGAGAATTGTTGAATTGACGAGGATTCGATTTCATTTGGTTGAAATTGGAACGAAAATTGGAACTTCGGTCGTTTGATCGTGAATCCATTGGATTTGCTTGTCTTGGGAGAAAGTTTGGCTGAGTATTCCTGGGTTGATAGTTATTCTGGGGGAACGGGCAGGAGTTGTAATGGTTTGAGCTTCATCGCGGAAGTCTGCTTGGAATAATCTGAGCGGTCAGAGTAGCTATTGGAGCGTTTGTTGAAACGGTTTTCATTCTTGTAGCGATTATTCATTGGGAAGACGGCATTTTTCTTGGTTGAGATTGGGCTCTTCTAGCGACCCCTGTTTCAATCATGTTTTACAGATGAGTAACAGTTCTCTGTGTCTCAGGTTGTAAACACCAGGTTTGAACGAAAATGTCCCATGGACGGGGCAGTGCTTGTAGTAAGCGAGAGCACAGAACGTCGTTTTGAACGACCGAGCCCGCTGATACGACATTCTGAACCGGATTGCGGAATTTTCGAACATTAGCCATAATGGAGAAACCCCGATCAAATTGGAAAGCAAACAGTTTGATTAAGGCATTATTCTCTGTAGTTCCATCAGTGTTGTTGGATTCTTGGGAAAGAGAGGTCCAAATATCTGCGGCCATGGCCTTCAGAGTTGTACCACGAAATTTCAGGTCGATAAGACTGAAAAGAGTGAGTTCAGAAGGATCGTTTTAGCTATTAGGCTTGCTCTAGGGCCTAGGGTATGCTGGGTCGTCTACCGAGAGAGTGCCTTGCGTGTCCTCCCAACATTTGTCCTCATTTAGAAGAATCACGGTAATCACATCTGCCCCGGTGAGGTAATTCCGGCCCGTGACGTCAAGGCGTATTGAACAAAGGCTTGAGAATCGGGAGTTTTTTGGTAGTGATGGAGATTAGGTAGGAAAGGTGGTTGAGGTGGGACGTGGTCCGCCATATTCGAGCAAGAGGGGTCACACAGTGAAATGAAACAGTCGCTATCGTCCAGTTTTGAGAATTAGTCACGGCTTGGATCGTTCAGAAACAGAAGGAGAACTAGAACACTATGAGAAAGATGTAAACTTACTTTTTCGCCGGTGATGTTGGTGACTGCTTGGCAGGACGTCGAACGGTGTACACCACGACAGTTTGTCACCAAACACAGTCAGCAATAGGCGCTGATAACGTGTTGAGACCACGTTTCCAGGCCTTTGGAGGCTTGGTCTCCCGGAACCTTCACTGGAAACTGGAATCTCAGCTCAGGCTCACACACTAGCTCAAGCAGTAAGGAAAAACAGCGGAGGTTGAAAGAGCGTGGAGACTGCCTTCTTCGCAGAAGCGTCAGTAGTTTATTGAATAGATGCGGCCTTATATATATGCCTGGGTTGAACTGTGGAGAGAGACATGGACCGGGAGTAGTGGTGAGTTACCTATCAGCTAGGCTGCTGCTTTAACTGCCAGACGGCTGAGTGTCTGGCGGCCCCCCGGCTGCGTACTAGTCGTCACCAGACGCAGCTCTTGGGGCCTCCCCCATGTCAGCTCGTATGCTTCGTTATCTAGAGTGTACGAAAGTAGGTTGCGCGGAAGACGGAGAGGCACCGTCTAGACATTTGGTGCTGTAAATGCTTGGGAACCGAATGAGGGGTGAACGTCTCGAGTGACCAGTCTCCACAGACACTAACCTTTGGCGCCTCGGTTCCTGCGAGAAACGGGGCCAAACTGAAGATTTAATGGGCCTGGGTACGCCGAAAACAGGAAACAGAGAGTGCACTGATAACGTGTTGAAGTTCGTAGTTCCGGCTTGAGACCACGAGGAAGCCCGGGAAGCTTCAGCAGATACACTGAAACTTCACGGGGCACACGACGCAAAAGACTCAGTCGGGATGCTGGCTCTAAGGTCAGGCGGTTTCGTGCATCATGCGAACACACGGTCTTCTCATACTGAAGTGGGGAAGTTTATTGTGAAGGTAGCTTCTATACCACTATTAGATAGCTTATATACCACCGATATTCTGGTACCACTTTCCCAATGGGCTCCATTCAGGGATACCTAGTGGGTAGAGCATAGGCGAGAGACACATGAGAGCCATGAACCTAGGTCGTAACTGTGAGCTCCGTCTCCGTAGTTCGTCTGGGGTTCAACCAGTACCTAGATAGATAAGAACGTTCCTCCGTCTAGACGCAGCTCTGACGTACACTAAAGAGGCCAGCTGGATTGTTCGTGTACGGTCTGGGACCGTCGGAGACGAACCAAGTCCGTAAAAACCGTTTTATGATTCGTCTGGCAGTGGGAATCAACGAGGCGACATCTCCAATTGGAAGCCTAGAAGTTTCGGTCTAAAACTAGCTTCAACATTTTTCGTATTCCATTTAGCTTACAATTAGGACGGATCAGTTTTACCGTTGCCTGATTCATGATGCATGCAGACTTGGAACATGCTCCGAGTGGATCGCTCTTCTTCACAATCATTTGTTCGTTTTGAGGACGCTTCTGAGCGTTTTTATTAGCCCGTGTTTTGTCTGCGTCTTCTTCAGTATATTCGTCGTTCATTATTGGGTATTGATGTTTGACTTACAATTAGTTGATGTGGATTCAGTCAAGGGTTAGTACACTGCTGTGTCTCAGGCTGTGGATGTGCCAGGCAGTTTGAAACAGGATGGCAGAAAAAGTTGATTGGTTTCGGAGATTCGGTAGGACGGGTTTGCAAGCACAGATGGCACGGTGTGATGGCTTAGATGAATTGGATTGTTGAATAATACGGGTTAGGGATTAGAGACTCATCGCCTAGTCAGGACTGGGACTTATTGGTTCTTAACCGGTTCGAGTTGGTTTCGAAAGAATGCATAGCAAAGTGGTAGCCAGTATAACGACCATGCCGAGGAGGATACCTCCAGTGACAAGTGCCACAAGTATTGCGTGGGTTTTGTTGGCGCTATCTGAGTCTCTTGCTGGATGGTACTTTGCTTTGAATTTAAACCCCATTGATTCTTCACCGACGGGAGGTAGATCAGGATCAGCGTCAAGCAAACGAGATCCGGGTCAGCCTCCTGCTCGCACGCAATCGCCAATGGAGTGCAGCGCCACGGAAAGCCATCCAGAGGTTCATTAAGTGAACGTTTTCCAAAGTTCATCACATTTGTGAAAATGCTTCAGAAACAGTATTTCGCCAAACTTATCGTCACCGAGCCGACCTTCAAAGTAACGACGAGCGTGGCGGGCTCTTCTGGAAAGCCTTTCGCATGGGACGCTCGTTGGAGCGACGCTTTTCAACGTCTCAATCAGCTGTGCGGGGAAGGCTGCAGCGGTGCTCTCGGTCCCCTAAGCTCTATGTAGGCGTATAATGCCGTTGCAATAAGCATCGGCTGCAACGGCCTCCTCTGAGTTTGCGGGAACTTGCAAGGGAAACTTCAGCCACTGGAAACAGTATTTGAGGATTTCCCCTTCCAAAGTCGCGTTCGCTGGGGTAAGCGGCTGGATGGCTTGGTTGAGTTCACACACTCCGGTGAGCTCTGGAATCGGTTGTCGAGTCTCTGCGCAGAGTTCTCACAGCCCGCGCTCGTGAATAGAGCGTAAGCAGCGCGACGCTATTCCACGACGCTGGATGACGCTGCGACAGATATTGGTCTGCAAGCACCGAGCAAAGAGCGATGGCTGAGCCTCAGAAGCATACCGAGGGGGGGGTGGGCATGCCCCCCCCCCCCCCAAGATTTTCGTCCGGCCCATAGAGCTCCATGTTAATGATGATGATGATCATGTCTTGGCCCCCTCCAAGATGATGAAAAATTTGCTATGACTCCCCCCCCCCCCCCAAAAAATATCCATGGTACGCCCCTGCTGAGCATCGACCTCATTCGGCAAGTTCTGCAAACACAGCAGCGTTACGAAGTGATTTGAAGGAAGACGACTCAGAGGGTCGGACCAGCGCTTCCTTGAACGGCATGGAAATTCGCTTGGCGACTAGGGGCTTACCTCGAGAATCAAGTCGGCATCTAGGAGATTGATCCCATCCCTGGACAAGGCCAGTATCGCCCTTTCTGTGTACTTCACAATGCCGACCAGGAAACGACAAGCCGCGACATGTCCATCCGCGATGGGGAAATCCAATCCTTGCTTATGGTGAATCGCTATCAGAGCACCTTCGATTTTCAAGAAACGCTCCAGCATGGCCAGGACGCTGTTCCAGCGGATCGCAGTATCAAGCTGAACAGTCAGCGCTGTGTGATTGGCTAGAAAACGGCCTTGTTTGCTTTGATCTCGAATTACTTGCAAATCTTTCGTATATCACTCACCAATGGTGGCCGGAACAATCCGGGCATCGATGTTGGGCTATCCGAGGCCTCTCCTACTATCTCTGAACAATCCTCGAAGTTGCTCCCCCCGTCGTGGAACATCTCGTCGCCGTAATTTCGTCGACGCCGTCACTATTTTGAATCGGCAATTTACTCGCGGGACTTCGGAAAATATGGTCAGATCGACCGGGAAATTTCCTCCATAGACTTTGGAAAATATGGTCAGATAGACCCGAAAATTTCTCCCATAGACTTCGAGAAGTATGGTCAAACCGACCCGGAATTTCCTCTCATAGACATCAAAAAGTACGGTCAGACCGACCCGGAAATTTCTCACATAGACTTCGAAAAGTATGGTCTGACCGACCCGGAAACTTCCCCCATGGACATCAAAAAGTACGGTCAGACCGACCCAGAAATTCCTCCCATAGACTTCAGGAAGTATGGTCAGATCGACCCGGAATTTCCTCCCATAGACACCAAAGAGTATGGTCAGATCGACCCGTAAATTTCTCCCGTAAACTTCAAAAAGTATGGTCAGACCAACCCAGAAATTTCTCCCAAAGACTTCAAAAAGTATGGTCAGACCGACCCGTGAATTTCTCCCAAAGACTTCGAAAAGTATGGTATGACTTCGGAATACCATCTCCGATTCCACGGATTCACGGCACCCGTTCATTCACGGCGCCAGCGTTCACTTCGTTCACGGGTCCCCGTTAACGGCGTTCACGGGCCGTTATCCCGCTATTCACGGGTGCAAGTCTAGTTGTGAGGTCGTTGAGGGACAGCTTGGCGTGGTGGTGGTTGCTGATCGATGTCTCTTGAAGTCATCCCAGATCGCAGAACCGCCAGTCACCAAGCCGTCAGGGGAGATGCACGTCGTCTCGTCATCAGCGACTGCTCGACATTTCGGTTCTCTCTCCATGCACGAACATGGGAAGAAGTTCTTGTTCACTTCACCGATTGTACAGCTGGTTTTTCTCGCCTGACAGTCCGCGTCACAGTCACTGTATTCGAATCCACTCTCATGGAACGAAGGGACAAACAAGCAGCAACAGATTGCGATGAGGAGAATTTTTCAGCTGTGCTCGGTGAGACCTGCTGGGTTAATGAGTAAAACCGCAACCGACAATCCCCCGTACCGTAATCGCACATCAATACTTTGGTCCTCTTGTAGAAAATCTCATACTTAACAATCAGATTGATCGTGCTCATTTTGTCAATTTGTACTGCAGGTTTCTGATCGATTCCGAGCTGTTTCAGAAAACGTTTCGTCCAGATGACCTGTTTCAACGTTTTCACACACGGAATCATTTCTGCTTCGGTGGATGATAGTGCCATAACCCTTTGCCGTGCGGCAGACCAGTAGATTGGCGCACCTCCAAAACCGAGTACGAGAGTTCCTGTCATGGTTTTGCGAGTGCTGGTGCAACTGGCCCAGTCAGCATCGGAGTAATAAGGTACAGAAGATCATATTTGGCGGTACCTTCGAGGTTCAGAAGAACTCGGATTTTAGCGTCCCACAGCTTCTCAGTAGGTCTGTCTAAATACCTTGACAGAAACGAGATTGCAAACGAGACGTCCGGCCTTAGGGCCATGCCGATGAAACAGGAGAGAGCCTATCAGCTGGCGATAAGACGTGGTGTCAACTGGCTCAGATGAGTCTTCAGCTAGACACTCCTTCGTTATTGGGACTTCCGCTGGTCTGGAATGTTTCAAGTCAAACCGATGTTTCGATGGATACTTGTGGATGGCTGAGCGTTTCTATCTCAGTGGGAGTAGGGGTCGCAATTACCCGGGTAATAGGACCCGGGTACGGACCCGGGTCCACTTTCATTACCCGTACCCGGCTACCCGGGACGACTTTCCGGGTCGACCAAACCATACTTTTTGAAGGCTATGGGACAAATGTCTGGCTCTCTTGGTTTCTCTCATTCAGTGGCGTAGCGTGCCTTAGTGCCGCCCGGGGCGGACCTCGGAAAATTCGGAAAATCCGGAAAATGCCGCCCCCTGGAAGCGCCTCCGACGCGGAGCGACAACCAAAAAAACGACCCGCTATAGGGCATAGATCAGCAAAATGCCGCCCCCTCGAGAGTGCCGCCCGGGGCGGACCGCCCCCCCCCTAGTTACGCCACTGCTCTCATTCCACAACCACATAAGGGTGAAGGCTCCTTCAAACGAAGTGGTGGGCTGTGGATGGAAGATCACGGGCACAATAACGAGACAGCGTTTCGTTTAGAATCACACAGTTCGTCCGAGCTAAGCATTTATTGGTATCACATATGAAACAAAGATTTCTCTACATTAATATACACTTTTACGACCAAGATAATATCCTATGACCAGAAATATACAGTGCCGTGGGGCTTCGAAATGTCCGGCACGTCGGTTCGATCGAACCCTTCGAACTTTGCAATTCTCCTCAGATGATCGCTCTTGAATCGGTCCCAATTTGCTATGTTTCGATAGTGATCATAAATCATTTCGACGTTTTCGTCGACAAACTCGCTAACCGCCGCAAACTGGAGGTCTTCGAGTATGTAACCTCGGGCTGCACATGTGAGCTGTTTCTTGAAAACCGGATCTTCTCGCTCCCACATTCTATGGACCTGTCTTGTTATTGGGAAGTATCCATGCTCGTCCTGTAGGTTCATGCGCTTCTTCGCGAATGACTTCGAGGTTGACATTCTCGTCGTCGGGACTTTCGGCATCGCTTTCCGTCAATTCAGCATCGCTTTCCGTCGATTCAGCATCGCTTTCGGGATCGGCAACCACAGCACTGATTTGCGAAGCACTCAACTCTGATGACTCCTGTAACACTTTGCTGAGTGCGATATGGAGGCCATGCACGAGGCACAGTTGCGAAGTGAGGTCCAGTTTCGCAGCTGTACGCCTCAAGACGGAGGCGCCATCTGTGATTGCGAAGAAACAGTTTTGCTGGTTGACGAGGAATTTTTGCAGGCGTTCCGTGAGAGCTCCAGCGATCACATCCGCTGTTGCTTTCCCGTGGATCCTGACGGGTCCGAGGTAGATGTCCTCACCTGCCTCGTAGACGGTCTTTCCTCTGGACTCGGTCCGCAACGTCACGCTGATGTAGCGATGAGGCGAGTTCGCGGCGCGGCGGTCGCCTCATCGAGGGCCACGGAGAAACTGCCGCCATCTCGTTGATAGTGTTTGAGATGATTCCTGATTTTGTTTCGGTGCTCCTCCACCCTACCGTCGTCCCATGAGACCTCGTCAACTAAATGATTATGCTGGTCAACAGTATAATGGCAGGCCTCAAGCTAGAAACCCCCAACCTAGAAGACACGGCCAGAGGAACCAGCCACATGGTAACAAATGTTACAATTGTGGAGGTCGAGGTCACTATAGTAGCCAATGTAGGCAGCCAAGAAGAAATTCGAATCGAGGCCGTGGAGGCAACAGACCTCATCGGCCCAGAGCCCATGCGGTAGACGCTGAAGAAGCTGAAGCATTCATGGCTCAGACTATCGGCTCACTTTCTAAATCGAAATCCTTCTTGGTGGAGAGCATTGGCATTGCCATGTTAGGTCTATGGGAAATCTCCGGGGGTGTCTCTCCGTAGGCTCTTGCCTGGTGCTGGTGTTCTGTGGTGCCTCAGCATGGCGGGCTCGCCAGCCGGCGCCCGTGCTGAGTTCTGTCTGATTCTATCCCTCGGTTATAAGTCCATGGGTCAGCCTGAGACCCGGGGTCTCGTGCTAGGTCGTGGCAGGTTTCCGCGCGGCTCGTAGTTTTGCCGATTTCAATTTTTCTAAAATGCTTCCACTGGTGCGATTCTGCTTTCGCGCATTTTGCTTCCGAACTGGAGCGTTTCCTTGCTGCCAGCGGAGTTTCATTCCTGATTTCGGATCAGGGAAAAAGTTTTTCCCGTTTGGCATTGCCATGTTAAGTCTATGGGGAATCTCCGGGGGTGTCTCTCCGTAGGCTCTTGCCTGGTGCTGGTGTTCTCAGGTGCCTCAGCGTTGCGGGCTCGCCAGCCGGCGCTCGTGCTGAGTTCTGCCTGAGTCTGTCTTTTGGTTGTGAGTCCGCGGGCCGGCTTCTGGCCCGAGGTCTCGTGTTAAGTCTGTGAGGTATGTTTGGTCTCCCTTGGTATCCCGTGTTGGGTCTCCGGGGTGCTCTTCGTGTACTGTGGGTCGCTGTCTGTGGCTTGCTGTGTAGTACGTACTGTTGGCTGCTGTATTCTGAAGTTTTCTTGCGTTGTGATGTCCGCTTTACCCTGTCCGGTTTGCCTATGTCCGTTGGTCATCGCTTTGTATGTGTCTCGTGTTTGTGTGTTGGTCCCATCAGAGAAAAAGCCTGTCGTTCGTCCTGATCTTGGGAGATCTGATTTATTCAAATTTCCTTGGTTTTAATGTTCACAGCTTTAGCGTGTTCCGATGATTCCGTTGTCTTCGTCCTCATCGCTGGTTATTACGATCGGTTTTGTTCCGCTTCCTGGGTTGATTCCTTCCTCATCGCTAGAGATAACGACAGGATTGGTCTCGACGCTCGATTCTGTCTCGCTTTCTGAGTTGGTTTCTTCCTCCTCGCTGGGGATCACGAGGGGGTTGGGATCGCCTCCCAGGTCGTCCTCATCTCCGCTGCTCGCAAAGGGTGATTACCAGCCCTTTGTTCCCTTGCTGCTGTTGTAGCTGAATTCCGGCCAGTGTGCTGCTGTATGCTCTTCTGGCTTTTGCTGGCATTCTTCTTGGGAGACTTGCTCCTGCTTTTGCTCGTGCTCCTTCTGGTCTGTTGATCCGCGGGGCCTTGGGCCGGGGGGCTCGTATGCTCCGTGTCTTCGTTTCATGGTGAGTTGCTTGCGTGCTGAGTTCACTTTTGATTTTCGGCAGCGGTCTTACTTTTGGCTTGGACTCAGGCTTGGACCTGATCCGTTCTGGTGCTATTCTGGGATGCCGCGAGCGTTTTGCTCCGATCTCAGACGCTCGAGTGCGGTGTGAGGCCGCTGGCTGTGGACTGTGGACTCTTCGTCGCCGAGTTTTCTCTAGGTCACTTTTCTGGTGGCTGACGCCCGGCCTCTCGCGCTCCTCGAGCTGGTGAGTGTTTCGTTTGCTGTTCCTGTGATTGGTTCGATCCCATGTGTGCCTTGCTTGGCTTCTGTCAGTCTGTTACTGTTGCGGGGTGGATTTGGTCCGCTTCGATGTGTTAGCTTGGCGTTCGTTGGGTGCCTAATTGGTGTTCTGGTGTTGGGGCCATGGACGACTGCCTGGGGCGGCTTTCCATTGCCTATGCCTGTTTTGCTAGTTCTCCGTGTTGCCTCGGCCAGTGTTCGTGCTGGGTTCTGCCTGCATCTTTCTCTTGGCTTTGGGTCCGTGGCCGGCTTCTGGCTCGGGGTCTTGTGTTGAGTCTGTGGAGTGCTCCTCGTGTGTTGTGAGTCGCTGGCCGGAGCTGTGCACTGTTCACTGTCCTGAGACATAGTGACGCTACCCGGGCGAGTGAACGCTGTCAAGGCAACGGGAGGGACGAATTCGGGCGATACGAACGCGCGCCCGGTGGTAAAAAGCACGTGTGTGGGATTTCGGAGAGGAGGTGGCCGGGGTAGTGAGACGAGATGAAAGGAAGATGGGACTAGGCTGCGACCAATCCTAGACTAAAACACACCGGTGCTGATGCTGCCAAAGCATCATCCATTGATTTCACTACGGGTCGATGGAGTTTCCTTCGAATTTCATTGTCGATATCATTGATTTGATGAATTTCTCCATCGCCGCCATGATTCCATGCGACTCTGTCGAGTACTAAAAGTAGTCGTCTTTCTATATCGTCGTCGAGTTCTTCTCCATTTTCATCATCTGATGTCACTGCTGCATGCAAAGCCACGGTTGCCGCTTGTATTATTAGCATTTTGATGCTAACATCTCTTCGTTGTTGCTGTGCCAACGAATGACTGAATTGTTGCAGCAGCTGATAAGATTCTTGTTCAATTCTCCGTTCACAAACATTCGATAGAGTCGTTTCGTCGTTTGTACCAATTCTATCAGTCACCATAATAGACATAGCGGGAATATTCATTGAACAAGCCAACTCGATAACGCTCAAATAGTATTGTCGCAACCCTAGGGTTTCAATTGACAACAATTCGTTCAATATTTCTTGTTGCGTTCCTGCTGCTGCTGCAGGTGTAGAGAGTCTTTGTCTTATCAGATGATTTTTCTTACATTCAGCAATTGTGATCAATCCTTTAACAAATCGATTCCACAGCGTTCCTTGAACATTAGATACCGCATCATAACGAATACACCAAATGAAACGTTCATCCAATTGATGATTGTTATCTTTGTTGTCATCTAGCATTTCGTATTTAAATTCTGGTATAGGATGATACGCATGCATTGGTGGCGGCAAGAAGGGTGAATTAGCACATTCAGCCAAGGCGGTTGCTAATGATTCTGTATCGATATCAACAGCATTACGAGTACGGATTGTCGTGTGTTTGTGATTCGTGATTGTGGTTCTTCTTCTTTTTTCGTCGTTGTTATTATCGGTGGTCGTTCTATGCTCCTTTACAATGTATGGATGTCGCCAAATTGTAAATGGAGGGTGTGACCAACAATGAAATTGAATTCATTTTTTGGCCGTTTCGTTAACATTGGCAGCAACTGGCTCGTGAACAACAGCATTTTCATCCATGTCTACTGTTGACATGGACATGTAATCTTCATCATCATCCTCTCCTTCATCGTCGTGGTCGTCGTCGTCGTTATCAGTTGTCGACGACGACGATCGTGGTCCCACCGTAGAACGAGGGGAAAGAATTATCTCACGACAACGAATGTCAAATAATTCGAACATGATTGCGTGATTAATCAAACATTTCCAGTATTCCAATGGCCTTTTCAATACAATTAACATGCGTTCATTGGTACGCCAGTCGCGACGACGGTTTCGTATTTGTTCCTTCCGGAATGCGATTATTCTCCCCAACTCGTCTCTATCGCCTTCTACTGCTCGTCGGTCTCGTCGTCCCCAAGGATAGCCTTTCATGTAGAGTGCCAAATTCGATGCTCCTATCAATTTGGGCAGCTCATTGAAATATTATAGTAGAACACGTAGCTCTAAATCACAAGATTCAGACAATGCGACATTCCGTACGCCGTCTATTGTACTAATTGAACAACATTGACGCTGCTGTTGCTCTTCTTCACCAGCAGCAGCAGCATCAGCGACCAACGTGTCTAGTCCATTGAAATAAAATGTCATCGCTTGCCATATACAATTGTATCGATTGAAAACATTGCGTACGATCGCTGTCTTACGATAATTTTGAATCGCTTCGTCCGTAGTCGACATAAATTTCGCAACGTAACGTTGACTACGTTCAAGATATGTCGATAGAAATACTGTCGAGCGTGCGTATTGGCCATTTCGACCGGCTCTTCCGATTTCTTGGTAGAAATTTCTCTACGACTTTGGATATCCATAGTGTATAACGTGTTCGACGTTTCGTTTGTCCAATCCCATTCCGAGTGCAATCGTGGCTATGATTATATTGACGTTGTCGTTGAGAAACGCTTCAAGATTCTCTTCTTTGTGTGGATGCTTTCCGTAATATGTCACATTGGCGATATGGCACCTGTTGAGATCCGCGCTCAATTTCTCGATTGCCTTTGTGTTTTGAATGTAAATTATTGTCGCCTCACGAAAATCAATAACGCTCATCAAATCTGGAATTATTGTTCCAGTATACGTGCCCAAGATAGATAATACACAATGGTAGCAACGTGAACACAACATCCAACTGTTCGTGCTCCATTTTTGCACTCACAGTAATAACGTCGAATACCCTCGATCCTATTATTCAACCTGTCGTAATCTATGTATACTCGGTATTTCTTGGTTGAACGATGTCTCGATTGAACGACCAATTTTAGGATGTTTGAACGTCCAGTCATATACATTATAGGTACGTTTCCATCCCTATCAGTTATATCAGCTAAATATGACCGTGCCATTCTAACTTGATAAGGTCCTGATACAAACATAATCAATTCCTCCTTGTAAAGCTTTGGGAAATCGGTAATAGTTGACGCAGAAACCGTAGTGAACATTTTTTTCTTCAAATGCCAATTCTGATCTTGAATTTCTTGCCTGAAGTCTTCAAAATCAACGCCAAGTCGATACTCCATATGAGCGATGATTGCCTTTTCTTCGTTTGCATTTTGGAGAGTACCGAAACGCCTCCCAAAGGTATTCTGTAAGTATGCAGCTGTTCGGCACAGACTCGAGACCTTCGGCAGCATCTTATTATCGAAAGTATGTTTGAGGAGCTTGAACTTCCCCCAAAGTTGACCGTGAACCGCTTCGACAACCCACCGTACTTTTGTAACCATTCTTGATTCATTCGCCTCTTCCCATGGAAGCTGAGGACGATTATTCAACATGGCAGGCATCTTCACAATGAATTTTTTCTTCTTTAGGTATTCCACTGAATCACGAAACCCACGATCAACAATCAATATGTCGTTTTCCCTCAGAAGATCCTTGAGAACTTTGTTTTTGAACACTACTCTTACGATAGACGCATCGTTCTCTTTTGCACAAAATGGCCCTGCGAAATCAAGAATGAACCCATTGGTTGTTGAGATCGTAAAAGGTTTACAAAGAGAATCACCTTTTTGAACCGAAAAGGAACGCTTTTGGTAAGCGTTGTTACCACTCTTTTGATGTCTGATATACGTTCCATCGAGAATCAGTGCTAATTGATCAGATTTTAACTTCAAGACATCTTTAGCAACTGATGAAGTATTCTCCAATAAAAACTCTCGAGTTACATTAGGCGGACCAAATTCTGAACGGAGGACTTTTTCAAACGATCCAAGAACCTGATCAAACATATCGGACACATTGGAGGTATATGGCAATCCGAAGATTGCTGCAATCTTTTCTCCCGATAACCCAGTTCTCATCTTATAAAGAAACACAAAGAGTGCCTGATTAATGGTCCGAACGTGCGTATTTCTTAAGCCTTGCATCTTCTCTCTCAATAGTATAAATTGCTCCTTATTCAGTCCACACAAAGCTCTCAATCGATCTTCGTCTAATCTAAGTTGATCAATTTGCACCCACAAGTCGACACTTGGCGGTTCCTTGAGGAATGCGACCAACTCGTCATAGTCGATTTCGCTTTTTGCTGAACACAAAGGAAGCTTCTTCAACTCCTTAACAGGTGTATCGCAACTAATTAGGTGAGCACTGCATACTAAGTTTTTGGCGGGAATGAAAATACTTGCGCGGTTGAAAACGCTTCTACGAAGACTCAAGTTAATCACATGAAGCCCAGACGTAACCCCACAACACATACACTTAGATTTAGATGCAGCAACCCTTGAAATCGGGATAACGACCATCCGATCCGACTTATCGATGTAATCTGGATCATTACCATCAGCTTGGTCTTCCACACTCCTATTCGATGAACCAGAACCACTGAGCTGGTCATCGCTCCCGACTTCAGAAACATGATCGTCCACAATATCGATTTCGCGATTCAAGTTACTTGGACCAGCTTGTGCTTCAATGTCCTGTCTTGTATTCATCGCATCGTTACCTTCTACTAAACCTTCTTCCTCGACCGTTGAGATTGCGCCACCTAGTTCCAATTGAGGAACAACACTTCGTTGTGAAGTATAATAGGCTAAACGACAATTGTCACAAATCCGAACTCCGGTTGTGAGAGGAATCTCGAAAAGTCTCAACTGTCTCCAGTATTGTAACTCTCTTATTATTTTTGAATTGTTTGTTGCAGCACGCACAAAACTTGAACCTTCCACACCGCACACAAATATAGGTTCTGATCCGAACTGGTTTTTTAGCGACGTGCGAATAATGGCTTACATCTAATCCTGTCCTGATGTGTCGAATATTAACTCCTTTCTCTTCCGCTTCACAGAGAGCGCACACTCTCACGATTGCTTTCGGAGGCATTCCTGATGATTGATATGACCAACAACTTCTGAACTTCTTTGCTTCGATGATTTTTTCACACGTCAAGTGCAATTACAACGCCACCTGAAATCGCGATGATAATGTCGGAACCAAAACTAGGCAAACAACAATATCAATACACGCACCTCAGGGCACAGGCTCTCCAAACCACTGTTATAACTTATGTTTTCCGTTGTCTCAATTGAAAACCACCCAACACAACACGAAACACGGCGTAGAGAAAAATTGAACAACCTTGCCTCTCAGAATATCCGGTCGCCGAAGATAGCCGAACCAACCGAATGTCAAAGCCTACCACGCCAACCGGCATCCATGTTTACCAAGACGACCGGAAAGCTAAGGCTGCTAAGGTGACGGATCAAACAGGCCTGCCGAGATGACGAGGCTATCGCATGCCACAAGCCATACCTATCTCTATTCCTCCCACACGGCGCCGCTATGGAACTAGTCCGTCGAAGGCCCCGGTATCGGAAACCCCAACGGACCGCCTTGGCCGACCACGAAGTGATCGACCCACGGCCTCAACGTATGGGAACCTAGAGCCATACCTATCTCTATTCCTCCCACACGGCGCCGCTATGGAACTAGTCCGTCGAAGGCCCCGGTATCGGAAACCCCAACGGACCGCCTTGGCCGACCACGAAGTGATCGACCCACGGCCTCAACGTATGGGAACCTAGAGCCATACCTATCTCTATTCCTCCCACACGGCGCCGCTATGGAACTAGTCCGTCGAAGGCCCCGGTATCGGAAACCCCAACGGACCGCCTTGGCCGACCACGAAGTGATCGACCCACGGCCTCAACGTATGGGAAAAGTAGAGACAACTCACCTCAAATCCTTACTAAGCGCTGGTCCTATGTTTGAACGCTGATCCTTGATCCTGAAGGGTTCCAATAATCCAATAACAATATTGTTCTAACAGTACATGATAATGAGAAGAAAGACAACGACAAACAGATGAATTTGCCTCTCGTTGTTTTCGTTTTGTTTGGAAAATCAATTGGGCTGCTTCAACGATTCCATTTTTCTGGATGAAATCTGTAATGCTATCTCGCTTGTCTTGTGTATCTTCGACCGCATCGATTTTCATTTGGCAAAAATAAATTCCACTCATTGTGTTTGTGTGTTTCTGTTAATCGTGTATGTGTATAAATGCCAAACGAACAACGTTACCGTTTAGCTAAGCCTTACTTGATATTTCAATGTTGTTTGTTGATGGTTGCACAAATTGTTGAATGATGCAAATAATTTGTTCTTTCACTGGAGTTCACTTGACACACGACCGAAAGTTTTGATGCGCTGCCTCACTGGTTGGAACACAATGATCACATAAAGATTGGTCAACAACAATCAACTGTCTCTGTTCACACAGACACACGAAGACTGAATGTTGATCTGAATCGACGCGGGTTTAAATATTTGTCCTCTCTGTTTCATACTTTCGTGTTTACCTGTTTCATGTTGTAGCACAAGCGATAACGTTGATACTTTCGTGTTTACCTGTTTCATGTTGTAGCACAAGCGATAACGTTGATATTGTCGTGTTTACCTGTTTCATGTTGTAGCACAAGCGATAACGCTGATATTGTCGTGTTTACCTGTTTCATGTTGTAGCACAAGCGATAACATTGATATTGTAGTGTTTACCTGTTTCATGTTGTAGCACGATCTCAACTACTATTACTCACAGAGCACATTGAATTTAAATCTTCACTATTCGGTGATACTGAAATACATGAGTGGCGTATGTCGAAAACAGTTTCGGGATCCGATGGTGTTTTGTGTTCGGGTAGAGTTGACCAGGCGCGTATCTACCATGAGGCTGGTGAGGCTCTAGCCCTCCCCCAGGCCTGTTGAGTTCATACTATCTAAGTTGAGACTTCCGACCGAGAAAAAATTAGCTCCCTCCCAGAAATAATCCTGCATACGCGCCTGCAGTTTGCACAGAAAATATATGATGAAATACACAAGAGAACCCATATCGACCCGTGACTCAAAACATTCAATAAACCGAAACTGTGACAGATGCTAGGAAGATTCTCATGACACACTTGAGCATCTATGAATGCAAATAAGATAACATGCACGCTAAATAATAAGCTCTCACAATTGAAAGAACAAGAAAAATTTATTGTATTTGTTCTCAGTTCAAGTCGCGATCATCGACTTCGTATTCATCTTCGGCAATCATATCGGGAACATGGGGCCCGACCCATTCACATCCACTATAAATCCAGGTGATGAACCGGGTTTCTTGCGAACGGTAGTCTTGTATGTATTTGTACTTGATTTGGGTCAGCACCAATTTGCACAGGTTGATCTGGTTCTCAAGCTCTGCGCAGTCGTTGAATCGACCACGAATGCTAAAGGGCAATGTCCACCATGCACGTCGAATAAGCTTCATTGGTATTTCCCAATCGTACTGAAGTTCAGCACGGACGACGCGTGCGTAGCACTGGAGCCCGTGGGCATATCGGCCGTCGGGGAACCCGTTTTCGGAATCATTTTGAGCTCCCGGAGTTCTTCGATAGTTTTCTCGTAGAGCTTCCAAACCTGCCGTTCAGATGATGTAAGAAAACTGTCTGGAAGGCGTTCTTCAAAGATGAACCCAGTGATGCGTTTTTCACGATACGTAGGGTGAGATCGACAGTTCCCGTGGCACAGAAACTGCCTTCCGTCAGGCAAGGGTGCGTTCAGTCCCACGCAAACGAATGGGAGCTCCTGGAGCTCCGTAGGGCCTGGCTGGACGAGTTCTTATTCATCCACTGAAATACCCACATTGTAGTTCAGCAAACAAACCCCTTGAGCAAAAACTACCCCAGCATCCTCCCAGAAATCATGCAACACCACTGTTTTGACGATTCAATCCTGAAAAAATACAAATCATCCAACTGCAATTCAAAAATCAGTTTTCCAATAACACGACATAACGTCGAGAAACCTCGGGAGTCCCAACTTGATGGTAAAGCGCTGACTAATCTTGATGCATATCTCTGGGCAGTGATGCCTGCTTTCGTCTCCTGAAGCTCATAGATGATGGATTGGAATCCAGCCAGATTTTCGGTTACTGATACACTTTGAATGAACCTGAAGTTGATTAATTTTGATACAGCGATGTCTGCAAATACGGCGCTTTGACCGACGAACGTATTGATGATGCTTTCGTAGGCAGATTTCGCTGTCACGTGTAATGAATCTTCGAAGAAGAGCCTCGGCACAGCGTTTGGTTGCAATGTGCTGAAGATGACTTCGCGACCGTTCTTGTTTCCAGGGGCGTAGCCAGGATTTTTCCTGGGGTAGGGCTAATCTTGCATGATGCATTGATTGTGCATGATGCAAACTCGTTCAGAACTCAAACGACAAACGGCGATTTCAGTCACAGACTGTTGAGCCAGCGGATGGGAACACCTCCGGACAAACCCGACACCAAAATCAATATAAATATCCAAATGATGCACTTCATTTTGAAGTCGTCTTGATTGCGTGCATCTCGACGCAATCGTTCGCGTGCTTGCTCAAGGAACCGAAGCGGTACTTCAGCTGGGAGGTGACCCGGCGGAATCTCACCCTCCGGTGTTGGAGGGGGCGCGGGAGCTACTTGAACTTGGTCAGCTTCAGAACTCCGAACGCTGCGACGACTCGTCGATCCGTGTTGGCCCAGGGGTGGCTGGGCGTCACCTCGCGAAGATCCACTTTCGGATCGATGAGTTTTGGCGTCTCGTCCTTGGCCAGTTGCAAAAGGAGATCTTTCTGCGTCCGATCGAAATCCGCGCAAATGTAGCAAAAAAGTTCCTGAGGGTGATCAGCCCTGGGGTCACGACTAAAAGGAAAATGGATCTCCAAAATTAAGAGAAGAAATCAACAAAGTCAACAACAACAAAAACCTCAACGTTCAGTGTAATTCTCACCACGGAAATTCTCGCCACAGAATTGGGCAAGGTTGGGTCGAGAGACCCACAAAGCACTGGGACCAGGATAACGATGCTGTGCGGGTTCAGCAGGGTGAAATCGAACTGCGAAGCTCCAACTTCGAATTGCCCTTCCAGGATTGACTGCGGCCGGAGCGACTTTGATGGACGAGCTCGGGGATACGTCAGACAGGGGCGTACACAGGATTTTTTTTTGGGGGGGGGGGGGGGGGGGGGGGGGGGGGCAAGAACATTTTCGCCTCAGTTTGGGGGGGGGGCAACAGAAGATGATGATAAGCTTCAACATGGAGCTCTATGGGCCGGACAAAAATTTGGGGGGGGGGGCATGGCCCCCTGGGCCCCCTGGGCCCCCTCTATATACGCCACTGACGTCAGAGCCACAGTCTTCACCAACCGTCTGATCTCGAGCGCTCTCAATTTCGAGTTGGACGGTTTGGAGTCTGTCGTCCGCACGGCGAGCTCGGGAAACGGAAGAATTACTGCCGGTGGATGTGCTGGAACCGGCTCCAGAACGTGGGCGGGTCCCTTGGGTGGTAGGGGGACTGCTGACTGACTCGGCTGGACGCCCAGTTCCTCTCGAAGAAATTCGTCCAGAATATGAAGCTCCACGAACTGATCGATCGCTTCTAAGGGCTTCGATGGCGCGTAACTTTGCTGCTCGTGGTGGTAGCGATCTTGGAAGATTATCAGCGACGACCGGCCGGTCAGGTGATCTGCCCCCGGATCTGGATACCCCCGGATGGAGAACTCGTGGAATCTCAGGCGGAAGGCTTCGTTCACTAGAACCCAGCGGTTGCGGTTCGACGTCTCCGCGGTTCCTTGTTGACGAATTGGCTCCAGGTCTGCGACGAACTCCGGACTGACCGTGCATAACTAGCCGAATGATTTTCCCAGCGACAGACCGCTGCTTTTATACTCTCTTCAGAGGATGCGAACTCAGTCTCGGACCTCAATAAGTGCAACGGTATGTGGAGTGCGGACAAAAAGAGGTTCATTTCGCAGGAGATATCGACAATGATGATCCCGGGCAAAAGCTGATGACTCAACCCTTGCTGGGAATTGGATGGATCTGTCGGCACTTACAATTAGCATCCCGAGCTGTAGCACACTACGTCAGTTGATAGTTGAGTAGTCGTGCGTTGTTGGTAGGTTCGACGTCTGAAGTTTCGGCGAGGGCGATTCCTGTTGTTGTTGAATCGGGAGTACATGGCGGTGGCTTGATCATCGCTGGATTGACCTCGTCTCAGTGCTTCGGCTCGGATGCAAGCGATCAGGACATCGATACGTTTGTCGTCGTCTGTCCTGGCTCTCCAAGCTTGCCTGAAGGGCTCCCATGCTGCAGGGAGAGCCTCCAACACGACATCCAGGCGGGAAGCCTGGAGGTCGTCATCAAGCGCAAAGCCGGCCTCAGTCATTTCGTACAGGATAGTCTGGTACATCATGAGATTCTGGATGACGGGCTTGTTCTGTTGATACCGAGAGCGAAGGAACTTGGAAACAGCCAGATTTTTCTTGGTCCCATCGAAACTCTGGAATCGGTTTTTGATGCGTCGCCAAATCTCTTGGGTGTCAACTTCCTCGGCGTTGTAGAGGAAGAGTGTGACAGCAGGATCCGGATGAATGGAGTTCATGATGATGTATCTTGCTGCTCGGTTGCCAACTTGGCTCTTTCATACTAACGGTCATCGTACTAACGGCCGCCGTTTTCATAACGGTAAACCTAGGAAAAGAAGAAGCAGTGCAACGAGACCGAAGCATCATGACCATTTTAGGAATAGGAAGCACAACGGATGGAACAGACCCTGTCTTAAAATACGAAGTGCCAATCCCTATTCCCATACCGAAATAAGGACGTAAAAATCAGGACGCGCAACGAAGACCTACCGGAACAAGAGACAAGGCAAAATTGGCAAATAATACAGTTTATTTACTCCAGAGTACAAATAAAACATACAAGAAATCCGTATGGGTCGTTTTTTTTTCTCTTGTAAAATGCTTTGTGTCTGATGTCTACAGCACTGAATATACACACTGCACAAAATTAAAGAAATCAAACGTAAAATGTCAAATGAGCACCGTTTTGAAAACGTTCTCAATAAGGAGAGTTTCCCCATCTATATGACGGTACAGAATTTGGTTGCAAAAACGGCGATGTTGGCATCGATTTAATTGGAGTTTTCAAAGATGACGTCATTGTCGCAGTTGGTTGGTGCTCATCAGCGCGTACATTGAATGCACTCAACCAGGATCCAGGCGATGGAATAGAAAATGGCTCTGTTATAGCAGTGGTAGCGTTGGCGATGGTAGTTGAATCGTTGTTACAATGTTCTTTCGCATTTGATGGCGAAGTTATGTTCATTTGGTGGTGGTGGTTATTGACGTTATGAATATTAATATTTATTGGTGTTGATGGATTACTGTTTAAAATCGTGTTGCTTATTACAGTGTCCAAAATATTTGTTTGTAATGGACTGGTAACGTTTGTATAATTTTGCATGGATGTCATTGTTTGTTGTGGCATCGATTGAGCTGTATCAGTGGGATTTTCAACACCAGCGGGACTTGTAATAGTAGAATTGGCGACGATCGGGCTTGCAACAGTGAGGAAATTGTTATTATTGTCACCAACTGTAGCGTTGTTACCAACTCTAGTATCTTCATCACCAGCAACAACAATAGGCTGCAAACTGTTGCCGTCAGGAAGAACGTACTCATTGGATGTGGTACAAGCCGTCGGATTAGATGACGTCGGAAGCTCTGAATGAGATAGACTGATGGCGCTGAAAAGATTACGTCATTGACCGCGCCACGCCTTGGTCACTGAGCCGATGGAATACTCAAAAAGCTGACTTAGAGCGCTGGCTGGTAGTTTTGCATCGCTTCCGGGTGAATTGAACTGGGTCCTGTTGGTGTCCAGATTCTGCCCAATGCTTCTAGATGGCGAGAACTTGAATACGATCCAACTACTGATCGCCTGTTCACGGCAGAGTCTAGTTTGGTTTTGGGAGCGCTCTTTGATCATTCTCCACATGTCGACTGCGGATACGAGATCCGAGTCATCGTAAAATAACGACAGTATGATGTTGGCATGTACTATCGGAAAGAAGACCGTACGAGCGTTCTTGTTACCGATATTGTGGTGCTCTGGATCCGATGACGGGGCGATCGGGTCAATTTTTCGATCAGCACGAACGATAAGCGCTTTGCAGAATATGTTCTTGAAGATCCTTCAGAATCTGAAGCGTCTTCGGTTGGTCCTCCGGATCTTGGGACCGGCCGAGCGCGATCTTGGCTCGAAAAGCAGCTTTCTTCCAAGCCGTCATCGGGGTCTCCCCCTTCAGAACACATGCAGGGGACCAAATTTTGATGTCGACGTAGCGCCGATGGTGTACAAATGCAGCGTCCGATTTCCAGTTGTAGGATTTGCCGTTCTTCACTACTGTGGTATTGCAACCAACGAAACCAGAAGGCTGTTGTGTTGATGTCGGCAACGAATAACTTTCGACGTCCAGATCGTCGCTTGACACGGACTCCGGCGACGAAGGCGCATCTGCAATAACTCCCGGCGAAACGGCACGAATGGTAGAGATGTGCGTGGCGGTCTTGTGGGTTGGGCGTGTTGTGGAAGACGATTGCTTTGATTTTTTGGCTGGCGGTTCCTTGCTTTTGGTGGACGGGCCGAGCTCGGGACAAGCGATGTCCCAGCGCAACATCCAGCGCTTCCACACTTGCGGTAGGATACACGTCTCCGAGCCATCGGTGTTCTGCGGGTATTTCTCGGTCAACCGCGTCAACCAATTGTCGGTGGATGCAGTAATGATCTCTAACAGTATAGTCAATGCTCGTTTCAGTTCCAGGGATTTGAAGTATTGGCAGAGGTATGCATCTTTCCAAAGCAAGGTGGTCCAGAAGATTGCCTTGTCGCAATCGTAGTCGTGTTCCAAAACTTGTAGAAAGGCCGTGACCAGTATCAGTGCTGTAGTTGGGAGATCTTCCTCCTCCGGAAGACGAGTCGAGAATGGGAGAAGCGAGGTCACATTGGTCAGGATTTCCTTCATCGATTCGGTGATTTCGTCGTATGTGTAACGCCACTTGTTGTGGAACTCGCTCAATTTCGAGTCCGCAGTTTCTAGAATCTCCGGAGTATTCTTCGTCTTCACAATCCGTACCGTCAAGAGTTCCTTTGCGTTGGCTGGCATCGTCATTTTCGTCGTCAAATTTGGGACGAGCGATGTCCCAGCGCAACATCCAGCGCTTCCACACTTGCAGTAGGCCCAAAAATGACCAAATTTTGATGTCGACGTAGCGCCGATGGTGAACATACGGAGCGTCCGATTTCCAATTGTATGATTTCCCGTTCTTGACTACAGTGGTATTGCAACCAACGAAACCAGAAGGATTGGGTCTTGATGTCGGAAACGAAAAGCTTTCTACGTCCAGATCGTCGCCTAATACGGACTCCGGCGACGAAGGCACATCGGCAGTAAGATCCGGAGAAACGGCACGAGTGGTAAAGGTGTGCGTGTCGGTCCTGGGGGTTGAGCGTGTGATCGAAGATGATCGCTTTGATTTTTTGGGTTGCGGTTCCTTGCCTTTGGTGGACGGGACGAGATCTGGAGATGCGATGTCCCAGCGCAACATCCAACGCTTCCACACTTCTGGGGGTATTTCTCGTTTAACCGCGTCAACCAATTGTCGGTGTATGCAGTATTGATCTCGACGAGTGTAGTCAATGCTTTCTTCAGTTCCGGGCACTTGAAGTATTGGCAAAGATAGGCATCTTTCCAAAGTAAAGTTGTCCAAAATGGAGCTTTGTCCGATTCGTAATCTTGTTCCAAAACTTGAAGAAGCGCCGTCACAAGTACTAACGCTGTCGTCGGGAGATCTTCTTCCTCCGCTAAGCGCACAGTGTAAGGGAGCAGAGAGGTTACATTGTTCGAAATCTCTTTGATCGACTCGGTTATCTCGTCGTACGTATACCTCCATTTCCCCTGAAATTCGCTGAGTTTCGAGTCCGCTGTTTCCAACACCTCGGGAGTGTTCTTCGCTTTCACTATCCTCACCGTGAGGAGATCCTTATAACGGTGTTATCGTGGGGTGATGAGAGCAAGCGCCGACAGGAAATCGACAAACTGAAAGTTTCCTTCAATGACTCAGTTGAGGGTTAGCTGGAACAGAACACAAATGAGAACTCGCTCGGACAGAGTGACTGCAGATAGACGACACTGATGGTATTTGTCCACTAGCTCTGGTCCAGACTGAAACTCACTGAAACAATAACGCCACGGCGATCACGGCTAAATGAATAGACGTGGTTCACACACACGCGTAACTGCTCCTCGGTAGTCTACGCTTCGTTTATTCTTTATATACTTGTATGGAAAGGGTTACAGATTCGTATTCTAGTTTAGCATTAATATTCGGTCGTTGTACCCCGTACGACGACCGACGCTTCCTTATCCTAGAATGTGGGTCAGTCGTAAACTGGAATCGTGAGGCAAGATGCGGATACTAACATGCTTATTTTCTATCAATCCTCCCTTATCCAAATCTGTCTCACGATGTGGATTAGTACTCTGGTTACTTGGTGAATAAATTTCAAAATCTTTCAATCAAACCATCTATTTTATTGCCAATACATAACGCCCTCCACCATATCTTCGTCCTCAAATAGGAAATTTTCTTCGTTAATTTTGCAAACGAAGTCATCTCTAAATACGTCCCTGATGGGCTCGGATCCAATTTCACATTCATAGAGAGATTGGTTCAGTTCCAATTCTCTCAACACTTTTCTCTCCACTTCGTGGTGGAACTTTCCTCGTGTGACGCAGCACACTCTTCTTCTGTACTCGTCTGAGCACAGCCGCCGGAGGCCGGAGGCCAGCTCATGAGTTGTGTATGCTTTTTGAGTCTCCCAAAGCATTTCTGTCAACATCAGGGCGAATCCCTGATGTCCAGCCTTCGGGACCTCGTTCACAAAACGTTCTGAATTCAAGATGTTTTCCATACTTGAATACACTGCTGACCATAAGGTAGGGTCCCTGTCCTTCACCTCGTTCGTCTGGTTCCTTGGCTTGATCATAAGCCATTTCGGTCCTTCAAACGTTCTGTGATACATTATCCTTGCGTAGTTCATATCGTGGTCCTCTGGGCACGTCTCTCTTGTACACAGACAAGGCAACCGATGGTCACGGTAGTCGAAGATAATTCTATCTTCATTGATCCATTTACGGGATTCGAGGACTTTTTGTTCTTCCCGTCTTCTTTCATCAGTGCACATTCTGGTGGATTCTTCAGTTGCGAAGCTCATGTTGACTGGTTCTGGTCGTATGTAATGGTACAGCGTTAGTCAGCCTTTTTATACCACTCTTCGATCAGAGTATCCAGCCTCTCTCTCATATCGAACAGGTTTGGGTTCACTGAACTTACGCACAGAGAGCTTGGGTCTTATTGTCCCGCTCAAATCTATGCATCCTTCGAGAAGTCTCTGGTTAATTCTAGCTTCGGAACTTGACACCCCCTGGCGTCTTCTTCTTCTATTTCCACCATGCATAAGTCTCAGTTCGTTCTGGTATTTCACCGAGTTCACATCTCTCCACGAAAATGTCTCAAAACAACCTACCCATCGTTCCGACTTCAGCCATCCTCCCTGAGGTGAATCGACTTGAAAACTCTTCTGGTCCTAGTGATCGAGTGCCGGACCCCTTCAATCAAGTGTTCGTCATCAGTCAGGAATACATGTTGTCGTCAAAAAGGAAAACAATGCAGCCGTCTTTGACTGCCAACTGTCAATAGTCTTTGCTGGGAACAAGTTTGTCAAAACAAATAGAGTAGAAGCTCTCGGCAACGATGAATTTTCTGCGTCGCGAAGTTGCGGCATTTCCATTTTTCTCGACAACACAGAGCCAGTACTTCGTGGCGAATACGTGTTATCGTTGAATGCTCAAATCACGCCAGTATCGCAATGAATCTGTGTCGCATGTATAGAATAGCAATAAAAACAACGAATCACATTAGGAAACAACGCGTCGTCAAAACAAACCTCCTCAATCACCCCAAAATTTCTCGTCTCAAGTGACAGTCTCTCTATCGAATTCTATTATGCATATTTGGTCGCTGTGAAATTCACTCTGTCGTCGACGACGACAGAGTGAATTTCTGACAAATCATAAAACTCGCTCGCCATACGCGAACAACCTTACAGGACAGTCTTGCTTTCGAGCGAGTGTTGATGATAGCATTTTTTTTCTTGGGTGGCGTTCAGAGCACACAGAAAGAGGGAGACTGAAGTTGCTCGGATTGCGATTTCAACTAATGCAGCGATTCTCGATTAGAGGGACCGGAGGCGATTTTCGAGGGGCCCGATTGTGATTTTGAGAGTCCACTATTCAATGTTCCTATCGAGCACACTCCGTACGGGGAGCAAAAATCCAGAGGAACACTCAGTCACTTCCCGAAACTCGCCGAGAAAGAGCTATTCAACATCAGATCTGTCCGCTCCTGGCACGCTGATGGCACTCGCAAAAACAAGTCGCGTTCTGGGATCCCAAGGCGGCCGTGAGAATTGCAATAAATGAAACACGGGATCGTTATGCAGAGCATGCGATTCCGAGTAATTGCCGAGACGAATCCGCGAGATATTGTTCAAAAGACAAAATGATTAGGCTGTATCCGATGAGGGGGCGTTGGCACGAGACTGGCACCGAAGTAGACGGTTTCCTTGCAATCGCCTCTACGGCACCACACACTACGAATGGTAAACGAAAATACTCACGTGGATGTCAAAGCAGCATCGTTTTGGCTGACGAAGTGATCTCGTTGCACCACACGATGCTGCATCCGATGTACGAAGCCAAAGACGCGGCGTCGGTTTCGTACAAATTGTGATCGGTCGGCGCTCGCGACCGTAGCGCCACAACATCAGGATCTTCTCTCTTTCCGAATCGTTCAAATCGCCAGGCATCGCGGAGCGCCGCCAAACAACGCCACGCAATTACCCGACGGGCGAGCGTTCGTCCTCGTCGTGGTCGCTAAATGGTGGTCAAGTGTGCCAATTCGAATCTTTCAGTTTGTTCGGCGAACAATCACGGGAGGAACGGCATCCCCTAATCCTGCCCGGATGACAGCGATTCACTTCGTCGCAATCCAATTGACTGCAAAACGGCGAAGATTCGATGAGAACGTTCTCATTGAACTGATGTTATCGTAATTGCAGTGAGCGTAGCGAACATCATTGTCGCGCGCAATCGTCACACAAACACGTGTGTGGCAGCGAGTAATTCGACTGAATTGCGGGTCTCATCGCCGCGGGGCGTAGTACGACGCCACGCAAAAAAGCTTCAGATTCTCACTCGTTAAATTACAACGTCTTTCTGTGCGCCGCACACAGTGAGACGAGCTTTGCCAAATTGTGTGCTGAGAAGCATACTGAACGGCGTCCCTGAAACGCGGACAGTGTTCTCTCGAGTAATGAAATCTCTGCCACTAGAGGCTCATCGACACGAAAGAGCTTTTTATTTCTCTCTGGACGACCATTGATGACTATACTACTGCTGTTCGAACCATTCAATTTCAGTCGGAATGCTCCGACCAAGCGTTCTACGGATACGATGCGCAATCATTGTGACCATAGACGGACAGGATTGAGAGTGTACCGCCAACAGCCAAAAAAATCTATCCGAGAGTATAGAAATTAAGAAAAATACTCTTCTCGTGAATTAACATCATCCTTGCAGCCTGCCTGAACCAATGCAGGTGTGTCGTCTGTCAATTATTCGTGTTGGTCTACGAATGATTTTCTGCGAGACTACGTAAGTATCTCCTTGATACAGCTTCTCGACTGCAAGCGAAGGAGCGCCGCTAGGCGGCGTAACTGCTTGTCGCAGCACCGCCTAGCGGCGCTCCTTTGGAACTATTCATTTGTATACCGGCAGCCGAATAGCAGCACGGCTGCTCTCGCTGTCTGTCGTATCCACTGGCTGGTCAGATTTCTATGAACAGCGTCTATATCCCGCTCAGCCGTCGAGTTTTCGACAACGCGACAGCGAGTTTGCCGGATTCTTACCGGCTTTGGTCATATAGACATCCAGCAGTTCGTTTTGTAGGGGCTGAGTTCAAAGTTGGAAAATTATCGTGGTGACAGCCGGCTGCCGGGCAAAGTCAATGCTCCGCAGAATAGTGATCGCTCGTCAGAAGAACACACACACACACTGCCTATGGTGCGATTTCACTGCCATGTTGCAACAAGTCTAGAGACTCGGGACAACGACAGGCGCATGCCGACAACCCAAAAAGTTGAAGTACCCTACGTGAATGAATTTTCCAGTTGCTCAAAGGAATACAAGCCCGCTCGAAACATGTCACAAATAAATAAGTATGCCAATCGGAAACTGTAATAAGTGCTCTCTATTTCTCGATCCGAAACACCACCACCACCACCACCAAATCGACGAGAATTTCATCAGGCTGTAGAAAATTAGAAACGTGTTGTGTCGGCGATGACCGAAGCGCATAGGACGACACAATTCAAACGGCTCGTAAATGCGGCCCACATGCAATGTAATCACCCCAATAGGCTGCTGCATTGTTTTGTAGATAATCTGACAACGCTTTGTGGAACCAATTGCCTCTTTCGTATAGGGAAGATACTTCGTACGTGTAACAACAACGCGAAAGCGATCGATCATAGAAAGGTTGCCGGCTGACGACAACGAAGCAAAATAGTTCAAAATGAAGATAACAGACGATTGTTAATTAGAATTTTTTATTGAAGTGGAATGTCTTTCGCCTTTTTAAAGTTAGTTTGTTTGCTCTCTACAATTCGTTCCTTGTCGCTTTCGGTGAATCGCATTACGCTGTTGATGTACGCAGTAACTCGAGGGTATGCGAATCTTGTGCGATTTTTCAATTCATTGAAGACAACTTTCGTCGCAGGATTTTGCCGCAAATCAATTGGAACAATGGTGCCGCCTGTTATTGCAGTCGATGCTAGAATTTTTGAATTGGCATCGGCAACTCCATTTGATTTGGGCCACTTCTCGATCATGGTACACCAGGCGACAGAAAGAACCCTTGTGTGTTGTTGTTCTTTGAGTCTCACCAGAGGACCGATGATTCTGTCGACAACAGCGGTACTCGATGGCGGCGGCGGCAGAGAACGAGACTCGACACTCGATCCATTCGTTGTGGCGAGATCAGTCAAATCGTTCTCGCCAACATGACACACAATATGAAGCTGGTGATTTGGATTCTCAATCAAATATTTGTGAGTTCCGTTAATCACGTCACCAATTTTCAGGGCCAATGAATATGTATAACAGCCAAACGTGACAAAGCCACCATAGCCGCCAAACATGTTGATGCTCTCAACGCAGCTTCTCAAGCGTTGGAGGCCCCTATCGGTGAAAGGTAACACACAAGGATTAATGGCTATTATTCTCGTCGCAGGAGCAATAGATTCACCGAAAGCGGCAGAAACTCGAAGTTGAACAGGAGCACCGGAAACGGCGCTCGTCTCGGCAGCGGCGTCTGTGGAGACGCTCGTCCCAACAGCAACTGCACCGGAAACGACGCTCGTTTCAGCAACGGCGTCTGTGGAGACGCTCGTCCCAGCAGCGGCATTGACGACACTGCTCGTTCCAGCAGCGGCATCAATGTCTGTGGGGACAAGCGTCCCAGCAGCGGCAGCACTGGAAACGACGCTGCTCGTCTCAGCAGCAGCGTCTGTGGAGACAAGCGTCCCAGCGGCGTCATCATCGGCGATGCTTGTCCCAGCAGTTTCGGCGGCGGGGCTCATCTCGTCCGTGTCGGTGTCGGTGCTCATCCCAACGTCGTCGGCGGCGGCAACGGCGACAATTGGCTCACGTTCGACGGCGTCGGGTTTGTCGTCGTCGTCGTCGCTAATCACGAGAACATCAACGGCAGCACCGAGTGCGGGTCCAGCATCAACATCCATGGGAGCATCAACGACGGGCTCGTCATCATCGGTGTCGCCGTCGTCGCTGCTGCTGCTGCTACTATCGCCGTGGGACGCCGCAGTGCTCTCGTTATCTTCGTTTGCTTCGTTGTCGAAACGAGCAACGAACCCTTGAGCCGATTGTACAATTTCATCAATCGAGGGACTGCCAATTCTGGATACATTTCCTGGCGCCGCCACCGTCCATGCGAGCGCGTTCAGAGCGGCACGATTGACATCCGATGGAAAGCCAAGAATCGAAATGCTTGGAACTGAAAAGTGATAAAGGAAAATATTATTCATCTTCATAATGATCGCAATTAGCTCCGTCACCAATCAACAGTACAAATACACATACCTTTGTCAGACAGATCAATGAGTTCAGATGATCGCCAAAGAACCAAGCGGACAACATTGGCTACGACAATATCAACGAAGTCGGCCAGAATGCTATGTGCATGATGGCGGAATAGCGTGAGTAGAAGCCGGCCGTATCGCATCAATTTTGCCTTTTGTTGTCGACTTCGTTGCGGACGAGTTGTTCCATTGAATGTGGTCCGGATCCATTTGCTCAGAATGATTCGGTACGATCGGCGCTCTATGGCAGTCGCCATGTAGACCAAATGAATCAACGTGGCAATTGAGCATTTCGAATCCACCGGAAAATCACGCCGCTGTACACCGGCCAACGTTGCCACCATTGCAATGTAGGACGAAACGTCTCGTAGCGGTTGAGACGCTAAAAGAAAAACAGAACGGTTATCGATGTGCGAATAGAAATGATTGACGATGATAGCAAACGAAAAAGGCATACATACCGTTCGATTCGTCGTACTGATGGCGTGCAAGAGTCAACGCTGTGTGTAATCTCTGCACCGCCTCATCTTCAGACGGCGGTACTCGGCGTTCTTGGCTTCCTGTCGGTCTTGAATATTCTGCACGCCGGTCAGCGTGTGTCGATACGAAGAAGTGAAGCCTTTTCATTGGATCTTCACGCACGGCAAGCGGCAGCCACGATTTCAACAAAGCCTCTCTTTCGGCAAGAGGGACTTTTTTTTCTGAAAGCCATTCATATATCGTCGATAGAGGCGACATATGCCAGACGCCGATCGATGCAATTGTCATGGCAAACGTAAACCATGTTTTCATTTCCCACGCCAGACATTTGGACCAAGCGTGCATGTTCGACGGAAGAGCTCGGCATACATCGTTGTATGCCAGTGGCCGTCTGCCGCGTCGTTGATTCGGTGCAAGTTCAGGGGCTCTGTTCGAATAACTGGCCGCCACAGCCGACGCCACCGATGACGCCACCGATGAGGTCGCCGAAAATAGCGACGACGACGACGACGACGACGACGACGGAATACGACGACGAACACCACCACCACGACCACGACGAACACCACCACCACGACCACGACGACTGGTTGTCGTGTTGTTGCTGGCCGATGTTCTCGTTACTGGAGCCATTTCGATGCAAAGTACGGCTAAACAAGAGAAAAACAATAGTTAGTGAACAGCGTCAGACAAAGCGGACAACTTTTGAATCGAACTTACTCACACAAGTAGATGAATGGGTAACAACGAAACGTTGAACTCGCTGGTGTTCAGGAAAGACTCGTCGCACAGTTTCAACTGAACAGAGAAAATCGAAAGCATGGAGTTATGTTGTAGCCCCCTTTTGTCCAATTTTTCTCCGGTGTTTTTTCGGCAGTTCCAATTGAAGTCAAATAGTTGAAAAATAACTCAGAACGATTGCATATGTCTTCGTATACAATGCTCAGAAAATTGGACACTTGTTTCATTGTTAACTTCTGAGTAATTTGCCAAATTTTAAATCCAATTTCTCCTACTCCACACAACAAGTAAAAATAGAGAACTCCGTCGACAAGCTCAATTAACGACCGTTCTGAATATTCCCATTGGTTCTGTTGTGGATGAAGAAAGAAAGAAGAAAAACTCATTACTTGTCTTTGCATTGCACACAATATAAGCTGCGACACGATGTGTCGCCGCATTTGAGAGAATTCATTACGCGCGAAACTTACATTTGTTGCCGATTTTGTGTATCTGACACGAAACTCTGTCGATTGTGTGTGTGGACACAAGTCGTTGTTATAGTTGTCGTCGTTTACCGCGGCAGCAGCCGCGCTTGTCTCACTTGTAGATTCTGGTCTCATTTGTGGGTCCATTTTCGAAGAAAACTCGTCGATCAGTAGACACGTACGACAAGATGTTCCGATGAGTTTCGTTCGTTCGCTTAGCAAACGCGCGCACGTGAAACACTTTCTCTTTCCAGTAGATGATTACTAAAGCTCTATGCTCCAGAGCTTCAGAAGACAACGTCAGTCTTTTTGAACCATTTGAAACTTTTTATTGATGTGATGCATTGCAGTGATTTGCATTGGTTGAGTCGTGATTTTACAGTTAACGCTAATCAAATGTAATGTACCAAGTGAAAGAGCCGCAAGCGGATTTCCTGATGGATTTTGAGAATAATCTACGCAAAGTTGATGGATACACAGTGTACACTGTCAGTAGTTGGAAATCCGGCGACCTTCTAGGGCGTCGAATGATACAGGCTTTGTTTTTTTCCGAAGCACATATGATGACCGGCGATACCGTGGTACAGTTCAAATCAAAATAACTAATTTGCCTTCGACGTCTCAGGGCCACCATGGCTTGTACAATGTACAAGGGGAAAATGGGACCGTTCTGTCCCCGGTCCAAAGTCAATGTCGAACAAGCTGATTCAGAACATGGTGCTGAAGTTGAGGTTACAACCGGAGTTGGCGTGGATGTCGCCGGAATCGGCGACATTGTAGAATTAGGGTTGTTGCATGTTTTCGTGCCTGAGAAAAGCCAGACGATTGGGATGAGCACGATTTCGTTACGACAACACTGATTTAAACGTTGGCGTCAATTCTGAAGTCACCGATTAACACTAAACAGACTGCACAAATCACGAAAGACATCAAGCAAACAGCGGTTGTGATGATCGCTGCGCGATTTGTGTTGCCGTTGTCTCGCTGTTGGGGTAGCTGCTCCATTTCGACGTGAACGGATGGACGTGTTCTCGGCACCAGAAAAAAGGACAAGTGAATGTATGATCAGGGCATGCGTCTATGCTCTGTTTTATACACCTGCCTTTCAACGAGAGCTTGGTTCTCATTGGTCATTTCAATTTGAGGCCTCGTTTTGTGATTCGCTCCTATGTAACTCGAGGCTTTCTTGTTGGATGCTCCAAATGCAAGTCCCCAAAGCATTATACGTCCATGCACCATAATCCGACTGCGACGAGTCCCGCTATAGTGGCCAACTCCGGAGGAATCGGTGTGAAGGTCGAGACCCTCCTCTGGACGGCGTGCGCATATGTTGTGAATAGCGGAATGCGAATACCCATACGCGTCTTCCTGGACAACGGAAGCACCCTCACGGCGATCTCACCATCTCTCCGTGGCATGCTCCGAGAAGCCCCCGTCGGAATCGATGATTTCAGCATCCAGGCTTTCGCAAAGCATCCAGGCTTTCGCAAAGCAGTTGGTGTGTACCCGAATGAGCCATGTCTTCCTTTGACAATTCTCAAAAATCCGAATCCCGCTCTCGATCTCAATTCGTTGCATGCGGCGCGGTGTTCGAACACCGCGGCAAATGGATTTTCGTCATCTCTTCACCCTCTATTGGCAGTGATTCTGAACTCCGCATCGCCGTCAATCTATTCGATCCGATTTTCCCTATTCGTTCCCACAATTGTACGCTAGACGTGGTGCATTTGTGTCTCGCGCTCTGGAGACAGACCCAGAGCGCGAGACTATACTACCGGTTACCTGCTGCTACTCAATAAACTCCAAAAGTTCTCACACAGACCATTTTTTTATTGCCAGTAAATAACACCCTCTACACGATCGTCGTCTTCATACAAAAAATTATCTTCAGTAATTCTACAAATAAAATTGTCTCTCAAAATGTCCCAAATTGATTCGTTGCCAATCTCGGGCTCGTAGAGTGATCTGTTTGCTTTCAGCTCACGCACCACCTTCAACGCGAGTTCGTGGTGGAATTTTGCACGAGTGACGCACGTCACTCGTCTCCTGTAGTCGTCTGTGCACAGCCGCCACAGACTTGCACAGAGGTCCTGTGTTGTGTATGCTCTGTTCTCTTTCCAGAGCATTTCCCGGAGCATCAGAGCAAACCCTTGGTGTCCGGTTTTCGGTGATTCTGTTGTGGAACGTTCCGAATTCGAAACGTTTTCCAACGTGGCGTACAACGCCGACCGCAACACCGGGTAGGGTTCGTCCTGGTCGATGGTCAGATGTGCTGGCAGGATCATCAGCCAGCTCGGTCCAACGGATTCGGGGTGGTCCAGAAGTCGCCCGTAATTCATGTCGTTGTCTTCTGGGCAATCCTCCCTTGTGCATAGACAAGGGAGACGGTGATCGCGATAGTCCACGATGATTTGGTCTTCGTTGATCCACTTATGTGAACTGAGAACGACGATGGTTTCCTCCTCCCGTTTCCTCAGAGCGGCACACGTGCTGATGGCTTCTTCTGCGACGAAACTCATTTTGACGGTTGAGGTGTTGTTTTTTGACAAGTACAACGAAGAGACAAGAAAGAAACCTCACAACTGAAATAACGCTTTCCAGTGTGTGTGATCTCTTCAAATGATCATTTACAAACAATAGGAAATGCGCCATCGCTGGATAATGATTTGAAATTAAACTCTCATGATTAAGAATAAGACTATTCATCACACTATTCCGGAGCTGTTCAAGTGTATAGCCTCTCGCTATACAGTTCATCTGTCTCTTGAACTCCCAAGACTCTTCTTCCCATTTTCTCACGACGGCTCTATGTGATGGGAACACACCTCGACGATCGAACATATATTTCGACATTCCGAATTCGTGGGCGTCTTGTCCCGCCAAACAATCTTTACGGAACGCGTCTTGAAGTTCCAGGTCTAAGATGATATCACACATCGTGTCTCGGATTTGTGCTGGAAATCCTCCGATCTCACCTTCGAAGATGTCATGCTCTCGCAGGATCTCCCATCTTCCAATGAGATCGGGGTTTCCGGAAAACGTTGAGAAAAAAAGTTGAGATATTTTTTCCCGAAACGTGGAACGGTGAATCGAGTCCACATCGGGTGTCTTCACAATGACAGACCGGATGGCTGTCCAGGCAGATCAAATCACGGGTGTTGGGTGATCGATTCCTTAGGTTGCGCAGGAACAGTCCGAACCGCGACAGGTCTTGTTGTTGGCTTAGAAATGACGTTGTTGTCTTCTCGTTCACACCACTGTTCGACGGCACAAGTATCAACGAAGCTTGACGCGTGTGTGTGTTGCTCACTCGGTTGGTTTTCTCGTTATGAGAACTGACGGATTCTGGCTATGTACAGAACCGTACACCCTTTCCACATGTGCTCACAAAATAATGAGTCGTATAGTTCAGCGACCACTTTGAGAACCACTGGTATAGACAGACAGAGATTGACAACCGAGTGGCGTTTGCTTGTCAGCAGCGCCACCCGACTGTCAATCTTTGGAAAAAAAGTGCACGCGCGACCGCCATCACGGCAACTTTGGGCCGCGCTCTCGATCCGCAACCCTGGAAAGATTCCAGGAGAGAAGTTCCCGTCGGGGCGCTACCAGGAGAATTATTGATCCGAATTGATTGGGAACTGCTGACCGAATTGACTGACAAGAATTCTAACGATGCCCTCAAACTGCGAACGTATCGAATCAGTTTCCGCTGTTACCTCCCATGAATATCCCCGCGGACCCAATAATCATTCTTAATGACCCATCCCATGGACTCTCGGTTTCAATTTTTCGAGTCGAAGACTACCCCCTCGGCAATGGCATGGACACACCGGCGGCGAGACAGCGTTTCGTTCAAAAACACAGTTCAGATTGGATCCAAGCATTTGTTTGTAAAAAAATAACATACAGAGCTTGCATTATCCCGACAGGAACTATGTTGACATCAGGCGTTTCGCGGGTACCGGTGTATCGATTTGACCAAACCCTTCGATTCGCGCAACACTCGTCAGATGGCACTTCTTGAATTTATCCCAATCGACGGTGTTCGGATAGTGACGACGAATCAATCCGATGTTTTCGTCGGCAAAGTCACCAATTGCTGCGAGATAGGTGGCTTCTAGTAGGTAGCCTCTGGCAGCGGATGTCAACCGTTTCGAACGCTTCACCGAAGAACGTGTTTCTGTTGCGTCCGCTCAGGTGGAACGGTGGGTCTTCGGACAGTTGACATCCTCGCACCTACACGGCAAGTGTTCCACGAAATACCTCGCCGACAAGAGTCCAGTGGCAACAAGTTTGTGGGTTGCCACTCGTTTGGTGCATCGCGTGAAACTTTCACTTTCTTGCATTTTCTTGCTCAACTACACTTGACACTTCTTGGACACAATCGAAAACGAGGAGATGCACTCACGAACGACGCCTATGTGCGAAGAAGATTTCACTGTTGAGTGACACGGACACAGTTGACTTTTTAAAGGTGAGCGGCGTGTAACGACCGCCCACCTGGTTGAAGAACCGTAGCTTACTCAGATTCAGACCATGGTAGCCACCCTGAAGACAGAAAATCCGTCTCAGGCATTCTCGTCATGAGGCAGGGGGGGGGGGGAGCCTATAACTTAGGGCTTGCAGAAACAATCAGCCATGGCTTTGAGTTCAATGGAAGCTGAATTTATCGCTAGCTTTGAAACCCCGGCAAGTGCTCTTCTCCCATAACCATGATTTGTGCGCTTCAACAAATAGTCCCAAACAAGAAAATGACGACAACGATTGAAAGTGAAAGTAGTGCATTTATTTTTACCTCCTCGAGCGGTGACATAGTTTACATCTTCAATGGCTCGATTGAACCATTCAGAAAATGTCCGACCTTCCAAGATCGGCGAAAAAATCTTCTGCTGGGGCAGTTGCTGCTGTAGATGACTAGAATACAATGCCATTTGGTGGTACTGACTCGTCGTGTGACCGCCACTGTTGTTGTGCACACTCGATTGATTGTGATTTGATGGAGCATTGCTGTCATTGATTCTCGTGACTGTTTGTCTGTGCACAGGCGATTCATTGCATGAATCGAATGCCGATCTCTTCCTTTTCTTTGCTTTTTTTCGGTCGTGTCGATTCGAGTCGCCTGTCGGTACCCATAGCACCAATGGCATTCGACAACGGCGAGCTGTTGATTTGACTCTTGCTGGTCGGACTCTTGTTGCTCCGACTTTTGCTGCTCCGACCCTTGCTGCTCCGACTCTTGCTGGTCGGACTCTTGTTGCTCCGACTCTTGCTGGTCGGACTCTTGTTGCTCCGACTCTTGCTGGTCGGACTCTTGTTGCTCCGACTCTTGCTGGTCGGACTCTTGTTGGTCGGACTCTTCCTGCTCCGACTCTCGTTGGTCGGACTCTTGCTGCTCCGACTCTTGTTGGTCGCTTGTCATCCGTGGTGGCTCATCGTTTGGCATACGATAATTGTCCCAATAGGCAATGTCGTCGTCGTCGGTCTCGTTGTTGATGTTCTGTAAGGCTAGTTGAATTGAGATTTGTACTGTTACGTCGTTTGGGTCGCCGAGGCACGACACTTTGTTATTCGAGTACAAGAAATCCAGGCAGTGTTGATGAGACACCCACTGTGTCATTGCCGTCGCACGACTGCGTGGCTCTGTGCAGCCCATGTCGGCGTGGAACGGAACTGAAAAAAAGGGGAAATATTCAAACTTAGCATTTCGACAATGACGAACGGGTATACACTCGTGAGAAATTGTTTATGCACATGGTACTACAACACACGTACTTCTGTCGTCCAGTTTGAAGTGTATCTTCGTATTCCACAGAATGCGGTTAACAGAGTTCCCCACGAACCCGTCGACAAAATCGGCCACCATGAACGGAGAGTTCTGACGAATCACCACGATGAGGAGTCGAGCAAACTCGAACAATGAGGCAGCTGTTGCATCTGAGGCGTCTGATGAGGCAACTGTTGCATGTGCGTCTGATGATGCTGCATGTGCGTCTGATGAGGCAGCTGCATCTGAGGCGTCTGATGAGGCAGCTGTATCTGAGGCGTCTGATGAGGCAACCGTTGCATGTGCGTCTGATGTAGATGAATTTGATTATAATCTACCAGCGGCGGCAGAGGTGGCCGGGGTAGTTGCTGTTGTAAATGACTAGAATACAGTGTCATTTGGCGGAACTGGCTCGTCGTCTGATCGCCACTGCTGTCGTGCACACTCGATTGATTATGATTCGATGGCGCGTTGCTGTCGTTGATTTTCATGACTGTTTGCCTGTACACAGGCGATTGATCGTATGATTCGAATGCCGATCTCTTCCTTTTCTTTGCCTTTTTTGGTCGCGTCGATTCGAGTCGCCTGTCGGCTTTCATCTCACTGATGGCATTCGACAACGGCGTGCTGTTGATTTGAAAATCAAAATTGCTCGTGTAATCATCATTGGCAAACGATTGATATGGCGTTAGTTGAACGTTGTCGGTTTTTACCACGTTCAACTGCCATGAAGCTTCGCTGTGTTCAGTCTGGTTTTGGGTTGTATCAAATCCAGAAGTACACTGAAGCTCATCGGCGATGTCTTCAGTTGCACAATCGTCAGCTTGTTTGGCTCTGATAGAACGTTGAGAATCGACAACAGCTGTGGCGCCAACAACAGCAGTGGTTGTGTTTCCGGAAACCGTGGTGGGGATGGCTATGGCGACGGCTGTTGTTGCTGCCATGGCGGGAACGACAGTCGTGCGGGTGGCCGTGACGACGATTGGGACACCTGGGATGACTTGAGCCGTGGTTGCAATTGGTGCTGTGGGAGTCGTTGTGGCTGCGGGAGTCGTTGTGGTCGTGGCTGCGGGAGTCGTTGTGGTCGTGGCTGCGGTTACTATGGGAGCCGTGACTGCGGGAGTCGTTGTGGTCGTGACTGCGGGAGTCGTTGTGGTCGTGACTGTGGGAGTCGTGGGGGCGACTGCGGGAGTCGTGGCTTCGGTGACTGTGGGAGTCGTGGGGGCGACTGCGGTGGTCGTGGCTTCGGTGACTGTGGGAGTCGTGGGGGCGACTGTGGGAGTCGTGGCTTCGGTGACTGTGGGAGTCGTGGGGGCGACTGCGGTGGTCGTGGCTTCGGTGACTGTGGGAGTCGTGGGGGCGACTGCCGTGGCTTCGGTGACTGTGGGAGTCGTGGGGGCGACTGCCGTGGCTTCGGTGACTGTGGGAGTCGTGGGGGCGACTGCCGTGACTGCGGTGACTGCGGTGACTGTGGGAGTCGTGGGGGTGACTGCCGTGACTGCCGTGACTGCGGTGGTCGTGGCTTCGGTGACTGCGGTGACTGCGGTGGCGGGAGCCGTTGTGGTGACTGCCGTGACTGCGGTGGTCGTGGCTTCGGTGACTGCGGTGACTGCGGTGGCGGGAGCCGTTGTGGTGACTGCGGTGACTGCGAGGACTGCGGTGGTCGTGGCTTCGGTGACTGCGGTGACTGCGGTGGCGGGAGCCGTTGTGGTGACTGCGGTGGCGGGAGCCGTTGTGGTGGCGGGAGCCGTAGAAATCGTGACAGGGGTAGTGACGAAGACGTTTGCAGTAGAGGCGGGAACAATATCCGTTGTTGTATTAGTGGTGGTAACAACGGCTGTCCCGTCATTGTCATCGTCACCGCTTTCATTGTCGCTGATGACAATCACTTCGTATTCTGCTGCGCAATTGTCATCAGTGCTCACAGGCCGTTGTCGGGTAGGCTGTTGGATTGACTCTTCCGACTCTTCCGACTCTTCCGACTCTTCCGACTCTTCCGACTCTTCCGACTCTCGTTGGATCGACTCTTCCGACTCTCGTTGGATGGACTCTCGTTGGATCGACTCTTCCGACTCTCGTTGGATGGACTCTCCCGACTCTCGCTGGCCAGCCTCTTCCGACTTTTGTTGGATGGACTCTTCCGACTCTTGTTGGCCAGCCTTTTGTTGGTCGCTTGTCATCCGTGGTGGCTCATCATTTGGCATACGATCATTGTCCCAATAGGCAATGTTGTCGTCGTCGGACTCGTTGTTGATGTTCTGTAGGGCGTGTTGAATTGAAACTTGTACTGCTGCGTCGTTTGGGTCGTCGAGGCAGGACACTTTGTTAGTCGAGTACATGAAATCCAGGCAGTGTTGATGAGACACCCACTGCGTCATTGCCATCGCACGACTGCGTGGCTCTGTGCAGCCCATGTCGTCGTGGAACGGAACTGAAAAAAAAGGGAAATATTCAAACTTGGCATTTCGACAACGACGAACGGATAAACACTCGTGAGAAATTGTTTATGCACATAGTACTACAACACACATACTTCTGTCGTCTAGTTCGAAGTGTATCTTTGTATTCCACAGAATCCGGTTAACAGAGTTCCCAACAAACCCGTCGACAAAATCAGCCACCATGAATGGAGAGTTCTGACGAATCACCACGATGAGGAGTCGAGCAAACTCGAGCAATGGTGATTTATCGTCGAGACTGCGCTCGGGACACACTGTTCCATAAAACGTAGAATCGACCCATTCGCACACAACTTCTTTGTACGTGACATGGCCTGATTTCTCACGTTGGAACGATGCACTGTATATGCTGTGAATCAGTGCGGCAATTGCAACTCTTGACGTCACCGGAAACGTGTCCTCGGACACATCGACAGCGGCAGCCGTTGCCCTAAGGTATGCCGAAACGTCTCGTGTAGACGCAATTGCTAAAAGAAATGAAACGACGATGAATTCATGCAGTGTATCTGACCATTCGTTTGGATTATTGATTCGAATTTTCCAATCACAGACGGACAGACACGTATAGTTATGCGATGATCAGGGTAACACATACCTGACGAATCGGCTCGCTGTTGATTGGCACAGGACAGCGATGCGTGTAATATAGTGAGATTCATGAAACGGTGGTTGCTTCAAACACTTTTTATTCTCGGGGCTCACTACGGTTCCACGCACCAGGCGTCCGGAGTGCCTGGGAGCAAGAACGAGAATGAATGTGTACGTGCGTGTGTGACGACGTGTGGAAGTTTCTCTGTTTTCTCCTTTCCCAACTCTAAGAGATGCGTCCGCTTGAAGTTCGCGCGGCTAGATGCTAGAACTATTTTCGTTCGATCCTACAATATTCTTGCCGCTTCCTTTCGATTGATCGAAGCACGCATAATCGCCGTCGTGTATAGATAGCAAGGATCTTTGTTGATGTTTGGTGGTATGAAGAATGAAAGACGTTTGGCGCCTTCTGCCACAGCCACAGGAAGCCAATTGTTCAGTAGATTCTCCCTTTCTTGAAGTGGAATTCCATTTGTGGCGAACCAGTCGTGTATAGCCGATAATGGTGAAAAAATTTCACAATCAGCAACGTAGACGGACTCTGCTCGCCAGTGACGAGGTTTGAAAGTGAGGCACACTGCAGACGAACGCTGATCCAATGGAATCGCGTTACGGATATCATCGTATGCCGTTTTCGTCCTGGTGATTGCTCTATTCAGGTTGTTGTTGGATCGTCTGTTGTTTCGAATGACTATCCTTCTACAAACGTTAGAATTTCGCCCCTTTCCACCCTGGACGACGTTTCGAGTCACTGGAGCCACTGTCTACCGTAGATCTGAAGACTGTTTGCAGCACACGGCGCGGAACACAGTGTCTCTCTCACGATGAGTCGCTTGTCGAACCAATAGAATAGCGGCTGTGGTGGTGGCGGCGAAGGCGGCAACACGCACACGAAAGAAATACGAAATCCCTCGTATTGTGGCGATTGTAGTTCTAGAAGACACACACACATACGCTGTCGTTGTCGCCGGTGTGTAACTAAACGAGATCAGAGAAAGAAAGAGTAAGAGAGCAAATGCATGAGAATCAATCAAACACACGTGACGGTTCTTTTCGTGTACCAATACGCGTAGATCCAGTGTCGGTTGTTTTTGAGCCACGATTAAGCACGAGTTGTTCCCTGACTTTCGGTGTCACCGTGATAGCGAGAGGACGATCTTTTTCATTCACCAATACATGTTTCATTGTACAGGCTGCGAATTGAAGTTGACTCAGAAAATTTCCGAAGCTCACATCAAACGATTTCGATGGTCTGTTCTCGGCTTTGCCATACAGCCTTTTCGGTATCGCTTCTTGAAAGTTCCGGTGAGTGGTTGCCAGGTGTCTGGCTGCAAGCTGAATACTGGTCTCGGCTGAATTTGTCAATGCCATGATGGGTTTCGTTGGACAGAACCCACACGAAGGTGTAAATTGGTCATCTGCAACTTTGGCGATAACCACAGGCGATTTATAAGTGACTCGCAGCACTCGTTCGTCAATCAATGTGAGCGAATTCAGCACTTCGGATACGAATGCCGCATATGCCACAGAAACCTCTGAAGGGTTTTTAACGTCGACTTTTCCATGACGATTCGGCAACCGGAAAAGTCTGGCAACGAACAATTGACACAGATGAATGAGCGTGTCTGTATCTTGCTGCTCGACAATCTCTGTGTTGATTACAAGCGATGGTTTTCTCATCGGTAATCCATGAGAACCGTCTCCCTTAAACTCATAGCTCCATGCTGCATTGTATGTGTTGACAATCTTATAGGCCAGATCGATACAGTCTGTGGCGTTCACACACATCCAAGCCTCGTCTCGCATAACGTTTCCGCACATTTTACATTTGACGAGATTCAAGAGTGCAACGTTCACGTTTGGTCTCGGTTCGGGTTGTTGCGAGTCTGGCATCAACGAACTCCCAACAGCTGACAATATTGGCTCCGTTGTTGCCGCCTCCGCCGCCACTGTTGCCGACTGTTGTACTGATGACACCGAGTACTGTTCATTTTGATGATTTGTCGAACATTTGCGTTGAATTTCTTCCAATTCGCCGAGTTGTTCTTCTTCTCTGTTTTCGCACTCTTCCAGCTGGTAGGCTGGAGTTGCTGTGAACACAAACACCATTCGATGGACCGGGACAATCCCGATAGGCGGCTGCTTGTCCGTAATTCGAACACTGATCACAGCGAACCATTTTTGATCGAGGCGTTCACAAAGTTTCACGGGGCTTGACGTTTCGCGCACAAGAAAATGTGATCTGAAGTTGTTTGGCTCCCGTTTTTATCGAAATTTCGTGCTATGCCCGCCCTATGCGCTTGGTAGTGGCAAGGGTGGCTCCAAATTATGCGTTTCATTTGAGTCACAAAATAATGAGTCGTATAGTTCAGCCCCTTCGGGTTAACGAATAGGATCGCTCGTTGTCGTGTAAGTGTTCAGCTCCAATAGAAAGGGAGAGAAAGGTTTGGCTCGATGCGCAAAAGCTCCGCCCCACGCGCTGTTATGATATGTGAACGAGTGTGCAAAAAGTGCACGCGCGACCGCCATCACGGCAACTTTGGGCCGTGCTCTCGATCCGCAGCAACCCTGGAAAGATTCAAGGAGAGATGTTTCCGTCGGGGCGCTACCAGGGAATTATTTATCCGAATTGATTGGGAACTGCTGACCGAATTGTTACACGAGAATTCTAACGATGCCCTCAAACTGCGAACGTATCGAATCAGTTTCCGCTGTTACCTCCCATGAATATCCCCGCGGACCCAATAATAATTCTTAATGACCCATCTCATGGGCTCTCGGTTTCAATTTTTCGAGTCGAAGACCACCCCCTGGGCGATGGTATGTACCACTTTGAGAACAATTGAATAAGAGTCTACACAATGGACACATACAGACTTTGTGTGTTCGACTCTGTTCAGACGTTTGATTCTGGATCGATACACACGACGAGAAGCGATACAGATTAAGAAAATTCAGACCTTTTAGATTACGACACACAATAGCGAGACAGCGTTTCGTTCGATTTCCCACAGCCTGTGAATTGATCTTGTGGGTGGGTAGTAGCCGTGGTTGTGGTGTAGATGCAAAACGACGGACCTTTCGAAAGCATCGCGTCCAATCAGGATGTCGTCGCGAAAGGAGTCGTGACGCGAGTAGCGCTCGTACTTTGCGACGAGCAACGTTCGAAGCTCTTCTGGAAAGTTCATGAACGGTTTTTGTTGGAAGACGTCCGGATCCAAAATTCTCCACTCGTTGAACTTTCACCGAAGAACGTGTTTCTGTTGCGTCCGCTCAGGTGGAACGGTGAGTTCTTCGGACAGTTGACACCCTCGCACCTACACGGCAAGTGTTCCTATAAGCCTATAATTTAGGGCTTGCAGAAACAATCAGCCATAGCTTTGAGCTCAATGGAAGCTGAATTTATCGCTAGCTTTGAAACCCCGGCACGTGCTCTTCTCCCATAACCATGATTTGTGCGCTTCAACAAGTAGTCCCAAACAAGAAAATGACGACAACGATTGAAAGTGAGAGTAGTGCATTGATTTTAACCTTCTCGAGCAGTAACATGATTTACATCTTCAATGGCTCGATTGAACCATTCAGAAAATGTCCGACCCTCCAAGATCGGATCACATCTGTCGATGAGTGAACTCAACTCATCGTGAACTTCTCGCCGGAATCGATCACGGCTCCGGCACGCGGCGTAGTGGTCGTACTGCCGTTGAAACTCTGGACTCTTCAACGCCCAGAGTTCTTCACCGAATCGGTCAATCACGACTGATTCATTGCCTTCGAACGCCAGCATCATTTTGAGATCGGCGATGAATTCCGACTTGCCGGTCATCGTGGGCAAGCCTTTTCGCTCGACAATCCGCTTGCCGAGCGTGATGATGTCCCAGAAGTGGCGATCTCCTCCACCTTTCGGACGCTTCTTCAAACCAAATCCTGTCCAGCCATGTCCGATTTTGTCGATGAACATCGTGTTTTTGAAGTGTCTACCGTCAGGCAACCTGCAGTGGCACGGTGTCTTCAGCATGATGAATTGAGAGAGAAGTTGGTGTAGTTGCTTCACGGTGATCTCACAAAACAGATCGGTAGTCGTTTTCGCGTGCCTCCGTCCTTTTAAGTCAGACAGTTAGAATAAACCCCACCTTCTGCGCGATGGGCCTCGCCCCTGATTGGCTCGCTAAACACACGAACAATCGGCTAGCGGCAAGCATAACGCCCCCATTCACCTGCTACACTTCCAATCACTCTCTGCCAGAGACTCCCAAAGACTCCAAGAAGACGGCGAACCTCATCTCTGAGAAGGATTTCTTCACCCGCGGCAAGCTCCTTCCACACCAGGAACGACAAAATCATTGCTGCCGACAGGAAGATAACACAAACGGCAACTGTTATCACAATAAATCGAAACACGGACATGCTGCTGTTGCCGGCTGAGGGGCTTTCACCGTGCTCAACATCTCCTGATTTGTCAAGCCGATTCAATTCTACACCCATCAAGCTCGCATTTGCAATCGCCATCTCTGCCCTGACGATCATGAGCCTAGACTGCTTGGTACTGATAATTGACGTTCAAATGTCAGTATGATTCGACCGAACTACTGTAATGCCATCACTCATTGAGAGAAACCAAGAGATCGGAGTTTACTGGATCGGAAATCCGGTTGATATTTATGAATAATCTTTTGTATTAGCGTGTGAATGAACATGTGAATGGGAACAAGTCAGTCTTCCAGGCTTCCATGTCGCTCAGTGTCTAGCAACTAAATCAGAAGGCCCAGGCAAATTGAATAGTTGAGTTGCGATGATGCACAACCACGCTATGACCGGTGCGCGCTGCCTCGTCACCGGAGAAGATATTGTAATAGTTATCGCCGGGGTAACACTGTGATAATTGCAATGTACATAAGTTGATTCGGAAGCACCAACGCATTCGAAAAACGATTCGCTGGTGTTAGACACCAGCGAATCGACCATATCAAAACTGTTCTGCTCTGCGTCGATCTCAATGCCCACATCGACAAACCGAATGCAGTGCGCATCAAGATTCTTCGGAGTTTTTTCAATGACTGGCACCTAGTCATAAATTCCGACCCATGGATCAAGACCCTCGCTGTACCCCAGGGAAGCATCTAACTTCCCGGCCCACTTCCATGGGCACCTGACTGATCTCCCGATCTTCGGTCTCACTCACCATCTACCAGTGGCGGTGGTAATAACGTGCCTGATTTCAACGAAAGCCAGAAAAAAGAACAAACGTCCGAATCGCCTGCTTGATCAAAAGATTCACATTGAGCAGACCGACCGGAGGAGAGTGCTCCCAAAACGCAATCTTGACGCTATGAACACGACCTCGTTGTCTCCTTGCTCAGAAACTCTATCATCACCAGGAAACCGAGGCGTTCAAAACCCTGGTTTGATCGCAAGTGTTTCGAAGTGTGGTCAAAATTGAGAGCAACTCTGCTGCAGCAACATCTCGTGAGTCTGTACAGGGCCTGAGAGTCAGTTACACAGGACCATTATACGGCAAACGACCGAAATTAGGAGCTTCTGATCGAAGAGGCCATCAACAAGCCGTGCCGGTGGTCGCGTCCTCTAATCTCCTGTCCCGCCAACTCAACTGACCTGATCAAACACTTCAGTTCCATCTTCACGTCCGCGGACAGTAGCCTCTCGTGTTTACCGATCAGGAGCTTCGCCAGGAATGACTGGGGCATATGACCGCCCACGGAGAGCTGTCTGCTGAGTGCACCGTTGCGGAGATCGTGGACACTATTGTTCGGCGACCACATGGAAAGGCCGCCGGTCCAGACGGAACCCTGAACGATCACCTCCAACAGACAGGAGCGCTCATTTCCCAAATAACCGAACTCCTGAATCTATGCACGGAATCGAGTCAGGTCCCTAGCGGCTAGAGGCGATGCCTTTTAACTCTCTGGTTCGCGATGTGAGCGCTACGCAGAGCGCGGCTAAAAGTTTCATTTACAGTGAGTCTCCGTTATTCGCGGACTCGTTATTCGCGAATCCCGCTTATTCGCGGTTTTTCCAATCCCCGACCTTGATGAATGAATTAAATCGATATTGATATTAGTAAAATCATCCATTGTTGCAAGATATGCGGCTTCTAACAAATAACCTCTAGCAGCGGCTGTCAATATTTTTTTAAAAACAGGGCTGTCAGTTTCCCACAGTTTGTGAATCAGCCTTGATGGCAGATAGTAGCCATGATTAATGTGTAGAAACGAAACGATTGACCATTCGTATGCGTCGCGTCCGATTAGAAAATCGTCGCGAAATAGCTCATGAAGCCTATACTCATTGTATTTGGCGACAAGCGATAAGCGAAGTTCTTCGGGAGAATCGCCGAATTGCCTTTGTTCTAGAATGGCTGGGTTCAGAATTTTCCATTCCTTGAAATTCGCACCGAAGAACATGTTTTTGTTTTGTCCGCTTAGATCAGTGGTTCTCAAAGTGGTCCATATGGACCCCCAGGGGTCCATTCCACCGCCCAGGGGGTCCCCGACTCGAAAAATATACATTGGGGGTCCATGAGGGGTCCCTGAGAATGATTATGGGGTTCGCGGATATTCATGGGAGGTAACATTGGAAACTGATGCGATACCTTCGCAGCTTGAGAGCAGCGTTAGCACTCTGCGGTGTCAAGTCGGTCAGCAGTTCCTAATCAATTCGGATGAATAATACGTCTGCCGTTGAGACTACCCGAGGATCCTATCACAATGCCCCTCAGAAGCATCCCAACCTGTGGCAAAGCGTCAGGAAGTTTCTCATAGCGTCCCAAACGTCATATCTGGCGGAGAAAGCGTTCAGCACGATGACGAATTTGATTACTGACAAGCGATCTTGGCTTGACGTCACCGCAAGGGGAGATCTGAGGTTGCATTGGACCGAATAAGTCCCATCCCTGGTCGGCCTGTTTCAGTCCGTTGGCCTTCGGAACCATGGGGGAACCTGTTCCCAACACGCTGATAACTCAGGTCGGAGAAGCCCTCGAGCGGTCAACAGGAGACAGGAGACAGGGCCGTTTCTTGGCTCAAAAAATCTCGTGCCTTTCACTCGGGGAGTGAAAGCCCTAACGGAGAACTCCGTTTTCAACCATGGCGGAGCAAACTCGTGACAGAGGTTCTAGCGAACCACGCGGGTCTCAGCTGCGGATTTCACGGGAGTTCAGCAGCAGATCCAACCTGAGCAGAGAACCAGCTAAAGCAAGCGCTCTGTGCACAGACTCCGAAAGGGAAGAATCTAATCTCAGTTGCTCCCCATTTAGAAGAAAGAATAGGAATCTAGTTCGCTCTCAGCAGCGGAACAAGCTGGAGAAGCCGTCCGACGGAAACTCGAGACGTGTATTTTTTCCAGAATCCATATGTCAATCGAGTCGTCCGCAGCTACATAGACAATTCGATAGAGTTCACGCAAGAACGGAGGCATTTGCTATTACTTGTGACGGCCTCAAATATGATGCTTAAATTCGAGGGAGGCACTCCTTTCGGCATCCTCGTATCCATTCAAAACTTTCGTCTCGGCCTCTTTATTTCGAAATATTGTCATAGCGTTGCGAACATTCCTTACGATTGGTATCGGTCTGACATAATGGGAACAAAGCTCTTCGAAGGTAAGGTAAACAATCACTTTCGGTGCACGATGTCAGAAAACTTCTTCTGAACACATTCGGGGCTCTCCATGATACTTCGATTACGGGCGGAGGGGGGCTGCGGCGGCGAAAGTATACTGACGCGCCTTGAGTGGCACTTTGAATGAGACGCCAGGGGTCGTGTAAGATACGCGGAGCACTGGCGAGGCGTTTGCCAGCCTTGTGATCATGCAGCGGGGACGTTCATCCCTTCTCTGCTTTCCTTGAGCTCTTGCATCTTTGCTCTGAGGTCTTCGAGGGCCGCTGTTGTTCTTGGCAACATGCCGCCATGCATCGTCCCGGAACACCAGCCTTCGAATCCTTATTGAGTCATCGATTGGCCCCATGTGTCAAGTATGCTCTGCTGACGAGGAGCATACGGTCAGACTGCTCACGCTGAATTGTTGCTCCTTGAAGAACTTGAAGCCAGCATGCGGCGAATCTGATGACTGAAGCACCGGCGCCGTATGAAAGAACTGCTTCTGATTGCGTAGGGTTATCACAACGATGTTTCGTGATTCCATGCATGACCCGTCCGGAGAAAGCTCTTTAACTGGCAAACAGAATACGATCGTAGGTTGGTCAAATGATGGTGGACGCGATTTCAGAAAAATCTACCCGTTCTGCTTCTCCGACTACAGCATGGGTGCAAGTAAGTGTGTGCGCTCGGGACGCTGCTGCTGTCGTTCAGAGCAGTGCCGCCGCTGTTACTTCTCTCCATTGGTTCGAATTCAAACTGGATCCGCGCGGTTCCTGACAACTTCTTTCACATCGGATAGCTACCAATAAGGGCGAGATTTGAACGAGCCATCTTGTCAGCCTCAGTTGACAGATAACAAAGTTAGCGGCGGATTTGATCGGTTAGCCACGGGCGACCTCGATGAGCGCATTGTTCGCTATTTGCTTTTGGCTGCGCCGCGTGGAGCGAGCTGGCCACGGCAGCAGCACAGCGCGCAGCACACAGCGCAAACTGCTAGCGCACATTCACGGGGAGAGGGTAAAAACGACAGCAACAACAGCCACTTCCGTCCCGTGGCCAACGCGCCTATAAACGGAGTTCTCCGTTAAAATATCTCTGCACATCTAACGGGGCTACGCGATGTCGGTACTGGGTACCATGAATGGCTCAATGGAGATGCCCAACTGATACTGAGTGAGTGTTGAGTCATAGAATGGAACCATGTTGGACCGGACTCAAACCAGTTATCGGAAACTTGGGCGCTAAGAGTCAGGCGCATCCGTGAAACTGATCGTTCCCTTGCTCGCTATCAACAAAGAAATCGCAAAAAATCGGAGCAACGTTCCGCCCAATCGTCGGAGAGAGGACGCGCACGATTGAATAGCTCATGGTCCGAGGATTCGAGGTTATTTGAGACTACGTTGGCACCTTTACAGAAGCTACAAAATTATGTGATACGAGGATTGACTCGGGCGAAAGTCGGTGATCGGCTTGAACCATTGTTTGAGAAATGCAACGTTCTGTCTCTCAAGAAGCTCTATATCCAGATACTCCTTAATGAATGCCTGACGAGAAAAAAGTCAACTACAGATATCCTGCTGTCTGAATTAACGGGCCATCACGCATATTCAGCGAGATCAGCAAAATCTGTCAGACCAGCAGTGGTACGGCTGGTGAGAACTGAAAAATTCTTCCTGAACCGATACGCCGCGCTCCACAACAGTTTGGATGACGCGCTGAAGGATTCCAGCGACATCTCCACGAAGAAAAAGAAGAAGCTCATAAGAAAATACGTCGTTACGCTCAAAGCGGATCATGTTGACACCCTACTCTTTTGATCGGCCTCGATCGTTGTTTCGCCATTGCTCTCTGTTACCATTTGAAACCCTCGACATTATCTCATGTTCAAGATCTCCAAATGACGATGCCTTCTCCCCTCCTTTTTTGCTCCCATGCTTTTCATTTCGCTTTCACCACGGACAGGGCTCTGCCCTCGTGGATTTTATATACTAAATTCCAATTGATTTGTTAATAAAGGCATCATTTCAAAAAAAATTTTCCAAGCGTCTGTTCTTCCGATCCGGTCCCAGCTATTCTTAGTTCGCTTGCGCACCGAATTCTTATGATATGAATGAAGCAAGAGAGGTCGAACGAGGTTTTCTCCCCTAACTCGTTCAAGGGGTCCACGAATGTGGGCAAGATCCGATAGGGGGTCCATGGATGAAAAAAGTTTGAGAACCACTGGCTTAGATGAAACGGTGAATTTTTTGTGCACTCGATCTGATGACATCTGCATGGTAAGTGTTCCAAATGCAACGTTGTCGATTGTTGTCCGGGGGCACAGAGTCTGTAATTTGTCACGTAGCTCATGAAGCGCGTGTCACAGTCTTGCATTTTCTGACTTAGCTGACAATCGAACGACGGACGACGGACGATGATCTTCACTCGAACGACGGACGATGATCTTCACTCGAACGACGGACGATGATCTTCACTCGAACGACGGACGATGATCTTCACTCGAACGACGGACGACGGACGATGATCTTCACTCGAACGACGGACGACGGACGATGATCTTCACTCGAACGACGGACGACGGACGATGATCTTCACTCGAACGACGGACGACGGACGATGATCTTCACTCGAACGACGGACGATGATCTTCACTCGAACGACGGACGATGATCTTCACTCGAACGACGGACGACGGACGATGATCTTCACTCTCATTTTTCCCCAAGAGCAACAACCCAGAGCCTAGCGAAGAACGAAGTCATTTGCCCGACAGATCTGTCGCGCTTCTTCCGACTACCGGAGCTTCTACGCGAGAAAACAGAATGATAATAATGGAGTGGAGTGGTAGACGCTGAATTGAGGCAAGTGAATCTCAACCATTCCTCCTTTGAATCTGCCGAAAGTTTCTGTCCTCCGTCCCCAGCTTGTACGAAGGTAGGTTTGAGCTCACGTCCGTGCACCCGTGGTACACCAGATATGAATGGTCCTTCAGATTTTTTCAACGCAAGAGATCCTACCGAGGAGCGGGACTTCCGACTTCGCGCTCTCTTCCTGGCTCCTCCCTACGTTCTCAAACATGGTTTAATGTCTCACGTGGGGAGGATAAACTCGTTTGCGTGAGCCACGAGGAGAGCGCGAGGTTCTGTCCTTTGGTTATGTTCACTATCAGACTGTTACCAAGGGATCAAGAATGGGTATACCTAGTATCTCAGTTCAAGTTGAGTAATTCATCCATACACTCATCGATTGATTCATGTAGCCAGCAGCGCTATCGTGGTCCTACGCATATTTTTTTGGGGAGCAAGTTCAGTCGATGTTATGTCGCATGTATAATAATCGGTTCTATTCTTTAGCAATGTTCCATCTCATTTCAAAATCGAACTCCCACAGCTTTTACGATCGACTCGACGCCCATGCATTAGATTCTGCTTCACATTATTCGGGAGAACTAACGATTTTGCCCCAAGACATAAATGGATAATCAAGATTTTCACGAGCGAAGCCATTGACAGGGATATCGGCTTTGTGTTTTTTTTTGCTCGCTGAGTTTTCTACCTACTTCATGACGAGTACGGGGTCCTAGACACAATGTTCCCAACGTATCGTTCAAATATCGGTCCTTCGTCATTTTGTGAGCAGACAAACGGAGTTCGGAGAGATCATTCGACACGCAGGAGACGAATCAGCAACGAGGAGATGAAGGCGAGCTGTGTTGTTGCAGGAACTCGCTCGAGGAAGAGTTGACAGGAATCGGAAGTTCATTGGTAGACCACCGTGTTTCAGGATCTGGTTTTGGAGGATCGGATGACGACGGAATCGCAGCTTTTCGAAGAGAGCATCCCGAGAAAGGGAAGTTTCCAGACTCGGGCCCCGGATTCGGTGGAATTCCGGGTTTGCGAGGTTAGATTCACCCACGCTGCCGAGGTCGGTAGCCGTTGTTGGGGAGCAGCGGCGGGTTGTCGCAACCCGACTGCGTTCGCTTCACGAAGTGGCGTCGGTCGCCATTCTCTTGACGGAGTAACTTTCAGGAAACCTGAGGGCTATACACGAGTCACTGCATCAGACGGAACGATTTGGCGTCAGGAGGATTTAGGCTGCGACACGTACGAAAGCTCTCGTACGGGCGGCTCCGATAGGTGTGGGAAATCGAGCCGTGGCCCATTGCGTTTTTGGATCACAAGGGCGGCACCCGACGATTGCGTTTTTGGCTGATACATGGTGGCTACTCGTCCGGACAGATCACGAGCACGAGCACCGGACTTCTGAGTGCGAGACTCAGTGTGGGGTTGGGTGCCATCGGGAGCGGTTCTAGGTTGGCTCTTGATGTCCTGTCCGGCGTCAGGAGTGTCAAAAGCTCAAATCAGCATGTTTGACGAAGAACTGTTTCCTGAGCCTGTTTGTGCCGACCCTGATGAGATCTGCCCAGCCACGACCAGTTCAGAGCTCGTTCTTTTTTTTCAATTAGTGTGCCCCTCGATGCGATTCCAGCGGTTTCGAGATGCTCGACTTCAGTAAACTCATCGCACCCTCCTCAATGTTTGTTCGGGGTGACCTTGGGTTCACGGTGAGGCTTGATCGTCGAACATTCGCATATGCTCCCGATTGAATTTGTATTGGATTGCTCGTCTGTCGCTGCGATTCCTGATGCGATCCTGCTCAATCTGTCGAGTTGTCAACGATATATCTCTCCATTGGGTTGCGGAGGAAATCTGCCGATGCTCTGAGGCTGCGCCTTTAGAGAGACTTGAGGTCTTCCGATACATGACGGAAGATTTCGGAATTGGTAAGGCGAGCTCACCATGTCCGCGTTCTCATCGGTTCATTCCGGTTACCCAAGGAGTTTCTCGCGGGAGCGACGTTGGCAGGTTCTCGAATCTTCATCTTGTTCACGATCTTGTGCGTCCGCTCTCCAACCGACTGCGTTGCGAGCTTAGGGGTTTCCGGCACCGCAAGAAAGTCTTTCGGATCGGAGATGGAGTTCCTCCGATGATCTGCTTGGAACCTTCATATGATTCTGTCGAAAGTGTTCGTCTCTTCGGATTGGCGTACAACACGGTCCGAATACCTATCACAATATCGATCAAACAGTCATAATACATTGAATATTCGAGTACATAAATCGGCTTTCAATCGTTAATTGGAAGTCTCGTTGGGCATCACGCTCCACTTGTTCGGAATGAGAGTACCTAAAGTCTTGATAGCATACATCCTCACATTGTAATACACACTTTGGTCTTGCGCGAATATCAAGGTCAATAGATACTGATTTTAAGCTGCTGGCTTCTCTGTATGATCTCTTGCGTCTGAATATCGTTCGGACTCAGTCAGTTCGGTTCACAAGTAGGAACCTCGGTCAACAACCTTCTTCGGACAGCGATCGGGTCTGGAACTCAGCGGCCCGATTTTCTGTGGCAAGGGGACGGAAGAAGTCAGCGGGCAATATGCTCGCCTGCATCAACGGAACCAAATCTGCGTCTACCACTCTCCAGCTCCGTGAGAAGAAAAATGTCAAGTCTCCATCGGGAACGGGTACTTGGGAATGGGAATGGTACGTATGTACATCTATCAAGCAAATGACTCAGCTCTAGCAAAACCCGGGAACTCTTGATTAGCTTCTCGGGATTCAGAAAGGTCATGCTCTGCTTGGGCCCCGGACGTCGCAAGTCTCCCTCAAAGACATGGGGCGTCGACCATCGTCGCGGTGAAATTTCGAAACGACACTATCGACGGCCGTCCGCGCGAACCTGCCGCGAATGGTGGTTCTGACCCCCAGATTTGACTCTTGACGAAGAGCATGATCGTGATGGCGTGGTTCCGTGGAGTGTACCAGGTACAGAGGAAGAACCCGAGCGTCTCGTATCATCTCTCGGTTCGAGGCTTGCAACGAAAACTTCGCGGGAATGCCAGTTTCCTAACATGGGTTCCGACCTGAACCTCCAGTCTACCAACTAACCTGAACCGAAGCTGGAATCTTGGAGAGCGTGAACCATGGACCGGGTTGTTCCTCAGATATTCGTCTCACTGCTTAGTCTTTAGAAGGATTCGAACACCTCGATTTGAGAACACCTCGGAAGTCACCTCACTGCGGATGCTGAATAGTTTCTGCATGAACGCGTGCAAATCCGTCTTCCGTGGACGGCTACTCGAACTCCTCACGATCGGTGGTTCTGGATCACACTGATCACTCCGTGAGAATGGGACCAACAACCGTGAAATGAGCGGGTTTAACGATCCTTCCCACTCCCCCAGAGCGACTTGAAATGCCTTCCCCGGCTACCCTCCGCTGTTCGCCAATGAAGCTTAATGCAAACAAGGCAGCTCGATCGTTAGATGGATAATCTGATTGACTTTTATCTCATCATCTGGATGGGATTCGAACCGCGATCAGCTGAAATCCCCGTCTCATCGAGCAAGGCTTGAAGGCAGCTGCGGATGCAAAGGGGGGAGGCGATCGAACCGCATCTCAGCATCTTCAAAACCTGTAGGCTTCTGCGGCATGTTCGTTCCTTATTCGGAGCTTCATCGCTCGGCTAATACAACAACCCCGATTGAATCGAGGCATGAGACGTACGGGAGTGGCGTCTAGACGGTCTGGAGTCGAGACCAGTGCGTTCTTATGCCGATCCGATTTCTAAGATCGCTTCACTCATTGCCAGCTCGAACGACCCCGTGAATCAGGCTGAAATTCTGAATGCCTGCGAGAACTCGGAGGGAACTTGCGAAGAAACGAATCAATGGTATTCCACTCAAATGTCGCGCTGAACGTTTCTCAGAGTCTCGACTCTTGGCAGAGCGTTGGTAATGGATGCGTTCGAATGATTCAAACTTAGACCCAGAAATCCACCCGAGGAATTCTCCCGATTCCCAAGCACGCGAAAATCTTTGGATTCCTGGGACTTGAGCATGACGAGGGGCTTTTGAAGAAGTTTCGAAACTAGACGCGAGGTGAATCTGAAGCTACTCCGAACCTGACGGGTAATTTACAGATCGTTCTCACGCAGAATATCGGGGATGGAATCCATATTCGCGATGGGGTCGCTCCGATCCTGAGATTCATCAGGTTTGAAGAACATGCATCCTCGACCTCGGGGCGGAGGAGGTTGGTCGACGGCCGGCTCTCCGAGAGAAAAGCGACTGGACCGATGGTGAATCGAACCGCAAATGACGGAGATTCGGTTTACGTGAGCCGCGACGTCATTCAGGGACACGTTGATGTTGGCCACAGCCGCACTGTTCCGGGAGAGCTGATCGCGGAACTCCCTGTTGGTTCCATCCTGATTGAACCACTTCAGTGGTTTGCTGTCACTAGCAGTTTGCAGAGATGGTTGAAGCAGAGAAATCTTGGCAGCCGCTTCGGTCATTCGTTCAGATTCAGCTTTGGCTCGTCTTCGGACATTGCTCTCGAATTGACAGAGCTTGCACTCGACTTCCGCGCGCTTCCGATCTACAGAATAAAGAGGAGCGCTGCTCTGTCAGCAGTCTTTCGAGAGTGTACGATGAGCCAACAGGCGTGATCCTTTTCCTTTCCGGAAAACTGCATGTTCACATCCCAGTATTACGATCCCCGAACCTGTTTAGTTCACATGGTGCCGTGACCAGGATTGTGAGTTGTGATCCCGTGCTGAACGTCGCGTCTTGGGCCCCGAAAACCGAACCGAAGATCCCGCCGAGCGATGCCCGACAACGACAACGCAGTGGAAACAGCTAGTCTCACCAGTGCCGCCGAAATCGCCGAAGCAAAGAAGAAACTGAAGAGACCGCGCCAGAAGCACACGAATCGGCGAAAGAGGGTCCGAGAGGATATCGCGTTAATTGGAGGACTTTGAATTGAAGCACCGAGCTTCCCCGACACCCGTCCGCCCCATGTCATGCGGCAAGTCATTCTTCAGCACCAAGCCTTCCCTCAGACAAACCCACGATGCCGTGAGTGATCTCATCGACGACGATGACGTTGTCATTGCAAAGTTGGCCGAGGCGCCGAGATTGAGGCGGCGATCGCAGCCATCGCGCGCGGCTCCGGTGTGGCCCGGGATCCGGTCGGCACCGACGAGACGGTCTATTACGACGACTGGCGTCAGACTAGTTCACTTCAGGCCAATGATGAGCTTTACTCTGCACCCCAACCCCGCGTCCGAGCCTACACCTGAACCAACGCCGCCTCCGAACCGACCGACGTCGCAGTCCACAGTGCCGGCGACCGGCGCCAACGATGACGGCTCGGTTGCTCCGTGAGCAGTTGGGTTTCTAGCCGAAAGCGCGCCCGCGGCAAGTCGGCCGAAATGCTCACCCCCTAATCGCTTCCTCCGGGCTTTGAATGCCGCGAAATTTTCTAGAACAGCCCCGAAGTCCGCATCCTCGGTCTCCGAAGTCTCCATGCTCAGCATTGCTAGTGCGTCCAGGCTCTTTTGACACATTGATGCACTCAAGCAGGTCGTGATTACATTCAACTTGCCAAACGATCTCTCATATCTAGCCATGCAGATAGCGATGGAAAGCGGAGTCTGCAGCGCGAGGTTTAGGTTCGGGAATACGCTCTCATCACCGTACTGGAGCTGCGGAAAGTTCACATACGTCGTCTCATTCTACCACTCGGAGGGAATGTTTGCGTGAGAAACTTTCCGATTCAGTTCAATAGCAGGACTCGATCATATGGCAAACACTATATTTAAGGCAACGACTAATTGTGAGATAAGCCCCAACGGACTCTCGGCGATATACAGGAACTTGACACGAGCTGAATTCTTACTGAAATCACGATTGTTCACAGAACTTCAGTCGCGCCCGTCTCCCGTTTCCTCTGTTTTGCGCCCCTGACCTCTCCCGGACACGATTTTGTTCTACGAGACAAACTGAATTCCTCTTGCAGCGGATATAGGCTTCAGCTTACTTTTCGCGCCCCCGTGAAGGTTGCGCCCATTCAGTTTCGCGCCCGGGGCAAGTGCCCCCTCTGCAACCCCACTAGATACGCTACTGCTCGTGAGCTTGACATCTCCCCCGAGGTATTCACGGGAGACCGTCTCAAGTTTCGGGCATTTATCACTCAGTTTAAATTCTTCGTAAATAAGAAACAAGATGCAACCCCGATGGAAAGGCTCATGACGCTCCGTAAGTTTGCAGACGGCGAGCCGGAACAGATCGTTCATGCGTTGGAGCTTTCGGATGCCAACTAGGGTCGCGCTGCAGCTCCTCGACAAAAACTACGCGCGGATCGAGAATGAAACCGAGTAAATTCTCTTCGGAATCTGCCCCGTGTGCCAAGACATCAGGACCTTCCCGCTCTACGGAACCTGGTGACCGTGGTTCAGTCGAGTGTGGCAACGTTGAATGCTAATGGAATCCCTCTGATCACGTTCGCGTTGACGCTGCGATCTTCCATCATGGCTACCTTGCCGCCGCGCCTGCGAATCGAATTCAAAGCCGCGCAGCGTTTGGAGGGGAGTTTGATTTGCCTGGGCGTCGAGGGAGCGACGGAGACTCCAGATAGCCAGACAGAGGGAAACGGGGAATCAGCTGACGGTGCCTCCGTAGCCGAGAAGACTTCCACCGAGGTTCGATCGTTGATCAACTTCCTTCGCATGCGGATCCGAGATTGGGAGGACAGCAACAATTTCGGGTCGTCCTCCTGTCGACAGCAAGGAGGAATTCGAGCGCCAAGGACGGATGAGAAGCGACCGTCGCGTCGTTCGAAGGCACCGCTGCTGCGTCGGCATCGAAGTCCAAACCAGATGGAGGCCAAAAGTTCAAGTCCCGACCGTGTTTCTCCTGTAAGACAACAGAATATAACACCTCGCACTGTTCTGCGAACATCTCCTACGAGAGAAGACGCGAGATGCTGCTGGCGGAGAATTGGTGCGATCGATGCTTCCAAATTGCTCAGCCCAGCCCAGATGATTGCCGTGGGCCTCGCGTTCGATGTTCGAGATGCCAATCTGATGGGCATTACACGTCAATGCATCATGATCGTGCTTCGACGAGCACGGCTATTGTCGCGGTATTCGAGTTCTTCGCTCACCAGTGGCGTAGCGAGGGGGGGGGCGATCGGGCGATCGCCCCCCCCGTAATTTTTCCGTCCCATGTTAATCCCCTATACCGCGGTGTCCGGAGTATCCAACCGCCCCCCCCCCCCATAACATAGGACCGCCCCCCCGTAATAATTCGAGGGTTGTCGGAGCGCATCGTGGACAGCGTCGAGGCTCAGCCCACGCAGTTTGGATGGGTCGTCGGCGGTTCAGCCAAAACGGGTCGCGGCTCGCGGCCGAGTTGACGGAAAGGTTACGGCTTCGCACCTCGTGTGTTGTCCAGCGGTTCTGGCCGCCTGCTCATCGGATCTCACCGCGCCCGCACATGCTCTCCAGACTCTGTGGGACCCCGACGCCTTCAGAGCAGCCGAGGAGCCAACGACGTCAAATTTATCCTCCGACGAAGAATCAGCCATCCAGCAATCCAACGATCGTGTCACTTACAGCCACAACTGCTACACGGTGTCATTCCCTAAACGCGAAAGCATCGCTCAGCTGACAAACAACCGAAAGATCACCGAACGTCGACCCGACCGCAAGTTGTTCAGCACTGAGCGGATCCGGTGAGGCACCGTCGTTACCCCGAAGAGCTAATGAAGTTTGTTGAGGATGGTTACGCGGCGAAGGTGACTGACGCACCGGTTGCTACGCCCCCCGCAGTCGATGGGTCTTATTATATGCGTTGGTCTTACAACTGTCCGCGAGCAAGCTGGCAGGATGGATTTTTTGAGCGCATGGTGAGTGTCGTGAAGTCAGCTTTACGGAAAACTCTTGGTCGAAGTTTCGTTGGTTACGAAAAGTTCCGAACAATCTTTTGTGAGCTGACCGCCGTTGTCAACGACCGATCCATTACCCACGCATCGTGTGGGACCGATTGTCCTCTCGCACTAACACCATCGCAGTTCCTCCGGGGAAGTCCCCATAATCAGACTCTCGCTCCCCTGATCCCCAACGATCGCTTGGGAGCTGAGCAAATGGCTTCCGGTGAAGAACTCCGGCAGGGATTTGCTTGGAGAACGAAATTCTGTCAGTTCGTCGGATCTGTCAGTTCGTTGGTTTTGAGAATACCTACTGTTGTTCCTCCTGCGCGCTTCCGATCTCAAGAATAAAGAGGAGCGCTGCTCTGTCAGCAGTCGTACGAGAGGGTACGATGACCCAACAGGTGTGATCCTTTTCCTTTCCGGAAAACTGCATGTTCACATCTCAGTATTACGATCCCCAAACTCGTTAAGTTTACAAACGTGCTTGATTTGCTCAACGGTGACCAAGTTCTCCACGAACACCGCTTGGCGGGCAGAAAGACATTGTTGGCTGATTCTTGTCACTCGGATGGCGCGGTCTTGATCTTGAATGTGATAATGGATCTATCTAATCAAGGGCTCTTATCACAGTTTCAAGGATACCTCGAATAGTGCGGGTGGTCGGTAGCGCATTATACGAATCCGCATTATTCGAGTCATGATATTGCGAGGCGCGGAAATTATCGGATCTCGGGGTTCTGAATCAGAATCTTGTTTTCCTTCTGATTCGGATTCTGACTCTGATAATTATGCAGAGTTTTGTACGGACGGATAGTCGTATAGATTCCATTACATACTCTGTGACTTCGATGTAAATCAGAACCTCAACGAAGTCGAACTGAGGAATGATTTCATACAGAGCTATGTGGATTTCGCACATCACGTTCGCCGCTATTTCGAGCGACTGTCTTCCTTCCACCGAATCTTTCATAGAAGAGAATGGAGCGCGTACAGTCGGAATCAGTGCAGAATGAATCAGAAAATCAGAACTCATCTGGACGCTACGGAACACACTCGCAAACCTGGACCCAGTTTTAGTCGGGAGAGAAAATCAAAGATTTTATCATTTGACTGACTTTTGGGAATAACTTCCGGCAGAATCCATGGCTGGCCCGCGTTGAGACGTGCCGCACGACTCCGCGCCGCCTGGCGGCCTCCTCCGGATCTACTCATTTGCTGTCGGCAGCCGAACCTTACGGGTGCGCTCGTCTGTCGGCCACACCGAGGTCTCCAACTGCTATAACCTGTCAGGTCACGGTTCCGTCGCTTGTTGTGCAAAGAACCTGGAGTATGACTTCTCCGCGAGATCGGAAGTTTCAATTCAGTGAGAGTCATTCACAGGAAGTCTGGGGCATCCACTCAGGAAGGATATCCAAGAACGGAAGCTCCGAATGGAATGACTCGAGCGGTGAACACACAACACACTCAAGATTTTTATTCCATATCGGTTATTGGATTCATTGATTGATTGAATGACTGAATCATAGAAGAGATGAGGACCGGAAGAGTAGTTCGCGGGTAGGACATCAAGTTCAATTTCTCGCTTGGTAGACGTAGCAGAGACCCCTTAAGAATGTTAGCTCCCTGCTTTCCTCATAGGTCCGGGATTTCTCAGCTTTTCCCGGGAATCCAAAAATTTCCCGGGAAAGACCGGGTTTGACTTTTCCGTTTGCCGGCGATAATCTTGGAAAATTCGGTTCTGAGCCGACAGGAGGAGCCGATGCCTCCAATCTCTCGCCCAAGAGAAATGAATGCAACGATAGACGGGGTGTCAAAACATTCTATTCGGCTCAATCAACTTCCCGCTCCCCTGAGGTATGACAGCAAAACGAGCTAGCTATCAAGAGTTCCTGGTGCAAGAGCGTTCCTCGTTTTCGTGCAAACGGAGTTCATCATGCTAAAGTCTCTTTCCGCTTGCGCAGAAGTTGGTTGAAGAGTGGATAACTTCCGTAGGCACGAATTAAGAAGCTCGCCGTGACCCCGTCCAGCTTCATGTAGTTTCATCTCGGACCGAAGCTTAGATGTCGAAGGTTCGACGAGTGATGAGTGCTTTTTTTGTATTGTGAATGGGGTGCTGAACACACTGCTGAAAGCAGGCGATCCAGTACCCAATGTGTTCAGTGATCGTTCTCTCTCCGGTTCGATCTCGGAGTCGACGCTCTCGAGGCTACCTCCGCGGACGAGGATGCTCAGCATCAGATCTCGGAGCTCTGTTTCCGTTGTCCGGCGCAAACCTAGCGAGTATTCCAGCGCGAAATCATAGTGTGGATTCAGCAGATATTGGAGCAGCGTTGAAACCGAAGTTCTCCGCTTCGACATTTCCGCGGCGACAGCGGACTGTAATGCGGTTGAGAAATCCGTTCGGATATTTCTTAATCTTTCCATGAGAATGAGGAGAATACGATCGGCGTGCGCGAGGGTTGCTTCAGAAGAACATAGCCACACCATCGCCTCCTTGAATCGCTGGCATTATCAGAAGTGCTCTTTCGAGCATTTGAATGGTAGAATACCAACGAATCTTGGTGTCTAGAACGACACCAAGGCGTTTCCCATTGTATTCCGCCAATGCGGTCAGCTCGAGCAGTCGATCGTTTTTGGGTCCGCTTCGTTTAATACGCTTGAGGACTGTCCTCAAATTCGACAAAACGACATTCACTGAGAATGAGTGAGCTGCGTCATTCAAATCGAAATCTTCTTCTGAATCCGAATCCGAAGCGGTGTCTCCACCAGACTCCTCCATCACTGCATCGTCCGCCATTTCTTAAGATTCATCTGTAGAGGTCACGGATTCCGTTTCGGGATCTGAAGAATTATCATAGTCGGGAATGATATCCGCCATTGGCACCAGTTTGGTGGACACGTTGCCTCGGAGCACTTTTGCGAGCGCGCTGTGAGGACCGTGCACAAAGCAAAGTTGGGGTTGGAGGCCGAGCTTCAAAACTGCACTCTTCATGACTGAGGCTGCATCGGTGATTCCAAACTGACAGCTGCCGATTTTGACACCGAACCTGTCCAAACGTGTTCTGATCGCTGCCGCGAGGGAGTCTGTGGTGATGTGCCCGCTCATCTCGATGAGTCCGATGTATATATCCGGATAAACGAACCTCCTCCAACCTGATACTTTTCGATGTTCGCTTTGATCTGCCCACGAGCCTGATGTGCTCTCCTGAGGACGATGTTCTAGACACCGTTTGGTGACTTGGGCATAACTTTACCACTGTACGCTTCGATGAGCATCGGTAAAACTCTCGAGCAAGCAATGGTTTTGAATGCAATGGAGTCTTCCGGAGCAAGTATAGCGATGATGATATCGAGGTTTCTTCTCGAAATATTCAGAGCAGAGTTGTCGAAAGAGGGATGGAGTCTTGATGCCGTCGTCGTTTCGTCTTCACTTACATTGTGCTGGTTTCTACAGTGCCTCGCGAGACCACTGGTGCTGCCTCTCTTGCACATCAGGACCCTTCCGCAGAACCCACATTTTGCCGAGGTATCTCCTTCTTTCGTGAATTGCAGCCGAACCCAGCTTTCGGGTACTGTTGAGGTTGTTGAGTCCATGATCTTGTTCGACGTACGTAACGTTGGTTGAGGCTTGCACTTGATGATTATCGCTGACTCAATCTACCAGGCTAACAGTTTCACCCGTTGTTCGCACACAACTGAAGGTCCTAGCACTAAGTAGGGATGTGATCTACTCTAGTTTCGCGACGCAATTTCCTCGAGAAGTCTCCTCTGAACGAGACGGTCGGTGTCAGCAAGTATCTGGTGTTGTATTACCTACTATCGGAGCTGGCGGCAAAGCCACTCGAAACACTGTCTTGTGAATGGTTTTCAATTGTTTTGTTCGCGGCTCCTCGGATTCCTTTCTCATTCCTTTGATGCATCCCAAGTCAAAGCTTAAGAGCCTGAGGCGGAACACCTAAGAACACAGGGACTCGCGAGATCCCGATTTGCGGGATTTTCGGGGAATCCCGTTCCCGGGAATCGGGAATTTTCCCGCGGAAATCCCGGTGCTGCAATACCGGTTGCGACCCCTAATCGTGACCTCCAACTAGAGCTTCCAGATCCTAGTCCCGACTTTTTCGACTCTTCTGTAGTGCTCTGATGAAAATCTGAGGGGTGAATAACGTTCAATCCCATCTGTAAGCGCCTGTGAGCGGCCTCCGCTTTGTTGTTAGTCCTTGCAGCTCCATGGACAGAGACGTAGCCAGGATTTTTCCTGGGGGAAGGCTGATCCTTCCCTCCAAGGGGGTACCCTTGTGAAATTCTCCGGAAATCGGTTGCTTGACTAGAAACGTCAACTTTGATAGTATGAACCAAGGGGTTCTGGGGAGGGGCTAAAGCCCCCTCAGCCCAACCCTGGCTGTGCGCCTGTCCATGGAGCGTTCTTTCGTACTAGTTCCACAGGGTATGGGGAAAGAGCGGCTGCGGTCGTCGATCGCTCCTCCGAGTTGGCCTGCCCAGCTAGTTGTCCTCGAACCAGTTCATCAATCCATCAAGCTCTCTTTGCATCACATGCGATAAAGCCTCGAAGTCATCTTCTTGATCACAAGGGGGTAAGAAAAACAGGTTCTATATCATCTTGGCGTGACATGCAATATTAGGGTCGTTGTTGTAAAATGTTGTCAAGCCGAGATCCCCGAGATGCTTCTTCATGTATCCGATCGAGTGAAAGAAGCATGGCGCAATGCTGGCGTCGGGAAAGGCACTGCGAACGCTGAAGATCACCGCAAGCTCAAAATCGCAGTTTATCGGTTTGTGCTCGGGTCAAGCTCTTTGATCATCTCGAACATCTTCGTATAGGTCACTTGCCTCTTGTTTGGCAGGAGCGCATACATGAACGCGTGCACGCCATTAAGCATTTCTGCTAGGACAACGAACACTTGGCAGAACAGTGGCGGGGCGATCATAAAAGTTCCGTCAACGAACCATGTAGCGCTTTGTCTCATCTCATAGATATTACTCTGGCGGCCGGAGAGAAGAAGTCGAAAATGAATAATGCATGAACATCCGGGCTCTAGTTATCATGTATGGACAAGGTTTTCGACAGTGTTGATGAATCTGGTGAGCACCGTCTCTCGCGTAGAGCTTTACGAGCGGACGAAAATCTCCTTCCGGGCTCGGCTGAAGTTGCTAGTATCGAAAGATTAACCCGCGCTAAACGTGAGATGGAGGGGTACACTGTCGAGTTTCCTGACCACCATTTCAAAATTCTATCTGTGTCCTCCTCGCCGGACGTCTCCTTGAAAACGACGGTTGTTGCCGTATACATCGCAGGCGGCTTGCGACAATTCGAACCTCAGCTGCTCCAAGCGCCGCAGCGTGCGCCGCTGAATGCAGGCGGCGGCGCGGAGCCCAGAAACCTCGGCGGCCGGCGGCCGGCGGCGGCATCAGGAGCTCGGCGTCTTGGCGCCATTTTTCGGCGCGGCGCACACCTCTGATCCGGAGTCGGCGTGTAGACTCGGAATTCTTCCGGTATGACGAGCTGCACTCTGGCGGGGTCACTGTCGTGTGTGTGCTCGTTCAAACGCAACGGTCACTCCATTCACAGTATGAACTCTAGCGAGACAGCGATCTTTCTCCTCGCAAAGCCACATATGGGTTACCCCATCCACAGAAAGTTTGTCGACATTGTTTGGAGATGAAGCCATCGTCGTGAACTTCCTCCAACCTTCATTGCTTGTGGACACCATGAGTTTCGTTCACACGACGAGTCGTTGACACAATGCTCAAGTCGATCGCACCCTCGGTCGGGAACAAGCGAACGCGTACCGAAGGCAGCGTTCAAGTGTGTGTACTTTTCTGAGACTTTGTAGTGATTTCGGAAGCGATGTGGGTGGGGCTCCTCTGACATCAGATACTCCGAGAGCGTGACATTCTATCTGTTCACCGCTCGACTCGGAAATTGTAGCTCTTTGGCTGAATCTTCCATTCTTGTGGAATCTCCTTCTTGAATTGGCTCGCCTCCTCGTCAGTCTGAAATGCTCCTCTTCCTCCGGATCGACTCGACCCACTGTTAAGTTTACATTCGGTTCCTCGGCGTTGGGATTTATGAGCGCTTCTGCAACACGTAAAGCGGGAGCCTCCGGGTAAGTTTCGACTGAAGTCGAATTTCTTGCACGGAAGTTGATTTGCACGTCACGACAGTACAACGATTTTCTGCATCTGTGGCAGCAGAAGTCCTCGCTGATCGGGAAAATAACTCCCTACTCAAGAAGTGGAAAAAATCTGTCGCATCGAGTGATAGTAGAGAGTCAGGGAATTACAGGAAGGCCAAGAAGTTTCAGCTTGCGAGGGATGTCGCTCTTTGGATTTGCGAGGATCTCCTTCCATTCTCTCTCGTAGAAGGTTCAGGTTTCGAGCGATTCTTCCTGCTCAAAAAAGTCGTCTTGAACTCATCATAGATCCCAGCACGCACCACTGTTTCTAGGGGAGCTCTATACGATGCCTGCCAACATCTCAAGGAAATCGTGATAAGCAAACTGCCAAAAGACTATTGGTTGATGATGGATGATGAGGTGATGAGGGTCTATCGTCACTTGATCTACGAGAAATCCGCTGTGGCTCTCTTGGCCAAGCAGAAAGCTCAGGAGTTATTCTCAGAAGAACTGAAGAAGGCGGACGACAGCGGAAGGGTACGTAGCCCCCCCCCCCTTACCCTAGTTTCCTTCTGACAAAATATGCGCTGTCTCGCGTGTCCAGTGCTGACGCTCCGGTTCGACCTCCGTCTTTACATAATTCTTGCAGAATGAAAACACAGACGACCGATTTGTTCAGAATTTCATTGACGATGGAGCGCCAGGCTACGATTCCAGAGGTCGATTGAATCGGCAGTAACGTCATACGAAGTACTGAACGAAATCCTGATGAAAACCGGCTCCTACGAATACCTGCAAAACAAAAACGAAATTGCCAGAATCAGTGTCTTTGCAAAACAGTACAGAGTACGTCTCAAACATGTCGCGCGAAGAAAGTACCTACCAAGTCATTTCAAAGTTTCTTCGTTTTCCCTACTCAGCCCGGAACTAAGTTCCACAGTTCTCGCCTGTCTTGAAGCGATCCTTCGCAATCGTAGCAATGCAAATTATCATTTCAGGTGGTTCTAGACATCATGATACTGATGCAGAGCTCAACTAAATCAACGGTGAACATGGTCGTTCTCGGATTGATTGAGGCGGAAGCCACCCTCGAAAAGATGGAGGATGAAATCCAGGCCGACGCGAGCACGGCTGGATACGCTTCCAACAGGGAACTCGCTCGACAGCTGAGAAGTTGCATTGACAAACGAATGAGGCCCTTTCGCAGAATGGAACTCCTCGGAGCCCTCCTCGATCCCGGAATGAAAAGCATACCGAAAATCAGATCTGAGTTCGGTGGTTCAGATATCGCCGAACTTCTTGTGGATTAAATCTTGGCGTACACATCTACCACCTCCTCGATAGACGATTCCTCCGATGTCTCTATTGTACGAGAATCACCACTCAAAAAACAGAGGTCGTCGCTTCTAGCGGAATACACAACATCGCAGACGTCAGCAGAGAGCGTCACCTCCGAAGTAAACCGATATCTCGCATCGCCAGTGATACTCAGCGACGTCGGTTGCAGTCATGGAGAAAAAGAAGAAACTCTCCAGATGGGGTCAGCAAACGCTGCTGTTTTGACGGAAGGTACGTCTTACCGGGCGCTAGCCATTGATTTTTGCCGGAAGTCACAGTAACGGAAACCAGTCAATACTCAGTCAAGTGAGGAGCTAAGATTTGTACTCCCGACCCAAACTGACTCCAGCTTCCCAACTGTGTTTCGTACCTTACAGTCAAACTTCCGATTTCTCATTCCTTCTATGTACAGTAATTCGGAGCGAACGCGCTCCATTCTCTACTATGGAAGACTCGGACAAAATTCCGCGTTTTTAAATCGTTCCAGACGCCATTCTCAATGCAATGCATCTCTCATCGTTATCTTTCACATTTCGAATTATCCTTCATTGCGATTTGTCTCGTATTTCTGACTTCTCTCGGTCTAGTATGGATGGACGAACAACAGGAGTCGCATTGAGTGCCACCGAGAGGAATAGGCTCTATGATCTACGACGGAGGCTTTCCACCATCAACCCGAATACATACACCATTCCGAGCTGACTCTCGGGGTCGGTCAGATAAAACGTTCTTGAGTCCATGGAGAGATTGTAGGCCTTTCTGATCATACTTTTTGAAACCTATAGATGTGTTCCGGGGTAGGTCTGAGCACACTTTTCCAAACTTATGAGGGGGATCCTGGGGTCGGTCAGATCATACTTTTTGGAATCTTCGGAGGCTACTACAGAGCCGGTCTGATCATATATTTCAGAGTCCATAATGATGATATCGGGGACGGTCTCGCCATGTTTTGGGAGTTTATGGGAGTACAGGGCGGGGATTTCGTGGTCGGTCAGATGATACTCTTCTAAGTCCAGGGGGGGAATTCGAGGGCTTTCTGATCATACTTTTTGGAGCCCATGAAAGCGATTCCGGGATAGGTCCGATCATACTTTCCCCAGCTTATGACGATGATTCCGGGGTCGGTCTGATTACTATACTCATTGGATTCAATGAAGGTATTTCGGGATCGGTCGGATAATGCTTTTTCGAGTCCTTGGGGAGATCTAAGGCCTTTCTTATCATATTTTTCGGAACCCATAGAGGCGATTCGTAAAAAAGTTCGATGGTACATTCCCAAGCCATACATTCCCATGGGGATGATGTCAGAGTCGGTCTTATTAGCCGATGCTGCGCTCGCTAAATGATATTCGGACTTCTGAAATTAAGATCGATTGCCCTTTCACTGTATATACATAGGAGTGACAGTTGGAACAAAAAATCCGTCTACGTCACGTAGTCCGCCGCGTGCTCTGCAGACCATCCAACATTATTGTCGTGAAATTCGCATCCGATATCTTCTTTGTCTCTCGCAGTCTTCACTGGCAGCGCAGGAAACGCAAAAAGGCCGCACGGAGGCTGGGCAGCGAAGTCGGCCGAAGGCCGGCTGGTATCAAGTATAGATCCAGATGTCTCTATGATTTCGAAACTACTGAAGCCCAAGGTGACATTTTGAGACTTGATCTTCGAAGTTCAACGAAAAAATTTATTGCTAACACAATATGACTATGTATTTCTTCAAATTTTCGAACGCGAATGATCTGCGGTTGTCCCGCAGTGAAGCTTTGAATCTTGAGAACGAGCGTTCAACTTACACGGGGGTTACGGAGGCGTATGCGAGCCTCGACACGTCGTACCGTATCGATTCGCTTGATCGATTCGAGAAAAATATGCTGAATATGGTTATGAATATAATATCTTCAAGAAGTCTCATCTCCAGACATATCGCTGACCTCATCATGGGACTTAACATCATTGCCAGCCGAATACTTTTCCCACGGCTTGACGTTGGAGAAATAGCACTGCAGAGCCTGCGTTCCTTCGTATCGTTCATCACCTCGGCTTTCCTTATTGTAACGCCGGGAGAGCCGCGCCTTGCTCGTCGGCTGCAAGACATCTATAGTCTCGTAGACTTCCTCGGGCCACACTCTCGTACCCCCGTTCCTAAGGCGCTCCATTAGCATGTCCAGATTCTCGGCATCCTCTCCCTCTTCCTCGTCTTCGTGTTTCTATTCTTCAAGTCCTCGAAACGATTCCCTGTGGCGCGGGGAGCACTGCCAGGGCAGTTTTCATGCTCCCTTAGGAAAGCTCCAAGTTCTTCTCTCCAATCTCCGAACCCCTCGAAGGGGTCGGTGAGCTTCTCCTTTCCAACCGGGAAACTCCCCGTCCTCGTTTCTTCGAGCCAGCCCTCGATTTTGGTGCTGGCGTCCTTTTTGCGGAGATACCTCGCCAGCCTCGAGGCGACGCCCCTCTGCTGGAGGAGTCTCAGGCACGAATTCTTGTAGAGAACGTTGCGAAGCTCAGAGCCGATGCTTTTCGTGCTCTCAAGCAGGATCTGCAAATGTAAGTCACACTATCAGCTTCTGTCTCCGACAGGGGGGAATTGGAACAAATCTATTTGTAAGGTAATCAATAGCTTCTGATCTGATTACGACTTGACTCACTTCCAGCGCGACATCCGCCATGCGCAACGAAATGTCCTCTTCTGAGAGGCGTTTCGATGCTTCTTCCACGTGGGTAAGGCACGTAACCAGATGCTCGATTTGACGTATATCTTCTTCTGCCACCGGAACTGGGCCCCTTTTCTTGGAGTTATTAGTGTAAAACTTCTGTGTAGAATTCTAGTTCTTCATGTCAACGGCAAGCTTCATGTTGCAGTTGAGCTGTTCGCCGAGCTCAATCAGCTCATCATTGAGACTCCCGCTTTTGTGACGACGCGACCGATTTCGCGTACCTTTTCGATGATATTACCGAGTTTTCCGCGGAACAATGGGAGGCCCGCCACCACAAGCTCTTCCGCAAAAAGCCCCTCTGAGAACGAGAATAAATCATGAAAAATTATTCGTGGATGTGGGAATCAGTCGGACGATGGCGAAAGTACACTCGTAGAATCACACTCGGGAAAGTTGTTCCGAATTAAGACAAATCGCCAAAAATCATGATTATCCTTACCTGCAGGTTCTCCATCCAGCATGTCGACTAGATGCCAGGTTTCAGGCCCCAGCCCGTCCTCAGCGTCTGCATCCTCCTCCTCATTCTCCGCAGGCCCACCGTCGGGGCAATGCTCTTCCTTGAATGTATCCATTACAGCCAGATGTGAGGCATGCGCAAGGCATCGTTGATGGTAGAATATGCGCTGTGCCACCGCCGTCTTTATCAGCCGTCCAAGTTTCCGCATAACTGTGGCGCCATCAGTCGTGAGGGCTCGGATGTCTGTGAGCTCCAAGCCAACACGAGCGAGTGATCTCTGCAGCGTTTTGAAGAGATTCTTGGCGCTAGCCTTGTCCCTGAAGCGCGTCAACAGCTCAAGGGAGCGATGCCCTCTGCAGGGAATCGTCTTCGAGCAGTGAAGGGTTACACGTGAGAAAAAAACGGGTCCGCAACCAAATGATATTACGACGAGGATATTCCCTCCCATGGATCTTGAAGTCGAAGCCTCAACCAAGAAGCGTTTCCGGTGCCACGTCCATTCATCTGCCGTTAGGGCGAAGATGGCACCGCTCGCTCTCAACGTGTTCACGTCCGTAGGCAGATTGGCAAGGGCACGCCTGTAATGGGAAGGAGCGTATCAGTATCAGGGCAGTGCAGTGTGAATTATGGAAGCGTGAAAGGGAGTCTACTTATCGATGGGAGTCGTCCGATTTCTGCGAACCGCGTACTGTGCAGACTCACTCGGCCTCCTCATCAACAGATCGCCGCGCGATCTTGTCATTGATCGGGGACATTTTCATCACGTGAAACAAAGCCTTCATGAGCCTGTGCTTGAAATGGTTCAGCGGCATGTCGAGGGTTGTCACGAAACCGGCCACAAGCCATCTTTTCCTCTCTTTCTGGGTCCTCAAGCGCTCGTTCTGCTGGTGCATCTTCAAATGAATCCCCATGCTCGTTACGCTTCCCTTTACCGACTTGATCGACTTCCCACAAGTTCTGCACTTGTAGAATTCACTTTCGCCGATCTGACTGTACTGTTTCACAACTGTACTGTTAATTTCACGACTTGTATTGGATTTCTCCATGATAAGGGAGTGTTGTTGGAGTGTTGAGGTGGAGGGGATGTTGGAGTGTTCCGGGTTTCTGCGCGCTTTTCACCAGACGACATTTTAGGGTGATGGGGCTCGAAGTGTTGAATGTTGATGCGCAGGAGTGGTTGGCGTCATTCGCGCGCTCCCGTTGATGCTTGGCGTTGACCCGTTGGTTGTCGGTTGTCGCTAATGCGTAGTGCTGTTCCCCTTTCAACGCGGAATTTGGATTCTGTCAGCACGAGGTTGAGATCTTGCGAATACCGAGGTTGCTCGAGAGGTGTGCAAAACTGATGGTTGCCATTATCAAGAATATATTCCTATCAACGGAGTTTCTGCCGAAGGTTCCGTTGGAAGTGGTTCTTAAGTTCTTCTTTTGTTTTTATGTCCGTTAGAGGATATGGCGCTTCAAGAGATGCTAGCCCATGTCCTGATTACCTTCATCCTGGTCGTGTTAATTGTCCCTTCTGTCAGCGTCTGGAAGATTACGCGGAGGGGATTTTCGCGAGCGTCCATGTGGTTGGTTCGTCCGAGGAGAGTATGGAGCTCATGTTATCAGCTCTTCGCTCGCAAGGATATTGGAGCGCGCAATTACATCGAACGAACCATCGGAATTTAAGGCTCGGAATGAGCCATGACCGTTGGTGGGGGCCGTTTGCAAGGGTTGTAGTTTGTTGGTGGAAGGCCAGGACAATCTGTCGTTGTAGGACGGAAATGGTTGCGAAGGACCTTGGCGAATGTGGCGGGTTTTTTGGTGCGTTCTGTTGGCAGTTTTTTTGCCCAAGTGAGTGAGGCGCTTTATAAGTTCTCGTCGGAGTGGAAGTGAGTTGGTGGGAGTGTTGCCAGGATTTCCAACGCGGGGGCAACGTCGCAAGGATAGTAGTTTTTTGTGGGACTGGGTGCGGTTCGTTCTGGTCAACACTTGCGGGGAGGTCGTAGTTGGGGTCGCAAAAAATCCGCGAGTCCGAGTCTTGACTCGTTGGACTCGTCGGACTCACGAGTCCACGAGTACCAAAACCGCTCTATCTCGAGAACCGCTGGTGCTACAGCGCCCGTAGACCAGTTTTTAAAAAGCCCTCGTCGGGGGCCATCGTTTGGCGGTATCAGAATCAGCCGATTGCTTCCATGACTTGCTTCTCGGGAATCACGCTTCCCAGCGTTCCGGCTCCCTCAAACCACGGCAGGCAGAACTCGGTGTGAACGAGCTCAAAATCCTCCCTGTGAAAATTATATGGTTCGATTCCCTATGTCGCCTTTGGGTTAAGCTCGATCGCCTGGAGTTGTATATCCTTCGCTGTGAACGCCATCGAGTTAAGTCAAAAATCCTCGTCGCCGATTGAAGCGCTTATTTACAGAGGCCCTAAGTATGTATATTAAACGATGACTTCCCCCTTGAAGATTCTGAAGACGTCATCCATGACAAGTCCCAATGTCCTACATGAAAATCAGCGGCTTCAAATATAGATCTACCGGTGCACCCGGGCGACAAATGTTCAACCCAGCGGATTTCCCACAAAATGTCGCTCAGGTAGCGAGGGCTTCAAGTTCTACGCAGGCGAGCGGCTTGCTGAGTCGCGGCGGCGCGGCGCCAGCGTCGTCAAAAATGCACTTCTTCGCCCGAAGAATCACAAATAGTCTGACAGGTTCGTTCTGATTGATCGCCTTTGACTGATTGTGAGTCATGGCTACGGAGAGTAGTCATTGGAAATGGCGTGCACCTCCAGAACTCGGTCAATCTGGTAGTGAGTCCATTAGACAAGTGGATGCAGAGTTGAAGCACGTAAATTGATATTGCGATCCTTGGAGTCGAGCGAATCGATTCGAAGGAGAAGCCGGTGTTCTTCTCGCGACGAAGCAGGCTGGCCTCTTCAAACAATTTCAGCTATCTGGCGCATACCATCTCCTCGACTCAGGCTTTATGAGAATTGCGTTCGATATCTGCCGCGAAAGGAGTCACTCAAGCTAGCGGAACAACTCAGCATTCCAGTCACCACGTCGGCGAGTCGTGCGGGGCCGAGGTTTGGCTGCCCGCAAGCACCGCTGAAGCAACATCCATTGTGCGGACTCGCCCAAAGTTTGAGAGTGTATCCGATCAGCACACCTTCAATCACTATCGCGATCCATCCATTCCATCGGTGAGTATAGTGTATTTTTGGATGATTTCGTAGCTCCACAAGATCTTGATATGAGCCGAACAAACTTGCGTTCGGTACATACTCCGAAGACAATTCCTCGATCGCGGTGGAATTTTCGATTAGGCGTGCCGCAAGTAATCATGCACTCTGAATTCCAACACGCTTGGACTTGAGCTTTGCTACTGAAATCGGTCCTTCCCGCCGCGACTTCCAGAGATCGGACCTGCGGACTAGAAATATTGTTGACAGCTCAGCGTTGAGGATTGCTCCCAACCATTGACCGCCTTGCTACGATTCCAGGCGAGTGTCTCATCACCGGTCGACAGAGTCACGGGGAGTTAGCTCCGCTCCCGATAAACGAAGGACATCCCTCTGGCGGTGCTGCCCAGGAAGCTCGCGTTGACAATGTTACTGATTTTGATGTCGCTTTCCGTACTCTACCTTCCTACGCTCAGTCTCATGAGGGAGGAGGCCCCAAAGGAACTCAACCTGATGCACGTTCTCACCGAGGCGGAGGGTTTCGCTCTGGCGCGAAAATTGCCACCGACACGGATACTCATTCTGGGAATCGGCGGCGTACTGGCTGGGGGGAGCGCGAAGTTGAATGCTAGTCTACTTCTGTTGCCCCATTCGAAGTATCTGGCGGCCTCACATTCCGAATCCGTTCCCATCTATCTGGAAGTACTGCTCAGCAATCTGAGCGTCATCGTCGTTTCAACAACCGACATCTACGGAGGGCGGTACCTGAACTCAGCACCAGATGCGTTTCAACATTTCCGATTCAAGTGTTTGCTTCATATTGCTCTCGGCGGAAAATCCAAACTGGACAGAGTCGCCTATGTAAGCACGTTGCACTGGTACAAAGACAAAACTCGGAAATTCGCTTGCGTTCAGTATTTTGATAATCTTGTTTCCTGGGCGGACGGGTCTCCAATGGAGTTTTGCAAGCCGGCGAGAATCAAATGTTCGGTAGATTCATTGTCATTCGAGAGGAATGTTGTTCTGTCTAAGCGTCGGAGAATTATTCTGATTACAACGACGTGTAACTCGACAAGAATCAGAACGGAGCTCTTCACGGACAGTAGAGTGCAGGAGTGGGTGGAGATGTCAATGATGAAGCGATACGCGGTTCCCGGAAGCGACGTTCTCGAGTGTTTCGCTTATATTAGGAAGCGTGATTTCAGCGTTCAAACTTTTCTCAGTCCCTTCGAGGTCACGGTTTGGGCTACATTTTTTCTCACGCTAATTCTTGTGATAAGAATAGTTTCATGGTTGAAAGTTGTCACCTTCTGTAACGGTTTCACCACGACAGTCATGAGCCTGATTTCAGTGGTCGCATTGAATGCATCATTGCAGCGATATTCTCATGTTATCTTGCTCGTATCGCTAGTGTTGTTGTGTTTCCTGATGAGTCAAATCTACCGAAACTCTGTCATGTCCTTATTCCTGGATCGGAGGATACCTGGAACTTGTCGAGAAACACATGACTGTTCAAGATCAGGGCTGTGTTCAACAGTTAGAACATTGAAGATGCTACTCTCCCATGGATTTTGTGCCTGTGAGTTGACACCCGGTCAGCGATTGTTAGCCGGGAAGCCACTACGACGAGAACTATGCGACCTTGGAGGTGAGGTGCATGCAGCGAAAAACGAGTTCTATTTTTTGCAAGTGTCCAAAGGTCTGGCGATCCCGGGGAAGCACTATCAAGGATCGTTATTGCTGGTCTGCACGAGAGTTGGCAAGACTATTGACAGGCTCTATCAGACTGGGCTCATATCGTTTGCATCGTTCGACAACAAAACAGCGGACAACCGTGGGAAGTTTTCTGAGGTCGTCGAAAGTAAATTTTTCGCGGCCATTGGATCATTCTACAAATGGTACGAAGAGTCTCTACTTGAGCCCGAGAGGCATTACGAATTTGAGGGTTCGTGCGATTGGTTCGATTCGGAGGCTTTCGGGAGTATACTACCGATCTTTCTTGCAAGCTTGACTTTCGCTCTCTCAGCTATCTGCTACGAACGCGTGTCACTGAAACTGATGTTGGGTTACGTCACCCAGCATGCGCGATTTGCCTTGAAGAGGACAGTTCTCGTCTTGAAATGTTTGAGACCAACTACTATGATGGCGAAAATATTACAAATAGCCTTGGCGTCGGTAATAATCTCAAAGAAAGTGTTCAGGAATATCTTACGGACATGTCGATCCACTTTCAACGGATAATTGCCAGACCAGCATACGCATGCTGTTTCCGCAGAGCCTCAACAAGAAGTGCTCGTTAAATGACCTCTCGGATATAGAGTAGCTAGGCCGGTGATTCTGACTCCTCTTGTCGCCCTCATCCTCAGGGCGCGCAGAGAAAGCTGCGACCAACCAACGCCGATTGCGTGCAGCTCTGCTGGCTCGAGTTCGCAACATTCCAGAGAAGTTTCCACGACAGGGCAGGTGAATGACAAAAAAAGTTTGGCCGAGAACCCATGCTCCGTCGGAAAACCTTCCGACCAGTGGCGTAGCCAGCTTTATTTTTCCACGGCGCTTTCGATCCGAAACCAATGAAGCTAATGAGGCTATTGAAGCTAAGATAAATGTTTTCTTGAAAAATTCATATCCTCAATTTTTATTCAATTTGATTCAATTTTTATTCATATCCTTATTACTGTTATCTATCCGGGAATCGTCTGTCTGTCATGAGATGAAAGTGTCGGGAGAAAGTCTTCAATCAGGAGGAATATCGGGTAGTTCGGACGAAATGAGGGGACTCGAAGAGCCTGGCCTGACTTGCCCAAGCCTGACCTCTCAGGTCATTTTCGAAGAGAAAGAGGCAAGAAAAGAGGTAGCATTGACTATAAGCGTGCGGGCTCCGGAAGGATTTGAACCAAATCGTTGAGGATGATCATCTCCAAGGAATTGCAAACGCGTCTAGCCCAAGTCACACTTAATGCGCGTGAAGGCGGAACACACCGTGTGGCAAACGGAGAGTCTCCGTTGTGCCAAGAGCGAGCTTTCACACAACGTCGCCACACAGACACACGCTAACACGAGAGAGTCGAGGGCACCGGGGTGGCTGCAGGAATATCTATATTACGATGAGAGTCTCAGTGTATATCTTTAAATTCATCAATAAGAGAATCGAGTCGAACCAAGTTAGGTCGCACGCGAATAATAAAGTAGAGTTCGGCTGGCGCAGATTCGAATCGGCACTCTCAGAGTTCTCACGGCGCCGCTCCTTCCGAGTGACGTCACGGATACAGATAGGCATCAGCTCGAACATCTCCTGTGGCCCCCGGTTGAGAATCACTGCTCTAGATGTATGGTGACTGGGTACTCTGTTTCGTATTCGAGGTCTGACCGAAAAATCTGACCATGTGGTCAACCTTCAACCACCCTAACGCAGGCAATCCGTTGGCCTCGACCCTCTATTGCGCCACCGCCAGCACAACCTCATCATCAACTACACCTCACACGCTTCCTAACGAGCTCCGACTCGAAAAACACACCAGTTCTGACTTTATCAGACTTCCAACTCCCTCATATCGCGCACTATGTGCGCCCAAACCGTTTCTCCTCCAAAGGTCGCCCGATTTAAGCCCGGAACACCTCGGCTCGCAACGCTTGCCTTTGGATGACACGTTCGTTGATTAGATCCGCCCGTAGAGCTAGCAGCTCTGCGCCAAATAGCAAGCCAGTATTTCAGGAGAACACGAACCATCACGACCGCCTCGCCTAGACCTCCTCCTCCGCCTGAACCCCGTCGACTCCAACACAAGAATCACACAGGACAACGTCTTTTCACAGAGGCCTTTCATTGATATGTTTCTTCTTTCATTGATATATTCCACGATGTGCGCGACAACGTACTCTCCGTCGATCATTGCTTGATACCAGCAACAGGTTCCTGAGCGCACAAGGAACAGATTCGGATGCGACGTCTTCCGAAGAAGAGCATCCCAGTAGCTCTGGACCTCCAGAGCCGCGAGCAACACCTTGGGAATTCGCTGAGTCGCTGCCATTACATGGATGCTGACGGGATACTCCTCCGGATCGTACACCAAACGATGACAAAACGTACATCCGGTCCTGGCATGAAATCAATTGGCAGTTCGGCTAGCATCTCCGACAGCGCCTCTCGCTCTTGCATCTTGCTCTATGTACAAACGTAGAAACGAAGAGAAAACACTGAAGGAAACCATCACAGCGAATTATGTAAATTCCCAAAATATGACATATTATATGTACTATTCGATTTTATAATAACAAATAAACCTCTCCTAATTTAAACAAGGCGATATCTGCTAACTATGCACTTCACATTGCATCCACATTTACTTATTCACAATACATCATAACCATTATTGTCGCCAATACTATAACGAGAGATACTATTCCGTACCTCTGATAAAGTACTAATATTTCATTAGGGATACATATTGATCACTACAGGTTCAATCCAGCTTCATCCAGGATGAACACAGTTACAATGCTTGTTAATATTCGTTGAATACAGGTGTTCGTACATGCAATTGAAGACACTCGTGATCGTTGAGTCTGTTCTACACTGACATGAGTGACTGAGGATTGTACATTCCGTCTGCTGATTCCAGATGGCGCTGTAGGCAGTGCCACAACTATGACTCCAGAACATCTCCTTCCCTTTACAACGACGACCAATGAACTGATAACAATTGAAACTACTGTCGCTTGGTCCGAGCCACGGGCCTCTCATCACCAATACTAATAACCATAACTGGCATCTCTGACCTTTCTTGCTGCTTTTTCACGGGGAGTTCGGTGACTTCGTTACACTGGACTTGATGACACTCACAAGTAAACCTTCACTTATGGTATGACGCAGAGCCGGTCCGGAGCGATTCTATCCGGTTCGTTTGCCAAAAAAAACATGAAAGAAAGTTACAGTTCCGGCTAAGGTTGAAATTTGGAGTCTTGGGAGCGATTTCAACAAAGCTCCAATTCGATCGGAGTCATGTTGCGTTCGTTCTCTCCCTCCCCCCGGTTGCTGAGGTTCTCGACTCCAAGGACCTAAGATTATTCCGTCAAATTCAGATCAATCCCGACTTCCGATACTTCTTCCCTACGCGGCCTACGTCAACGCGTTCCAGATTACACTATGTTACTAGCAGAGCCAGATCCAATGCCGTGTATCATAGCTTCAGATGGCGTATCTCGAGATTACTTAACAAGCCTAGAAGTGAATCTCATCTGTTTCCTCGTCCAGTTCAATAAACGAGTGCTTTACCTGCGTTCCACTTCAAAATGATTGGGAAAAATTCAACTTCTGTATGCGCTCGATGGTTCATCGGCAGTAGAAACGCGATCTACTCGAAATCGAAAAAATGGACTTAACGCGGTTCAAAAATGAGCTCCTCATATGGACTCAATGCGTTATCCAAACCAACTGAATACAATCTACCCTAAAATCCCGCAGATATGGAACCCTTCAGTGAGCCGAAAAATCCCGCGTATATGGAACCTCGCGTATAAGGGACCTCGCGTTTAAGGAACTTTGCGTATAAGGAACCTCGTGTATAAGGAACCTTGCGTATAAGGAACCTCGCGTATAGGAAACAACGGGCGTTGCTCACATAGCTCCTTTGGTCATGACTCATGAGTAGGGCTGGGTATTTGGCGCGGCATTCACGGCCGCGCTGAATCCGTGAGTGCCGCGCGGAAATTCACGGCCGCGCGGAGACCGTGAATGCCGCGCCAAAAATCGCGGCGCAAGTGTTGGTCTATGGAGCTTCCATCTTGGCGCGGAAGGGCGCGGCCGCGCAGGTACCGTGAGTTCCGCGCCGGAATTCACGGCCGCGCCGAAACCGCGAACGCCGTGCCAAAGCCGTGAATTCCGCGCCAAAGCCGTGAATTCCGCGCCAAAGCCGTGAATTCCGCGCCGGAAATGTGAAAGCCACGCCGAGTGCTCCAATCCTGTCCTAAGATAGTAGACCCCGCGCGGTATATACATGAATCAAGCAACTGCGCTCGAGAATATTGTGAAATTTTCGCTCCAACTTCCTCCCGAGAAAATTCCATCTCCAAGGGCTCTCCTCGTTAGTTCATTTTCGGATGACTATCAAGTAAGCGGATACATGATAGCATCGAAGATGAATCTCAACAGGAAATGTCGGCTGGTGTGGGCGAGAAACTGAGGATATCTGCTCGAGGACTCGCACAAACATGACTTCGGAAGTGTTTCGTCTACACACATCGATTTTAGAGAATGAACGGCAGCTAGTCAGTCTTCCACTTTCACTCAGCTGCCTGTCACATCAGCGTGTGGACATTCCGCAAGCCTCAGTTTCTTCGTCCAACACAAAGAGAGCATTGAAAAACCAGGAGATCCAAAGAAATCACCATGTCGAAGACTTCCAAGAACGTGACCCCTGAACAACGGGCGAGGCAATTCGAGCCTGGAACTTTCTACGCAACGGAGGACACTTTGTTTTGCTCTACCTGCAACATCCAAGTCGACTACCGCCGGAAACATAGCTGTTCAAGACACCTCGAAACAGCTATGCACGCCGAGAGACTGAAAGACGTTGAATGTGCCGCTGCAAGAAAGTCTAGGGTGAGCGAATTACTCCTGGAAGCCGGGGCTAGCGAAAGACAGTTGGAGAAACAAGCAACACTTGTGACCCTGGTGGATTCTTTCGCGGGTGCAAATATTCCATTGAATACTCTTGACAACGACGGTCTCAGAAACTTCCTGCAAAATGCTCTGGGAACACCTCTCCCGACCGCTAGTCATCTCAGGAGATATTTTTTGCCGAAAGTATTTGACTTCCACGTGAAAAGTTTGAAGGAGTTGTTAAGTACCAGGTCATCTTTTGCGATCGTGTGCGATGAAACGACCGATTCCGAAGATCGTTACGTGCTGAATGTCGTCGTCATTCCATCGTGCATTCACGGCGAGTCGTCACTCAAAGCTTATTTACTTGAATGCGTTATCCTTGAGTGTACGAACTATAAAACGGTGAGCGAGGCCGTCCTTCAGGTATTGGGAAAATACGAGATCTTGACTTCGAAAGTCAGTGCGTTTGTAACAGACAATGCGACCTATATGTACAAAGCGTGGAACTCGAGTCTCAAAGCCGTTTGTCTGAACGGGATTCACGTGACGTGCACTGCTCATCTGCTGAATTTGGTCTGTGAATTGTGGAGCTCATCATTCCAAGAAGTCAATAGGTTGGTCTGCGGCATCAAAAGAGCATTCACCGCGTGCCCGGCCCGGAAAGCCCGATTCAGGCAGTTTCTACGAGAGAACGACAGGCCGGATTGTCTCCCACCCGCGCCCATTGTTACGAGGTGGAACTCTTGGTTCATCGCGGCGCTGCATCACGCCGATCAGCTGCGCGAGTACTCCGAGTTCTTCGAACGTGAAGCTCGCGGAGGTTCGAGTCTCAATACGAAAGAAATCATCAAGTTGTGTCAATCGCCCGCAATAGAGCAACAATTGAGTCAGCTCAAGAAGTTTGCTCCCCATAAAATGAGCACATTGACGAAGTACGAAGGCAATGCTCTGAGAGCTCATTCTATCATCGAAGATTTGACTCTGCTTATTGAGTGGTTTGATGTTTCCGCAGCCCATGGAGACAATCTGGATGAAACGAAGTTCGCTCTTCAGAAATCGTCAGAAAAATTGAGGAGCTACATTTCAAGCGACCAGAACTTGAGATTCCGACAGCCGGCGGCTGACTTCTTCCGGGCTTGTCGGATATTTGATCCAATGACAGCCAGAACGATTAGAATGTCTACTGATTTCATCACCAAGCACATCCCTTGGTTCGAGGACAATGACAGGGCACAAGCTGAGCTCCGTGTGTACCAAGGCGCTATCGACGAACTCCCACAATCTGCAGATCCGATCATATTTTGGCAACAGGCGTCAACGAGATTCCCGACACTATCAGGAATCGCGGTAACTTGCCTAAGCGTACCTGTTAGTAGCGTGGATGTTGAGAGGTCGTTCAGCAAATACTCAAATGTACTCAGAGACGACCGTCGTTCCATAAAGGAGGGTAACCTTTCAATGTACAACATGATTCATCAGAATAGCGGGAAGATCTGATCTACCCTGGGGAGTCCCACCATTTAGATTTGTTCTCGATACGCCAATAAACTTGGTTCGTTCAGCATCTTTTCCTGCTCCGCGCGCGTTATTATTAGGAGCGATTGATTTGGTTAGCAATCTCAGCGTCCGTCTTCGATTCCAAGGTCTGCCGGACTCGACTCATCGATGCCGCGCCTCGAGCGCGGTGACCGCGATTCGCGCGCGGCTGCCGCGCTTCGAGCGCGGTGACCGTGATTTGCGCGCGGCGGCCGTGATTTTCTTCCGTGAATTTGCCGTGAATTTTTGCTCAGAACGCCGCGCCAAATACCCAGCCCTACTCATGAGCAATGATCTCGATGCGGTTCCCCATCGGAAACGCTCAGAATATGCGAGGTTCGAAATGAGATCGAAGAAGATCTATGAACTGCTGATGGGAATCAAGGTGCTCACCGTGACGTATCGTTAGTCTCCCCCTGAGAAGGAATGAGAATACCTCGACCTCTCAATTAAGAGAAGCTGGAGACCTCTTTCGTGGTGAGGGGATGTCTCCGCGAAAAGCATGGAAATGGAGAAGGGGAGAGAGTTTTCTTTTCCTCCGAATGATATTTGGGATGTTAAACAAAGTGACATTCAGGGTTGTCTTCTCGGGTAGAGAAATCAAGAGGTCTATTCCACACATTAATGAATGAAGCACAAACAGCACCATTTATACGAATATAATTTGGGAAATCGAATCTGGTCGACTACGAGCACATTTGTATTCAAGAAGCGGCTCTGTATAAGCTACAGTGTTGCCGCGAGGAAAGCAGCTAGTAGATTGTCGTCGCTAGCAGTCGACTGAGGGTCGGCTGACGGCGATCCACAATCTTCATCTTCTTCGCTAGCCGATGTATCAACGTCGACGGATCCTTCGTCATGCTCTACCTCTCCTTCAATAGCATCTTCAATTTCATCAAAGAAGGACAGATTCCCGGGCTCCGAGGTCAAAGCTTGCCAGAAGCCGTTCACGATGGTCTCTGAGGGAACTGCTTCGAATGCTTGCTTGACGATAGTAGCCATCTCGGAGTAGCTCATCCTCTTTCGTCTTCCCGACTTCGTATAAGAAGCTACTCCTTCATCCGACATCCAGCTCTCCCAGAGACGTCGAAGATTATCCTTGAATACTTTTTTCACGCTGACGTCGAGTGGCTGACAAAGTTTCGTTAGACCTGCTGGCATGATTCCGATTTTGGAGTGTGACTTGAGCTCTTCTTTCACTCTATTCGTCAAATGGCAGCGGGCTGAGTCCATGATCAGTATGGACTTCGATGGATCTTCATCATAACGTAACCGCTCCTTCCACACCTCGTTCAACCACTCTACCATCAAAGTTTCGTTCATCCATCCTTTTGCATTCACTTTGATTATCACGCCAGGTGGGAACGACTCTTTTGGAATGAGTTTTTTTTTTAAAATTAACACTGGCATAAGCTTGTCGCCAGCGGCGATCACGCTAGCACCACCGTCAAGTTGCTCTTTCCGTGACCAGTACTGTCAATCTTCACGTCCTGACTCCCCTTGACGGTGACTGTCCTACCAAACACAATATTGAGTGGCACTGGAACCTCATCCATGTTACCTAGGTTCGTAGGAGATATGTCTGCAGTGTTCCTCTCGATAAACTCCCGGAAAGCGGCGACTTTCTCGACGTAATCCGCCGGCAAAGCTTGGACGACACTGGTTCGTTTTCTCACGCTGAGCTGGTTTCGTCTCATGAATTTGTTCACCCACTCGGCAGACGCTTTGAAGGTTTCATCGCCTCGTGCGCGAGTATCCTCGACAGCTTTCTTCTGAATATCGGAGACTTCAACCGCTCTGTTCTTCTGTCTTCTCTCCAGTACCCACTCCTTGATTCGGGCCTCCATACTCTCACTATAGACCTTCCCCTTCCTGAAGGCACAAAGAGTCTTGAGAGTTTTCGACAGCTTTTTCTCTTGCTTATTCCATCGGTGAATCATACCTTTTGAGATGCCGTACTTCAGCGTGCAAGCGGTCATCCCATGAATCTTGCAATATTCCGCAGCCTCCAGTTTCTTTTGGGCGGTGTAAGATATCCGCATGGCCTCGAATGAAGAGAGGAGTGATGTTAGATTCACGCTTCCAAAACATTTGAGATTTTTTGAGGGACGCAACCGAGGCTCTAAATCGTTCCTTCGGAGTCGAATACCTACGCTGCGAGCTACGAGGAATCAGCGGAACATTGTTCTCTGAATGTAACCCGAACTTCGTCTATAGAGTTGTAACAGCCTCTGTCGGGGGAACCTGGATGGACTCTCTAGGGAGAGGGATTACACAGGATGCTCCACTTTTCACTCGTTTATTGAACCTTTGCTTCACGACCTCAGCCTCCTCGGCTGGCCGTGCCGCTTACTTCACGGAGACTTCTCCTAATCTGCCTAAGCTAATGCCTCTCTCTGCCACTGGGTGGCGCTATCGTCGCATGCCGCCCTCTCTCAGGCTCTATCCAGCTAACTCCTCGCTATCCGTTACTCGAACCTTCTTCTACCTGATACTGACCTACCTACTTCTGCTAATAAGGGCCAAGCTTACATTAAATTATAGTGAAAATTTATTGGGAACATCAAAGATATAGGATGTAGCGGGAACCAGATACACATTGCTTTCTCCACATCAGCTTCCGCTGAACCTCCGGCCTCACTGTTCTTGCTTTCGACGGATGTCGGCGAGGAGAGTCATTCCCCCGTCCTGGAGAACCTTATCGATGTCGATGCCGCGGATGAAAACACCGTTTCCCCCGTGAACCTGATCCGAGAGGTCCGAACCAACCGGTACCCCATCATTGATCCGAACGGTGCTGAACCTCTTTGATTGTAGTCGCAGACGAGTTTCCCATTCTTCCGCTCTTTCCTCCATCTCCTCGAGGACTCCGACTTTGATGCCTATGCCGGTGATGATCCCGACCGTTATGTGGAACCACGCGCCTTCCTGCACACTCATACGGCTGAACCTCCAGAGCCCTGTTTGCCTCAGTGCTTCATTGGGCCCGATATCGACGCCTGCTTCTACGAACAACTCAGCGTGAACCTGTCGGACGTGTGCTCCGATCTCGGCACGTGTGCTCCGATCTCGGCACGTGAACCCCTCCAATCGCACGCTTGATGATGTTGCGCGGGACACGGCCTGGCTCTCCACTCGCAAACCTGCTCGTGAACCTGCATTGCGCTCGCCGTCGCCTCCTCTTCACAACCTTGGCTCGCGTTTGGGCACTTGATCAGTAGGGTCGCCACCATCCTTCCGACTCCCACGCTGTCAGCTGATGTGTTGTTGCTGCTTCCCGCTGATGACGCTTAAGCCTCCGCGCTGGGCTCTCGAAAACTTCCTTCGAACAAAATTGCAGGAGTTTGTGCCGCCGTTGTCTCTCTCCAATTCATGTTCTGACTTTCCGGCTCGATGTTTTCATCTTCCTCTTCCGTGATCTCGTCTTCTCCTTCTGGTTCATGAGGTCGATACCACTTCAACTTTGAACTATGAGCGGTACAGGCGTAGTTTCGTGACTCGTCCACCTGGAATAACTCATAAGAATCTTCGGCGAGAACCTTGGTAATGGTCATTGGTCCGCGATATTTCTGCTGGAGTTTAGTTGGTTCCCCGGTCTGTGTTGGCAACCGCTTTTCAAAGACTACATCCCCAACCGAGTATCGAACATGCGGGCGTTTTCTCTGATCGCTGTATAGTTTGTACCGATCTTGGCTTTCTTTGAGCTGATCTCTTATCTCGGCTTGAACCTGAACCGCTGGTTTCCAAACCACACTCTGAACCTCTTTGATCAGCAGGTTTTCGATGCGACGGGTTCTCGTCGTGTCGGGTTTTCGGCCTCCCGGGTATGAACCAAATCACCTTCATGGGCCAGCAAAGCCGCGAGATGATGGAAGACTCACAACGCGGACCAAGCGGCGTCCGTGCGAGGAAACCACCAACGGAAACCCCGTCCGGCGGATTTCTAGCAACGTCCAGAGGTAATTATGGTGTCCGGTGTTCGTTGCGTCTCCTCCAAGGGTGAATGATAACGTGTCGGACGCTCTAAGCTGTTCCTCAAGAATTCACATGTTCGGACATCATTTCAGCTGTTGCAGTCATCGTCCTATCCCAGTTACCCGAATCCCACTTACCCGAATCCCAGCTACCCGAATCCCAGTTACCCGAATCCCATTTACCCGAATCCAAATCACCCTCTCCCACCGCTAGGTCCTCAAGCAACCTTGCTATCGAGGATCTGGGTCTCGACTTCCACTGCACGAGTGCGGTATTGATTTTAACAATTGAAACATCTCGATCCGGGGTCCATGCGCATATCGATTCGCGCGCATCGAACTTTGGAAGTTTGAGTCAGCCGATACCGCCTTTCCCTCGACACTGAGGATGGAGAGAGGGTGTGCTGAAAGCATTCGTTGACGAGGGCAACAATAGTTTTCGGCTGTTTCTCGGCGGGATCCGCGTCCGCGGAGTTCTCGCCCGCGGATCTCATCTTTCTCGGGCCCAATCTGTACTTCGCAACTTAGATCTCCAGCTCAAGGTTTGAGGAAACGAACGCGTAGTCGATCGCTGAACGAACGCGTTTCTCCGATGTCGTTTTTTCCTTTTCCGCCGAATGAACTATGATCTCTCTCGATCAATCTCTCTGGTCCCGGTAGGAGCCCGTAGCGACTCAAGAGATAGAAGAGTTAGCGGTGAGAGAGGGTGATTTGGATTCGGGTAAATGGGATTCGGGTAACTGGGATTCGGGTAATTGGGATTCGGGTAATTGGGATTCGGGTAAGTGGGATTCGGGTAACTGGGATACGACCGCAGTCATACCCAACATTGAAGCTGCCTCAAATTCCGATGAGCACAGCCACGCCGTGCAAGCCGCGCCGATCAGCTCTATAGGTGCGAGTTCATGTTGAATCATGCGAGACGAGAATAACGGCACGTGTGCTTTCAGTAAGACCAGAAAGGAAAAACAGATTTTATTCCGTGATTCGAAACCACTCGAGTATTTCATGTTGCTGTCGACCGACGACGAAGTAGCTCGCTTTGGTTCAGAGCATAACTCCAACAGTTCACCGTTCACTTGTTCTCGGGCCATATCGCGAATGCTCCAACTCGCGTCGCGGTGGCCTTTCATTTCAATCATGAAAGTGAAATGATTCATGATGAATCCAGTGAATTGTGGAAGAACGAATAGGCTCAGTACACAATTTCAAAGCAACATCGGGATTTCAGACCAAGTGCTGGAGTCTGTTCGAGGGCTGGTCGACGTTACAGAGGGCATAATCGTGCTCAAAGGAAAATACCGAGGAATCGTCGAGGAAGTCGCAAACTTGTATCAACATCTGTGGTTCGGACGAATCCGTGCAGGTCCGGAAGGCAGACGAAAAATCTTTGTGATCCGGGAAGTACCAACAACGGTGCAACGAACGGAACGTAACGGAGATAGAAGAATCGCCGATTCCTTGCACGACGTGTGTTGCAAGGATCAGGAGGGTGACTCTTGCAGAAGCTCTCAGGCAGATTCAATCAGTCCTCAGTTCCGACGCTTGTTCTGCAAACAAATGCGGTCTCTCGTCAAGAGCGGGTATACCGTTGTCCGGATCAGCTGCACAAGAGGCGTTTATGAAGGAGGAGCCGGACGTTTCTGCTCCACCTGCTAGCTATGCCCGCGGTTTGTGACACCGGCGACATCCACCTCGTTGAAATCTGCGGAAAACAACTCCATTAACTCCATTCTTCTCCAGAAAGTTGTTGTCTTCAAGACGCATACGATCGAAGAACTTGGCGTCCTAAAGGAACAACTTTGGTTCACGTCAGAACGACGCCGCAAAAGGACAATCACCCAACAAGAGTCAGAAAAGGAAGCCACCACCCCGGAGGGGTCGAGTGGAGAGGAACCTCCTCCGAAGAAAGGCGTACTAGCCAGGCCTGGAGGACTGATAAGTTTGATATACTCATTGATAGCAAATCAGATATGAAGTAAAAATTGCGCAATGCATCCCTCACGAGTTACGAGGGTCACGAGATTTTCTGTTGTGAGTTGCTTTCTCAGGAAGTTCGCAGTGTTCCTATGCCAGCTCTTGTCCATCATCTACGGTCTCTCATACTTTATTTCTGTCGTGTCAGGGGCATTCAAGGAATGCATCATAACCCCGGTTCACAAAGAAGGACACTAAAACCCTCGCATCCAATTATAGACCGATAGCTCAATGCTCGATCGCGTCACTACCAGGGGCGTAGCCAGGATTTTTCCTGGGGGAGGGCTAACTTTCTCGACTCAAGGGGGTACCCTTGTGGAATTCTCTGAAAATCGGTCGCTCGACCAAGAACCTCAACTTGGATAGTATGAACCAAGGGGTCCTGGGGAGGGGCTCAAGCCCCCTCAGCCCACCCCTGGCTACGCGCCTGGTCACTACTCATGGAAAGAATTATTGCTAGTCACATTGTCAATTGTCAGACACTTGAGCGTGAATAACCTGTTTGACCCAAGCCAACACGGCAGTTGGCATCCACAGCAGCACTTGTGATTGAATCCAAAACTACTAGTAGATAATGAGCTCAGCCGGGACACCCCAATCACATCTGGGATCCCACAAGGTGGATGTCTGTCAGCGATATTATATGCCTGTTTTGTCCTGGATATTGTGGGAACGCACTTTCTGTTAGTTCTAGCTCCGGGGCCTCAGAATAGCTCTAGCTTTCAGAACAGCGCGCCATCACCGTATGGCGAGAGTAGAGAGGGTAGATACACAAAACGTGCAATGTCCAGAGAACTTGCACGACGTCACTTGCTCTACGACCAGCAGCAGTAACGGTTGCAATTGTGAATCCGCGTTGTCCCAGCAATAAATAGTTGTCAGTTCACGATCTTACAAAGTGGTGGAGATCAGTGGAGGATCCCCGCACCAGCATGCCGGTCCAGCATTCACCGAATACCAGTAAGCGTGCGAGGCGCGCCGCGGCGCGCCGCGCGAGGAAGTCCACGCCGAAGGGCCCTGCATCGCAAAGCGAGGACGAATCGCAGTTCACCGCTCCGATCGACCAAACGGAGGACCACCAGGATGCCGCCCTGGAAGATCCCGCCCGAGAAGATCCCGCAACCCACGATCCCGCAACCGATGATCTCGCAGAACATAGCCCTGAGTAAAAGAGGTACTGTTATACCTCGATCGTTGCTTGCCCCCGCGCTAGCGGTCTGCTGCTCTCAGTGTTTGCATTTCGCGAGCTCGCGGGCTATCAGGCACGACCTCCTGTATCATGGTCGGTCTCGTGAAATCAACTTTCCCCAGGAGGGATCATAGAGGGAACTGGAGCATGACACGCCTGACATGCCTCAGCACAAGCGGCACTCAAGGCACAGGGTCACCGGCAGCGTGGAGCAGCTTTATGGCGTGTTTTGACAAGGAACCGACCAGATACGCCAAGCACGGCTTGGAGACAATGTTGACTGACGAAGAAATCTGACGTCCAGGACGCTGTTCGATACAGAACAACCTCATCGCCACTGATAATATTGATTTAAGAGCCGACATCCAATTGTCGAACCCAAAGTTGCTGAGGCGCAGCCAGTCAATCCGTTGTCGCACCGATCCTGTGAGCTTTGCAATATCTTACACCAGATTTCCTGGAAACCGTGAACACTCCGCAGGCGACAAGTGTTCCGGCACAGCGCGTTTTTAGCAAGGCGCGGCACGCGCGTCGATATTGCCAGGTAAGGCAAGGCGACGAGCGTTTTACGAATCATCTATTTCTGACGAATTTCTACCCCAAGACCCGGCCTTGGGACACATTCAAGCAGAACAACAAGATGTCGCAAGCCGTGAGCTGTCCTGGCAGATTTTGCGCAGATTTGTACATGGACGGACGGAGATGGCTCTTTTCCAGGTGGGGGATCTCGCCAGGAGGATGCGCTTCATTCGCAATATACTATTGTGGCCTACGCTCTAGGCTGTGGAAAATATTGAGAACACGTCTGTTTTCGCACTCTTCGGTAGAGCGGTTGGCGCACTATGGAGATCGACCGGCGACGGCGTCGAAGACGGCTGAAGTCGGCTAGTCGGACGATCTGGGTGGCTCTGACTCGCTCAGAGTCGGCCTGGTCAAATCAGATCGGGATTGATGTAGATTTGGACCAGAGCGCTGAGCTCAGAAGAGGTTTTCAGAACGCACCGGAATTTACACTTGTATCACTGTCGTGGAACTTGAACAAGATGGCTGCCACCGGATGGTGACAGCTCGATCGGTGTTTTTGTGTTAGGCGGCTTAAAAAGTAAACACCGAATTCGAAACACGCCGGCCTGGCGACTTGACGGCTGGGAGAGGAGGCTAGGAGAGAAGTATAGGAATCAAAACTTACCCGCGCTAGAGCTCTCGACGAGCGTAGGTATGATCCTGATGTTCTTGGATGGGAAGTGGGCCTGAGCACGGCGGATGGCACGCCGCAATGTTCGCGAGGAGGGCCTCGAGGGCCGGCTCACCATTCAGGTGGTGTCGCCACATGAACTCAACTAGATAGGAATCCAGTTGAGAGCGCCGGGTCCCGCGGTGCTTCTTGTTTCGCCACTTGGCTGAGCCCCAGAGGCGTTCGATGCCTTGAGTGTGAACCTTTGTCACCGGGTTGACAAAATTATACTTGTGGTTCACCGTAAAATGATTAAGCACCTCCTCCGATGCTCCATTTGCACGCCGGATGTCGAACATTCGGTTTCGAAGCAGGCTGTAAGGTTCACCTACACTCGCCGGTTCCTCAAAGTGAAGCCGCCGTTGTCCAAGGTCGCGGTCGACCGAAACACGGCGGGGATCCGTGGCCGCTTCCATCTCGAGGATGGAAACATAAACCTCACTCAGCCAGGGGCGGGGTACCTGATACCGTAGTAGTCGCGGACATCGTAGAGCAGCCGGCGGAAGCATGACATGGCCTCGCTTGCCCCTGAGGCTTTTTGAAAACTCGCGATACGGTAGGCGTTCTTCTTCAGTGAAACTGCCCCAAAGCAGCCGGACGATGCGCACTACATCAGCGTTGGGGAATTCGCGGAGTCGGGGCTCCTCTCTTAACAACCGATAATACAGAACCCCGCTGGGGGACTGATCGAAGACACACCCTCGGCGACGTGGACGACGTTCTGCCATCTACAAATGAGGAACCAATAAGGTCAAGGAAGTCGCGATGTCGGAGTGGAAAAAAACACAAGATCAAAGAAACTCGAAGAGAGAAACTCACCGTTAGAGAAGCGGGGCACTCACGACACAAAACGAACTCACGAACTCACGAAACAAACGTTCGGCAAAAAGTCCAAAAGCAAAGAGAACAGTTCGTCGTCGAACTTCAACTTCCAGTCCACCTCATGGGGGGGGGGAGCCGGAAAGGAGATCGGGAAAGAAAAACCGTCTCGAGAGCGCTGAGAGCGCCGGAACACGGAAGCGTCAGGCGCGGAAACTAAACAGCGAACTCTAGAGTATCTTTTCAGTGACGTAATTCCGCCTCCCGGAATTCGGGGGGAGTGTGACAAACGGAGGCTCTCCGTTGTGCCTAGAGCTTGCTTTCACTATCCAATCGCCACAAGCTACACACACTAACAAGAGAGCGAAGAGGCAGACGGGGTGGCTAGTTAGAAACAAAGTCGAGATGTTTATTTTATTCTTCTTCATCATCCAGTCAATCACCCGACGGGAGCCCGAGTAGGGCGACCGACGGGCAATAAATATACGGAATCTCCGACTCCGGGTTCGATTCGCATACTCCAAGAAAAGTCGCCACTCCACTCGAGTGACGTCACTGCCGACGAGCCGTCAGGCGCCATCGCCCGATGCACGCTAGACAGCACGTCGCCGCGCACACATCTGTGTGCCCAGTCAGTGAGTTGGGTACTTTGCTAATATACGCCCGCCGACTTAAACCACAAAACGCCAACACGCCACCGCGGCTACTTGAGCGCGTGTTGGGTCCGGTAGCTGGCAGGCAGCTGCTTGTTCGTGCAGCTCGCTACGCTCGCGGGCAGAGAGGAATCCGGCTGATCCAGCTGCAACACTCACGGACCGATGAACAGCTCCAGCGTCAGTTTCACTCAACTAGCCACCCGCGTGTTTACGTTCCGTCACAAGTCGGCGGGCGCATACTGACAAAGAACCGTGAGTTGTTCTCTAGCGAGCTTACGGTACACAAGCCCACGGCAGGCCGTAAAGAAAACGTCAAGTTAGCCTATCAGTCACAAACCGAGCCCGTCGGTAGACTAGCTCAAACCATCGGTCTAAGAGACCCCGTCTCTTTGACCCAGAGTCGATCACTCGCGACTCATCCGATAGTCGGAGTGCGAATCGAACACGTGAGCGGATCAGATCCGAAAGTGCCCAAGACCTTGTGTTTTCACTTTCCTCCGAATCCGTCCGTCACAGTACCCCAGAATCCTCACCACATGACCCATGTATCCGAGTCCAGAGGCCAGACCCCGGTCCGATATAACTGGACTGGGCTCTGGTCCAGAAGTTTCGTCTCCGGGTAGTGGGTCTGGACGCGGGCTCAGATACGATACCCGGGTCCGGGATGTCTGGATGCGGGTAAGAAATTTCCGGATCCGGGCAATGCAACTGGACCCGGGCCAAATATTTCAAGATTCGGGTCCAGGACCCGTGTATCGCGACTCCTACACATGTAGGAGGAGTACTGCAGTATCGAGCGGGAGTTCCGTCGATTTCGCTTCTACCTAATTTTCTGGTCGCTGGTTAATGCAATGGTATGGATCAGTGTCGGATGCAAACGGCGAGTCAGGGCTCGGAATGGTGTATGTATTCGGGTTGCGGGTGAAAAAATACGCGCCCTCGTCGTAGAGCATAATGCCTCTTCCTCTGGGTGGCACTCAATGCCACTTCTGTTGTTTGTCAACCCATACTAAATCGAGAGAAGTCAGAAATACGAGACAAATCGCAATAAAGGATGATTCAAAATGTGAAAGATAACGATGAGGGATGCATTGCATTGAGATGGGCGTCTGGAACGATTTCAAATCGCGGGATTTTGTCCGAGTCTTTCATAGAAGGGAACGGCGTGCGTTCGCTCCGATTTACTATAGAAGGAATGAGAAATCGAATGTTTGACGAAACACAGTTGGAAAGCTGGGGTCAGTTTGGACCAGAAGCACAAATCTTAGCATTTCACTTGACTGACTTGTGAGTATTAAGTGGCTTCCGTTACTGTGACTTCCGGTAAGAATCAATGGCTAGCGCTCGGTAAGACGTACCTTCCGTCAAAAGCCTGCTGTCTCCCGGTTCACGGTATTTCAGTCACAGAATCGAGGGCAGAAATTCCTCAGCAAGATTTCCTGGGTCTCACCTGCGAGCGTCTTTGTGCTGCTGAGCGTCTACGTCTGGAGCAGGCAGTCATGGAGGGACACAGAGAATTTACGCTCCTGAGCTGTGGCGTACGGCCCATGAGGATCGTGAGAGCTTCGCATATACACCCAATCACTTAAAATACCTTAAAAACGTCGAATACTCCCTATACGGGAGGCGCTCGGCCTCCGTAAGGGAGGCCCACGCTAGGCGGCCGATTTCCCTGGCGTCCATCGAAAGTTGCACATTTAACCACACCTCATACTGGCAAAGTTCGGCGAAGTAAAGTCCCATTGGGGAATCACAATACGGGGTACGTCGGCGTAGGCGGCTCATCTTCACAAAGGGCAGCAGCGGATGCGTTGTGAACAGGAACGAAGAAATCCTCCACGAAAGTGACAATAACTCGCCGAGAGCGAGGAATCTCGAAGTTGAAAAGGAGAGACCAGAAATGGGTCTCGGAAAGGAGTTGTTCAAATCCGGAACGCGCGCGGAAGCTCCGGAGTTCGAGAAACTTCCAAGCGGCGTTCGAGAGGTTAAGAATTCCGTGCCCGGAATTCCGGGGGGGAATGTGGCGTACGGCCCATGAGGATCGTGAGAGCTTCGCATATACACCCAATCACACCCCACAAATACACATAATTAGTAGGCGAGATCGGTTGACTTTCAGGGTAACTTATTTATTCCAGCAATATTCATTCAAATGTATCATAATCCATTTTTCGAGAATCTCGAACGGTCGGCGTCTCAAGCAGAGCGCCGCAGCCCTCGAGCTTAATTTACGATTCATTCAATAAATCGGTAGCGGCACAAAGGCACTTGGAGATCGTCGGCGAGCGCGGCGCGACGATGACGTCAGCTCGGCTTCCCCGGCTGACGTCTCCACTTCTCCCACCAGCTGATCGAGCTGTCACCATCCAGTGGCAGCCATCTTGTTCAAGTTCCAAGAGAGTGATACAAGTGTAATTCCGGCGTGTTCTGAAAACTCTTCCGAGCTCAGCGCTCTGGTCCAAATCTAAATCGATTCCGATCTGATTTGACTAAGCCGACTCTGAGCGAGTCAGAACCGCCCAGATCGTCCGACTAGCCGACTTCAGCCGTCTTCGACGCCGTCGCCGGTCGATCTCCACAGTGCGCCAACCGATCTACCGAAGAGTGCGAAACAGACGTGTTCTCAATCTTTTCCACAGCCTAGAGCGTAGGCCACATAAGCAAATGGGGCTGCGATGGTAGTGGGGGCCAGAGTCAGTACAAACAACGGTTCAGTGAATCCTCCATGAGTGATGCATCTGTCTTCATGTTTTCTTTCGTCCCCCCGACACTCAGCGTCAGTCAAACCAGAGAGCACACATGGCAAAATCCAGTTCCAGGCTCAACTCGATTCTGCCGCCCGATAAAATTCATGTTCATGAAGGAAACCATCGAGGCGATCAGGAGTGAAGTTGACTTTGTGAAATCTGCGAGTCGCCAGCTGACTCCGACCAAAGTTTCGGTTGACGGTGTCGAGATGCTCGTTGTACATCAAATGGTCCTCATAATGGTCGATGGTAAGGTAGCCAATGCTCTGACCGATACAAAGTCTTCGCACCGATGCTACATTTGCCAAACAACCCCGGCACAGCTGAAAACGCTCTCTCAGCCTCCCCCGGATGTCAGCGAAAATTGTTCCTTCGGCTTATCCACTCTCCACGCGTGGATACGACTATTCGAGTTTCTTCTTCACCTATCGTATAGGATCACACTCAAGGAGAGACCAACGACCTCGGAGGAAAAATCCCTAGTGTCTCAACGGAAGAAACAGATCCAAAAGCAATTCAGAGATGATTTAGGCCTGACGGTTGACACTCCCAGACAAGGGTCGGGGAACACCAGTGACGGCAATATGGCGAGGAAGTTTTTTGACGCAGCCGAGGAGAGTGCTCGCATAACCGGTGTCGACGTGGATCTCATCAAGCAATCCAGGGCTGTTCTACAGGCTCTGTCATCTAAATTCGAACTGGACGCGGACAAATATGATCAGCACGCCTCTGAAACCAAAGCTCGGTTGGTTAGTCTCTATCCCTGGTGCGATATGACTCCAACAGTTCATAAGATATTGGATCATGGTGCTCAGGTCGTCCGATATCATTCCGTGCTCATTGGTTCGCTGACGGAAGGGTCGCAAGAAGCTCGCCACAAAGAATTCCGCTCTTTCCGTCTCAGTAACACCCGTGAGAATTCGAGAACGAATACGAACTTCGATCTCCTATCAATGTTGCTGGTGTCTTCTGATCCCCTCATAGCGAGTCTAAGGAAAATAGTGAAACGAGCTCCGAGACCCTTAGATCCATGTGTCGCGGCTCTGATCAGAGACACTGCAGGTGGAGGTACAGTACAACCTCGATTATTTCAACTTCGATTATTTCAACTTCGATTATATCAACCATTTGTATTTCAACTTCGATTATTTCAACCATTTGTATTTCAACCTCGATTATTTCAACTCAGTAAAACGTGCCGAAAAAGATCGTCTGATCGGATTCATCGACCTGGGTCTCTCTATCTTACATTTTGGAAACGACGGCAGATGTTCATCTCGAATCTCGACTAATTCTCACACTCCGACAAGTAGCTTACGATCGAAAAATCGAGATGCTCGTCGCAATCTCAGCCGAAGCTGGTCGTAGACTGCTTCTGTCATCGTTGTAAAACACTGTTATCTGGCTACACGATGACAAGAGAATCAACATTCAAACAGAGTTGGCAGAGTAACAGAGTAACACACATTTCTGATGATGAGATGGAGATCGAAGAAGAGAACATCCCTCCACCTCCAACGGCTACGGAAGCCTATGAAGCCATCGACGTAACGCTGAGGTGGCTTGAAAGGCAAGAATGTTGCGAAGAGCACGATCTGATTCGACTGGCGCATATTCGGCAACAGGCCGCATCAAAGATAGTCAAAAGGCCTCGATTAGCATGAACTGTATGAAATTCCTCTGGAAAAATTAGACTCTTTCTGGAAGATCTCTTAGAATAAAGTCCCTTAGCCCCACAACCAATATATCCCAGATCATCTTGACTCGTTCAGCCTCTGAACTCGTTTTCTGATTCAGAAATCTGTACTAAGGTTCCAACACATGCTTATATTCGCCCACCCTCGATTATTTCAACTTTCGATCATTTCAACATTTTTCTGCATCCATTAGTTGAAATAATCGAGGTTGTACTGTACAACCATCGATGAAGACCTAGACTCAGTGTTGAATATCGTCCAAGATATTCTGTGATTGTTATTTTCGTCAACAGCTTTTCAGCACCAAGGTCACTTAAAATTACTTTCGGAAGATGACCATCCCATTTTACTTTCAGTGTTTCCATTGTTCTCGTAATCACAGTGTTTTCTTCTGTGTGCGGTGATCGCCTATTGTTCCGCTGTTGTTGTGCCAGACTTTTCTGTACACTGATTGACACCACTGAGACAGTGGCTAGCTGGAAGATATATAAGGCACCCAATAAACATGCGGCAGTACCGAGTTGAAGACCAGTGCAAAGGGAAACCTCTGCACGAGCAACTGCTCCCGCTTTGTACGCATTGCAACTGCTTGTCTTCTTTGATCTAGTGCTAGTGACCACAGGATCGAGAGCGAAGGATCGTTTTGGAGAGCCTGATCGAGACGCCACTGAGCGAAGCGAACCTGACCTTCCATCACTCAGTTGACTCGGATCCTGAGAGCAGCGAGGATGAATCTCTAATTTGATCGCTCTGCGACCGTACCTCCTGAGCACGCATGAGCGATTGAAAACTTATCAAACCCAGCCCGTGTCAACATAATTCAACTTTCTTGGCAACAACCAATCCATGACAGCGTCCTCAGCCATTTAACTCCAGCTCACTCGTCTTCATTTCTGAGAAGGCTCAAGACATCGACTCTTTGCGATAAAATATGCGTATTTTCTGGAATTCTTTCTGAATTCAATCGTGTTCATCCTTTTTACATATAATTCTACCCTTCTGTAGGCTGCATGTATCGAAAAAATAATCACAACAGTTTTGTCCATCTAATTTCGAGTTTTGGCACACTATGCGACACGGCGGTCATCACGGACGCGCTCAAGACGACGCACAGTGGGCCAAAATGCCGAAGTAGGAGGACAAAATTGTTTTTTCGCTTCTTTCGACTCTTTTTGGTAAGGAAAGTCTAGATCGGTAGTAGAAAGGACTTCTGAGCCCCTTTGGACGGACCTACGCCCCATTTCTTATCATTTGCCGACGTCCTCCCATCAAAACCTTGATTAAATCGAGAAGTCAGATCGGTCGCTTCTAGCGACGTTCCCGAGTGCCTCGGGCGAGAAAAAAGAACAAAAATCAAGGGAAAATACTCAGCTTATTTGATTCTGTATCTGAATCGAGGTATCTGTCGAGTTCTAGTTCTTCAGAGATAAGTGTAGGCGAACTTTCCTCATCCGAGGAATCGCTTGCTCCCGAAGTTCCGAAATCAGAGCCGCTCTGGACGACTTCTGTAGCGATCGAATACAGGGTCTCTACGTCAGGAATCAGTGAGGTTTCTACATCGCGTTCCTCCCTAAGCCGTTGTTGCTTTGTCTCCTCAGGCTTCCGGTGAGAATTCACGATAGGATCGGAGGAGACAAAAAGCATGGTGTACAGGTCGTGAGTACAGTCCACTCTTGAAGTCTTTCGTGTGTTGCTGAGCCTAAATCGGCGGCAATTCGAATGTGACCCGAACGGTCTCGATCGGTGTTGAGTCGTGGAGAGAGAGACGTTTCAACTTTGAGATGCTCTCAAATCGCCAAGTCTAACCCGATCAGCAAGAACTCCTTCCCGTTGGATAGCTCCTGCAAAGAGCTATCCAACAAGAAAAAGAAAGTCCGAATCGGAGCAACCCTGGCTGAGTAATGGCGGAAACAGTGGTAGCACCCACCGAGTCCCACCTTAGGACGAACACCCTGTATTTCATGATGCTTTCATTGGCTGCGCGTTTCCAGTCTGCTCGAAGGGGCTAACAGAGCGAAGAATCATAAACTCACCCATGGAGAGCAGAAGTTTGTTGGGACGCATTTTCTCGAGTAGTTTGCTCGGATCGGACCATCCTCCAACCACTTCCGTCGATTGATCTGAAGCGATTTCAGTTAATGTCAGTTCCTTCCGTTTCATTGGCCGACACGCTCGAGTCCCCTCAGTGGTGCTTACAGAGCATTTAAATAACATAACATTATAATAAACATACTCACCGGATGGCAGCTGTTTTTTCTTTGTTAAATCAGCTCTCGAGTGGTTTGCTAGAATCGAACCTCCTCAATGAACAACCCTTGACAGAGTCGACTCTCCGAATCGTTGAATCGATCCTCCTTTCCATCATCTTGCTTGGGTGACGGTTGAATGGCAGAACTGAAACGATTCCGATTTATTTCATTAGTCCTCATCGAATGAGATATTCGAGTTTGCTCAGTGTGGTTTTCAGAGTAATGACTCGTAAACTTACCTATCGAAAGCAGAAATTCGTTGTGTCGCATGTCCTCGAGCGGCTTGCTCGAACCGGACAAGACTTGAACCATTCTGAGTGTATCTTCTAGCACCCTAGATTCCTCGAATCGTTCCGTGGTTCCTGCTTTATATTATCCTGCTTGGATGACGGATTACTGGCAGAACTTAACCGATTTTCCTTGATGTTATTACATTAGGTTCGCATTGGCCGAGAATTTTGAGTCTGCTTGCTGAGGCTAACAGGGCGAACAATCATAACCTTACCTCTCGAGATCAGAAGTTTGTTGTATCGCACAATGTCAAGTAATGTGCTCGGATTGAACCACCCTTCAACCTCAACCTCTGTCGCCACTGTCGACCGTTTTGTCGATTCTGCCTTCCATGTTCCTACTTGGGACTCGCGAACTTGAAAGGTGCTGAACTTGTGAAGTCGCAGCTCTCAGCAATTGCGTTGGCTAGAAGGACTCAGGGATACTTCTCTGATCCTCAATAACTCAAATTTGAGATTCTTCATTGTCCTTGGTAGAGAATTTTCCATCAAGTTCTGTCAGAAACGTTGTGTCAAATCAAAACGAACGGTAACAAGTACTACCATTGAAGCGATGCAGTGAAGTGCCGCTGAGTAATTCACACTGAGTAATTTATTGAGTAACAAAAGCGGGTGAATTTTTGGTTAGGCGGGGGAACCCATGTACATCTCCTTTTTTTTTGTTGTCTTCAAGTTGGCTTCTGTTGTCATTGTTCCGGCTTCGGACGAATGTCGGCCAGCAGGGTTACTCCTCCTGCTCGGAGAACCTTCTCCACAACGACTGCACGGAGAAATATTCCTTGACCTTGATGAACCTTTTCCGACAAGTCCGCCGTCATCGGCTGTCCGTCTCCGATCGCCACCACGTGGAATTCAGCGGACAGTAGCCTCAGCCTGGTTTCCCACGCCTCGGGCTTTTCTTCAATCTGTTTCAGAATTCCCACGTTTCCGACCATCCCCGTGAGGCTGCCACACACCGCGTGGAACCAGGTGCCTTCTTCCCCCAGCAACCGAGCGCATCTCCACAGTCCCCGCTTGGCCAGTTGCTCGTTGATGTTCAGATCGGCGCCGACGGCTACGAGAATGTCGCCGTGAACCTCCCTAACATGCGCTCCAATGGCTGCACGTGAACCTCTCCAGTTGCACTCCTGATGATGCCTCGCGGGACATTCCCGACTTCTCCATTCACAGATCTGCACGTGATGTTGGTTGTCCCGTATGAACTGGCAATCTTTTTACTACAACCACATCCCCCGTTGAATATCGAACGCAATGCGGCCTCCGCATTGCGTTCGAATAGTAGGCGCTCCGTAATAGTAGGCGTATTGATTTTGATTGTGGATCAACTGTCCCCTCACTTCCTTTTGCACCTCGGTTGCTGGCCTCCGAACCCTGTCGTGATCTTGCGCCTGTTCGACCATTCGAGCAGGATTATTTATTCTTGGTAGATACCCATGTAAAAGCTCGTATGGCGAGTTCCCTGTGCTTCTTGAAACTACCCTGTTCGATATCATTTGCACCATTGGTAAGTGTTTGACGGGATCCTCCTCACCGCTCGCGTCGGAATTCCGTTTGCGGAAGATACGGCGGGAAGGAGTTCGCTCCTCGGCGCTCGACGCCGTCCACCAAATGCTAACGATACAGGGGGACAACTCATGGGGGCAGTTTTTCCCGCCGCGGCGAACATTCCGTCGCGCATCCATGGTCACAGAGCTCTTACCCCAGAACTCACTACAAGCGAGTAAAGGAGCACGTCAGAAACAAGACACAAAGGTAACCTACCGGCGAACTTTAAAAACGAGTTGCAATGAGAAAAAGGTACGAATCTGAGCAAGTGTCACAAGAAAAGGAACGTTGGAAATTCCACCTCCCTGGGGTTGGGCTCCACTCTCGCGAGCCTCCAAGCCTACGGAGCAGTCTGCTTGCTCAGAGAATTCAATCAAGTTTCAGAACCAAGAATCCATTTCCTGATGGCAAAATCAAGGGTAGCTCCGGTCAGACCGATGACAGTAAAACGCCTCGATCTACTCGGAAGCCTGATTGGCGGGAAACTCCCCCAACTCCTGAAGAAGACGGTTTGCGTCAAAATTGACTCCTGGCATATCTACTGCGACAACGCATGCGTTTTGGGCTGAGTCAACTCAAAACCCGAAAAATGGAACGCCTATGTCGCCAACAGATTCCGTCCCATACACAGTCTCACAGGCGAGGCGAAATTCAAGCACGTGAAACTTGAAGACAACGCAGCCGATCTTGTAACATGAGCTGCTCCAGACATTTCCGACTCAGAACAAAGAAAATTCTGGCTCAACGGACCGACATGAGAGAACGACACGGAGAAGAAATTCCATCCACTCCCGGTGTCGAATGTCTCTCCAGCACAACGAATCTACCGGTCGAATCCGAGAAGAATCCGTCGATCTCAACATTCCTCCTGGCGAGATCCCCCACCTAGAAAAGAGCTATCTCCATCCGTCCATCTACGAATCTGCGCAAAATCTGCCAGGACAGCTCACGGCTTGCGACATCTTGTTGTTCTGCTTGAACGTGTCCCAAGGCCGGGTCTTGGGATATAAATCCGTCAGAAATAGATGATTCGTAAAACGCTCGTCGACTTGCCTCACCTGGCAATATCGACGCGCGTGCCGCGGCTTGCTAAAAACGCGCTCTGCCGGAACACTTGTCGCCTGCGGAGTGTTCACGGTTTCCAGGAAATCTGGTGTAAGATATTGCAAAGCTTACAGGATCGGTGCACCTTTATTGGGTCCTCGGCGGCGGGCGTCTCCTCGTCAGGCTCTCCCTCGTCGCTGTCGAAAATGTATTCGAATTGCTTGGACAGTGCGGCCTCTCGCGCGTCTTCCAACGGCTGCGCATCCGCGGGACTGCTTGACAACCCCGGCCCAGGGAATTCGGAAACCTCCTCGGGGATGCCATTGGTATCCATGAAAGTTCCGGAGAGTTCATCGTTGCCTTCAGCGATGGTAGCCTCCCTGACCTCCCCGAGCCGAAGGTTGGTATCCATACTTTGGCGCTTGCTCCGCACAAAACGCGAGAGAACGGAGACCACCGTCCTCCGGTGGACTATCCCCTCACAGAGGCGTTTTTCTTCTAGAAATGTTCTAGAAGTCCCAATCGAAGCTAGTTTCGGGAGGTTCGTTCGACGAGTCTCCGGTTCGCTGAACGGGGCAGATGAGTGAATCGAAAAAGTTCGTTGACGGGTTGCTCGTCGAACGAGCCGTCCGTTGAATGGAGCACCACTGTATACCTTGTTGTAACACTCCTTCAAGAAAAGATTGTTTGCGAATCGCTCGTCGGACCAACTGTCTCGGCAGGCTCGCTGCGCGTGACGGGCATTGCTGGAGAGGCGCGCTGCGGGAACGCTGGTTGCCTGCAGTGTAGCGACGGTATCCATGAGCGGAGAAGGTAGGACCGCTTCGCCACTTGAGTGCATCGTCATCAGTCCTCGCACGGTAGCGCCTCGTGTGTCAATCGTGCTGTCTTTGAGCCTTCGTTTTCCTCGAGCAAGCCCGAACTTCTCCTTCGCCTCGTCGTTTTCCGAGCGCAGTTCCGGAGCTAGGGGAAGCATATTCAGAACGGCGTTCTCGCAGCTCAAGGGTATCATTTCAAGAATCATCTCAAATGTCCTCTTACGTTCGGAGTGATCTAACATCTTCGATTCGATGCTCCACAACAGCAGCATTTACAAAATAATGTTTCGGCGGACTCCGAAATTCTCCCTATGAACAGTGAAAAATATGGCCAGGCTGAGATCACCTCCACTTTCCCTGAGAGCATTGTCAGACCGCTCCCGGAACCACCCATATAGACTACCGAAAGTATGGCCAGACAAACCTCAGAATCGCCTCCACGGTAGGCCTCGAAGCGGTTTCTACACCGCGGTTTCTACACCCGAAAGTAGGTATACCCGAATCGACCCCAGTATCAACCCATCGACCCCCGGGAATCGGCACCATTGACTCTGAGAAGCATTGTCGAATTCATTCTGCAACGTCTATGGGTTCTAAGTGCCAATGACTATGGTCAGACCGGACTGAGCTCTGGAAATGTAGTCAAAATCGACTACCCAGACGCCGGAAGTGCCTTGATTCGTCACTCCTCAATACGGTGTCAAGGTGAGCCCCATCTTAATGAATCATCAAGGTTAGGGTCACCTTGATACCTTATTAAGGTGTGACGCGCTTTTGCAACGAGGCAGCCCGCCGTGCCATGGTATCGAAGAGCTCCGGCGAAACATTCTTCTTCGAGTTCCTCCAGAATATGAATTTTAGTTTGAAAGTAGCATGCCGTTACCAGCGTGAGAGACCGTTCCTGGAACAGCAGAGAAGATTGATAACCACCTGTAGGTATATTTCCACTTAGCTCCAGCCTCAGAGTTCTTTTCCTGGGGCGCGAGCAAGTTCCACTATCGAGGACCGTCATCATCCTCATTACTTGGACTTGGCCACAGTGGTGGATCCAGGAATGGCTCGAGGGGAGGGGCGGTTTCAGATTTTCAGTATCCCTGGAGGATTTGTCTCCCTTAATGATCCGGTTGAATGGTGGATTGTTTGTTTGGTTATTGTTAAGTACAAACATTTATCTAGTTCTTGGATGATTCATGAAATTCTTCCTCTTGAACTGTTGGAAATAGTGTTTCAGCCAGCTCAATATTCAGATGGGATAGTAACAACTGTTTGTACTGGATTATTTCATGGCAACATACGTGTGGCGCTCAATATCGCACAAACAGAGAGAGAGAGGAAAATCCTGACGCATCAGAACGGAATAAAAGACAGTCGTTGCGAAAGCATCGACACTCGGCCAAGTAACCCCAACGTTAAAGTGTGTCGTTACTATCCTCCAGATCCAGATGACTAGCCTTCAAGCTCCTCGTCGTAGCCTCCTCAAATCTCCAACAGTGGTGGCCCACACAGGGATCCAAATCTCAACTGAGGAGGATCCCTGTAGCAGTGAAAGAAGTAACAACAACTCGACTCAACGAGAACGTCGTGATCATTGGAAACCAACCACACAGGACGACAGGAGCCACAAGTGACTTCGCAATTCAGCAATCAACCCGGAAGCGCACTCTGGACCCAGATCAAGACCCGAACACGAACGAGGACGTTAGTCAACAACAACCATGTATCTACAGGAAGACATTTTGAAGACCTCAACCATAAGAACGTCAACCATGCGAAAACCAATAGAAGACGAAGGGAATGCATCCCCGCAGAACCAGCAGAGCTTCGGTGTATCAGTGGAGAAATATTCAGTCCTACGTGTAACACCAGTCAACCACATGGTCGGAAAGGCGTCAAAGCGAAGGAGCAACTAATGCCCCCGGGATCACCGATAAAAGAGTCACTTCGTAGCCGACGGAAATCCAGCCACGTCAACCAAGAACATCTACAGCGTCAGCTTCAGCGAGCGACGCGAGGTCAACGCGCAGCCCGCAAACGTAACTACGTCAACGCAACACCTTCCAGGAATCCGAATCCTACCATCACACGTAACTTAAAACTCAGTATGACCAGAAGCCGGTTGGAGATCTTGCCTTTCCTCCGAGAAGAGCTCTGGCTCCGGGTCCACGAACCGGGTATTGCGACCCCTACCCCAGAGCCCATCGAGCTCCTGAAAAGCATTCATGCACGCAAATTGTTGAAACAAAATAATCTGTTCCGCTTATTCTCATCTGACTCCATAGTCAGCAGTCTACCATGAAGTGCAACGCACTGTGAATCTCTTCGTGAGACTCTCTGTGACAGAGAACAGCAGCTATAAACACGGAATGAGTTTATCAAATAGTCTAAATCTAAGAATGATACTAGGAGAGAGATATTGTTACAATGTTCTGTAACCAAGAATTTTTTCAACACAAATGAAGAAAATCACGTCAACTACCGTTCACTCACTGTTCATCAAAATGAGAGTAAAACTCTGCTCCGTTTGACTGACCATTAGACGGTTAGAGTCAGCCACCAGCTGAAAATCGCCAATTTCGGCGAAAACCTTCACTCCTTCGAACTCTTCTTCTATTTCCATTTGTTGTTTCCATTGCAGCGAATTCGGTACGTCAATTCTTCGACCACCTTTTCGTTGACCACGTCCACCTCCACTTTCCAGCTCGATTTGCCGTGATCGGCCCTGCCGTCTGTGCTCCTTCGCGTACTGGCTGCACTTGTTCGTGGGCCCCAGCCAGTAGCGTAGCGTGGGGGGGGGGGGGGTGCGGTCCGCACCGGGCGGCGCGTCCCGGGGGGCGGCATTTTGGGGTTTTGTGCTGTTTTTTTGGTTGTCGCTCCAGCTCGACTACGGCCGCCGGGGCCGGCATTTTCCGATTTTCCACAAACGAGTTTCCGCACCGGGCGGCACTCGGTCTCGCTACCCCACTGGCCCTAGCCGCACGAACGTTCTCTGGTTGTGGTCTCACGGTCCGCGCTTCACCCCGCTGACTTCTGGGGAAACTTCTTGCGTAATGCCCGACTTCTTGGCAAAACATGCACCTCGCGTTCTTGGCATGACACCGGTCCGCGCCCGCCACGTGTCCTTCATGTAAACAAGCCGTGCAACGATCCATCACGTACGTTACTCTCGGAGTTCGCATACGAAAAGACTTCTGGATCGTTCTTGAGCCCACTCGTTCTCGATTGGCGCCCTCTGGCGGCACGACTTTTCTGAGTTTCAAATACATCCGCCCTCAACTTCCAATGACATGCAGTGCTCTTTTCCTTGCTTGGCCACGCTACCTAAGGCTGCTGTCCTCGGCAGCTCTACTCCGGATATCTGAACCCGGGCTTATCTTTTGCTCCTTTACTTGGTTGATATCTTGCATTTTCTACCCTACCATATCTACGAGGCTGGTTTTGCTTATCTGAATCTACCGCGCTTGTAGTTGCTTCCGGTAGACCGCTCCTCTCTTCCAGCGCTCCACCGTGTCTCTCCGATGATCGGGTTTCCAACTGCACTTGAATTCCATCTTGGTTGTCGTTCCTCGACTCTGTTGATGTATTCGGTCTCACACTGTCGTCGACTTCCATTGGCAGTATCTCCGACTCTGCGAGGCTATCATCTGAAATTACAATGAATTCGGCCTCGTCATTTCGCTTGCCTGCCAGGCTACCTCCCGAAGAGTCTTCATCTTTGACGACCGTTTCCCCAGCGTCTTCCTCTAAGGAAGTCGTCGCGCTCATCTGCGTGTGGTCGGTACCACTCAAGCTGCTAACTATGAGCAGTACACGTATAGCCTTGTGGCTCCTCCAACTCCAACAACTCGTACGAGTCTTTGGCTAGAATATTGGTAATGGTCATTGTTCCACGATATTTCCGCTGCAGTTTGGTTGGCTGCCCGCTCTGCACTGGTAACCGTTTGACGAATACCACGTCCTCCACTGAATACCGAATATGCACTCTTTTCCGCAGGTCACTATAACGCTTGTGCCGATCCTGACGTCGCTCTAAACGTTCCCTCATTCCGCGCTGAACTTCTTCCGCTGGGGTCCACGTTTACACTTGAGCCTGCGTACGGCGACGGGCGAAATCTTCCAACCGCATTCGTATCCAATGGTTGATGTGGAACATGGGAGCATCACTGCAAAGCTTCAACTTCATCTCATCGACCAGCCGGATTTCCCGAGACTGTTCAGAAGGAAATGGTTACGAGAAATGCCTGTTGACCTGACCCAACTCATGCGTCAAGAAATTCATCAGATTCGAGCATCGGTTCCTTTTCCGAATCTCAAGAACGATGCGAGACTACTGCTGAAAAAGTACCAGAATCTGCTGAAAGAAGGAATCGGCTGTATCCCCAACATGGAAGCAAAACTTGAGTTGATAGCGGAAGATCCTCATCCTGTCTACATGCGGGCTCGACCCGTTGCCCATTCGCTAATCCAGATGACAAATTCAGAGTTGGACTATTTGGAGAAGAGTGGAGTCATACAACATGTTGATGTAAGTGACTGGTCTCATCCGGTAGTCATTGTCCCTCGAGCGAAAGGAAAGAAGGTCAGGATATGCGGTGATTTCAAGGTGGGAATTAACAAGTACCTCAAAGTTGATGACCACCCTCTGTAAAATGTCCGGCATGCCCTTGACAACATTGGGAACGGACTTCGCTTTTCGAAGCTCAACATATCCAGTGCTTTTCTGCACATGCCTGTCCGTGAATCTGACAGAAAGCACCTGGTGGTGGATACGCACAGAGGTCTCTATCGTTTCAACCGGATGTCGAACGGACTTTCGAATGCGTCAGCGATCTGGCAGAAATTCGTCGAAGGCATCCTCAGTGGAATCCCTGGAGTCGAGTGCGTCATTGATGATATCATAATTACTGCGGCATCCGATGAGGAGAACTTCCGGCGACTTGGAGAAGTTCTTTCAAGATTGGATCGCCATGACATTCGACTAAATGAAGAGAAATGCGTTTTCTTCGAAGACTCCGTCACATATTGCGGATTTCAACTCAAGCATCAACGAATCTTCAAATGTGACGACAATGTTGAAGCGATACGGAAGGCTCCTACACCGAGAAACACTTCAGAGGTCAACTCTTTCTCGGGAATGATACAATTTTATGCGCCGCGCCGTTCGCTCCCAAACTAGCGGACCGTGCTCATCCGCTTTACGACCTGCTGAAGGACAACACAAAATTCTTGTGGGACAGGAGAACTAAACAGGCATTCGAATCCATCAAAGAGGAACTGTGTTCACCAAGCGTTCTAACTCTTTTCGATCCTGCGAAACCACTCATACTAGCAACAGATGCGAGTCCATACGGCATCTCTGCCGTCCTCTCTCATCGTTTTCCAGACCATACAGAACATCCCATAGCCTACTACTCGCGTAGTCTTACAACTACCGAAAATAAGTACGCTCAGATAGATAAAGAAGTTCTTGGGATACGTTGCGGTGTAGAAAAGTTTTTCTACTACCTGTTCGGCCGGCGGTTCACACTCGTCACCGACTCAAAGCCCCTGGTGCAGATCTTCTCACCATCAAAAGCTCTCCCGCCTTTGTCAGCAACCAGAATGCAGCACTATTCCATCTATCTCATGAACTTCAATTTCGATATCATCTACCGTTCAACAAACGCCAACGAAAATGCCGATGCTCTCTCAAGACTACCATTGAAAAGCGAGGACCTGACCGAAATGCATTCTACTGATATTTTTGTCATTCAGCAAATGCAGGATTTGCCTCTGAATCGGGAAGACATCGCTCGCAGCACTGCCGAGTCGCAAGAGTTGAAGCAACTCCTTGAAACGTGGAAGGGACATGGAAGATATCAACAAGCCACGAGATTCTTCGGTGTCGATCTGATGGAGTTCACTTTGCTTGACCAGTCGGTCATTATTTACAAGAACTAAGTTCTTGTAAATAAACGAAATGAGTACGATTCACGATTCCAAGTAAATAGGTCGAGTCTTCACTGTCAGGCTAGATGCCAGGCGAGATTCCGTGGATCGGCCCATTGGATGATGATTTGATAGACTGAATTGGACTGAATCTGAACATCATTTCGTGATATCTCGTGATATCGTCTGTGATCCGTGATCTCGAATGTGTCACAAATCTATTGAGCTCTGGGCGCTCAGGACGACGCCAAACAAAAACACGAGGGACTTCTCATCAAATTTTTATTTCATTTTTCTAGCTTAGAGGCCTGTCTGGGCCCGCGATCCGTGACGGTCCCTCTCCAAGCTCAGCAACAATTTTCTGCGAATGGGAAAGGACTCATGTTAGTGTGGAGGTTGAAGACTAGAGGCAAGACACGTCTGCTGCTTGTCAGCTCTAGACAAATAAGGAATATCTACCCGAGCACGACGTAATTATCGGTAGGTAGGCTTGACCTGCCGGTGAGCTGTCCGATAGAGCCGCCGGTGAGCTGCCCGATCCACTCTAACGGAGTCTGCGCCGATGAGCTCAATCGAGGTGGACATATGCCTCTCCCGAATTCCTAATCAACTAAAACTCACTTTTGTCGCCATATCCCTCGCACGTGATCTGGGAGGCTTTCCCAGACGGCGGGAGCCGCCATGAGGAAGGCTTTCGCCGTCTGGGAAAGCCTTCCTCATGGCGGCTCCAGGTGCCGATCGCGCCAATTCGGAACCGCGCGCGACCGAAGCCGCGCCAGCGAACCCCGCGCGCAACAGAAAACGCGCAAGACAATAACCGCACCGACGAAAACCGCGCCGACGAAAACCGCGGCCGACAGCAACCGCACCAGCGAATCCCGCGCGCGACACGGAACGCGCACAACAATAACCGCGCCGACGAAAATCGCGTCGACGAGAACCGCGCGTGACGAGAACTGCGCGCAATGGAGTCGGGCCGGCGAACGGCTTGCACGGATCGCGCGCAAGTATTTCCGCGCGGTTTCCGTATAGCGCGGTTTTCGTCGGCACGGTTTTCGTCGGGAGCGATTTTCGGCGTGCGCGGTTGCTGTCGGCCGCGGTCCTCGTCGGGGCGGTTTTTGTCGGCGCGGTTATTGTCGTGCGCGGTTCGGTCGCGCGCGGTTTCGGATTTGGCGCGATCGGCACCTGGAGCCCCTCATGGCCTCCGGCCCGGACATTTTTTGTCCCGCCCGCCTGGAAGGAGGATTATTGAGCTAATCATGCTCGGTAATGTTGCGTTGCGTCTCGATCTGCTCAACGATGAGTCCCCTGAAGTCTTGCGTATGAGGAAATCGTTTTTCGACCTTACAAAAATCCAGAGCTCCACGAGGAAGCTCGAAACGAAACGAAAAACGGTCGAACGACGAAAAACGAGTTTCTCATACGCAAGACTTTAGGGTACTCTTTCACAGCTCTACCTCACGGCAACTTACCGCTCCGACTCTAAATAGGAATCGACGAACTATAGACCGGGGGACTTCATTTTTCGCGACTTACTTTCCCGCGACATCCTGATTGCGCGGCTGTTAGCCCAACAGCCGACGATGTGCGGCAGGCGCTGCGATCGGCCCTTTTATTTACCATCGACGCGGCGCGGCCCCTGCTGGTCTGCGCCCCCTCTGGCCCAGCCGTCCCGCCACACGGGGCCAGCTAGCTTGAGTCCGACAGGCTTTTACCTTCCGTTGCCTGCATGCTCGAGTCCTGCGCGCTGTCCGCTTCCGAGCCACCCCCTCTCCACTTCTCCTCTCCCTAGCTCGCTAACCCGCCAGCGCGGCGCGTTGTGGTTTGTTGTTTTTCCCTTGCTGACGCCTATCCGAAAAATACCGAGCCGCGCGGGCGGGGAGGCGGCCATAAGCCCGCCGTGTTTACATAGCAGACGCGGTTTGGTCCTGTTGGGCGGCTGGCGTTGCCGTCGACCAACCTTCCGAGCAAGCCTCCGCGTGTTCACGTTCAGCCATGAGTTGATGAGATCCCCTCAACGTGCGCTCAAAGAGTCCCTCAATGTGTAATACATCCTCCTCGCCCGCTCTCCTCTCCCACCATCTAAATGGCCACCCTGGCGTCTCGGCGCTTGCACGCGTCACGCCGCCCATCGCCTAACCGCATAGAACCAAGCTACCTACCTATATGATTGGAAATAGCTCCGTGTGATCCGTGTGATCTCGTAGTCCTGCCGCTCCTTGACGAAATGACGAAATATTTGAAGGTCGAAAATCGACCTAGGTCTTGGTGGCTGCCGCGGACATTTGAAAACAAAAATGGCGGAGACTTTGGCGATTTCTTTTTCTACTGAAACTCGGACATCGTTAACGTCGGCGTCGGGGTGTGAGCGGTTCGCCCGCTTTGTCGCCACGTTCCGTCGCACTACCATTGCATGGTATGGACGAGGACCCGTATCGACGGGATAAATGTCTTCGCGAAGACTATCGAGGAGGCCATCCACATAGGCCCATGCAGGAAGCCTGAAGAGTGGACCTCCTTCTTTCAAAGCATCGATCGAAATTCTGCGAAGCGTTGTTGACTGAGGCGATCTCTTGCTGCACCTCGGCTGAGGCAGCAATCGAATGCATGGAGCGAAAGCAAGTTGCCACTGTGGCAACTTTCAATTCATGGTATGCATATTTGAAGAACTTATACGCGGATCGGCCAGAGAGGAGGCAAAGGCTTTGCGAGGCGTACAAGAAACCGTGCGCCTCCACGGCTGAGGCCGACTCCGCCGAGGCCGCGGTGATAAGCACCATTTACAGAACGCTCAAAGATGACGTGAAGAAGCGCCTCCTCGAAGAGATGGAATCGAGCTCGGACACCAGCGATACGGATGCGGCAGCTCTGGAAGACGAATAGTCGGCTACGAACTCGCGTTGCGGAATATTCCAGCACGAGCAGTCAACCCAATGATCAAGTTATATTATGTGTATGAAATGTGATTGATACGTGTGTTAGAACTATCTGTAAATTTCAATACACCTCATCCTAAGTTCTTCTATCATAAATCAAAAGTGTTGGAAATTTTTTTGTATTTAAATATTCATAGCGAATCGACGACATCGCGGTTGGCAATATAGGAGTTCATCATAGTGGGTCGGTGACTTCTCGAGGGTTCATCTGCCACAGGCATTTAGGTTCGATGCTGAACTGCCTGAACTGACTACCGGACCTAAATGCCTGTTGCTGAAATATCGCTCTGGAGTAGAGTATCAGAAATTGTTCCTCTTTCTTCAGGATGAATTCCGCTATTGTTAATGGCTCCCGACTCGCGAGTGACAAATGACAAGAGGTGGCGCGGACGCCCTTCATGGTTTTCCACTTCCAGCTCGTCTCCTGCTCCCTCGATCCCGACGACAATCCGGATTTTGCTTACCCGATATGAGCGGGAACGAAAGCACGCGACGAGGAGTCTGGCCTGGAGGTTGTCGTCCGCGCCGTGGTCCAAGCCGTCGTCCTCACCGTCCTTCCAGGGAACTCTACGTGCCGCCGAGAGCCAGAGAACTCGTCAGAGGGCCAGAGGGCGACGAAATGTCTGAGGAGACGACGGAAATCGTGAGCATGGATCTCTAGAATGCTGCTGCTGAGAGTATCGCGGCGGGAGAGACGGACATTTTCCTGATTTCATAGGAAGGCTCTCGCATCGCGACATACAGGAAGCTTCTCGAGCGCGTGTCTCCGTTTTTCTCCCGTAGGTTGAGAAAGCTCTCCCGCAGCCATAGCCTGCTGCCTTCTCAATCAGGCGACCATAAAGGATTGCTCATTGAGAACGTCCTCCAATGAAAAAAAATACGCTCGAAATTCGAGTGATTGAATCCCCAGTACTATTTAGAAAGAAATTATTCAACCTACTTAAAACAAATACCAATGCACGACGAAATTACTTCTAATCTCCTCAAGTAAATACTAGGCTTTGCCTGGCCCGAAGCTGGACTCAAACTATCTCTCCCGAGATACAGTCCGCCCTTCCCCCCTCGATGTACTGTGGAATGCAAGAAATATAATAATAAACAACGACCACTGTGTCATATCAAAAATGGAAAATCAAAAACGTCGGGACTCCGTGGGAAGCAGTTCGACGTAGCCTCTGGATTCCCATGAAAGGGATCCGTGGGGAGACGAATCGCGCCGGGCGGGGATCAAACTCGAGCAAATCAGGCGCTTCCAGTGTATATTTCTATCCATTGCTTCAACTCATCGATGGAATTTCGATGCCCGGAGATGTCAATCTGATTACTCGCTTGTTTTGAGTCCAGACAAAACCAAATTCGATCACAAACGTTACATTGTCAGCAAACATCCCTTTGAATTCCAGTCCTGCACGGGGCCACGAACGACTGTATCGAGTATCTCCTGGAGTTTCCCGAACATCGGTCGGAATAGCAACCGACCCCGTTGGATTCATAATTTCGGATTCTGTGGCAGGTTTCAGGAAGTGAGTGAACTCGCATGAAGTATCACGCCGCCGTTCCCGGTAGGTTCTTCCGCTGGCCTTTGTTCACTTCCGCTTGCTCTGCGTTTCCTCTGGTCTAGACTCTGGGTCTTCGGCCGTGCCATTCCAGTTCAATTCAATTGAAACAACTTCGTTGTTGTAACAATCGATCCATGGGAAGAACTCATGATAGGTTTTCGATATTGAATATGTCGATTCTACAACGATTTCGTCAAAGGACACCCCCGACCAGTAGCGTACCGAGGGGGGGGGGGGCCAGGGGGCCATGGCCCCCCCCAAGATTTCCGTCCGGGCCATAGAGCTCCATGTTAATGATGATGATGATCATGTCTTGGCCCCCTCCAAGATGATGAGAAATTTGCTCTGGCCCCCCCCCAAAAAAAAATCCTGGGTACGCCCCTGCCCCCGACCTAAAAAGCTGCAATTCGGTAGAAATGTACGGCGCAAAGTCCAGTGTGACGTTACCGACTGGATTTTTTTTTCTGTACAGGACGGTCAGTAGGTGACTTGACGATGATTTTTTCCGGGATCAAGCGTCTTCCGCACTCAATGTGAGATATCCCAGGCCGGACCTGTAGTCTCGTTTAGTCAGCTGAAAACCCGTTTTCTCTACGCCCCGTCAAAACCGAAGAAAACGATTATTTATATGGATTTGACAGATTTCATGGGGGGTCGATGAATCATCAACATGGACCCCCTTCTCTAGTTGTGAGCGCCACAGCAAAGGAAATGGAGAATCTCCCGAGAATTTAACACCCGTCTGAAAAGGAGATGGTGCGACTGAGCACACACCGATTTGGCTGAAACTTGGTGGGATGATAGAGCCTGGTACACATAGCTCAAGGATGAGCGGCTCGGGTGCGAAAATCCGTGGGTGAGGGTCTACGAGGTGCTGAAGTACGTGAGGTGAAGATGTGTTCATTTTATTCAGTCTTTGCGTGAGAGCATTTGAACACTTTTGCTGCTCAGGGTATTGGATGGATACGGACGGGGTCAAACATACAAGCGAAGCACAAGAACTGCGCGCCATAAACACATTTGATGATCGGGAAATTGTCATGAACGCTGCAATGTGCCTCGCGCGAATTCAGGGGTGCGAGGAGAATTTGGTTGACACTTTCAAAGCCACGGGAGTCTTGGTCGACCTCATAGCCCGCTTTGCGCCACGCGTACGTCCACATCGGGGAAGAACGGGGATGCTGTAGCTGATTATAACAGACGGAGTGCAGTTTGATTATGAAATAGCGGTTCGAGTTTTCCCTTATTAGTTTCTCCCTCATAAGTGATTGTCCTCCTTGTCTCTCCTTTTTCCTGATAATGATGCCAGACTTTCCCCATTTTGTCTTGAGAAAACTGGCTCGTGATTCTCGGGCCGCTGCAACTTTCCGGAGTGCTCGGCTCTGCCTCTCCGTCCGAGAAGGTATCTTGCAATTCATCATCTGAAGCGAGGAACTCACTTTGGAACAGCTCACACAGCACACGCCAAGGACCAGGACGCGCTCTGGAGCTTCCAAGCTACAGAACAGCGCAGTAACTACGAATACACTGACTCGAAAAAGTGATAAACGAGTGAATGTGCAAGTGTTTTGGCGCTTCGATTTGGAGATGTCATTGGTGTAACTTCGTTATCATTCATCGGATCGAATCGAACGAAACCGCGTTTGAAAGCTGAGCCAATGCGAAATCGATTGCTACATACGGGTTTGCGATTCGGGGACTATGTGTTCATTTCATTCAGTTTTTAAACAATTTTCCGTCGCACTTCAGCACCTCTTAGAACCTCAACCACGAATTCGCGCACCAAAGCCGCTCATCCCTGAGCTATGTGTACCAGGCTCTATCATCCCACCAAGTTCCAGCCAAATCGGTGTGTGCTCGATTGCACCATCTCCATGTGGGGAAACCGGGTCGTATTCAGTCCGCCCTGGACGTCATTCGAGCCTATTACTTTGTACCCTCAGCAGATGTACCCTTTATCCCAGAAGTCGCTCTACAAGGAACCTGGGTGGAAAATCTACGGCGGGAAATCAAGACACAGATCTCATCTGATGATCTGCATCGAACCGTTGACTTCCTCCACCAGGGTCGAGTCGGGTTCGCTCTCAGCACAGTAAGTTCTCTTTGCAAAGCCGCCGGGTTTCTCCACATCGATTGTCTCGCGGAAGCGTGCCAAAGATTCTTGTCAGCACGGTAGGTCTCGCCGTATCAGTTTCGTCCCACAGTGTTGCCAAGCATAGATGTGTCTAACCTGAGAAGTATCCCAATTATGTAGATTCTCTATAACTTTATTTTTTCATGTGATGATAGAATGGAGTCACTGTTCGACACGGCGCTGGCGATTAGCGAGAAATGCCCCAGCATGTCGCAGCTACGCGACGAAGCTGTGAGCTACTTCAGCAAGAATATAAGAGAAACACGGCGAAGAAGCTTCTCCCGATGAAGACCGAGTTGATCACGCTAGTCCTTTCCCAGGACGAGTTAAATGTTAGTGAAGCCCGTGGCGTTTCATGTTCTGCAACATCTCGAATGAGCTCCCTGTACAAAGTTCAAAGCACCAGTTGATGTTGCGCTCGATCTTTCTCGACAGGTACAATCGGAGGATGAAGTTTGCAATCTCGTCTTGGCTTGTGTAACAGCCTCTGTCGGGGGAACCTGAATGGACTCCCTAGGGAGAGGGATTACACTGGATGCTTCGTTTTCACTCTTCTATTTCGACTTCGCTTCACGACCTCCGCCTCCTCGGCTGGCCGTGCCGCTCACTTCACGACTACTTCACCTAATCTGCCTATGCTAATGCCTCTTTCTGCCACTAGATGGCGCTATCCTCGCTCATTGCCGTCTTCGCGGGCTTCCAAGCCGCATCGATCTGTCACATCAGTGATTCTCTAGCTGCGATCTTTTCCCGGGCGCTTACACTTGGTCGAAGCGGGGACCTGAACATGACCAAATCGAACCGATGATCGAATGTGCTCGTTTGCCCCATTTTACCAGTGGATTCTTCAACAGGCTCTGCAAAGCTCTCAGAGACGTCGACGAGATGGTGAGTAGAAACGACAGATTCATCAGAATAATGGATTCTAGACGCATCTTGGATCCGAAATAACAGTGTCACCACTTGTGAGTTTGATTTTCGACAGCCGCTCATCGTATCCGTCAAGGCGAACGGATATTCAGAACTACCAGATCATCATGTCGCTCGCCGTCTCCATTATGACCGAGATAGCAATGGGCGCACAACGATAAACAGTTCGCAAACATCGCCAGGGATCAAGTTCAGAGGCGTTCTAGTCCACGAGGACACGCTATACGCTTACGAGGAGGATCCTCGTAGGAGTATCGACGAGAAGTCCAACGTCACCAATGAATGGTTCGATTATCTACGATGTATCTCGATCGCTGAATCTTCTCATGGTTCTCCCCTTGTTTCTAACTTCTAGCGATGGTCCGTACAGGTTATACTTGATCTGCTTGAATGAGAAAAATATCAGAGCTAATTTTGGTGGTTTCTCCTTGTCGTCCGGAAGAAAGTGGACGACAGCAAAAGACTATGCGGGCAATCTGCTCGAGAGAATGGCCATCGTTGGGAGTCGCTTGGTAGTGCTCGAACGCTCATCGATCAGTGGAGAAACAATAATTGCGGAGTAGGTTTCTCTCATTTTTTCATTGGTACATAGAACCTCGCATCGCCTGCTGGCAATCAGTCAGATCGCTCGTGTCCTCGCAGATTCAACAATGAGATGGCTGTTTCCCTATTCACCTGGCGGAATCCTCCGTTCTTGCGATTTTGTTCTCCCGCGACATTTTCCCGCAACAGCCTGAGAGCCTGTAATCCGTATCGCACTTGCGATCGGAACAACGCCTGGCCAACTATTCCAACTGGCCTCCTATTCATGATGCTGGTCAACTTTGTGACAGTTAATTGTCAAATCTCATCCCTCGTCGATGCCCACTGACACTCCGAGGGAGAGCGACAGCAGCCTATTTTGGCGTTTGATGCACTTCCCGTGGGGAGATTCAAAATATCTGATATAGAAACGCAGAATGCTGGCTTTCGTTTCGGTCATTGCTGGGAGACCCCTCCTCATCCCACATTCCGCATAGTAGAGATCCTGGAAAGATGAGATTCTCCATTTCTAGGCAGCTCAAGACGATGAATTTCTCCTCAATCTCACAGGGAAACGAATGAATGGCAACTTTTATTGCTAGCTGAGGAGACGCAAAATTGAGTTAAAATATCTCATAGAGCTCTGACTTCAACAACTTGACTAGGTATTGCTAAGCTATATCTCATCTGACCCCACGGACATATCTTCCTGTTCTTGTGGCGCACTCCAAAAACGCTGAAGCAAGCGTGACCAGGGCTCGAACAATAACCAATGCATGCATGAGATGAACAAGAGTATACGAGTACATTGAACGCATGGAAAAATAAAGAGTCCTCGCGGGCATGTTCAGCGCACGTCTCTGCTTTCAGGTCCCACCGCGCATGCGCCGCGGCGCCGGCGGCGGCGCGGTAACGGTGGGACGCCACTAACGAGCAACAGTCCTTCACAGCGCTTGAAAGAGAGCGCACGGTAGAGAGCAGGAGACCACGATGGCACCGGATGGGATTCTAGATTCCCAAAAGAGTCTTCATATTCCACGGGACAAGTCCATACGGTGGTATTTTACAGTTCTCAACAAACGCAGTCCTAGGATTCGGCAATGGGTGAGTAAACTTTTCAGGAGATCCGAAGCGTTGATTCGAGGAATCTTCTCGAGACCTTAAAAAGAAGAGTTCCTGTTGAGTTCATGGAACCACCAATGATCTTGAGTAATGGTGGGCATTGCCGGTGTCTGATCGTGGTTTCCGCAGAAGCCGACGAAGGCTGGCTCAGTGTATGAATGCCATCCCCGCCCGAGCGGTCCTCTTCCCTCCGAAAAAGCCAAACACGTGGCCGGAGATATCTTTGAAATTGATTTCCCGATCGAAGGGAAAGCTAGAATGAATACATTCCCTTGAAAGCCAGCTTGCCGATGACGTGGATACCACAAGAAAAAACGACCTCACGACGGAGTTGATGAGTTTCAGCTCGATAATTCCTCTTCCGGATTTCACTTCCGATTGGAAATGTTTATCCCAAAACTGACGAAATGCGAGTAGTTGAAATCCAGCCGATGCAGCCATATTCTCGCCATTCAAGGGAATCAAATCACAATTTCTGGCCTCGTCCATCCATCCCGGGGTTTTCCGAAACCTTTAATTCTCAATCCAGGTACCGTTTTCGGGGGCGGCGCGAGCAGATCGGGCTCATCGCTCTCGCGGTCGTGATATTCGGAATCATATATTCCTGCGCCGCGCGCCGTTCGCCTGTTCTCCCGGTGGCGAGAATCGGAGGAGCGCCCACAAGTTGGGGAAACCCACGTAGAGTCGTCGAATGGTAAGTTCAGTTTCCCATAGTATAAGCCGAATCTAGGTAGGTTTTAGTCGTCTCCATGATAAATCACAATTCAAAATAGCTTTCCTCCCTTATTCTTGTTACGGCGCTCAACTTATAGTAAACATCTAAATGATATTTCTAGGGCACAACCGCTCGGGCCCCTGAAACGTATCGCCACGAGTATTCCATTTTGAAGGTGTAGATAATGAATGAGTGTACGCGATGATCTACCTATGTTTTTTGGAAAACCGGGGAATAGATGAAGGTCTTTCCATCAATCTCTGATGGCCGTTAGTGCCCTCAAGAGGAGCTCACATACGAGAACGCATCACTCATCACATTGAATAAAATCGAGCAGTGCAACTCGCAGACTTCGAAGCAGTCGTTCATTCCAGCGCTCTGCTTGTCCTGACAGACGAGCGCCATGATCTTCAGTGGAGGAGAGAACTTCAGTATGCCGTCCGGAAGAAGACGATGTGTCAAACATTCCTTGCCACACCGGGTTCTGATTCGTTAAACATCTCGTGAGAATATCGACTCAATGCAATGCTCCTGGTTCTCGGTCTGATCATCAAGATATCGTTACCCTTGATATTGTAAGAATGTGAGTGAGATCTCATAGCGAATCAACGTGAGAATGTGAATGAGATCTAATAGCGAATCGAATTGGTCAGGCAGAACGTGCACATGAAGAGCGGCGAGAAGGTAGGGAGAGATCATCGCGTTGGCGGATTCCCCCGCCGTGAGTTAGTCAGTAGAGATCTGCTCTCTCGTACGGCAACCTCGCCTCGAGACCTTGATCTCTCCTACGACAAGTTTGCCTCGAGAAATAAACGACCGTTCAACAGCTCATCTGCCGTGCTCAATCGTTCCAGCCGATCCTACAATATGACTTGAGTCCCGACGCGGTCAAGCCGTGGAGGTCGAGAGGCTGACGCTCCCCAAAAATGGCAGGCAAGGAATGGCGCTCGTTACCTCCGTACGAGATCAAATGATTTTGAATGGAGGAGAATCAGCTTCCAAACCTCCAAGGAGACTGCGCACGAAACACGGAATTTGTTGCACACCATATATTAGATAGAAAATGACCTAGAAAAGAATCAAATAACTTCGTCTTCGATTTCCGCAAAAGCGGAGAGAGTCAACCGTTGAGGCTCGTGCGCGCGTCTCAAACCAGGGAGAATTTTCATCATTCCTGCTCGGGGCTGGAAAGCTTTCTGCAGAGTTCTTTGATTCAATCACCATGGCTTCATCCAGCAGGATCTCAGACTTGGTGACAGTGGCGGATCCAGGGATCGCTCGAGGGGGGCGGTTTCAGATTTTCAGTGTCCCCGGAGTGTTTTTCCGTCCTCAGTGATGCGGTCAGATATTAAATTGCTCGTTTGATAATTGTTGAGTAGAAACATTTATGTATAGTGAAATGTTACATGTGATTCTTCCCGCTAAACCTCATCTTCCGTCTGAACCCCCGCTTCGCCCGGCAGCAAACGGAATTTCCGCTTCCAGAGTGTCGAGCACAGCGACATGGAACCCGTGAGCGAGGCAAACTTGATGACAGAACGGCTGAGGAGCAACTCCAGCACCCTAGCGTGGGTGAATTCGGAGCCGGAAAAATCGAAGGTTTACGTTGCGAACTGCATACGCAGGATTCAAGCCCTGACGAAGGGAGCAAGCTGGAATTTCGTCAAATCAGAGTTCAACAGCGCAGACATTCCATCTCGCGACATCGACATCTCCACATCGGAGAAGAGGAAACTCTGGCTCCAGTGGCTCTCGACAAAATATCGACAGGATTTGGAGAAACATCCCTCTCGAATGTCGCGCAACGGAATTCGAGGCCGAACGGAAAGCTACAGTTTCAACGAGGATAAAGATCAACACATTTTCAAGCGAAATATTCTCCGAAAACCGTGTCTCTCCGTTCCTGAAAGCGGTCCGATTCTGGACATTCATGATCCGCTTGAAAAATAAACTTCGAGCAGTTGAATCAGGATCCGGAATCGGACGCTGCGAACAACAACCGTCGATGCGCATAGACGCGGAACAGATGGCCGCAGCAAGACTGGACCTAATACGTCTGATCCAAAGAACATACTTCACAGAATAAGTCAAATCGCGGGGCGAGAATCTGAAGAGATCGAGTATACTCTACCAGTATAACCCATTCATCGACACAGAAGGTCTATTGAGGTGTCGATCTAGGCTCGAACGGTCTAAAGACCTAACAACGAATCAGAAATTCCCAATCATCTTGCCGCCGAAGAGCAACTCCACGAAGCTGGTCATCAAGGATGTCCACGAGCGAAGAAACTTCCATTGCGGTGTCATCGCAGCCACATTGCACATTCTGCGGCAAGACTTCCCCGTGATCCACGCTCGGAAGCTCACGATGCAGCTCCTAGCGGCTTGCCCGACATGCAAAATATTCCACAGCAAGCCGGCGTCGCTACCGATGGCTCCTCTCCCAAGCTCCTCTCCGAATCGAGGAAGCACCCCCGTTCTTCCACACGGGATGCGACTTCGCAGGACCGTTCCGGTAATCGAATTTCCGTTTTCCCAAGACGGAAAATCGATTTTCCGTCTTGGGAAAGCGGAAAATATTTTTCAACATGGAAAATGAGGTTTCAACACGGAAAATAAGACTACAACATGAAATCTGCTTTATTTCGTTGGAATACGCCTCACTCGGGTCAGATACTCTCTGCGCACCAAAAAAATATACGACAAGTCACCAGTCATCGGACGAACATTTACTGGTGTGCTTCCAAGAGCGGTTTCCAAGGCTGCATGATGGCATGCATGAACTTAACGAGAAGACAGTCAGCGAAACGATCATCGTTTTGACTTTCTTGGTTGTAGCGCCGGAAATGATGCGCTCTACTGGAAACTCGCTTGGCAGCAACGCTCGTCGGCTTGAGCACCGTCAGCGTTTTGAGCAGAGCATCAGGGAGGTCGCGCTCGATTCGATTTTCCGTCTTGGGAAAACGGAAATTCGATTTTCCGTTTTCCGTGTCACGGGGACTCAGGTCTAGTTCCGGTACAAAAAAGACACAGACGAAATATCCAAATGCTACTTCTTGCTATTCTTATGCGAAGTTACTCGAGCAGTACACATCGAACTAACTACAGATCTCTCAACTGCGGACCTGCTGGGTGCACTCCAGAAATTCGTCAACCGATTCCAGTCAGTCCGAACAATTACTTCGGACAATGGTCTCTCATTCCAGCGAGCGGCAAAAGAAATCAAATTCATCTACGAGCACATCAAAGACGGTGACGTCAAAAAATGGCTCGCAGATTCCTTCATTAGCTGGAGGTTCATCACACCTTCAGCGCCCTGGTTTGGAGGATAATGGGAGAGGCTAGTCGGGGTGATCAAAAAACTGGTCAAGAAGATACTGGGATCAGCAATTCCCCACTTCAGAGACCTGGAAATACTCCTCAGCGGAGTAGAGGCGATGGTTAACAGGCGACCAATCACCACCGTTGCAGCAGGAGCAAATGAAGTCGAAGCACTGAGTCCAGCGAACCTGCTCTACGGGATGAAAGGTGACACGATATTCCCTCAACACGCCCTGAAACCGCTGAAGAAAGATGCGGGCAAAATCATATTTTCCAAATGCTGTAAGTACCAGCAACGTCTCCTAAACGCATTTTGGAAGCGGTTCCAAGGAGAATACCTTGGATACCTGCGAACAGCGCATAAGCGAGCCAACGCGGAGGCGAACCCAATCGACATCGGCGACGTTTGTCTTCTCGAAGACAAGTCCAACAACCGAGCGTTGTGGCCGCTATGCCGCGTGATAGCAATCCCTGGAAACACGTCACCAGCCCAAGCACGATCGTGCACTATCAAGACGTCAAGAGGTCAAATCCAAAACAAATAGAGAAATGTATGGACATCCATTATCGAAATCATAATTCATCATCGGCGTCAACGACGCGGGCGAAGAGCGGCATCAACCCGCTCTCGCAGGGGCGGCAACGCGGCTTCCCGCGCCTGGCGGGAATCGCGGTCTTCGTCGCGAGGGCGTTCACGTTCGCCACGAGCGTTGGCACGTTCCCACAACTCAGTCGCACGAACCACGCGGCGGCCATCACGGAGAACGTCCACCCGCGCGCGCTCGGCGGCACGTTCTTCCAGCGGACGAACTGGAGGTTGGTCAGCGGGCGTTGAGTGTAGGTCCAGGTCGCGGGGTTCTCCCAAACAGGGATGGTGACCGCGCGAGGGTCGCGCTGAGCGACCCGACGAAGATGAACGAGGAAGTTCTCGATGTGCGGAGCGGGGGGCACGAGGAAGGCGAGTCGGCGGAGTGGGGTGAGGCTGTCTTCCGTTCGTCGGGGGGCGCCATGCGTTAAGAACGTAGAATACTCCCGATACGGGAGGCACTCGGCCTCCGTGAGGGAGGCCCACGCCAGGCGGCAAATTTTCCTTGCATCCATCGGCAGCTGCACGTTCAACCACACTTCATTATGGCAGAGTTCAGCGAAATAGAGACCCATCGGGGAGTCACAGTAAGGGGTGCGTCTACGGATTCGGCTCATCACCGGGCGTAGAGAGAACAAGAACAACGCAGGGATCGAAACCAACCACGAAAGTGAACAAAGCTCGCCGAGAGCGAGGAATCTCGAGGTTTGGAGTGAGACCAGAAAGGGGTCTCGGAAAGGAAAAATTCGAATACGGAACGCGCGCGGAAGCTCCAAGAGCGCGAGAAACTTCCAAGCGGCGTTCAAGATGGTGAGAATTCCGTGTCTGGAATTCCGGGGGGGAATGTGGCGTACGGCCCATGAGGATCGTTAGTGCTTCGCATATACAGCCAATCGCACCCTCCACGCATACACATAACTAGCAGGCGAGATCGGTCGACTTTCAGGGTAACTTATTTATTCCAGCAATATCCATTCAGATGTACCATAATCCGTTTTCCGAGAATCTCGAACGGTCGGCGTTTCAAGCAGAGCGCCGCACCCCTCGAGCGTAACTTACGATTCATTCAATAAATCGGTAGCGGCACAAAGGCACTTGGAGTTCATCGGCCGAGCGGGGCGCGACGATGACGTCAACGTGGCTTCCCCGGCTGACGTCTCTACTTCTCCAGACAACAGCTGATCGAGCTGTCACCATCCGGTGGCAGCCATCTTGTCTAAAAGTTCCAAGAGAGTGATACAAGAGCAATTCCGGTGCGTTCTGAAAATCTCTTCCGGGCTCAGCGCTTTTGGTCCAAATCTACATCGATCCCGATCCGATTTGACCAGGCCGACTCCGAGAGAGTCCGAACCACCCAGATCGTCCGACTAGCCGACATCAGCCGTCTTCGACGCCGCGCCGTCGCCGGACGATCTCCACAATGCGCCAACCGCTCTACCGAAGAGTGCCAAGGCAGACGTGTGTTCGATCTCCTCCACAGCCTAGAGCGTAGGCCACACTAGCTATCTACCGTTCCCCACAGTTCGACCACTGCTACCCACACTAAATGACCTCATTTACCTAAGTTCTAACCTGCGACTGAGTACGCGAACGTATAACTGACGTAACCGCTGTTTATTTCCGTTCCAATTCAAAGTATCGTTCCGGATAATAATATCGTTCCGGGACATATTGCATTACGTAGACGTTCCATTCTTCCGTTCACTCATTGTCTTCTGAGTTCAGCCGTTTGCTTGCTTCTTCGTCTCTCTCTTCGCACTGCTCCATGGATCGTCGCACGAAATCCATATGCGCGCGGAATCTTTCGCAGTGCCTTCGTTCGTGCCCACATACCCGCACCAGCAGCAATCAGCATTCGCCTTCTCCGGACACATTCGGGACAGGTGGCCCATGCGATTGCAATGATAACATTTTTTCTTATCGCGGCCATGCACATTGTCTTCGTTTGCTGGTGCAAAGCCTCCCCACAGCCAGTAGCGGCGCTAGACTTTTTTTTGGAGGAGGCTAGACTCTCCCTTTCCCTTTCCCCTCTTTTCTCTCTTTCTAGAAGAGGCTCATAAGCGCCCCTTGTCTTTTCACGAAGCTGCCCACTGTGAGACAAACAATAAGGATAAGGATATCTACAGAAGCTCTTGATGACGTTGCGGAGGTTATCCTACGTTAGATTGCAGAGCTTGCAGATAAAGCTTAAACAGATAGACTGATACAGACTGACTTATTTTTGGTCGAATTGGTCGTAACTTGTGCTCGTATATCGTTCCTAAATCATAGTAATCTTAATGGAGATAATCAGTTGTGGCTTGTGGCTGATATTGCCATTTTCCGGTACATTCCGTTTTAGCGAACATTCAGTATAACGAACTGATTTTGGTGGCACCAACGTGTTCGTTGTAACGAGCTTCTACTGTATCGGCCTGAAGAGTTTTCGATATTTTCCTCATTTTTACTTCTCCCTTACCAATGTCAATCGCTTCCGAGGAATTTACGAGTTTCGTCTCTGGCTGATTCTTGAAAAAACTGGTGAGCAGCACTTGTCTATTCATTTTTCTAGATTACTCTGAGCACCGTGCGGTTTGATTTGTGTCACCTTAACCAACAGCGCCGTGAAAGTTAGCGATGGGACACGACACGGAAAGGTGGCGCCGGCGTCTGCTTTCCCCGGAACCTGAAGCCGGCTCAGATACTCTCCAACAGATTCCTGCTCGGAAGGACTGGAATTGCCTTGTCCTCCTCGTGACCCAGTTTATTGTTCACAAAATTTCTTGAGGCTAGCCTGAAGAATTTCGAGCTCGAGGAGGCTATAGCCTCCATAGCCTCCGCCTAGCGCCGCCACTGCCCACAGCGCGTACACGGTCCATAGTCGTTGTCTGCCGAGGTGGACGGTAGCGCTGTGTCGTCCCTGAATCCACCCGTCTCGATGGCGGCTGCTGCTCCGTTGCCTCCTGGCGCAGGAGATTTCGTTTCCTCTTCCGTTGTCTCCATGACCGCTTCTCCGGGCGTCGTTTCCGTGACCCCTTCTTCGTGTAACATCTCCGTGCTTGTTTCTTCGTGTGGCGTTCCTTCTACTGGTTCACGGCAGTGTGAATACACTCGTATTGATTCATTAATGCGGGAGTTCGTAATGCAGAAGTACTCTCTGCTCGAACTTTTCATCGCATAGGCGGTTTGCCTTTGCTGCGTTGATCATCGTGGCAGCAGAAAACAATCGCTCTACCTGTGCACTCGAGGGCGGCTGAGTGTTGTATTCGCGGAAGATTGCAGCGATCGCGGGATGATCTTCGAGGCTGGCGATATTTGTTTTCTCATCGGATAAGTACTTCTGCAGGCATGGCCCCGCAGCGCTGGTTGACGGTGCATTTGCCCTTATCGCCCCGGAACCGAAGAAGTCGTCAATCTCGATCGGTGGAGGGACTGGCGTTCTGTTTGCCGCCAATCGAGATTCGAGGAGCTCTATGATGCGCATTCGAATATACGCTTGGTTTGCCGGCGAAATGCGCGTGAACAACCAGGTCTTGAAAAACGGCATTGACAGCGTCGCTATGGCACATCTTTCTCCCAGAGTGGAGCGACAATCGAAGACTTTCTTGAAACGAGTCTGTAAACTCTGAATCAATTCCTCAGCGATGGGTTTACAGAAGCGTAGGGCTGTTCTGGAGATCTCAGCGACTTGCGTGGCCACCGAGATGAGTACTGGCAAGAGCGTTCCATAGAATGCAGTCGTCTCACCTTGGAGCTTGTCCAAGCCCACGGCGATGGGCTTTGTGCATTCTAGATATTCTCCGATGTATCAGAAATCATCGTCGTTCAAATACTCATGGAGCCTCAAAGGTGACACGAGGGTTTGGATTTGCGGCTTCAGCTCGAAGAGGACCTTGAGACTGTCATACAAACTGTTCCAACGGATGGCGCCTGGCCGGAGCAGACGTCTTCCCGTGATACTCTGTATGATTTCTGCCGATCTTGGGCGTCGACTGAGGCTCCACAGTGGAATGCACTTCGACAAGACCCGCGCATGGAGTACCGCAAGTTCAGGAGTTGACCTCAACGTCCGAGCCACATCGTTCGTAGCGCAGAGAGACAACGTGTGGGCTGCACGTCTAGCGTGCGAAGGTAGCCTGATCATAATCATAACTATGATTATGAATACAGGCAAAATCATAGTCATCGCTATGATTATAATCATAATCATAGTTATGATTATGATTATAATAATTTTCCAAAGCCGCAGAATGTGCATGAAGTGCGGAGATTTCTCGGTCTCACGAACTTTTTCCGGAGGTTCATCGCTGGATATGCGGCGATCGCAAATCCACTTACGATGTTGTTGAAACAAGAGGCTCAGTTCGAATGAAACGGGAAGTGCGAGGAAGCATCGAGACATTAAAGAAACGGTTGGCAGAAAAACCGATCTTGGAAAGATTCGACCCGAAACGAGAAACAGACTGCATTGCGATGCGAGCATCGCGACGTCCAGCCGGGCGCGCTCGGCGGCCTGTTCCTCATGTTGAGAGCGAATACGCCTCGCCGGAAGGAGTAGAGTCATCGCCGGCCTAGGAAAACGGTGAAGATGCGGCCGGTCCGCGGCGGGAATCGTCACAGCCCGCGGGTCACGCCGGGAAGTTACGCGGAGATGCTTCAAATACCGATCCACGAAGGTGTTGGTCGGGACGCTCCAGGCGAGGCGTCGCGGCAGCTCCAGGGTGGAGAAGGCTCGTTGAGGTGCACCGTGGGTCAAGAGAACGGAACATTCGCGATATGGGACGCGCTCGGCGTCCGTAAGCGATTCCCAGGCATATCGCACAATGGCACGTCGATCGATAGCGGTTTGAGCATTCAACCATACCTCGGTGGGGAGAAGGCGGTCGTGAAATAAAGCCATAGGGAAAGTCTTGAAACGGAACACGTCGTCGAAGGCGGCTCATGGCAGGCGAAGAGCTCTGGATACTCGAAAGCGAAGGAGCTTTGTTGAACTGGAAACCGCAACGGAAGCAATGTCGAGGACCGGATCGAGGGAACTAAATTCCGCGGCCGGAATCCCGGGGGGGGGGGGGGGGGAGGAAGTGGCGTAGGGCCCATGAGGATCGTTAGAGCTTTGCATATTATACATCCACTTACACCCCAACGTGCACACGCAACTAGCATGGCGAGATCGGTTGACTCTCGGGGTAACTTAGTTTATTCCAGCAATACTCATTCACATGTACCAAACTTCATTTGAAGATTCTCAAGCTTTGGTGACCTCCCTAACAACCTTGTGCTATGGAATCAGCAGAGACTGACTTACACCCCGATATTCTAGCTCACTTCCGAGATCTGGAGACGATCTTGAGTGGAATTGAAGTAGCAATCAGCCAACGACCGGTAACGATGGTGACAACCGACGTGGACGAGCCGAAAGCGTCAAGTCCGCTAGATCTACTCTACGGGCTCCAGGGAGGAAGAATTTTCCCCCAACACGCTACTGTAGAGTCTCTTCCCACGGGATTCCTTGACACACGGAACACACGTGATTATTCCAGTCACACTGGTTTATTTGGCACTCATTCAGATACGGTCTCCTTACGTCGACCGATCTTCATCCACCATGCACGAACTCTCTACTCTGTCAACTCGCTATTCGAACGCTTCCCTTCGGACATGCACGTCTAACTATCGTACGTCCCTCGCATTCCCTACTGCGTCCGTTCTCAATGACTTCATTTACGCTATGTCTACCTTATCGACGATTTGCACACGACTGACTGTCGAAGCTGAATGATACGAACTTGAGCCGACTTCACACTTTGCTCCACTTTTTCCCTCTCTCCGATCGACCATGCTACCACACATGCTGTCCTCAGCGTGCCTGTTTCGGTCTTCCTACCTACGTGCACTCAATCTTTATCTATCTTCCCTGACCATATCCTGTTAAGATTCTGATATTCCACTCTCTCATACATTTCTGACACTCCTATCTGTATTTCCTGTTGTGTCCGCGAGGACCAGAACAGACAACGAGGTCGACAGAAGGAGTGATTTATTGAAATCGCACCCTGCTTATATTATATAAGCAGGGTGCGATTTCTACATATATAAGTTATATATGTAGAAATCACGAGGATGACTTCGTTGTGCTCTGTGAGAACACATCATTTTCCATCACTTGGGGTATCTTCTTCCGAATCTTGCCGCTCGTCTGAGATTCCTTCTTCCGGTCTCCGAATCTCCTTCCTCTCCATCCGGTTCTTTCGCCGGTGTCTCGATGATCGCTGAATTCAGGTCGACTTTCTTTGGCGTCTCCAATTTCCACGTCTTGTTCGTTTCGTCGAGTCCTCCCATGCCTTCCATCATCGAAGAAATCTCGTCGATATCCTCGTCTTCGATGAAAGTTCTCGTCGATGCATCGGCTTTCTGACCTGAAGAAGCAGCTCCATGCTCATTAGACTCTGAAAATTCTAAAGATTCGTCAGACAATGGAACGATCTCTTCGCAATCCTCGCAGTGAGCCCTGTGCCATCTTAATGCGAAGCAATGCGAAGTCATAGCATTCCCCGAAAATGTAGAAGAACCCAAATCCAGACCCTGCACAATCAAAACAGCAACTGGTCAAATCCTGAATCGATCGATCAAGAAGCTATATCCGATCGAGAACTCCCAACGAACCAACGAGCCCTAACAAGTGAATGTTCGCTCCTTAGAATCGCGGATGACGGCAGGCTATGCATATCGTTGAAAGGTCTTATTATGTGTGATCTCCATGTGAAATATTAGCGTCAGGCGAGGCCGCATTCCCGAGTTATGGGGATATGGAGTTAACATGTGACCATAGGGGAATTTTGTTCTGGCCGGATCTATCTAAGCAGCTGGGGGCATGACATGACCGGGCTTGCTTCTAAGGCACTTGGAATACTCTTGATAGGACAGTCGTTCGGGCTCCGTCAAACTGTCCCACATCAGCCGTACGATGCGCATGAGGTCCGCGTTCGGATAATCTCGGAGCAGCGGCTCCTCGACGAGCAATTTCCCATAGAGTATCCCACTTGGGGATCGGTCATACACGCAGCCCTTGCGACGCTGAAGTTGGGCCATCTACAAAAGAGGAGAACCCGTGAGGTCGGAGCGAGACTAAGGCGGGCCGGGGAGAAGAAAAAAAAGGCGATGACGGAAAACGAAGAAAACAAAGAAAAACCGAAAACTCACCATTGGAAGATGTTTGTACCACCCCCTTTGAAAAGCCAGCTCGCGCAAAACACACTCGACGCTAAAAAGCAGAGTGATGATCCCAGCTCGAATCCCTACGCCCCAATCGACCTTCTGTGGCGGAGCCAGAAAAGAGATCGAGAAGGAAAATGTCTCTTGGGAACGCTGAGAGCACCAGAATTGTGAAGCATCAGGCGCAAAAACTTTTATGAATTTTCCCGATTTGCGCGAAAGCGGGATTGCGCGGACCCGAAAATTGAGCGGAGTGCTAGAACTGAGCGGACGGGAGACACAAGTTCCCGCCGATGGGTACACCTCCTGCAGCGTTCGGATCGTCGCCACCTCAAAATCTACATGCACTGCTTGGGAGTGGAAACCGTCTCCGGCCTCCTCGACCACCTTCAGAGACGCCCGGTACATAGCCGCGGTTTTCAATGCCAAGAGAGCGAACACAGCGGGGACCGTACCCTCATCTGGCAGCTTAACATGAATTGAATATAGTTGCTCGAAGCTCGATGGACATGTCTTGAAGGTCCCGTCCAGGAACCATTCTGGGTTCTCCTGAAGAAGTCGCACGTCTCCCGCTGTCGCGAACACGATCAACCTGCTCAGATCGCCCACCTACGAATCATGAAGCACAAACATTTCCTTGCGCGATGTGAACTGAAGATGACACAAATTTCAGCGAGGTGTCCGAAGCGTTAGGAGGAGTCCAACATCCTGCGAAGCAAAGATCTCTGATTCGCAAAAACTTGGAGCCACTGTTCAGAAACCACAGGTAACTTCATCATTTCCGGAATTCCCAGACGTTCCCGCGTACTGTTACCCGGCGTAACCCCCTCGGGCCTGCGACGCGCATAGCTGACCCGTTTTCGCAACAACTACAGCTTTGGCATTTGCCCGCGGACTGCGTCAGAGTGCACGGTTTCCAACACATCGCCCACAATCAATGCGAATTCCATCCGTCGGGGAGCAGTGATCGCCGCTTCGCGTAAGCGATTGAGCGTCAATATTCAGGACCTCGGGGTCATGCTCATGTACCGGCACCGCCTGTTCCGAAAAAGAATTCCCTGTCGCAACGTGAACTCGACAGGATCGAAACACAAACATTTTGAGGAATTTCTGCTCGGATAGAGAGTCTCAACACCTGTCCTTACCCTATGTTCGCCCTTGCTTGTCTTGATCCGCGCCTGACAACCCTTCTTGAGACACCGCCATGCGATCTTGTCCAACGTCGCGTAGTCCTTGCGAAACATATACCCTTCCACAATGAGCTGGGGTTGCCCCCGACTCGACTGCACGTATTCCAAGGGCATGATGCTGAATCCGAAGGCTCACAGACGAAGCGACTCTGAGTGAGTAGCACCACGCTTATGCCACGCGCTGAACGACGATAAAGTTTCCCGGGTTTCAAAGCGACGCATCACGCTGCTTTTGCCGTGGTGCTGTGATTCGCCTTTTCTGTGATTCGCTCTAATATCTCGCCCGCGCAAATGTCGGGCTCGCTCAGCGCTTCCGACCGCGCTAGCTTCCCGCCGCTCGCTCAAACTTTTTCCGCTCCAATGTCTTCCCCGCTCACATCTCTCGTTCGCTCCAATCTCTTGTTCGCTCACTTCTCTCGTTTGCTCGAACCGCGCTTCGCGCAGATTGAGGGTAACCATTCCGGTTCTATTGGATTGGTGTGGTATTTTTGACTGTGACTCTCATTTAATTGTACAGGGTGCGGCACCAAAAATGTTCCGATTACAAACGCCCGTCAAATCTGAACCAGATGAGATATCGAAGTTCTGTTTGCGCGAAAAGGTGCGCATTGAATTGCCATTTCGTCTGCGATTCGTCCGCCTCCAAAAGCTCGGAGCATCGAGATTTGCCAGAAGAAAAACCGCGAAAATATGGGTTCGTCTATGGGACGCCCATAGTGAACGTCTGTCAAATCTGAACCAGATGAGATATCGAAGTTATGTTTGCGCGAATAGTTGCGTCTTGAGTTGCCATTCCGTTTGCAATCTGTCCGTTCCCGATAGCTCAAAGCCGTGGAATGGCAACTCAAGACGCAACTATTCGCGCAAACAGAACTTCGATATTACATCTGGGTCAGATTTGACAGACGTTCACTATGGGCGTCCCATAGACGAGCCCAGATTTTCGCGGTTTTTCTTCTGGCGAATTTCGGCGCTTCGAGCTCGTGGAGGCGGACGAATCGCAAACAAAATGGCAATTCAAGACGCAACTTTTCGCGCAAACAGAACTTCGATATCTCATCTGGTTCAGATTTGACAGGCGTTTGTAATCGGAACATTTTTGGTGCCGCACCCTGTAAATGAATGGTGGGGAACATGTCGTCGAAGAAAGGTTCATCTTTCATGATTCGTCTCGGATACCTTACATCTTGTTTTTGCATCACCTCTGAGATCAGGGGCATCGCGAGAGTTCCTCTTCGCGACTGACAACGGAGCTCAACGTTTGGAAGAAATTTCTTCTGCAAGCCCTCGAGGGCATTCACATCTTGGGTTCTTAGTGGATTCCATATCGAAAAGCAGTAAAGGAAGAGCGGCATCACATGAGTGCCGTACATTCTAATATACACAGACGGAGATTTCATGTAGGAAACCATGTTCAATCGGATTGGGTCCGAAATCCCGAAAACGCGGAATCCCGAGAACACGGGCTCCCGAAAAATCCCGAAATCCCGAACGCCGAAAAATCTCGAAAGCTCGGAATCCCGAAAAGTTTAGAGCCGAGCGAACCTTCTATGTGAACGGGTACAACCGAGAAGTATGGAACGGGAGGCGTACGATCTTCTGAATTCACATGGCGTGATAACTTTTGACGGGAAAACGTCTTTCCCGGCATTAAGGGGGCAGAATGATTGTACTTCGTCATCCATGTAACGATTTTGTGGTAAAAATTGTCGCCAGAAAACGCTTCAGAACTCAGTCTGTACTTGATCGATTTAGTCCGGGTCGGGTTTGAGAGACGGGAAATTTATGTGGGAAGGTTCTGTTTAAGATCAAAGACAGAGCAATACTAGTTGAGGGAGGCACACGGGACCGATTTCCGACCCCCCTAATCATTGCCGCGAATTCTCATAAATAAGTGTTTTTCTTTGTCATTAGTAGGGCCCGAGAGTTTATGCACCAAAATATGCGCCAAAAGTATGCAGTATGCGCAAAAATATGCACCAAAATATGCGTTAAAATATGCACCAAAATATGCGTAAAAAAACTCCTGAGCTCTTGTGAAGGTTCGAAGCGACTCAGAATGGATTCAGCTCTTGTGACCGAGAATTGTCCGAGCGCGATTCTGTCTCAATGATGATTCACGGTGCCACATTTGCAAAATGTTGAATCGACTTGCTTCGCAGAAATCTCCGACCGGAGAGTGAATATCCAGGCACTGAGGTGAAGAAGTGCAATCATGCAAGTAGTTTATTTCCGTTTTCATGGGTTACACAGAGCGACTATATACATCTTCAAATTCTTAAACTCGAAGTCCCTGCGATTATCTCGGAGGAAAGCTTTGTACTTCGAAAAGGAACGTTCCACTTCCGCGGACACTATGGGCGCATGCTTGAGCCTCGACAAATCATCAGGAGTGAACACACGGATGGCTTCGCTTATTTCTTCGTTATGTTCCCCCTGGAGAGCTCGAGCGATCAAGCATAATTGCTGGAGACCATCATTTTGCTTGAAAACTGTGGCAGATTTCGCGCGGACGTCCGCTAATCGTTCACCTGCCGAATTCTGCATGCTTGTCTCGAACTCTTTGATGATTTGAATAGCGTCACTGAGGGTCTTGTTTTCGGTTTCTAGCACAGTGATTTTCTGGGGCAAACTAGCGAAGTTACTGCGGATTGCTGACAGATCGGATTTCAAAGAGGGTCTTTTGAACAGCTCTTGCAGCGCGGTGATGGAGATTGCTTCACGCGGGTCGAGGGTTTCGGCAACGAAACCTTGGAGACGCTCGAAGTGTGCTTCCATGTACAGTGCTGCTTCAATCCACGTACCCCACCGGGTGAGGACGGGCTTCGGCGGGAGCGGGATCAGTAGCGTACCGAGGGGGGGGCCCAGGGGGCCATGGCCCCCCCCAAGATTTTCGTCCGGCCCATAGAGCTCCATGTTAATGATGATGATGATCATGTCTTGGCCCCCCCCAAGATGATGAAAAATTCGCTCTGGCCCCCCCCAAAAAAAAATCCTGGGTACGCCCCTGAGCGGGATACGCATATTTTGGTGCATATTTTAACGCATATTTTGGTGCATATTTTTGCGCATACTGCATACTTTTGACGCATATTTTGGTGCATACTCCATAGCATAGCTGGCTGTAGGTCACGCATACTGCATATGCGGTATGCGTGTAAGCATTTTAGCCTGTCCAGTACTGCCCTCGTAGTCTGACTGTAGTCATGAACTCTCGGGCCCTAGTCATTAGCGATCGATTCGGGGCCGGGCCCCCAGAGAAAGGTATGTCCGGTGTGTCTCGAGTGGGGGGACTGTTGAAGTTCCAAGGGAATGATGTTGGAAGCAAAAAATACCCGTTCAACGGATTGATTCTTAGGGACAGACGTGGAGAAATCGAATTTGAAATCCCGAGGTGTGCCTTTTTCGTGAGGTTCTATTGGAGTGATGGTTTTGAGGGTATGGTTCAGCGCATGCTGATTCGAAAGAAACAGAAGGAGATGGAGAGTTATTTATTTCGCGGGTCAGATGAGTAGAATGATGCAGCATTGACCCGCGCTTCTAACAACGAGGTTCAGACTCGGAGCGGATTTTCGACTCGGCTGTCGCGAGACACTCCAGTACATTGGGAAAACCCAATGTTTCCCCACCTGGGAAGAGTTTGAAGAGGGCGAGGCAGAGAGCCGCTACTTCTTCACGTTCTCCGAAAAAATCTAGACGAGACCATGAAGAATCGGGGACCATTGCGTCTCTGACTCCATCAGCGACAGCTGACAATATCCAGGTGATTTCGAGGCTGTCTTCTCCAGTATTTGATGGATCCATCGAGAGCGTCGGGGCAACGCTTCATCAGAAGCATCCATATGCGCTGCCGGCCCGTCGAGCCGTGGAAACCTTCCGGTGGACGAAGGTAACGACGATATCGCGCCTGTATCAGAATATCCCCCGAGATTTAAGAATTAAGTTCTGAGGGACCCGAAGTATGATCAGGTATGGGAACGTGCAACGTGTCAGTTCCAACGTATGTTCACGGAGAACGCGTTCGGGTGCGAGTGCGATGTATGCGACCGTCTGTGGTTCCAGAGAGATTTGAAGCCAGTGGGTCCAATAATGGCAACTTTTCTGGCCGAACATTTTCTCGGGGATGATACTAGCTATGTCGAACTATGTTCAAACTGTTTTCAAGTCTGTAAATCTTCGGAGATATCGAATCTGAGTAAGACTCACGGGTATCAGTATCCACGAAAGCAGACCGATTTGCCAGATCTGGATCGCTTGAGTGAGAGATTGATCTCTCCGCGCATACCATTCATGTGAATTCACCGTTTGCGTCATGATGGATGCTACGGTATTGTTGGTCAGGTGATAAACGTACCAGTTGGTGTAGACACGATGGTTGGGGGCCTACCGCGATCGCTTGATATTGATCAAGCATTCAATGTGAACTTGAAAAAATCTGATTCAAATGTCTTCTCATCTCAGCGTTAAGAGACGCATCATCGAAGCCTGGCTTCGGTTCTTGGTCGAGCAGCCTCTCTACAAACATTATAACATTTCAATGGATTGGTCTGTCTTCGGGACCTCGATCTCTGATGCGGCACCGGGAGACCTATCGGAGGAGCGCATCGAGAATTTTAATTCCGATGAGGCGTCAGAGTCAGAAGTCATCCACCCGATGCAGCAAACGATCATGTTCAACGAAGATCAGTGCTTAATTAGATATGGCTCCGGGACAACACCGCACCTCGGAAAGTCCCCTATGTGATCAATTCGCAGAGGAACCCTCGTTCCCATCCATATATTACGGTGTGGGACGTGAAATACGATCCAATCAGGCAAATAACGTGCGATTAACACCGTACATGATATGCATGTCCGAGCACATGTATCGCTACTGGCGAGCTACTGAGAATACTACTCGTGATATGATTGAGAACCGCGAATTCGTTGAGCGGTTGATATATACCACCTCTGTCCCGTAATAGCTGTCGCATTTGACTTTGGGAATCGGTATTAAGGAACCTTTTGGGAGCTTCTGAAAAGTGCACGGGGGATTCCTTGAAGATGACGTTGCAGAGCACCCACGAGCGATTGGAACAGTATCCCACAAGAACTGCATGCTATATCAACACTTTCATCTCGACGTATCTTAGCGTTACGAGAAAGCAGATCGAATTCGTCCCGAATTAGTTGTCACATTTGCACATCCATGGCGGAGAACGAATTCGGACTCATTCTCCGTGCGTTCTGTTCGAGTGCAGGATGCCAGCGACCCCCGGAAAAAAGCCCGAGCACACCGAGAGGGATCCTGAAAGGATTTTACAGTTGCTCTTGCCGCGTTCCGACTAGGCATGGCAAATAACCGCATTTTCTAGAACCGCGGTTCTCGAGTATCCGACAAACTTGAAAAAAGAACCGCGGTTAAGAACCGCAGGAACCGCATGCGCTCCCTACTTAGTTTATCACCAAAAGCGACCGAGATTACTTGGAAGATCGAGATCTGCACATGTTATGATCGAATCGGGATCTAAATTCATTTTCCTGAGCAACGCTCAGGAATTGATCGAATGCTTTCTTAAGTGAAAAAATGTTATCCATCGTTCCTGAACCGAGATTAGCTCGGTTCTCGCCGAGCATGAGACGTAGAGCGCTGAAGTCTCCATCAAATTTGATCGATGCTGGAGCACCAGCTTCGAGGGTCTTACGGCACAAGTTGAGAAGGTTCCCCCTCGCTCCGCCATTTTTGAAAACATCGAGCACCCTACGTAGGTTCTCAGACGGAAACTTACTCTTGTCTTGTCTTGTCTTACATGAGCTTTGCGTGGCTCGTGATGATACACGGAGATACAAACCGAAATTTCTTGCTTCTCCTCCGAACCAAGCGAAAAAAATCCGGTTCAGCGGAGAGAATCTGCGTCAAGGTGTTCACAATTTCTTCGGATGTCGGCTGTCTCTGTCAGATCGCTCTTTTCAGTTCGAGGTTGTTCTTGACACGGCAAGGATAGTATCATAGAGAAATTACTTCTCCGTTTGAAAATCTCTACCCTGAGATTTTCACAATCTCAAAAACCGCGGTTCCGGACCGCGAAAATGCTGCGGTTCCTGCGGTTCCAAAACAGCAGAAATGGCGCGATTCTCGCGGTTTCGGTTCCGCGGTTCGGAATCGTTGCCATGCCTAGTTCCGAACCACTTCGATAAGATGCAGCTCGGAGGCTTTCGAGCAGTCCTCGCGCTTCCTAACAGAGCAATCTTGATCAAAAAGGTAGTGAATAAATATACTCCACATGCTTCATCAAATGCTTCACTCCAAACGCGGGCATCATTCCGGTCTGGGTAAGAGAGGGGAAAATATGGAAATCGGCAAATGCGACTACTGATTCGGGACAAAATTCTGGGCTCAAATGCGACAGCTAGTACGGGACAGAGGTAGTACTAACCAGGCATTCCTGAAGACTATTCCGAATTCAGTGCAGAAGTGGGCTAGTCGAGAGGAAGACTCTTTTGCAATGCTCCAGCAACTCGGCCAGCCTACTGCATTCTCGACCAGTATCAACGCAGCGAACGAACACTTTGCGAAAATTGGCGGAACGATAGGAGAAAGAGCAGATGCCATGGATCTCCTGGCGAATATTCCCTCATACAACCCTAGAGAGAGACTTCCACGGTTCCGTGAGCCCACTAACATTGAAGTTGAAGAGGTGATTCGCGCTCTGAAGAATGGGAAGGCCCCTGGGCACGATGGATTCTTGGCACAAACCTTGAAAAGGAACTCGAGCTTCTTCGTTCCTGTGATCCGACACCTAGCAGCACAAATTTTCAAGAGCGGCATTTACCCAAATGCGCTTAAGAAGGCAATCGTGACATTAATCCACAAGAAAGGCTCAATCGACAACATAGCGAACTATCGACCGATATCACAACTGAGCGTTTTTAACAAAGTCATTGAAAAGTTGATCGCCACACGCCTCGACACGCATCTTGAATCGAATGGCATCCTGGCAGACCGACAGTTTGGATTCCGGAAGAAAAGGAACACACAGGACGCCGTATTGTACCTGCAGAAATTCGTGCTACAGCAGTTGGAAATGGGACGCACACCGATGGCTGTGATGCTTGACTACACTTCCGCATTTGACTGCGTTCATAGAACAAGACTGGTCAGAAAACTAGAAGCTGCAGGTGTGTGCGGCTTGGCGATCAGGGCGCTTGATTCGTATCTTAGCGGTCGCTCCCAACAACTGCGTTGTGACAGGAGGCTATCAGATGCAACATGTGTCAACCGTGGTGTTCCCCAGGGAGGCTCCCTGTCAGCACTATTCTTTGCCGTCTACATAAATGATCTCCTAACCGCTGAGTACGAAGGTAGTACGCTCGTGGGTTTTGCTGATGACACGACTGTTCTGTTCAGCTTTCAAGGAAAGGTTTATCTCGAACGAGTAAAAAACAGAATCTGAGAGATATACAGCTGGTCGTGTGTCAACGGATTACTGATCAATGCATCGAAGTCCCAGTATATGGTTTCCACCCTTGGAACTGGAAAGGACAGACGTCCAATCAGAATCCACTCAGAGACCTGTGTTGACAAATCTAAATGTGACTGTAGCAGCATCGCAAATGTTAAATCCCTCAGATACCTAGGCATGGAAATCGATGAGTGCATGAGTTGGAGGCCACACGTTGAAAAAATGCGAACCCAATTGAGGGCAGTGTCCAGCACATTGTTCAAGTCAAGACGTTCCTGCTCAAGGAGAATTGCCACTATGGCATACAAGGCCCTGTTCGAATCCATTCTGAGATATGGCATCCTTGCCTACGGGGCAACATTCCAGTCGACAATAGAACCACTCGAACGGTTACAAAAGAGAGTCTGTCGCAGGATCCTAGGACATGTAAATGAACATACCGACGGCCTTTTCATACGATACGATGTGCTCCCAGTCAAGAGATTATACTTAAAATGCCTGCTTATCGAATGTCACCTCAAACGTCTGCAAGACACAGCGGAATTGCTTGGTAGCCTTGCGGCCGACCATCCATACGCCACCAGACAGGCAACATCGTTGAGACCGACGAAACTACGACTGAGACGATCCGAAAAATTCTATATGCACCGATACGCGGAGCTCTTCAATCACCTAAACAGAGATGTAACAAACTTCAGTTCCCCTCCCGGCATGCAAAGGCATGCAATCAAGGTCTGTGTGGACCGGTTCCCTCTTGAGCAACTGAGTCGAATAATCTTCTGAGCCATGGCGTGAACAAAAGAAATGTATGAACCAGAAGTAGTGAGTTGTGCCTCTAAACCGAAGCTTCCAGACTTGCTTGACCACCGACGGGGCGTATCCCTGGTGGATTACTTATATTACAGGCGATGTTTCAATAAACGAAGCTTTATTTCAAAAAAATGTTGGAAACAATGCGACTTCATGTTTCATGACAGTTCAAAGAGCTTTATTTTTTTTTATTCTTCGTCTGCTATGCGTCTGTTATTCCTCTTACAAGGGGAGTGCCGAACATGGTAGAAACCGATTGAGCTGAAACTTGCAGCAGAAGATACCCTACCCAAGCCTAGAATAACCCCAGAATATTAGCTGCGTATGGCCACTTTTGGGGTCGCAACGCAAGATCGAAATATTAAGCTTTGAGCCTATGGGAGAGTAGAGAGATCATTTATTCTGGAGTGTAAGTAACTCAATGTACATGATAATCGCTGAAATAACATTTCGCACAGAGTGACTTACTGCAGTGTACGCATCTGATAAAGGGTATTTCGCGGCAACAATCAGTGGAGCAAACGTCGTCCGGTTCAAAAAGCACATCGGCGAGACTAGGGAATGGTATCGCCGGAACTTCGAAGCCGGCCTCCCGCCAGCCACACAGCCACACAACGATCCATGTGACTACAATCCAGGACTTCCTTGAAGATTTCTTCGCACCAAGTCTTCATCAACGCTTTGTTAAGCTTCCCTGACTTGGTACAGGTGACAAACAGATTCGGGTACTTCGTCACTTCGGTCGCCACTATTGGGCCGAAAACGCCGCCCGGCTCCTGTAAGTTCACAAACAACCGATCCACCAGCTCACCAGCCATGTTCAGGAGAGGTTGTATCGAATAGCTATGAGTCAGCGCATTGATCGTTTGTACGGCTACGAGAGTCTTCTTTTCTCCAGTGTAGGACAGGGTCCGGTTTGAGTAGACTAAATAGTTGAATCCTGATTGATCTGTGTTGAAGATCTGGGGCGGGTCGTAGTGATTTTTAACGGTGTCGACGTAATCCCAGATGACGACAGCCGCAGAGTTCTTGATTTCTTCCTGATCGCTCTCGCGTCGGTGGGTTGTGAATTTGTTGACTTTTCTCGAAGAAAATCGGTAGACTTTCTTGAACTTCTGAACCCACCGAGAGGATGCGGTGAATCTCGTCAGGCCGAGCTCCCGCGCCTTCTGCAAGGTCCACTTCCTGATATCGTCATCATGGACAGCGAGCAAGTTGGCCCGCGCCAGGTCAAAGCTTTTTTTGGCATACTGGGCAACTTGGAGCAAACGATACCTCCACGTTCCCATCTGCTCATGGTACTCACGGAATCGATCGATGTAGTGGGGATGCTTCACTCTCCTGAACTTGGTCTTTATGGTCGCGAATTTATGGGTAGGGTTATTCCTCATGTACTCCAGAACTGCCGATATATACTCATACGAGACGTATTCTCTTTCGTCGCCAAAATCTCCATGCAACGGAACGAAGTCTTCTTCCTGGTAGGCGGACTCGTGGACTTCGTCGGTTTCTTTCAATTCAAAGACGTCAGCTCCGTCGTAACTCTGGAGGCTGTTGAACACCGCGTCGGCGATCTTTTCCTCTATGGCTTGTGTATTCGTCGCTGCACGGTCGCTCACCCGTAGTGCATTGAACTTGATCTTCAGTAGAGCCATGATCGATTCTAACCTGGCTGACATCCTCCCATTCTGTAGAAATCAAATTCACACGGAAACTTGACACACCAAAGCTGCGCGAGATAAACTCCTGCTTGTTCAGGTAAGCGCGCCCAGCGAAACCAATAGTACCACGTGATTCGCCGAGTGGCAGCCGAAACTTTTCCAGAAGATGGAGTCTACGCGCCAAATTCAAGTCGGGAAGCCTCGAATGAGAGCGATCAATGTAGCGTTTTTCCCATTGGCCCAATTGTCCAATTGTTCCATTTGCCCCATAGGCCCAATACTTAATATTTCGATGTTGCGTTGCGACCCCAAAAGTGGCCATACGCAGCTAATATTCTGGGGTTATTCTAGGCTCGGGTAGGGTATCTTCTGCTGCAAGTTTCAGCTCAATCGGTTTCTACCATGTTCGGCACTCCCCTTGTTAGATAATCTAGAATCTTTCCTCGACTGTAGTTCCGGACGATATTCAAAATTTGCTCATAAAATACTCTGCTTGAGTTTGATCTGCCGCGAGTCGAGTTTCCGGCGACCAGCGATTCGAGAAATGCGTCGCGTCCTTTTCTAACTCATCCGCAAGGAATCGATGAAATGGAAAATTCAAGGATGCTTCACCTCAAGCTCCAGCTGGAGCCTCCGATTTGCGGCTTCCACATGGTTATTGGTTCGTGATTCGCCGTCGAGGGTCCTGTGGTAGACGCTCCAAACGGCAATCGGGAAGCGCGGCGCGAATCTTCCACCAGTACGTTTCGGTCGACCGAGATAATAGTCTTCAAACCAATGCAGCACGGGATGCAACTCTTCAGGAGTAGAATCGGCCACCTCTTGAAATGCAAGCTCGATGTCCTCCGGAGGGACAAAGGCTAGCGCGACTATCATCCTTGCCGCGCAAGCGAACCGCGGCTGGGTTCTGTAGGCGAGAGTCAGCTGATTGTTCGCTGTTTGATTCCTCAGATTACCCATTAAATGGAAAAAGCAGCCTCCAAGTTGCACCCCAGGGAAGACGCTGCGGATAGCGTTCATCGCGGCGATCTCGAAGTCGCAGTGGATTAAATTCGGCGAGATGGCGCTGTCCATCGATTTTATCATGCGAAAGAGTTGAACATAGGTGTCTTGTTTCTTATCCGGCAAGAGCGCATGAAGGATCGGATGAACTTTGCCATAGTGCTCGCAAAGAACCACATAAACTTGTTTGAACAACACAGGCGCCGCGGCAAACGTCCCATCGATGTACCAGGTGGGACTGCTGCGGAGAATTCCAAGGCTCTCCTGTCTTACAAAAATTAGTATGCGATGTTCACTCGGTATTCAAGAGGTATCCCTCCGGTATACTCAACTCCGGAAGCGATGACACTGGAGATGGCGGCGCATCGGGCCTCTGTTTCCTCGCGTACTGCGCGGTCTTCCTGAGCAACGGGATTCTCGGGAGCACAGCTAGCACACAATCATCCAAAGACTGCAACGCCGCATGTATCACTCTTGAAGGGCCTCCACTCGTTTCACGGGCCGTGGCCCGTATCTCCGCAACAGCATTTCACTGGGTCAGAATCGTGGGTGTGCTTGTGGATCTGTCTCTGAACGACGTTGTCAATTGTGTGAATCCGCACGTTGCACAGCTTCCGCTCTTCACATCTCCAAAACAGCAGGCGCGTAGCCAGGGGTAGGCTGAGGGGGCTTTAGCCCCTCCCCAGGACCCCTTGGTTCATACTATCCAAGTCGAGGTTTCTGGTCGAGCGACCGATGTTCAAAGAATTTCCCAAGGGAAGAGTCAAGAAGATAAGCCCTCCCCCTGGAAAAATTCTGGCTACGCCCCCGCAAAACAGTGTAACTCCATCGGTCGAAAAACCGTCGAAATGGTACAGGGAGCCGTTCTCTGCGAACATCTTCTTCTTCTTTTGACTTGGGATCTTTATCGTTGTGCCACAAACTCAACGCGTTGACGAAGTTCCTCGAACTGAGAGCTCGTCGGGAAATTCTGGCAGAGCAGAGCAAAATGTGTCACTTTCATCTAGTGTTGGCCCTCAGACGAAGATATCGAGCTGCTGTGTTTTGAGGTGTATTATGAATGTCGCATACCTCCGCACGTCATCGATGATATTCAGATTTAGTGGCCAAATCTGGTACATATTTGACCACTGCCCGCTGTCTGAAGTGTGGATTCCGTTCTTTAGAGCGTTCCGATATGCCTCATCCTATGCTTATCGAACGAATCGGAAGACCCGAGAATTTATCCTAGAGGCGAAATGAAAGACATCCAAGGTCGGAAGCTCCAAGATAGAGTTGTCACTCTGATTCCGCGACAGCCAAGCATTCGCGCCATTTTAGCGTTCTTTTCTCCCGCGGCATTTTTTCTCGCGGCATTTTCGCCGCGGCAAATTTTCGCACACCCGCAAGCGGAAGTGAGGGCACAGTTGATCCACCGGCTTCCTGGTGATACTTCTTGACGTGCTTGTACAAATTCGAATTATTCAGACAGCTCACATTCACTTCTTTGACTTGAGGTGGGACCGCTGGTCCGCATACAAGGCACAAAGCCGCCACGGATTTCTTTAACTGAATTTCCCGAAACACGATCTGAGGGTCCGCGCTTAGAAACTGTAAATAGAGGCCTTGGACGGCTGCCCGCACTGAGAACCTCAGGCCAGCTAGGTGACTGGGCTCTGGCCCATTGTTCATGTTTCCTTGTTGGCTCATGTCAACTTATCAAAGATTAAAATGTGTGATCATATGGTTGAAGGACCTCCATCATCACAATGCTGATCACAAAGGCTTTGGCCACGCGTATTATGAATGCAGGGCCGAGTTGATCAGAGACATTCGGGAGAGGCCTCGGGATTCGCCAAGGAAAGCGATATTGTGGGCACGGAGAAAGTAAGTAGCGAATTCCGTCGACATGATTGTCAAGTAGCACTTCTCCAGTTTCGCTCACACCTTGGGCGCAGCTTATTCACACCTCCGTCCCAAACCGTTTCAGACTTCCCACAGACGAAGCACGCACGGTCGTTACCGAGAAACATAGTGGGACGGCCAGACGGCAAGCAGCTCATGTCCGGCCTGCCAACGTGAGGGATTTGCTGACTCATGTCAATCTCAACGGTGATCCGATTCCTGGATACACGGTATGACCAGTCGACGAGCAGTTCTGAGTTTTCACCTGCCGCAGTCCGTGACGGTTATCTAGACCACCAGACGCCTGCTGGACCACGCCCACCACGCTCTGATGCTACAGGCCGATGCCACGTACCAAACGACTCCCCGTCCGCTTTGCAAGAAGATCTTTTCCATCCATGGGAACTTCGACGGCCATGTAAGCATCATACCGTCATAAGGACCCCAGTTTTGACCTCCCCCCCCCAGTACAACAGCAGCTTTAGAAGAATCGCATAGCCTATTCCAGATTGAGATGATCCTCTACGCGCTCGTGACAAGGTGCGATGCCGACTCTTACAGAGAGGTTCTCCGATTCCTGGAGCGAGAAACGCGCCATGACATCCACTGGCGGCGTATATGGGAGCTCTTGATACAGCAATTAGGCGCACCGGCTTAATCGGGCCAGCCGAGGTCGAGTTTTCGGAAAAAAATTCTCGAAACCTTGGTATCGTTCGGCTATGATGATGGCGAGCTATTGTTTAGTTGTTCTATCGTGAATAGGGCTCGCAATTTCCCGGGAAACTCATTCCCGGGATTGAGAACCGTTTCCCGGGATTTCCCGGGAAATCCCGGGAATCGCGAGATTCCTTATTGATCGGGTTTCGCCACGGGAATCATGTTTCTCGGATGACAGAAAATAACTCATTCCCCTCCCTCTAAGGGAATAGATTCAATCACGGACAACACACATCACACGAATCCCATGATGAAAATTTCTACGGTCCACGCGTTCGAACGAGCATTATTAATCGAGCCCTCTTTGGCGGAAACGCGCATCCTCACGTTGCACGGTATGTTTCAGCAGATCAAGCGCCTCCTCCCTTCAAAAATGCGCGAAGTACCATCAGGCTGTCGAGAGCTGCCGGTCCGATATAATTGCGCGTCTTTGTGCAGACGGCGTTCATAACACTGAAGTCCCTCTCAGGCTGTGCTGAAGAAGGTTGGAACGTGGATAGCTTCCGAAGGCATGAGTTGAGGAGTTCGCCAAGACCATGCCCTGCCTCATGGAGCTTCATTTCGGAACGAAGCTCAGCCGCTGTCGGTGTCGCAGTTGATGGAGGTTCCTTTTGGAGCTTGTATTGGGTACTGAATACATTCCTGAAGCTGATCGCTTCCGCATCTGATGTTTCTCGCGGCGGTTCGATCTCCGCTCCGTCATCGGAACAGGCGTTTCTGGGGTTGTTTTCCTGCAGGAGAACCTCGAGAATCATATCGCGGATCTCTTCCTCAGTGCTTCGGCGCAATCCCGATGAATTCTTGAGCCCGTGATCATACTGGGCGTTCAGCAAGTATTGAATAGCTGACGAAGCCGGAGTTCTTCTCTTGGATATTTCTTCGCACACCGCGACCTGCAAACTTCTCAAGTTTCTCAAGTAGCCGACCGAAGGATACTGTTGCGGTGGGGATGAATGCATGAGCATCAAGCCGAATGCGTCGGTTAAATGACACGCTCAGTTTACATGTTTCTGTCGCGCTATCGATCGGGTCCCATGCACCGGATTCCATCGTCGAGACTCACGGACAGCATCGCTTTCGGGAGTCGGCTCTTCCCGGGATTTCCCGGGAAATCCCGGGAAGAGCCGATCCCGGGAATCGCGATTTTTCCCGGGAAAATCCCGGTTTCGCAATCCCGGTTGCGAGCCCTAATCGTGAACTGCGTATCGATTCGCTCCGTTCTCCCGACGCTTCCAGCTTCAACTGATCCTTAATCACGACAAACTGGTTGTCGGAGCTGAGGTCTATGCATCCCTCTTGCAAAGGAATCGATTCGTCAGCCATCAGAGCTAACGATGAGGATACCGAGTGTCAAATTCACAGGCATGGCGTCCCCTGATATAAATTTCCGTGAATTATCGATTCCGGTGATGCTTTTTCCCTTATCGCTTATTGGGACCGGCCGCTTAATCGGACCAAAATGGCCCAGTCCCGATGTGGTCCCATTAAGCGGAATCCACTGTATTCCTTTTGGTAGAAGAAATACGTTGGAACGCCGATGTCGGAGTTCCTTGATACTCACCCTGCGTATCACACCACACGAATTCACCGAAACGAACACCCGCACACCTCAGCATTCGCTCTCCCATTCGAGGACGAAACATTTTTGCATCGAAAATCGCTCCAGAAACGATCAACTATTTTCCCTGTGCGCGTTAGCATCACCAACGTCCATCATGTCAGGTTGATGGATTTGTTCAGTAAGACAGTTTCCAATAGATTCCAACGAGTCTCTCGAGATGGAAGCACCGGGGTAGCACCCATGATCTTCTTGTCCGTATTCCTTCGATGCAACATACAATGGAACATTAGAACAGAATGATCGAGACACAATACTCCAGTCGACCGCAATCTGCGATAAACTTTGTGACTCACCATGACGAAACGAACTGAAAATTCTGATATTTTCTGGACACACCACGAGGCGAACTCAACGACCGGGCTTCTAGAGAAGCCCGGTTGTTACTTGGGTTCCCAAAGATCCGCGAATTCTGGGATCCGCGGACCCACGGATCCGCGGATCTGAGAGTTTCCGGATCCGACTGTGGACTGTCAACTCTCGACGGTTTTTCAAACCTTACCGAGCGGGCAAGCCATAGGATAGAATATATAATTCTTTCTTCTTTCGCAGTGAAAGACGTCTCGATGCTCGTTCTTTGACAGAGGTTTATTATCAGCTTATGTTACGTCATCAGCCACGGTGCTGTAACCCGGGAGCTATTGAATACATAACCATTCGTAAATACGCTCTGGATTAGCTTTACCTGTTGCGCCTACAGCGCCACTATGGAACACTGGCGGGAAATTACATCTCGCCCGCCCCCCGGGGGTTCCGCACTGAGTCCGGAGACCCGCAATCATTGAGTACCGGCGTGAGTTTATTGCTGCGGTAAACATTCGCTTCTTTTCTCTTTTTTCATCGATTTTTTTCATCCTCACGGGATCTAGCTTGCTTCGATTGATTTTGCTTCCGTTTTCTACATACACCCAATCGTTCACTTTGAACCTATTTTTTCTTCGGTTCTTATTGATTACGGCTTTGTTCTCTCTGAAGTTCTTCTGTGAGTTTCGCAAAGCTTCCTCTCGGTCCTTAACTGATTGTGTATGGGGCGGGGCTGCCGGGGTTGCCGGCGATCCCAGACCGATCTGGTGGCAGTGGTTGGGCTCGACTTCGCGCGCCTTGCACCTCTCAGAAAATCTCTCGTGGGTGTTGTCCAGACATACCGGACATCGCTCCCTGAGCGGCTTTTCCGTCCGAGCCTCGTCTAGCGAGAGCTCGCGAAAAATCTTGACTTCGAAAGCCAGTCCGCGTTCCACCTCCACATCCAAGGTCCTCATTCCTTCTCGGCCAACTACTCCAGTGTTCTCACCTTCCTTGTAGAATAACACGGGTTCAAACGGCAACTTCACCTTGCTCCTCAGTAGGCCTCGCAATAAATCGCAATCAGTCGGACAAGGTATATTTCTCTCTCAACGAAATCTCGGGATTCTTGGATCTTCTTCACAGAATCAGCTGGCAGGGGCTGCCCAACACTTGTTTCTTTCGCAAACTGAACCCACTACGATCCATGAAACCTTCCGCCCAGCGGCTTGATGCCTGAAAATCTTCCGCGAACTCCTCGCCGTAATATTTTGCGAGTTCTAGAGCTTTCAATTGAATGTCTGTGACTTTTACGGACCGGCTCCGAGCTCTTTTTCCGAAGACCCACTGCTTCACACGCTCATCCAGCTCAGGGTTCGCCGGTGCACTTTTCCGGAAAGCTCGGCACGTCAGTTGAGTTTCGCGCAATTCATCTTTCTTTATCCTCCAATCGTGAAGCATGCTTTTACTGATTCCATATTTGATCAAGGTTTTTGTTTCGCCATGAATCAAGTAGTAGTCTCGATGATCAGGTGATTCAGAAGGGAACTTAGCTTGCTTCGAGCTTGGTCTTGACGGTACGCGAAAGCCGTTTCTCGCTAGAGACAGAACAAAAGGGAGCTTTGAGATCAGCACTTCCGAAGTGATAGGAAAGGAGGACTCTCCATAATCAAATAGTTCAGGTGTGACTGACTCCTTGTCAGTGTGTTTCTTCAAACCTGGCATGATAGCTGTTGACGAACTACGGAACGATCGACACTCGTGCGAAGCTCTACAAAGTTCGATGTGGTCTACTCAGTCGCGAATTTTCGGGCGCTCAATGTCTCGGGCGTCTTGCCTGCACGACACATTTTGAGCGCAACATGGAGTCTAGACCGGATATCGGATTCCAAGGAAAACAAAGCTATCCGATTCCAAGAAACGAACGCGCTGCTCTTCGCCAGAACGCTACTTCTGGAGACTTCATGAACAACGACTCTTCGAAGACGACCACTGGCCGTCTTGCGAGCAACCATCGAAAAGAATGTCGATGATAGCGACGATAATGGGAACCACGTTTTACCACAATGAAATTCTGTATCGTAATCGGCTTCCGAACGAGTGTCATACACGGAACTCGTCACTGGCACGGTTCGTTTTACGTGGGGTTCGTTATAGGCGGGGCTCGTTATACGTGGGGTTCGTTATAGGCGGGGTTCGTTATACGTGGGATTCTTTATGGGCGGGGTTCGTTATACGTGGGATTCTTTATCGGCGGGGTTCGTTATACGTGGGGTTCGTTGTACGCGGCACTTTGGGGTAGATGGAACTTCGCAGGTCTGCGGATATTGGGTCCCTCAAGGGGTCCGCGGTGGATTCCCTCGAGGTACCCCCCTAGTTCCAAGCGTTAGCGATCTTCCCACCTATGATTGAGCAGATCAGAGAGTGGTGAACGGAGGACCGCTCCTCTCCTACGGATGTCTCTGCAACGAGGAGATTGTTGACTTCGCTTGCTGTCTGCCGGCACAGTCTCAGCGAGGACGCTTTCGGATTTTTCCACGATGGTTCACGTTTTAACATCCTTCATTCCGCGAGGCACCACTGAAGTCGCGAATAAGCTGACGGCTCAAGAGGGTGGATCCGGAAACCTCTGCTTGTACTTGCTTTATTCGTATGCAGCATCGCAACCCAACCTTGATTTGAGGATCAGATTCGTTAACTCTTCGTTCCTTGAACGGGACCTCGTCGGCCGTGTCCTCTTTTTCATGCTCAAAGCGCTCCCGAACTTTGCTGAACGTAACCGTCGTGTCTTGCACTCCGACGGCCGTCCATATTCTTCGTCCCTCGTGCTCCCCGACCGCGGGGAAGGTTTTGTCTACCACTCGGTTGAGCTCGGATAGTGTGTCTACTCTCGTCACCTTCCTCGTGTTGAACGTTCTGATGTAACGGCACTCCTTGTGCCTAGCTTCTTGAGGTTCCTCCGTCAGCGAACCAATGGGTACCTCGTGGTGCCGGATAACTTGAGCGCCATGGTCCAGAATTTTATGCATCGTAGGCGTCATTCGAGATTCCGGATAGATGGTGGTCAAGCGATCCTTTGTCTCGCGTGCGAAATCCTCGAATTCATCCGCATTCACGCGCGATTCAGAGAACAGTGCGGCTAAGTGACCCTGAACCGACGAATGAGCTTCATGTCGAGTCCAGTGATTGCCGCGGTCTTCTCCGGCCCCGCAAAGAATCTTCTTGCTGTATTTCCGTCATTAGTGTTCTCGAATCCTTGCCTTGGTTGGTCGACAAGGTTACCGAGAGTGCGCCGGGATTCCGCTTGAATCCTCATTTTGTTGGCTTCGATCCCGCTCTCAATCATTTCTGCTCGGAGTTTCGCCGGCGCATTTGGCGGAAAATTTGCTCTTACTCCTATTCCAAAGGATATATTGAGGAGGAATTCAAACATTCGAATCCACGCGTGCAGTGTTTGAAGACCGAATCTGTAGTTCATCACCTCGGACGGAGGCGAAGACAGCTTAGGGACCTACACGAATCGATGGTCGCCGATTCGGTCCAGGCAGGGTGGGTTTTGAAGCTCACCCCGGGACTGTAAGAACGTGATATGACCTAGCTGCCAAAGTTGAGACGTCTCTCATTCCTCGACTCAACATCGAAGTGGCTCGCGTTTCGTCAATTCTCAACCGATCGAGCCCGTTCGGGTCACATTTGATACGTTTTTAAGTCCCCTTCCGGGTGCCAGGTCCAGTTTTCCGATTTATCGCGAACTCGAAGAATATCGACCTCGAGAAGGAACGATTCGCCGATCGACACCCCTCATGCATCCCATGCGAGCATTGCGATCAACGTATGAATTCATGGAACAGCTCGAGGGATTAATTTCACCGTTTTTGATGAGTTCGATGAGATGACCTGTCGATGAAGAAGTTCCAGTCTCCCCGTTCTCGGCGTGTAATTCGAGAGAACTCCGACCTGTTGATGAAGGGGTTCCAGTCTCCCCGTTTCCGGCGTGGAATCCGAGCGTGCTGCTCTTTGTGGTCGCTTCAGGCAGGCTCGCTCTAGCGGATCCCCTTCCCTTCCTGAGGTGTCCTGGTGCATCCACCGAGGGTATCTCACCCGCCCCACAGTGGAGCCCATGGGGCCACACCTTCCACATGGGCCGGCGTAGTCCATCCATGCTTTCGTTGCGTTCTTCCACTAGTGTTACTACGCCGTGCCGTGTACGTCGACCCGCTTGCGACGTGGAATTCGAGAGAGATCATGAACGGTTTCAATGCTCGATCGGCCCGCTCGGAACAATGACTGACAATGAGTTCAAGATTTCGCAAATCATCCGACGCCGCAAGCAGCGCAACGACGGTTCGCGACAGCTATGATGATTGAGGCTTTGGATGGCGGCGCCCCTCTCTGACATCATTCGAACCAACCGCCGTTGTTATCGACCACGAGTTGGATCCTCTTGCGAAAGCTTTGGCAAGCAGTTCTCAACTTGGCTCGATGCATGTTCGCGAAGGCTTCCCTGATGGCTTCCTTCAGATCTTCCACGTTCGAGTGGGCGCGTTTGTTGGATCTGATGACGATACCATTCCACACGTGGTAATCAAGTGGATTCAAGTCTGGGCTGTTCGGAGGCCATTGTCTCTTGTTCCAAAACGAGTGGACATTTTCTCCGAGCCAAGTCTGAACCAGATTGCTCGTGTGCGCCGGTGCGCCATCTTGCTGGAAGACGTACGGACGTCCATTGACAACAGTCGTCATCCATGGCACCACAACGCCGCGGAGAACGTCTCGATAAACCCCCGCTCAGCAGCTGGAACGCTCTCAGGGTTTGAAGCGATCCACCGATCGTTTTGGTGGTTGTGCGCTTCTTCCACTGTGGAGATCTTCTCATCGGAGAAGAATCTTATCATCCCCCGGTCTGTGTTTCCTCGCAGCAAGGTGAGAAGTCCCGAAGCGCGTTGGTACCGGTCAACTCTGTTTCGGTTGGTTAGTTTGTGCCGGATGCGATGTTTGTACGACTCGCAACCCATATCTTTGTGCACAACTTTCCAGATCGTGCCTAGGCTGCAATTGAAGCGATCAGCCAGAGTGCGGAAAGATACGTCCGGTGCGTCTTCGATAGCCCTCTCCACCTCAGCGATGCATTGCGGAGTACGGACGGAGTTCTGCCGGCGCCGTGTGTGCCCCCCTTCCTCGACGCTAGACGTACGGTTCCTCGACGACCTCGTCTTCCTCGAAGAACTCGACCACGGTTCGTTCGGTCCCGAACTTCACCTGCGATCCACGCTCGCTGTCTTCGGAATCGCTCTCGCCGTTGGCCATACGTGTATTGATCTCATCCAGTTTTTCGTTCAGCCGACGGATTGAAGTGGACATCTTCTTAAAAAGCGGTCGGGGCACCACCTGTCCCCGAAACCCGCTGCCCTTCTTGTGGCCGCATAGTGGGCACCGCTTGTTGGGGTTCCTCTTCTTTGTCGCTTCCATGGTTGTTCTTGGTTAGTTCCGCTGTGAGCTGTGACTTGCGAACTCGAACTCAGAAACTCGAATGATTCACTTTCTCAACTTCCATCGCCTCCTCCGAGTTTACGCTCCTCACGCCCTCTACCGGCATCCGTCCACGCTACCTCGGAAACTGCCCTCAGTTTCGTTTCATAATTCTGATATTTCCTTGACTACCTACTCAGTCGTCTTCATGCTATCTCACTTCCACCTCCCTTCCGACTTGTCATTCCTTCCTGATTACATCTTAATTACGTTACTTGGAGTATTTTCCATCGAACCTTCCCGCTCTTCCAGGATTCTTTCTTGGCTCCTCCTCCTTGCGTTCGTCATCGAATCCGTCGCCCGTCTGTCGCCTCGCCGGGGTCTCCATGAATGCTGAATTGAGATCGCGGATTCTCCTCGGCCGACTTTTCCTGATTTCCACGGATTCGTCCTCTTCCATCCTTAGCGATAACTCGTCAATTTCGTCGTTTCCTCCTTTTTCCGTCCTGACGCTCGTTTCGTCCTGCAGAGCACTCGACCTGAAGCACTCGGTATTTCAACATCTTCGCAACCTTGACTGGCATTCGGGCACTTGACCTGCAGAGTTGCCACCATCCGCTCGAGCACATAGTTTCGCATCGAACCTGGCCATTCCGCTCGACATTCGGGGCAGCATCTCAGGCGCATCTTGCATACTTCGCATATCGAGTGCCCATTCGGGCACGCCCGAATTCGGCCGTACATTCGTTCACAGCAAATCAGACAGTCCATCTGCTCGATCAACCGAGCCAGAACCTTCGACCACCTCGTCATCGGGACCTCGCTGAACCTCTTGGTCGATTGGAACCACACGTCTTCTCGCAAGACTTGGCTCACTTCTTAACCTCGGGCACACTCGACCATAGTGCCCAACTTCGTGAAACAGCACACACGTCGCGCTGCGTGCCGGGCACAGTGTGGAACCTGGCTCGTGGCCGTAAAGCCCACACTTTGCGCACCTTATTCTGGCGTGCCGACTCATCCCGATGTTCCGATCGAAAGGACTTCTGCACAACGTTTCCCATCCGTTTCTTTACTCTGCGCCCCCTAGCGGTTCGCGCTCTCGAAAACATTCACATTTTCCCGCTTGTTTTTCGTGTTCGATTTGGTTCTCCTCTCTCTCTACCTACGCTTGGCCACGCTACCTACAGCTGACGTCCTCGGCAGCTCTACTTTGGATACCTGAATTCGCTAGAGTTAAACTTAGCCTGCCTTAACGGTTGTCTACGCTGTATTGGCACTACTCTATCTTCCTGCGGTGATTCAATCATTGCTGAATAAATTTATCGAAAAACCGGTTTCGAAACCGGTTTTTCGGCCAAAACCGGTCAAAAAGGTTTTTTTTTTTCCGCGTGGAACGGTTTTGAAGTTGGTTTCTCGGCCAAAACCGGTCTTCCGCTCAGAAGTTATTTTCGGATTTCCCCCTGGAACTACAATAATGCGAGGAAAGACGTTTGAAACAGCACACACTCGGCATTTTCACCTTCGCTCCTGTGGAAATAGTTCCACACCCAACTTCTGGACGGTTTTGAGCTCGCCTCCATTTTCTACGGAAGAGTGAAGCTTACGAATGTTACGGCTCGAACTGATCGCTGTTGAATCGATCACAACGACGTTTTTTGAACTCGCCGAACAACCGCCGCCGTTTCGCGCGCGCGGTGTCTTCTTAGAATCATCGTCTGCCTACGTGCGATCTCAGTTTCGGTGGAAATCTCCCTGAAATAAAGCGCGCGAAGCGCGTCGCTGTGTTGCGTTAACTACCTACGGCCCTGACACGGATATCCCCACGAGGCGGCAATCCTGAAATATTCGGAGCAGAAGGCGTGAGAACATAGCACGGGACGTGCACTGCTCGAGATCCACAAGGTGCACGTTTCAAGTTGTGTTCTCACGCTTCTTGAAACGAATTCCCGCCATAAATGGGAGGAAAGATTAAGGCTGAGCAAGGAGTCCGGAGCGCGGAGGAACCTCACGAGAATCGATGCCGAAGCCGATCGTAAGCCGTCGAAACCGTTCCCTATAACCGCTGAAACCGTTCCCCAAAACCGGTTTTAACAGTCGGAACCGTTCCCTAAAACCGGTTTTAACAGTTGGAACCGTTCCCTAAAACCGGGTTTAACAGTCGGAACCGTTCCCTATAACCGGTTTCAACAGTCGGAACCGTCCCCTAAAACCGGCTTTGAGCGTCGAAACCGTTCTTAGAGACCGCTTTTAACCGTCAAAGCCGTTCCTTAAAACCGGTTTCAACCGTTAAAACCGGTTTCGACGGTTAAAACCGGTCTCGACGGTTAAAACCGGTTTTAGGCCGGTTTTTCAAAACCGATTGCGACCCCTAGTTACAGCGCGTGGGTCCCGGCGCGACACCGGCACCGCCTAGAGGTAAGCGATGTAGTGGCTGACTATCGAAGGGCTGGGCACGAACTAGTGGAGCCGTCGAGCAAGCCGGAGGGTGGACTCCTTCCGACGAGGCGAACCGGTAGCCGAAAAAGATGAGTACTCTCGGTACGGCACGCGCTCGGCGTCCGTTAATGACGCCCAAGCGACGCGAGCATTCTCGCGAGAGTCGGCTGACGTCTGGAGGTTCAACCAGAGCTCGAGCTAACACAGCTCGCGATGATACAGCCCCATGGGGAAGTCTTGATAGGCGATTCTGCGACGAAATCGACTCATCTCAAATGGCGATTGATCCTCCGGCGCGGACTCGGGAACTCAGGAACGATGACCTCGGGACGAGAAACAGAGACTAAGAGTCTTCAGGAGCTGACGTGGTGAACCGAGGGAAACCGTGACCTGAAGCGTTGGTGACGCGGAGACAACGTGAACATTGAAGAGAGAAAACTCGATGACGATACCGCGCCGGGAGCGAGGAATTTCAGAGTTGAAAAGAGGGAGACCAGAAAGGGGTCTCCGAGAGGAAAAATTCGAATCCGAAATGCGCCCGGAGACGCCAAAAGTTCAAGAACTTCTTGCGGCTAGCCCAATTCCATCAGACCGTCCAATCAAGAATTGATCCATTCCAATCATCTCTATCACTACTCAAGTCGAAGAAAACGCGATTCCCGGGGAGATTTCAATGAAGATGTATTTTTAATATTCATCCATCATCACGGGAATATTTCGCTCTCACAATGCCGTCGATATCGGCTTTCAGAGTTGATGTTGCGATACGCGAAACGTTCTCCAGGTTGGAATCCGATATTCTCGACCGCTGTCGAGATTTGTTGTGATTCATGACGCTGAAGCTCTGTTCACATATGTTGGTGCTACCAAACAATGACATGAGCTTCATGGCATGATTACAGATATTGGGGAAATGACGGCGGCCAAGTGTTGAAAGTATGCTCCTGCCCATTGTGCCAACATCGTTCTCCAGGAAAATCCGGGAGATTACGACACCTGGCATCAACGACTAGGCCACATTAAAAGGTTCTCAAGATCTCCTTCGATCTGGCTGCACATTACCTGTTTCCCCTCATATTCTGACAAGTGAACCTTGGATTTGGAAAATCACAAAAGCGAAATCTGTTTGTATCCTCTGAAAGCCCTCGCCCTGAGGAGTACATCGCGCATCTCAAACTTTTTTATCGTCTCTGTGACGAACGGAGGCTCTCCGTTAAGCCTACATTCACTAACCACACACCATATGAAACACACACTAACAAGAGAGCGAAGAGAGAGAGAGACGGGGTAGCTAGATAGAAACAAGTTTCAGATGTTTATTTATTTCGTCAATTCAATCACCCGACGGGAACCCAAGTAGGGCAACCGAAGGGCAATAAAATAACGGGATCTCCGACGTTGATTCCCGAGCTGAGCGCGTTAGGCCGAGACGACTCAGGCAGACAACCGGGAAAAAACAACGTCAACGCGGAAAATTCGTTCAAAAACACATCAAACAACTTCCACATATCTTCGGATCGAAGGACCGCGCTTAACTCGGAAACATAATTTCCAGAATGGAGACGTAGATGGCGCTATACCAACAACACGGTACCTGGTACCTCAGTACTCGAGGACACCGTAGTGAGGCCGAGGGGGGTATCTGATGACCCGCCTTGCCCCTAAGGCATTTTGAATACTCTCGATACGGCAACCTTTCCGGCTCCAACAAGCTGTCCCACATTAGTTGTACAATCCGCATCAGATCCGCGTTTGGGTAATCGCGCAGCCGCGGCTCTTTGCTGAGAAGCTTTCAATAAAAGATTCCGCTGGGAGACCGGTCAAAAATGCAACCCTTGCGTCTCCGGGTACGGGCCATCGACGAAAGAGAAAAACCACTGATAGACCCAAGTCCCGCTCGCTCTGAATCTCAGTCCGTTGCTGGAATCAATTTCTTTTTTGGAGTTGAGCGCCCAGCGACGCAAGTCTCTGTCGTGAACGATTGCGCCTCCCTCTGCCATTTCAGTGAACGCGTGGAGTACAGCTTGATTGATCCCACGAAGCGAGGGCATATTGCACCGCCTCTAGTAACTCCGCAGGACATGCAAGTTGGGGAGTCGCCTCTTCACGGCTTGTACGGTGGCCAATAAGCAGTTCTCGCGAGGAAGCCCGGTTTTCGGATTGGAACGTCAAAGTTGCACGGCTTCGTCGAGATATTGTAAGACTGGTCTCTGGAGCTGAAGGATCACACGTCTGGTCGGAACGGGAACTACCGTTTATTCGGTTGTAGGATAACACGTGACGTGACCTACTCGCACGAACTCGGGAAGCGGAATGTGGTTTCGATCTCCACAGCCTCAGCGCGCGGCTCTCGGAGAGAGAGACGCGCGGCGAGGAGGATTCCCTGGAAGACGACAATCACATCCGTCAACCTGTAAACCTAAGTGGGGCGTTGAGCCTAATAAATGGTTGGAACCCATTTGACAAGTTGTAGCCTAAAAACTTTGTTTGTCGTCTGATCACGTAATACCTTTTCGTGGGAGCGTCTTGCTGATCTCATGAATCTATCGAAACGTTCACACGGGAACCTTCGTGGATTTTACATTCCTCTAATTTCTAATCTAATTTGGTCGCGTGGTTGACAAGCAAGAGATTGTGGTGAATATGACAGCTTTGGTTTACTTGGGTGCCTTGAGGTAGTAGAAGATTCGGCGAGATACAAAACATCTAAAAGTAGGGATGGAAACATCATTCGCCTCCGCTATTTGAGAAATTGCACATCGATCCCAGGTGGAATCTAGCGTTTTGAGGCGTAAGACCATATCGGCGATCTGAGGGCGAATTTTTATACAGCGGAAAAGATCGCCCTACGTCTACGCTGACTAGCGGTAGGAAGATGGCCGCTGCGGGGCCTTCGAGAAGACCTCCCTTACGTTGGCTACGAGGCTGTCGACTTCCGGGAATAGACATCGGATTTCGTCGCAGACACGGTAAAGTGCATGTGCCAAACACATGCAGCGGATCATCTGTATCCAGTAGCGTACCGGAAGGGGGGGGGGGCAAGATCCTTGGAAGAAAAGGAAAGAAGCTTAATAATTTTTCCCGGGCTGAACCTCTTAGCCAATTTTATTTAGCGTCGCCGGGACCACCGTTTAGATATTGCTTCAGTCGACGGACCCCTGGGAAGTGCAAATGCCTCGGGCGGGGATCAAACCCGAGACCTAAATGTCTTGAGTCGGGCACGTTTGCAACTCGCCACGACCTCAGGCGCCGACCCGCCCCTGAGCTTGTCGCTGTTTCTGCCACCACCGGCGTCGATCTCGTTGGCACTTCCACCTCAACCGGTTCACTCGGTGCCTCTTCCACCACCGCACTGGTGGAAACCTTCACTCCTCCGAAGTCTTCTGACTGTGCCGCCACGTGTTCTTCTCGACAGGCCCGTTGCATGTGTCCGGAGTGTCCACACCTGAAGCACGCTCTTCTGCCGCCGTTCGGATAATTTGCAATCATGTGCCCAACTCGGCCACACGCTTTGCAACTTGCGTGCCTGGCCATGCACTCGGCATCGCCCGTACGATGTCTGTTGTCCTCACAATCGGCACACTTTTCCCTCTGCATGTTGCTTCTCGACTGTACTCTTCGAAGGAAAACTCCAACTGAATCCATCCCGTCGGCTTTCCGACCTCTAGAGTTGTTTTTCTCACTCTCTCCTGTCTCGACTTTCCGTTTCCAGATACTTGACGTTCGCACATTCTCTCACACACATCTTGCTTTTGTTTCTATTCGGCTCCTATTTCTTCACGTCTCTTGTTCGATTCCTCCCTACAGCACGCCGCACGCTACCAAATGTTGTCCTCAACACTATTACTTCGGTTACTCGTACTGAGATCTAGCCTTCCTGATCACGTACGCCGGCCCAGAGGATTGGCTCGCGTATCTTCCTGAAGTACATCTATTCAATATTTTACTTCGTAATGGACGAATTCAAATACTTAGGAGAACGAAAAAGTCACTTCTAGAAAGCGCACTTCAGGAAAGCGTGATCCTCTGCTTGCCTTGAGTGCTCCAACAGCTGGTCGTTCCAAGACCCACTCTTGTGGACCCTACGGCATCCTACGGTTTCCCTGACGGACGTTCAGACAGGGTCTTGCAACGTAAAGAAATTCACAAATGAAAGAATATGGGTTCCCATGCCTCCGTCGTTGCGCATGGCAACAAGATGCCAAATGGCAATCCATTGCCCTACTCCGTCGTCTGCTCCTTCTCCCTGTTCTGAAATGAGGGTTTCGGACAAGTTTTTCCCGCTGTAGGTGTCCAGTACGGCTAGGTGAAGCGCGTGGGCCTGACAAAAATGGCGGAAGAATGGTTCTGGCCCAATAGACGTTGCGAGTTGACGGCCTGATTTCTTGATGACAACGGCTCCGTCCGTCGTAATTCCTTGTGCGCTCTCGCTAACGCTTCCCCACACGCTCGAGGCAGGTTCGAAGAACTTTCAAAAGGTTTTTAGCCGTAGTCTTGTTTTGGAACCCCGCGAGCAGCGGGATTGACTTTCTTCTCAAGCACGGGACCAGACTCGAAGAATGCAGTGCAACGCCTGCGAGAATTTTTTTTCATATATGTGTACAATTCACAAATACAACACTATCAGATGTCAATCATGCGCCTAAAACATCATGTGTCATGTTAGGATCAGGGAATGAAGCTGAAGTATCATCCGTTCAGCCTTGATTAGAACCCCCTCACACAAAACATTTACGTTTCCTTGTCCACTCGTCCGCAGTTAACGCGGGTGCCGTGTCCACGTCGCGAAGATTCTGCAGGTGGTGTCCACCTCGGGCCCAGCGGGGATCGTAGGTTATCTTCGCTGCTGGTAATGGCTAGGCCTTCCAAATATCCGCAAAGGTCAGGATCCGCGGGTCTTGGATCCGAATTCAGGATCCGCGGATACTATCCGCGAGGATCCGCCCATTATTTTCAGAGTTATTCAGAGAAGAACTGGGTACGATTCGAGTATCTATAGCGTGTCTTGAATCCCGGTGGATGAGGAGCGAGATAGTTCCAGCTTTTTCCAAGAATACGATGCTTAATTCACGAGCGCGGTTTTCGTGGTTTCCGTCAACCACTTCTGCGACCTAATCAAGCTGATCATGAACAATGGAAATAGTTTCAGAGCTCGGACGAGCATGCAAGGAACAACTCTGTTCTGAATACCACGCTACACTACATTGCAGCATACTGGATCGCCCTCCGAACCATGAAAATATTATTGAGAGTCTCCGGTCGAAGATTGCCACGGTTTTCGCCCAAGATCAGTCGAAGCAGGCTAAAATCCCTCTCGTGCTGAATCGATGTCGGCGGCACGGTATTCAGAACGTCAACTATGAGCAAACTATTGTGTCACCTCGATTTTTTGGTGATCTATGATTTTGATCATTCCTCACCGATCAACCCGCCTCCCATGTAGTCAGAATCGATTGAGGACGCGACGTAATGCTCCGCTGCTTGTAGAGGAAGAGAGCCGAAGCTAACTATCAATCAGAAGGAACATCACGAGTCTATATGTAATGAGATTCAAGCAGACTATATGGATGGACTCGCATTCAACAGGATGCGCAAAGAATCGCGCGGATCCTTGCGGATATTGCGGATCTTGGCTTTGTAAAATGTTGCGGATCTTGCGAATCCTGAATCCGCAAATCCGATCCGCCGGAAGGCCTAGTAATGGCGTGAAGTCGTCGGGCGGTGGCACGCTGTGGGCATTCATCTTCCTTCACCGCGCGACCGTACTCGTCCGGATCGAATCCTGCAGTTTTTGCGAACTTGCTCACGAACTGATCTTTGCGTTGCACCTCCACACTACCGTCGACTGCCTTCACGAACTTTCTCTCGTTGCAGTCACGCGCACAGTGGCCCTTCGAACTGCAGTTGTAGCAGATTCTCCCTTTCTGCTTCTCACGCATACTACTTTTCGCCTCGTGTCCAAGCGTCCCACATAAGAAACAGGGCCTGGTCAACGATCTGGACCACTTGTACTAGTTAACGTCATGCTTGTTGTCATCACATCGAGGACAACCGACCTTCTCGGCCTCATTCTATCATGGCTATCTATCATCATCATCATCTCTATCTGTCTGCTTCTACCCTCATTCTCTTGTCGTGGTTCTCTTCCCACTTCCAAGAGAATGCTACCTACACATGCCGGCAGCTTTGCCGGTCGACCGATACTCGATTCTCCTCTCCCATTCGATCCGTCTCTGACAGGACTGAAAGCACATATATGAACCTGAATACTCAACTCAGCTCACTTCGCTCCGCCGACGGCGAGGCGTCGGGCTATTATTTAAGTTATTGCTCCAAGTCGCATGAGCGAGAAAATCATCCTATGCACCTTGTGGAGGGGATAGTTGAGGGATGCCACCATGATCCCTACTTCCCATGGCTTCGTCTCATCTCGCTGAATCCAGGGTCATTTCTTCTTGTGCGTGGCGATGTGTACCTCGAAGCTCGTCATACCATCCTTCACTGCCTTCAAGTGTAACAGTCCGACGGGGACAGAGTATTTCTCTTCATGCGGATTCACATGCAGGAGGGAGTTCACTCAGCTGGTCCACTAGTATCACTTTCATTCACTCATCAGCCATTCATCTGCCGTTCCACCGATCGTACGTACCGATCGAACGGCCACTCTCCCTCTACTACTATTCATTCACACTTCTCTCTGACTGCCGCCGCTACTCTCGATGCAGCGTCAGTCAATGTCTCCTCTTGGCCACATGCGCGTTCGCCTTCCGCGCGCCAAGCTATCCGTTGACCAGAGACAATTCTGGCCGCTACACTCGACCATGCTACCTACACTGACTCCTAGCAGTTACCGATCTTCTAAGCTAGCGTGGCATACCTATGCCTAGCAAATAATCGGTCGCGAGCGAGCGGTTACATAATTCGTACTTCTACATTTTATTTCGCCGAGTACTTCATAACTTCTTCCGATGATACGATATTGAAATAAATTGAAATATAAGTATAGACACAGGGAATGCAGTTGAGCTTCTATTCCGGCCGCCTGACGATGATCTTGAGTTTCACCGATCCTTCCATTATCATCGCGTCGAAGGTCTCGAGCAGTTGTTTGCAGGAAAGCTGGAGAGAATCACAATAGGATCAGAAGTCCAGTCAAACACGATCAACCAGATGCGATGAACGCAAGTTTCTTCTTGATATTCGACAAGACGGCGCGCCGAAAACTCGCTACATCGGCGTTTCTTTGCAGGCGGCCAAGTCAGGAGAGATCACACTGTCGTCTAAAATCAAAGGCGATGAGATTTTCAACCTCGGAATCGTCAGCGAAATCGATGGCAAACAATGGTAAAACTGGAACCTGATTAGAAGGAGAAATTTTCTCGATGCCTGCAAACATCGTGACAGCCGAGCTGTGAAACGACGATGGAGATATTCGCACAATCATCCCGAAAAAAGAAACCAAAACGACCGATGAAGAATCATCACAGCAGCTGGAAAATGTTGTCGATGAGAGTTACGTGAGAACGTATCTCATAGATAGACCAATTCCGTATAGGCCCGCGATTAGACACGTGTTGCTTTATTGGCTCTCGGATACGTTTTCTGTTGAACACGAATCAAAGCGTATGATTGAAACAATCAAAACGAACCATCGAGCAGTACAGAGTATCAGAATCGATCGTGTATGTATTTCAAAGATCACTGGACATGTGTTTTTTGTCCAATTGCCAGCTGTGGGCGTAGAACGAGGCGAGCGAATTGGAATGAAAAACATCCTAATAATGAGTGTTATTCGATTCAGAGAACACAAAATCCGAACCGAAGATCACGAGAAATTCAAATCGGACCTGATTGGAACATGTGAAAAATGCTCATTCTGTAGCCATCGGCAGAAAGTGCTGATCAATCAACAAATGTACAGAATGATTGGGGATTTGTACAGTGTGATCATTGATTCGATTTACGATGAGCAGTAACATCAAACTCTCCCACTGCCAATTCAAATTGATTCAGTGTTTCCATGGAATGCTGACAATTTCGAAGAGGACGCAGAAAGTCAATGAGACATCATCTCGTCTCCAAGATGGACGACGGCGCCAAACGATCGCGAGCGACACCCAGATACAAATGATTAGATAGCATGCGGGCCGGTGACGATACGTATCGTCACCGGCCAATTGATCTTCTGTGTGTAGAGCAGAAGAAAGTTGATGCATCGGCATTTGATGATGTTCATCCAGAAAGGAAACAGGAGAAAACGCTTGTACCGAATAAGAAATACAATTAAAAACATGAACAGAAGTATAGCTAATCAACGGAACAGCATCAACAGTCGAGTATTCAGATGGAAAATAAAACGAATAGGAGTCAATGTGATCGAGTTCAGTCACGAATCGTTCCGTTGAATGACAGCAACGAGGAACAGTGCTTATTAGAAGCAATTGAGCTCGACGAGTTCAGCCAAGATCACGACAAAAAACAAGGATGCAAGGTATTTCTAGAGACTTGAACGAATCAACAAGTGGCGATCACACAAAACCGACAGAACAAGAAGAAAACGCCAAGCAAAAGGATTCAAATCAAACTATCGGCCAAGACGCATTCTGAACCTCTTGGGCTTCCTCGCTCAGCCAATGACGAGTTCGAAACGTATCGGACGACACAATCGTATGGACGAAGGTCTGGGATTTTGCCAATAAACCTCCTCGCGAGAAGAGTCCGCCTGACGTCGACCACTGCTACCCCTACTGAATGACCGCATTTACCTAAATTCTAGTTTGCGAGTGAGTAGACGACCGTATTATCTAGCAGAGCAATTATATGTTCATAGAGTAACAAGGAGAATAGAGGATATATATGTCGTTCCAAATAAAGCGAGATTTGGCGTCCTTTCTTTGTAAAAGACGAGAAGCTCCTCCAGGCTGTGATAAACCGCTTCGCTCGCCGTACAGCGTTCCGCTGCGGCATCGCCAGAGACGATATCGCCACGCCTTCCATCCGGGATTGGCACCAAGAGGTGGACGATCGAGCATTCAAACGAATACTACATGAAAACAAATTGCCCGAGTTTTTCGTCACCCGATCATCCCCGACTAAACGAGAGATCTTCATCCACCCGTTGGAACAAGCCAGAAACTTCGTCGTAGACCATGCCTTCGCGTGGCGAATGTCCCGTAGGCTCCGGGACTCTCCTGCCATGCACGACTTCGTGCTGCGTAAATTATGTGAATATAATACCCCCCTTGAATTGCCGTTGCAATAAAGGAGAACTTTGAACTTGAACTTAAAGTAGGGCCCCACTTAACGAACGCCTCGCAGAACGAACGATCCGCATAACGAACTTCGGGAATTATAACACCAATAATCCGCATAACGAACCGTTATATCGGATCTCGGATGCATTCAGGAATTTCATTCTCGCTGCCCATTTGAGCCCGAACTTCGGGCCCCGAAGATGATCTGATCCCAGAAATCGTGAGTTCGGCAGGTGATGTCGGGCTGGAGGTCGACGAGGCTGATGTCTATGAGCCCTTGGAAGAGCATGACAAGTCAGAGGACCCGAGTGCAGCAGATCTGCAAGCCCTGTTGGTTGAGACAGAGACCCACGATGGGTCATCTGACGAAGAGGAGGAATAGGTAACACCAATGCGCTCTAGTGACATAAAAATCGTGCTCGAAAAATGGGGAGAGATCAGGGGGATTTCGTCGACTTCTGAAATCCCCCCAAAGGCACGCACAGCCGCTGACATTTTCGAAAATTCTGTCGCAAGCCATTTCGAAGCTGCTCTGAAATCGAAACTGCACCAAAAACTGCATTTTTCTCCGATTGTCAGAAAAATTGGTCCTAAACGAAACAAGCAGCATCAGTTGATAGAATTAAATTAACCTTTGTGCACCGAAAGTATTCTCAATCCCACTGTGGGACCAATTATTTCGATTCCCATAGGATCGAATGCTGAAGGGCGTACCGCATAACGGACACTCCGCACAATCAACCGTTTTGCGGAACGAATCAAGTTCGTTGAGCGGGGCTCTACTGTAATTGGTGCTTGATGTTTCGTGACGATGCTTCGCTTCCTGCTTATTGCCGTTCATTCGCCTGCCTCCTTATGCAGTTTCGCTGCTGCTTCTTCCGCCGCCGCACAGTGGGAAAGAGGACCAAACCTCAGACGCGGAATCCAGAGAGTTATCATGAGGTAGAATACAGCCGGAGAGCTAGCCAGGGCCCATGGGGGTACCTATGCATAGAAGAGCGCCTAGGTTGCGCCTAGTACGGACCCGCGGGATTTTCTAAATCCACGGAAGACCGGCTCGGAACAATTTTTTTTGAATTGCAAAGATGCCAACACAACCGGCATCTTCCCGGCGTTTCCGGGAATTACCTGCCGAGCTAGAGGAAATTCACGAAAATCTTGCGAAAAAACACCTTCGCGGACGCGCCTCCTCAGCTGTCCGTGCACCGGATGCACAATTTATTCGACGAAATCTTCCAGACAAACCAGGGAAAAAGCAATAATGGGTGTGAAACCTAGGCATGGAAAACAATAAAAGGTGTAGATGAACGAATGGGCGATGAGTGTCGATGCCGGATGCATTGATTGGCGTCAGCGATCACTCCCCCAATTCCAATTAGTGAGAGTTGTTCGGCGAGAATTCCATCGTCCGAGTCGTTTTGCATCTGCACTCGCATATTGGTCTTGAGTGTGAGTTTTTTCACGTGGCGGCAAAAAACCGACGACTTCAGACATGCGTGAAGCTCATCCGCAGGAGTGGATCGTGGGATGACGGGTAGGGTTTGGCGGGAACCACCCGGCAGCAAAATTAGTGCTCCGCCGAACGGTTGCTGGTTTCCTCGAAAATCTTTAAGCGTTCGATCTAGCGCTTCGAATGCCTTTCTATGAGACACTGTACATTCGTCCCAGATAATGGATTCGCATGTTTGGAGAACGGTGCTCATGCCAGAATCCTTGGAAACACCGCAAATGGGCTCTTTCATAGTGTGCAGATCAAGGCGAAGTGTCAGTGCAGAGGAAGGCTATTCGACCACCGTCTAGGACAGTCGATGCGATGCCGGAGGACGCGATTGCAAGAGCGATATCACCCCGGGATCGGATCTTCGCCAAAATGAGCGATAGGAGAAATGTTTTTCCGGTTCCGCCTGGAGAAATCCTCCACTTCCTAATCAAATGGCGCGCATGATGATGTCGTAGGCTGAGCGTTGCTCTGGGAGTAATTTCGGGAGGTTTTCTCCGACAAATCTTCGTAAATGATCGGTATTGAATTGGGTTTCACGGTCCAAATCACTGTCATGGTGGTCAGTGGCGGACCGTGCCTGAGTGCCGCCCGGGGCGGACTTCGGAAAATCCGGGAAATCCGGAAAATGCCGCTCCTGGAAAGGCCTCCGAAGCGGCGCCACAATCAAAAAAACGACCCGCTATAGGTCATAAATCTGTAAAATGCCGCCCCTTCGACGAATATATCCCGCAAGGCTCGCCATCAACGGTTCTGAGATCTAGGAAGGACTTCGGTTCCCGTACATTCACCAAGAGTAAGCGGAGTAACTCATGGTTGTGTAGATGAACGATGTAGATGCGTCCGAGAGCATCAGATGTGTACACTATGGGTTGTGCTTCCAATGGTTTGCCTTGTTTGCGGCGCCGGCGTTGGAATTTTCGGATCCCGTGATCGCCTCCATTGCGGGGCGGCAGCGGGAGGCATTCATCTCCATCGGAAAAATGAGGAGGGAGAGGGGAGTCGAGTCTATCGCGAACAGACAGACAAACAACGTTTTGCCTTTTATTCATATAGATTTCTCATGAGAAATTACAGAAATGATACTGTACATAGAAACAGTTTGCATATACATAGAACTTTGGCACAGTCGATGCAACGGATGAATGGCATCAGTATACAATTCGGAGTCGCACAGTCAGTTTCGATAGTAAACAGCATTTCAGCTAAACTAGGGAAGTCAATATGTGGAACTTCGAAGCCGGCGAGTCGCCAGCCGCAGAGCCACATCGGCCGGAACGACGGATGCTGGAACTGATTGTATGTGAGCGATTGCATCTTGAGAATGTCTGCCCGCTGATCAATCCGGAAATCGAAAAGCAGGCAACGAAGTAATCTTCTCTTGAAGCAACACCAAAACAGCCTCCAACCGATGCGCCATGATTCTATTTCAACTCTTCCAAATCGTGGCGGAGCACGCGCAAGAAACAACACTCGTGTTCGACGCGCGGGCAAAGCATAACGAAGCTTGACACTCAACACCTGAAAAACCGATTTGGGCGCCAAAATCGAATGCATCACATCGCTGCAGGTCGAGAAGCTTTCTTCAGGACAGTTTCTGGAATGGTTTTAGGAGTGAATCTGATGATTCGGACAATGATCACCCTGTTTTTGTCTATTTGAAAAGCAGGTCAACTTTGGAGGGCTGTAGAATCGTCCCAGGAGCAGCTAGAAGGTTCAATTTGGTTCAATTTTGCAGCTCTTTTTGTTTGCTTCAAAATGCGACCAGTTAGAACTCGATATCTCATATCGGGGTGATTCTAGAGGCATTTCAAGTAAACAGACTAGTCATATCCCTTGTCGTTCCCCGACTTTTGAGGTGGTCATTCTTCCGAGGAGACGGCCCATTGGGACGGAGGACATATGCCACGATTCATACCTCGGTGGGACCTAAAAGTGCCGCAGTGGCCCAACTCGATCGGCGCGGAACAGTTCAGAGACATCCCTTGTTAGAGCGTCCGGCAGGCGCATGCATTTCTGTTCGACGTTGCAGGACGTATCTTAAGTTCCTGATACATTCAAAATACATCCAGTGCACTGGGAGGAATTTCAGAGCGGAACTTCGGAATGATGATTCCCACAAGTAGTCGCCCACAGAAGCTGGATTCATTTCCTTCTACATGGACGGCGCGACCGACTGCTCAGATATTCAGAGGTGCGAGATCGTTACGAAGAGAGTCGAGGTGCAATCTTTGGCTGATTTCTTTTCCTTTTTGCTTTCGGTTGGTGGTCAGGAACGATTTCATGAAGAGAAGGTTCACAAACCGAGCGTCTGTTTGGCGCTCCTGCGAGTACCGTCTCGCTTTTCGCGCCTTGCTGAAAAGTCGTTCAGAAGGAACACTTGCTGGCTGAAGGCAGCTCAATTTTCAGAAGGCAGCGCCACCCTTACGATGGTCCCGCAACAATTTGTCGATCGGAGATACAGTGGAACCTCGTTACAACGAACACCGTTACAACGAACAGTTCTTGCGTGTCCATTTGGTCAAGCTGCTATAGGAAATGATGTTAGATGACTCTCGTTACTATAAATTTTCGTTATACCGAACGGATCCTCCCGGTCTCTTGAGGTTCGTTGTAACGAGGTTTCAGATTGTTTCGGCGCTTCAGAATCAAAACCGTAAAAACCTAAAACGTAAAACCGTACCTCGTAATTCGCGGTTTTCCATAGGGTTTGGTAGTAACCGTGAACCGTAAACGCTGAAAACAGTAAACCGTAAACCGTCATTACGGTCTTGTTGCCTAGTCAGTGGGTACCACGGTCAGAGGCTTACATACAGCCGCGCAGTCCCCACGCAGTATTGCTCAAACTTCGAGGCATCAAAGTGTTCGCATGGATTGATGGCGTTGAGGATGGTCTTGAATCGTCGGATACGCTCCACGTCCACGTCCGTGATCTCAGCAACCTGCGAGAAGGCTGCAAAAAAGCGCCGGGATGTATTGCCGTCGTTTGTTGTCCCCAGCCCCTGCTTCACGTAGTCCCCTTTCAGGCCGGGATCCTCCCGCAGCTTCTCCTAGATTTTTGTTTTCTCTGCCGCTCTAGCCACCTTCGCTTGATCTCCTCTGACCAGCGACCGTTGAAGCGTCTCATTGTAGACGATCTTGAGAATCGCCTCCATGAATTTGATGCGCGCATGTAACGGTGACATCGGCATGTAGTCAGCCGCCGGCAGGCGCTCGAGGAGCGGATTGATGTCGTCCATCCCGCTCCGCTGAGCTTTGCAGATGGAGCAGGTTTGCGTGGCAGGGGTCTCTTTGAGAGTTTGGAGGATCTTGCCATCGATCATTGTAAAGACCATCTCAAAGCGAAGTTCGAAGTTTTTGTCGGCGACAGTAGTGACGGAGATCCCCAAAGCGGCAATTTCGGCCTCCACTGTGGCGACTTCCTGTTGAAACACACTTGCTGACCCCTTGGTGAGTTCGGAGCGGATCGGCCGGCACGAGCGTGTTGATGACGATACACAATGTGGTTTATTTTTAACGGCAAGGTTTGGGATTTTGCTTACATTCACTCGTCAAATTATTACTACCTGAGTTATCTAATTGTAGACCAGTATCGTATTATATCGTCATCGGAGTTTAAAATGATCCTGACTTCTGCTGCTTGGCCGACTGTAAATCAGAGTGTACTTCCTCTTCGACAAGGACAGATCTAGAATGCGCGCTGACGCTTTCTCTGGAGAGAACCTCGTGGCTGGATGTACGGCTCTCAAGACGTCAGCATCCACATCGCTGAGTCCTTGCCGTTGTTTGCTCGAAGGGCGTCTGACGACAAGGAGGTAAGCTAGAGCCGTCTGGGGTTTTGTCCTTGAATCTCCCTTGTGTGCCGCTCGCATCGCCGCGCGTTCCGCGGCCGCCGCGGCTAATATGTCCGCGAGGAGTTTCGGACAATGTCGGCGCTCGTGACCAAGTACGTCCAATAATAGCATTGCAGTGTCGCCTCATCGGGACAGAACTTGGACAAATGTCCCATCTTCTCACAACGGTTACACTTCTCGAGTGAAGCCCGACATACCGTTACGCCGCGCGCGTGGTCCAATCCTCGGCGGAGCCCACGATTTCCACTTTCCAACTATTCACTTCACTCAGGCCACCTCGCACTCTCCGTGCCGCGTGCCCTCCTTCAGTTAGCTCTCTTCTCCGATATCTCTCTGTCTGCTATCTGCCATGTGCACGTTCGTGCCCCGACGTTCTACCTAACTCATTCGTTCCCCACAATCTGAATCTATTTTCAATTACTCTCGAAATACCTCTAAAACACCGAGAAAAACCCGCCCATTGATAAAGGAAACGTCAGCTGGAAGAATGGCTTAAGAATGGTTTTCCATTGTGCATTTCCTGGACGGAATCGGAATGTACTTGGAAAACAACCAGAAAGTGATTTCAATAACTGAATAATCAATCACTTCAGCTGAGAGTGATTTGCAATTGTAATTGGACCAACATTTCCAATGGACAATTAGTGATTGGTAATTTTTATCACTTTTCCAAAAAATTACCCCTATCCCTTTTCGTTAAATTGAGCATACGGCACAGACTCCTATGGGAGGGGTTCTCCCGGGGCGGTAACGGTACTGTTGGCCGGAGCTTGAACTCTTGGGTCGATCGAATGAAATTCCAAATCCCTCTCATGCGTCGCCGTATTGACATGTCAGGACACATCGTGCTTCTTCTGTGAATTGACGATTTTCTGAGAAACCTCACATTTTGGTTTCCCACCATCATGCTCCTGTACACTCAGAGAAACGTGGATTTCACTCAAAGTCAAGGGGTCCCGAGTTGCCTAGATCTTTTGAACCAATTTCGCATCCATGTTTCTCAGCTTAGACCTGTTGGGAGGACGCCCATCAACGAGCTTCAATCCCCAAAACCACTTTTCCTCGTCAAAATCATCAGGAATGAGAATCGGTGTTCTTCTCAATGCTACTATACCGCACCGGGGCACACGTCGTCAATGATCCCATCGAAACAGATAGAATGAGGAGATGTCTATTTTTCGTGCAGAACATCCGTGTACCCCGCCTTATAAGAAGCGTATCTAATCATGTTATTGAAGCGCGGTGCACTGAACTGGAACAGTACGAAGGGTTGCAGAGCCAGAATGTTGTCCCGATGCCAGAGGTTGAACCCCGTCCGGTCGGTAACGGTATCGGTGATGAATCGAACGAGAGACATATACGGGCGGGAAAAAAAACACGTCTAGCGGTTGAACAATACTCTTGCATCCTCCAGGAATGAGTTCTTTGATGAACTGAACGCCGAAGGCATCAGACAGCGCATCGTCCTTGTCAGCCGCTCATGAGCCCAAGAGGAGCAGAACCGTCCTCCAATCCACGCGCTTACTCGGCCACATCACATCTAACTTTAGGTTCCCCTGACTTTGATTGAGACAACCTTTCCGACTGCCCGGCGCGGCGTCATGTTTCCCACGCTCTTCCCAAACTCTGTCGCAATGTTATGGCTTTCAGAAACGGCAAATTCAAAATTCCGGGACTGACCATTGGAAAAACGCTGATTTTTGAGTGGAGCTATTTTTGGCGAGAAATAGTGTTTTCGGGAGATCCGAAGGGCGTGAGATGCATGTCTTTCTGGCAGCTATCACCAGTCAGACTAGAGCCTAGTCAGACCTGGCGCGCCAAGCTATCCGCTGACCAGAGGCAACTCTGGTCGCTACATTCGACCATGCTACCTACACTGACTCCTGGCAGTTATCTCCTAACTAAACTGAACAACTGATCTGGCCTACCCATGCCTAACTGAATAACAAGTCGCGAGCGGGCGGTTACGTTCTACATCCACTACATTCCTAGTTTATTTCCTCGTTAACGAGCCGTGGAGTGTATGCTGGCTTTTTACACGTGACGATTCACAAATACCCTGAGTTCCACTTTTCGGTCTGCCGCCATTAGGTCCAGTGTTGCCATGCGGACCGCCAATCCGTGGCCTGCCTCCATTCGATGAATCACGTCTATCTCGATGCTCAGCACTGGACAGATCAGTTGCAGCTCCTGATCGCCTCCGCCAAGGATGATGCTCGCACGCCACTTTCTTGCCTCCTGGTCGTCACCAACGAGCCTTGCGACCATCACTACACCTTCCGGTAGTACTTCGCGAGTCACCGACACCAGGAACACTCGCGTCTCAGTCCGCCAATACCAGACTCCGAGAGCCGGCTCGACCTCGACTCGGCCCACGTCCAGTCCGACCACGTTTCCTTCCGCCACCTGTCGAGCTGCGTGAATCCGTTCCAGATGTCCTCCGACCTCTTGCTGATTTCCGCGCCAGCCGCACTGCATCTCTCGGAGGGGACACGGCCACATTCGAGCGATGCACTATAGCTCGTGCCTCCGCCGGTCCGCCAGTCGGGTGAGTACCGTGGAACCACCCTCTTCGAACTCACACCTGAACAGCAGATCCTCCACCAAATTCTCGACCATCAGCACGCGCGAGGAGTTCCCCTCCAGCGGAACTCTGCAAACTGGACACACCTGAACTCGGCACCGACATTCCTCACACGTCAGGTGTCTATTGCTGCATTGACGTAACGGTGGAATTGCAAGTCCCAGACAGGCCCGACACTGGAGAACTTCGTAAAACCTTTCGGCCGCCTCCGTCGTGCCCGTTCCAACCTCGTCGGTCACTGCCGCCACATCCGCGCGAGCCGGATCTTCCTCCGCCCCGATCGTCGCTTCTTGATCAGTCGGAACATTTTCCACCTCAGCCGCCACTTCTCTCGGTGGTCTCACCACGTGCGCTGCTCGGCAACTCCGCTGCAAGTGCCCGAACTGACCGCACCGGAAACAGAGCCGTCCGCCACTGCCTGGGCAGTTGGCTACCAGATGACCACTTTCACCGCACGCATTGCAGGTTGCGTGTCTGGCCATGCACAAGGGACTGCCCGTACTACGCCGGTTATCCCTGCAATCGGCACACTCCTGGCGCTGCATCTTCTTACTAGTCGTCTGTTCACTCTCAGCTCTCAGGGGAAGCTTCCAACTGGGTCTCCTTCCGTCGAACTTTCGAACACTGGCGTTGTTCTCGTACTCTCTGCAGCTTCGACGTTTCGTTCTCAGACACTTGACGTTCTCATATTCTCACACACACATCCCGCACATTTGGCTCGTATTTCTTCTCTGCTTTCGTTCGATTCCTACCTACCCCTCGCCGCACGCTACCAAATGTTGTCCTCAACACTACTACTTCGGATACCTGTACTGAAATCTAGCCTTCCTAATTGGCTGTTGCCTCCTAACTGGTTCGGTTCCATCTACCTCTGGTGATTCTAATATAGCCGAATTCAAATCTACTCTCGGCGTTAAACTCTCTTGAGTCGATACATAGCTGTCGTTTTGTTCCGCTGATGCCGTCGATGTGTCGTTCGATCCCGTCGCCGCTCCTTCCGTTGACGATGTCGAGTCGTTGTTCGGTTCTCGGAAACTTCCAGTGATGCGTGGAGATTCTTCGCTTCTTCCAGCGGTTGTCTCGTCCACTTCCATCGGTTGAATTCCTCTGTCGTCGTCCGCCTCATCTTCGCTTTCCGCCTCGTGCGGCCGATATCGCTTTAACTGTGAACTGTGAGCAGTACAAGTTCTACTAGGCCATACGAATCATTCGGCAGAATACGGTTAATGACCATGGGACCACGATACTTGCATTGCAACTTCGTTGGCAACCCGGTATGAATTGGCAACCGCTTAACGAAAACCACGTCACCTAACGAGAACCTGACATGAACTCTTTTTCTCAAATCGCTCTAGAACTTGAATCTATCCTGACTCTTTTCGAGATTCTCCCTAATCTGACTCTGAACTTCGGCCGCCGGAACCCAATTTTCAGTTTGCACATCATCGACAAGTTGTTCATGATTATTAATTCTTGGTAGATATCCATGTAACACTTCAAATGGGGATTTCCCCAGACTTTGAGACACTGTCCGATTCAACCACATTTGTACCTCCGGAAGCCACCTCGTCCAATCGCTGTGGTCTTCCTTCAGGCATAGAGTTCGCAATAATCTCGCTATCTCTTTATTCATTCGTTCCACCTGTCCATTCGACGTGGCGTGCTGAACACCGGTCAGAATATGATTGACTCCGTTCTCGTTCAGAAATTTCTCGAAATCTTTCGACGTGAATGCTGTGCCATGATCCGAAACAAGCCTCGCCGGCTTTCCGTACATCGTGAAAAACTTCTCCATGAACTTGATGGCTTCTCTTGAGCTTGTGTTCGGAACCGCCTCTAGCACTACAAACTTTGTGAGCCCGTCCACCAGTGCCAGAATATGCTCTTTCCTGTTCGATTTCACCAACGGACCAAGATGATCGATGAATACCTTCTCGAAAGGTTTTCGTTCCGCTCTGATCACGTTTGTCAATCCCTCAGTCTTGCCGCTCTTTTCCTTGTTACAGATACACTCCAAACATGCCCACAGATGCCGTTTCGTGAAATCTCTCATTTTCGGGAACTAATAGCGTCTTCTTATTAGCTCCATCGTCTTTGCCGCTATAGCCGCACTGACTTCAGCCTGCCGCCTCCGTGAATTTTTCGCGTTCGGTGATCTCATCCTCCATGTTCCGTCAATCTTCCTCGAACTTGTCTCGCTCGTCTACAATCCGCCGCAGCATGTCCGCGGAGTTTGCACTTCGTGCACGTGAGCGTGCCGGGTCTGCCCGATGCACCAGACGTTGCCGCCGCGCCCGATGACGATGCTCGCAATGGCGACTCTCGCGGTCCACCAGCTTGTCCCGTTCCGCCAAGCCGCTCCCCGCCACTGCTCGGCGATTGCCGTCGTAAGTCTCCTGACGTTCCTGCCGAACTACGGCAGGTACGCATTGAATCCCGTCGCTGGTCGCATGTATGACGGTCCAGAGGACTGATTCGCGTATCTCCCCGGAGTTTGTCCTGTTCTCCTTTCTGGGCATCTAGCTTGCTTATGACCTTCCTTCCGACAGATGTAGCAAACCACGCCTGCCTCGTGGCGCGTGTCCTTGCGTTCCGGCGTCGGAATCGCTCGTTTGCCAACACTCCTCTTCGGCTCGAAAGTTTCCTTAATATCTCTAATCAAGTCTGAAGTCGTTTTATGATCCCTTCCCTTCATGACATGAATCATGAACATGTACTCCGGGAGCAATCCCGTGAGTATCTGCTTTTTTGCTTCCGCCTTCGCCAATCCTAGCTTAATAGCTATGGCTTCCTTGCGGCGCACGTAGAGTTCTACATCTTCTGTTTCATTCCTAGCAACTCTATCATTAAATCTGTCCTCTGTTCTATCGGGGTATACGCTTCTTTGAACGCTGAAACCCAGCTCTCGAAACTATCTGCTACCATTCCGTATTCGTGGTGCCAAAACTTTGCCGGGCCAACCATCTTATTGAACACTACAGACTCAGTGAAATCCCATGGCCACTTACCCGCCTTTCGCGCCAGTTTGAGATCCGTTAGCCATTCGGTTGCCTCGGCTATCGTGCCGCCTGCGAAGTCCCTCAGTGACTTCGATGTATCTTGCAACTTCACGGGCCGCGTTTCCTCCACTCGTCGCGGTTCCCGCTGGTCATCTCCGTCTCGTCCTTTTCGGAGTCGCTCGACCTCCTCCTTGAGCCTCTCATTCTCTGCCAAGATCGCGTCCATGATCCTTTCTCCTCTTGATCCTGAGTATTGGCCACCACTCGCACTAGTTGGTCACTACCTGTCCGCTACCACTGCACGTGTATCCCACCGCTGCTAATTATAACAGGCTTGAACGGGGACAGAGTTGATTCTCTTCATGCGGATGCACATGCAGGAGGGAGTTCACCGGCAGTGCACTAGTATCACTTTATTGCACTCAGTCATTCATATGCAGTCCGCCGATCTTACGCGATCACGGCTACTGCCACCCTCTCTCTACTACTATCTCATTCACTCTTCGCTCTTGACTGCCGCCGCCACTCTCGTGCAGCGTCAGTCCATCTCTTCTTGGCCACATGCGCTCGTCTTCCGCGCGCCAAGCTATCCGCTGACCAGAGGCAACTCTGGTCGCTACACACCCGATCTTGTTCGCAGACTCTCTTGAATTGAGTGAAGGTTCACTTGCGAGAGCTCCGCCTAGGAGCGCGGAAAAATCGCGCGAACAGCTGGAACTGATGACACCCGTCGGAACACTCGTAAAACATCTCATTCTACGTTCTTCAAAATCAGGTTCTACTTACACCATAATTTTGGTAATGAAAGCTTTTTCTAAAGTAAAAAAATCAGGTTCTGGCCCCTTTGGATTACAAGGAGAGAAAACAATCGAACACTGTATCGACTTCACAATGAGACAGAAGTTCTCGGGGCTCAGGAATCGGGTCGCAACGAGCGATCAGCTCAAGATACACTGGAGGATGACAACATGTCGTATGATTTCGTCCAACCATTCGGTACAAACGAAACTTGCTCATCGAACTCATGATTCTAAGTGAAACCTCGCGCAAACCTTCGAGTTTGTTCGGATGCGGGAACGGGGAACTGAGCAGACCATTGCGCGGCACAAATTTCGTTGATAGGGGCTCATCACTTTCGGTTGGAGACAACCTTTACGTGACCTGAGGTTTCCCCTCTCCTCGTGTAATGATAACAACCCGGGTTGAGGGCTGTTTAGGTCGGAGACCTAGACTTTTAGACGTGGGGTACGTCGCGGAATCTATTCGAAGTCAAGGGGTCCAGCTCGTAGAACAAAATTGTATTCTATGGAAGACGCAATTAGTGGTATGGATTGTGGAGAACAGCTTCTCCTTCTCCGTTTCTCCGGAACTCACCAGCCGGGGCTCCGGAACTCAGCCAGGGCCCCGGATGAGATCGCGCGTCACGGCAACCGGCGAAAGCTTTCGAGCCGTGCCGCCAGGGGGCGATACAGTCGGTGGATTGCACTCCGGAGGTGGCGTAGGATTCTTAGCCGTTTGGAAGTGTCACAAGCGTAACAAACCACCAGCGGAATAACCGCCCGAGGAGGGCATTGTCTAGGTCAGGGATTCCTGAAGTCGGGGCCCAGGCTCCCGGGGGGGCCCGAGACTGATCCTCAGTGGGCCCAGAGGCGATTCCCGAATATGAGGGGCGACATTCGATACTATTGAAGGATTCGGAAATCTCGAGGAATTCATCATAGCGCCAGGGTTCAGTACAATTTGGTCTTGTCATTACAGTCTGAATCGAGATCCCGCTTGGATTCAGAGGCAGACTTGCGCATTTCTCCGAGCTGAACAGAGTCGCGTATCGATCGAATCGTTGCTCAGAAAAAAGAACGTTGCAGTCATCATCATTAAACTAAACTTTGGCTAATAATGTAAGCTAGACTGGTTCGGATCAGCTCCGAACTATTGGTCAGGATTGATTTCAAAATCTTCGCGGATGAGGGGGGCCCAAGAGAGGTCGACAACAACCCGGGGGATGGCCCGGGACGCAAGAAGTTCAGGAACCGCTGGTCTAGCTAGAATGACGAAATGCCTTTCTGGGCAAATAAATCGACGTGAAAGGGGAATCCGAGAGTCGAGATCATCCGGGCACGGATTGTCGGCGTACACTGGACAACAGACAGACGTGCAGATAGCACGACGTTCGACGATCGCGGTACGACGTACCTTACGCCAAGAAAATCTGCAGGGGCAGTTCAGTCCAGGACTGAACAGTTGGTTTTGTGGGACATGTTTGACTCGTTTGAAGATTGAAAACTTTGTGGCTCTGCTGCCGATTGCCATGAGAGGCAAAGTGTCCGGTTGAACTATCGGGCTCGATCAGAATGTCAAGGTCAAGTCGCGAAGGATAGAATACTCCGGGTGAGCATTTCGTCCCCGTAGTCCTCTAGACCAGGGGTTCCCAAACTGTGGGGCGCACCCCAGCAGTTGGGCGCGGGAGGTTTCCTGGTGAGGCGCGACGGTAATTCTGCAGTTTCGTGGCAAGTATCTCCTATTGTTAGTTGAGATGAGCATGGTCACACTGTTCACTCGTTCGCTCGAACTGGAGAGTGGCTGCCCCAAGGCGGGATCATTCCCGCATTCGCGAAAACGTTCGCAGGGATTGATGAATTTATTGGAACTCTCTTCAAAGAGGGAACTTAGCTACCCAAGTCGAGAAATCCGAAAAATTCCCGATTGGTTCAAGCTTAAGACTCTCTTATTCGAAGTCGAATGGAAACTTATTTTTAGTCGGAACGGATGATAGGGTCTAGTCTCGATAAATTCAGTTCTCGGTCCTTCGAATGCAGGAAGGGAGAATTGCAACCAAGCTGTCAACTTCTTGCTGACTGAGAGATATTATTAATGTTGCCGTGGGAGAGGTTAGAAATTTGATTGGAGTATGTATACGCTGGTGGAAGATAGAGTGCTCTCCAATTCATTCATGTCCGCGGTTGAACACATGATCTGGTCTCGATTGTCATCCCATGGTGGGGCGCCGCTTATCTAGCCCATGGGAAGTGGGGCGCGGTCCCGTAAAGTTTGGGGACCCCTGCTCTAGACGATCGAGCAGATGGAAAATGATTGCAATGCGTCGATTGAAAACTGGAAAACTGATAGATGTGGGGAAACCAGAAGCGAGACCGACAGCAGCGCCTTCGAAGCAGCGGCTTTTCTTTCGTCGTTGACGTGATCATCGGAACCGGACCCAACCGCAGGGCTTCAACTCGCGTGACCATGTCCTCTCTCGAATTTCCCGAGAACGTGTCCCACGCTAGATAGTTTGAGATTCACTGCTCTGGGCGATCGCCGCGAGTTGAATGATCGATCCTGACGGTTGATCGAGATCGGCAATCAGCTGTCACACAGGGACACGCGTTTTGGCGTGCGTTCATTGTTCAATCGCTTTTCGATGCAAGTGGCGTTGCCTTCTAGAACAGCGAATAGACGCCCGCGGGATGCGATTCTTGAATTCAGCTCGGAATCTCGATCTCCGAGTTTACAATCGGTATCAGGTGTTAATCGCTCCGCATCACGAGAGTTACACTCGAAGTCGACTCGACCCGCTGTATTTCTCCCGGCGCTCGAAGATACTATTTTCGCCAGAATCCCTGCGAGACTCCAATAAATCCTTGGAACAATCTGGGTTTCCCCAAAAGTGGCTCTGGATCGGACAGTGCCACTTCCGGCAATATCACGGTCAAAGTCGTGCATCCAAACGCTGAACCGTCGAGATTCAAGTGGACCTGGCTCGCCTGTGTGCATAAGCCCCCCACGCCGTACATATTTTACAGCTCGCTCGTCGTCGAGTTTAGTATCAGTACACTTGACGCTCCCTCGGAGACCATGTAGATCAGTACCGCGCTGTCGATCTCAGGCGTTCATTCCAACCACTGCGCTTCTCTCGGGGAACGCTCATCGATGAAAAGCTCCTCAGGTGTCTCTCAAAATACTGTCTTTTTCTCACAGACAGCGCATGCTTCAGCCTCTTTCCAAGAGCGCTGCAAAGAGGCGACACGGGATGAGTCGGCTACATGAAGAATCCGACATTGCTCCTGGATCGATGAAACTTTCCCCGGGGATGACCGAAAACTAAAAACAAATTTGGATGCCTCAGAAGAATTCCGACCAAGACTTTCAAGAAGGCTGCTCCGACATCGTATCCAGGCATTCCCCAGCTCACCAGATCGAAACTCCTCTAATATTGCACCAACGCGAGAGCCTACCGTATAGCCCGACGGTGATTTGCGTTCGCCCTGTGGCTGCTGGACAACTGGAGGGACAACGCCCGAATCACTGTCTTTGTATTTTTTTCTCCGCACTATTCGTATGTGAAAATACAAGCGCTCTATTCGCATGAAGGGTTATGGGATAATACGACAACGGCCACCAACGGTGGCTGATCACAAACTCGCTGGCGGGCGCATGGTATTCAGTGTCGCACCTCCTTATGACCCGCCATGGGAACAAACTATCGTCTCTTTCATTCTAGGCTATGATGTGGGTCTAAATATCACAGACGATCTGGTTCTGGAAGTCACAACATCAAGAAGCCGATCTCTGCACTTGCAGTTGCGGGTAATTCTGTTGAACATTTTGCGATCTATCCCTTCAGAAACATCTCTGAGGTCCAAACGTTCGAATTCACTCTCATCTATTATATTTTACATTTGTACGCGACTCGGCGCCGGAAGCGATCCTAGACTGTTTGCAGTAGGCGTTTATCCCTCTCGAGCCGTGGCCGAGCTGGCGGACAGGAAGTGAGAATCGGCAGGACGAAGATCAGGAACAATGCTTTGTCAACGTCGACGTCAGTGATTATAAACGACCTGAGTATGAAACCGGCCTGTCGAGTTGCCTCAGTGACAGTTTCTCTGGTGTGTTTTTCGAAGCTGGAGTCAGTACTGATGATATCGCATACGTCGCGTGATTTGCTTACGGACTCCACCTTCTTTCCATCGATTTCATATGCTAGTCTGGGGTCGTTCTTCCCGTAGTGCATTACATGACACTTCTCGATTTATAGGCTAAGGCCGAGGGTTCGCGCCTATTCGTAAAAAACATCAGTTGCGGAACTGCTATTGAGGTTCGTGAATACCTAGAAGATCTCATCTGATATTCATGGGATACATTCTCTTGAACAAATTATTCCAATCGGCTCGCACAGTCTGAAGCGCTCAAGGAGATCGTCCTTGACATTCTTTGTGGCCGTTTTGCAGCTGATGCTGGTGGATGGATACCGGCACAGGGATCGGCTACGAGCGGATGAATCGGAGACGATTGGCGTCACGAGCTTGAGGTAAAGCTGTCAGGAATTTCAAGTTTGCGGCTATCAGGAGTGTTGAGTTCATCGTGACTTGTTCCGAAGGGTCGGTAATGCCATGGAAAGCTTTCTCGCCAGGGATATGGTTTTTCCGGGTTCGTGAGAAGCTGGGGCTGGCGACCTAGTACCCTTGCTTCGCCTTCTCGAGGGGTTTTACTTGTGACGATTTCGCCCGAATTCGGGCCCTCCAGCTAGGTCGTATTTCTTCAATACTTTGGTGTGTATTGGCCGTTTTTGAGGAGGTAGGGTTGGAAACTTCAAATCTACCCATAGACAAAACGATTCACGATAACGGACCGGACGCATAGGTACGAAGGTTCCCATGTGGAACACGATTTCGGAGGCTGGATCAGGGGCTCGGCCTTATTGAATACCAGGGATCGGGCCCGATGTCGTACGGCATGTTTGAGTCTGGAGCATCGCTGCAATCCTTCCGCATGGGCCACGAGTACGAGTTGTTTTTCTTGCCGGCCGAGAGTCTGCTGTATCACGAGCAGTCCCTCAATCGCTCGCTTACGATTTCAATCCTGTCCCGAATTGGATCTCTCTTCGAATTGTCGATGCGGTCCGGATGGTTTCCAGGCTTTCGGATGTTAGGCGGCTCCTAGCGAACTCTTTGATGCTCATTGAGAACCACTGCGGATTGTGGGCAGCACTGACAGTCGAATACGTTCCTCAACCTCAATGCGTTCGCAAGTGAATGGTCCATGGTGAACACCCCACGTATGCTTCAATTCGATAATTATAATTAATGCTTGGGGCGACGAACTCCTCCAACGGGTACTGTGGAAATCTTGAGGATTATGGTTTTTGGTCCCGAACGAGGCCGCAGCTTCCGGAAACAGTCCACGTCTTCCAATGCTTTGGAATTCATTTCGCAGTCGGATACACAACCCCTGAACAAGCGAGGTTACCAGGTTAGACGTGGTTGTCCATGGAACTTTCCCCAGACATATTGTCTCTGAGTCTCGGAGATTTCTGGATGCTTTTCTGTCCACCGATCGATTGCAGTGAGACTCGAAGCAGTATTCGGGATCTGTAGGCGATCCTTGCGATGGAAGTTAGAGGCGGAATTGCATCATCTAGTGGGGAACTTCATGTGTCTCAATTATCAGTTTCAGTTCACTCCAGAGTGTGACAAACATCCTCGATACAGGTTGCGACATCGAACGCATTGTTTAATTAATTGTGGGGGTAATTTTGCTTCAGCTATCGACTCATCACAAGAGTACCTACGAAGCACATCGGCTTGGAAATCGTTGGTGAGGTCGATACTTTCTCATTTTCATTCCCATCTCATTTTTGTCTGCCAGTAGAATCGCAAAAACCTAACAGCTCGCGGAGGGAGGGCACAATTTAGTATAGCGAACCGCTCACAATTCGTGTGTCGATGGGGCCATTCACCAAACAAAGAATCAACAACAGAACAACAGATGCTCCTCGAATCTACTCTCGAATTCACCCAGCCTGAAAGCCGGTTTTCGTGAATGACCAGGTATTGAGTCCCAGAGGGTATTACCCCCGGAGGAAATGGAAAACCTCAGAACGTTTCAGGAATGTTCTTTCGGGATCCACAGATGTGCAGTTACACTTCTGGTGGTCGCGGTGAAGAGATAGAGGCCAACGATAGCCGGAGATATCCCCGATAAGATTTTGAAAATTAGAAGACACATAGAGTATTTGATCAGTTTCGGGTTTGTCACTCATTTCCATCTACATACGTATATTGTGCGAATCACTCACGGGACCTTATCCGGGTCCAGGGCTATCAATTATCCGGTAGGATCTCTCTTGGTCAATGGCGCTGAGGGCAATTCCGATTTGGCTCACTTAAGTATGTTCCTGACGCGGAAGAATTATCCGCAACAACCTTCGGTGCGTAGAACTTGGCGTGGAAGGCGGATTGTTTCTTGTTCTCCTTGGTCGGGAGACGAAACTAATTGTATTGCTCCGTTTCCTAATTAGCGAAGCTCGCTCGAAAATGAATTTTTTGAGAACAGAAGATACCCGTGGATATCCTCTCATATCGAGGAAAAGGAGTCTCAGAGTCGTGATAGTGTCTCGAGACTCGAATCAATGCATGGTCTTCATGTAGCCGGCTCAGACTCCGTGATAACAGCGCGATCTCATTCTGAATGAGCATTCTGAACTTCTTTTTAATGGATTCCCCAGCCAACATTCGAGTCATTACTTCAGGGCCCCACACCTGATTGTAAGACCAGCATTTCCACAACCTCGGAGGGCTCCAGCTCCTTCTTGCCCGCTTCGTGGAGAAGTTGCCCGAACATCTCCCAGCCTTGGCTAGATAGAAAAAACTTGTCAAGTCTTCGACCAAGAACTATCATCCCAGGAACTAAGAATGAGCTCCAGAGAAAAGGAGACTGTCACGGCCGCTCCGCGTGCAGCGGGCCGGTGGCTCGGTCCAAACCGAAGTCCTGCAGCTTGCCAGGATTATACGGCTGCCTTGTTCGTTAGCCCCGGGAGCAGGAACCTCCGGGTGACTCTTAAACTCGCAAGTAATGGAGATCCAAAACCGCGAGCATTCTCCCGACCCGTCTGTCATGCTTTCGCGGGGACGGAGCTTCGAAACTAATTTGAACTAATTAGACCCTGAACTGAAAACTCGATAGAAAATATTGGTGGATCGATGGCGGATCTTCGTGTTCCCGATCCCGAGAGTAAAGTTGTGATGCAGACTCACTCCCGGGATATTTGCTTCAACTGAACCCCTTGTTCTGGATTCCTCGGCTTTGAGCGCCAACATTTGCCCATGATTTTGGAATGAGGACCTGATCTATCGACTTACCTGAAGCCATGCGTCGATCACACCGGGAGGCCTGGCACTTGACTCAACGCCTGCTTTCCAAAAACATCGGAGAAACTTCTCCGCGTGCCAGAGGGAGAGTCATTGTGAGATATTCGAGGATGGAGAGCACTTCAAGAGTCAACACACAACAACCGTTTCAGATACTCACACTAGGATCAGTCACAAGCATTTCTCGTCGAGCTTCCATCCAGACAAGTGCTCCGTTAGGATTGGAGCAAATCTCGGTCACGTGCGGGGTCCGAAGGTGCCGGACCCTCTCTCAGAGCAGCTCTGGATGCCTCTCGCGCTAACTTTCCAAGGTTCGTGGACATGTAGTGAATCTTAATTTGAACAAGAATGTTTGCTCGCTCGATGAATCATCGCATCGAGTTCGCTTCGATAAACTGCGGCTGCGCATGGCGACTGACTGACTGAGAGCATTTACATCATTGCGATCGGGACTCAGCGTTTCGAGCCGCATTGACCGCAGGTTGGAGGGCGGCCACGAAATTCCGTTTGATAGTACTGAACTATTTGTGCAATCTGCGCGTTCTTAGTAAGATTCGATTCGATGTTCCCTCTCAGACCCGAAACTCCTCCCACGTTTCTCAGTGATAACTGCGTTCTAGGAGCTGAAAACCCAACTCTTCCGAAGTTCGATGGTCCACTCCGATAACGCCGACGATCGCAGTACACCTATGACCCGAAATAATCCGCAAATCCCAACGGAAAGTCGTGGGAAGTCTCCAGTCAAGAAAACGAGGGATGAGGCCATTTGATCCGCGGTTCAGGATCGTGTTGCAGGTGAGTCGTTAGTTTCTCAGCCAGTTTTCAATTTTTTCCAATTTCCCGGGTCGCTCACATCTGTGATATCCAACCTGAGATGAGACTCAAGAGAGGGAAGGAGATGCTCGAGTAGATCTGGAATCGGTTCTAGGGGACGGATGTGCCGGAAATTATCGATATTCAACGTATCAATTCATTTCGTGAGGAAAGCTATCCTCAGGACTTCCCAGTGTTTGACGGGGAGATCTTAAGTTCAAGCTTTTTCGGATAGAGCCGGCGATCCCACGGTTCGAGCTCGTTTTTCTGACTTTGGCGTTAACATAGTCCAGGTTGCTCACTCGGCTGAAAAGATTGCCCCATGGCACCGGAATTGATGCTCAACTCCCTCAATAAGAACCGAAAGTTGACCCTGATGCGCTTCCCATCCTGTTTCTGCATTGGAATCATGTTCAGGTGTTTGCTCAGGTCTCCAGCCAAGCGATGTAACGGGATGTGGAATGGGATCTTGAATGGTCGGATCACCCGGCAACATTGGAAGCAGATGCCCCGATTTAGAACAGAGTCGCGAATTCGTAGAAGGCCACCTAGCTGTGTATCGTGCTTTCTAGTCGATCCCAATCAGACCCGAGCCAGATACGGACATTCAGAGCAGACGGGCGGTCGACATGGGAACTTTGTAGAAACATGAAAGTCAACAACGCCGATGCGATCCGAGTGCCGTCGGCATCCTTGAGAATCGACGGTAACGGTAACAATGTTTCGATGCGAGCGTTCCGAGCGCGAGTGAATTTGATGGTCGGAAAATTGTGCTAACGAAGCGGTCCGGAATCCTTCGACAGTTTTTTTGCTCAGAAAAGACGGAATCAAACCAGAGCCTCCGGCTTCCCAATGTGCCCGCGCGCTCTAATGGGTCTCAGGAATACCGCAAGCTTCTCGTTTCATCCTTGGCGATCTCACGTCTCCAGTTCAATCAGATCCATCCGCGGTCAAACGACTTGGAAACCCTGGGTAGAAATCTGTTCCGATCGCTGTTTGCTGGAGCTTCCTGGCTTGGCCTTATCGGTTCAAGGAGAAACCTGGCTAGAGCATACTCATCTCAGGATCGAAACAACAAACAACGTTCGAACGCATATCGAGTCATTCCTCCTGTCAAGTCGATGTCATAGGGAATGTTATCAAAGTGCGGGGACACATAAGAGAGTTGATGGTTGAGCCATTTTGTGACAATAGGGTTGTACGCTCCAAATACCATTAAAAATCTGATTCATTCCGTTCATGATGTGAGCACCACTAATATGCGTATGCTTCCCGATCAATGCTGCGGGCGCGAGTTCAGTGGCATTCGGAACTAGGCTGTGTTGACCGGACCAGCCTTCATGGAGGTCCATTTCCTCCTCCACGATAGATCTGAGCATCCAATGACTCTGGACGTTTCGGAAAATGGACGAAATAGGATAAAGCCGAACTTCCAGCGTCAAGGGAACAGACTAAGAGGATTGCGAGGGACGTCGGGACCGTAGGAGCTCAACAGTCACTGATTGGAATCATGCGAGTTAGAACCGGTTCAAACCAAGTCCCCGATTGTCATTTCGCCTGCGAATAGGAAACCCAAGACAAACAAAAATAACCCCGCGTATGACGGACCTTCCGTAGGAAAAGCCTCGCGTCTCGCGTATGATGAACCTTGCGTGACTAGGACCTCAAGTAGAAATATCCATAATTCAGTATAGAAAGTTCGTTATACGCGAAATCCATCTCACGGAACGTTCGTCATACGTGAAAAACTTCGTACAGAAGATTCTCCTTACGGGGCGTTCTTAGTATGCGCGAGTTTGGGGACAATCTTACATTTGTTTTCCGCGGCAGAACTCGATGTACCAACTCCGAGAAGTCTCGAGGTTTGAATCTGGGGCAGTTTAGGTCTGGCTAGAGGGATTCGTTCCGCATGAAGGCAGAGCGGAGCTTCCCGCAGCGGAGGAATTGCATTCTGAAGGAGAATCAAGGCAAAAGTCGGGTGTTTACTCGACATGCTGCGTTCGGATTGTTCTCAAAGCTCATATTTCACCCCCGATCGAAACATACGAAAGTCAGTGTGTCGGGAATAATTTAATGGATTGACAGGTCTCCCCAGTCAGCTACTCCGTATTTACAACAGCCGAGACCTTCGACATGAGGCAGAACGGGAGAGGGCATCAGCGACGCGGAACTGCTCGTCTTCCGGATCGATAGCTCGGGACCGGGTCGATATTCTTGACCCTGAGAATATCGTGGCACAGATGCTCTTCCGAGTTTTCAGTGGAGCCAGGATATTTGCATCGACCCCGGAAAGCACGGCTGCGAACAGAGCCTCCCTGACATCGGTTGAGTTCGCTGTTGTCGCTTCTTGTAGCTGAGTTCTAATCCCGAAATTCTTCCCGTGGTGCTGCTTATCGTTGAATGCAACATGAAGTACCTGGAAAATGAATAATTATCCAGTTTCGGCTCATGTGTTTTCGCTGTTTGCATCGCCGTTTTCTTCGCGAAATCTTCCGGATTCACATGACGCCAATCTTCGCGAAGGAGTTGAGTTTCTAACGCAAGTCTCGTGAACTTCCGCCTCACTTGCCTCCTCGACAATTTCGAGAGACTGTCCAGACTTTCCAGAGCTAACCCTTCTGTATACAAGCTCTGTACACAAGTTCGGTTTTCCGCGGTTTGAAGAGGGTTCTCCATCAGAATTCTCCATTTGGGTTCGGTTCGATATTCGGAAGCGGAACTGTAGATATACGAGATATTTGCCAGGGCGAGATGGAAATGAATCGTTTGATCCGAGGCTGGAACGTGTAAAGCTCGGAACTCCCGCTGAGTTTCATCGGGCTCCTCTCACAGGAAGCTCAATCAGAAAACTTCAGAATGCCTTGAGTTGAATGTATTGGTAACTCAGTGGCTTTTCTGTGAGTTATCGGTCGCGAGTTCACGGAGACCGTCGATTCACGGAGGCGATCTTTGCCGTTCGCTCGTCGGATCGATGATCGTGTCTCGAGGAAAGAAAAACTTCCAATCTCTCGAGCAGCTCACGAAAACGATACAGCAAGATTCAACGATTCAACCGGCGGTGAGAACAAGCTAACGAAGATAGGACGATCGGAAAATATTACGTTGACGAAAACGCGTGCTTCAACTGACTAGTTCCGTCCTATTTGATGAGCGTATGCCTGTCCGATACAACTGTTCCGTCTTTGCTAGATAGAATCGAATTCCAAACACTGCTCGTTCCGCGGCTTGCACAGCGTCACGAGAGCTATTTCGATGTCGCAATTTGGATCGCTCTCCATGGACAGATCCCCTCTGCATACGCCCCGCGCGGTGAATTCCCATAGAAATCGAGTCAGCGGAGGTTTGCTATGAGCTTCAGTTTCACTTCACGTCCAATTCCAGAACATTCGAGGGAGCTCCCGATGATGCTCGAAATTCTGTCTGTGTTCAAGAACACGATCCTGGATGCATGCGAAGTCAGGATGTCACGAAACGTTTACAACAATATCTGGGCGACAGCTCATCAGTCCAGTTTCGATCGCATTGGTCATGACCTCGCGTGCACCCGTGCTAATGCACGAGTTCGGCAAAGTTGAGAGAAAGCAGTTTCGGAGTCCGAAGCCGCATAGGAATGCATTTATCTTGACTTCGAGTTTCCTGAGGCCACTTCCAGAACTCCGATTTTGCGACTGGATTGGAGTTATCAGGTCAAATAACCGATGGAGCTTCGAATAGAGGTGGGCCATGTTGCAGGAGCGTGCGAGCTCTGCATATGCTGTAAGTCGATTCAATCACCCTCCTCTGGATTCGCCGCTGGCCGGCAGCCGTTCTCCATGAGAAGAGGGGTCCAGCTGATCGCTAAGCGGCGCCCAGTCAGTTGATCAAAGCGAAGTCAATCGGATGGATCATCTACCGAACAAGCTGTATTGTTACAATCGAGCAACTGCGACCGGCTCGAATCTTTGATCAAGAACAGCCGGGGGGTATTCGTCAGAGGCACTTTGAGTTGCTCGGAGAGAGGGCTCCGCACCGTTCGACCCCCGTTTGTTTCAGGGATCTTGCGTCACTGACAACAGAGAACTCGTCTGCGTGTTAACTCCAGAGTGAGCCATTGTGAAAAGTTCGAGCAGCCACCCACGGACGGGGAATTTTCACTTCCACAACTCAGAGACCATTTGATTCTTGCAGTGCGGTGTCTTCCGGTATGTTCTTCAATGTGTCAGCGCCTTGCACGAATTTTTAAGCCCGGTGGAACCGGAGAATGGGTTCGCGTTCGATTGAAGTTGTTGAATCCCGTGAGTGAACCGTGACACGAATGTTCGAACCACAGCCCGGAGACTCCTGGACATTTCAGCTCTGATTCAGGTTGGTTGTTGTGTTAGAGTCTCATGTTGAAACCCATTCTCGGGAACTGACACTCCGTGAACTTTGGTAGCGGGCCTCGAATCGGGGGTGAGCTCCGCGAGACTTTTTCTCCTCTGCGCGTGGTATACCCCTCGGAACACTGCCCTTCCGTTGATGCCCTTCATAGAGATCTGACTGAGTGAGTGCAGAACCAGTAGTTGCAGTTGAATTGCGAAGAAGGCTGTTGATAGTGCGAGGCCCGATTAGAGCATGAACCAAGTGAATCTCGTAAGCTTGACCAAGAGCTGTCGAGTTCCGACTAACAATAAGATGAGTCGATTTCATGATGACCGTACTAGTTTTTACTTCCCATCGAGGCTTGAGACTCGATGAGCCCTTCTTGACCGAGCTGACGAGTGCTGGGACTCTTCAAGTCCTAGAGGGATACTAAGATAATCGAGTCCCGCGGATCGAGGCAAGGACTCTTCCAATGAATTCTTCCGTCCCCCGACGGGAAGGGGGGAGGGGGGATCAGGCTGCGGTGTTTTCGATCCGAGCTCTGCTCGCAGGAGGATGTTCGCCGAGGTTTCTTCTTCGCTCCTCGGAACCGCATCCGTGTGCACCAGATTGATTGATTACGAACGACGGTGATTGTGAGAAGTAGGAGATCCTACCTGTAGAGAGGCCTGTAGCCGTGTTCGTCTCGGTAGATCCAAGAAATCAGATTAGAACAAAGTCAAAGTGTGTATGACAATATGAGAAAAGTTGCTATGGAGATGAATTCCGAGGTGAATTTTTAATTTTCGGTTGCGGAAAATTGCAAGACATTTTCATCAGAAGTGACAGCCGATGCTCTCTCTAGGTACTCTCATTTCGGAAAATTAGAGCATAGTGTTCAACGATACTCCTGATTATTGATTGAAGCCCGATTGGTATACCCGCATGAAATTTTCTGTATCATGAATAATTGATTGATGTTGTTATGAGAATCAGCGAATGGTATCAACCCCTGAACGAAATGAACAGACAGCGTCAGGCGCGCTGCGTGAATGCGCCGAGCGACTAATCGAAACAGCTCTGTCCCCGTTCCCGAAGATCTTCCTGTTGCAATGAGCAACCCGCGCCGAGAACCAGAAAGCCGTCCCCGACAAGGGAAATATTTCGAAGTCGTCTTGCCGGTTTCCGAACCCGCCGTGACGCACCGTATCACGTCAACTCTCCTCAGAGTCTGCGCCGTCGTTGAAGCATCTACGATCACCGTCTGCGGAACTTCTTAACAAACCAGAGGAGAGACTCGTATTCTTCCGCTCAACTGATCGAGCCGGAGCGCATCCACCATCTCAGCGACGGGCGAGCAATCGAATGCGCACGCAATGAGCAACATATGCGAATGTTCACGCCAGATGAACCAGCCTAACCGAAAGCCCCTGGTCACCTAAAACGCTCATCAAAGGGGGTGGCATGAGTTCACTAAACACGAATATCTCGAAACCGATGCAACCGCATTGAAGTCCAACCGTCCGAAGAGAAGAGCGAGCCTGGGACTACTCGTGGCTGGGACGACCTCGTCATGGTCGGCGTGAGCGTGCATATTAGACGCTGCTCCTAGCTTCTAGCTCCGCCGGCTGGAGTGCGAAATGTTTGCCTGGAACCGCTGCTGATGGAATTCGACTACAAACTTCGTTCGCAATCAGGAAGCCGCGGCCCGTACCCATGATCTTCCCGAAAACGGAGCCGCTATTCATCAGCGAGAATGGAAATCTTGTGACAACGCCCTCAAAATCCAAAGAGTCCTTCGAAATGGGACACGGCTTGAGTCTCATTCAGGCAGTTTGTCCGAGAGCGGTCGTCCCCGACCCCGACGATTCCCAGATCATTCGCGCGGATCGTTCCGTCATGGAATCGCTGGATTTAGATACAGCCCTCGAACTTCTGAGTGTGCTTCCGACCAAGTGGCGAATGACGCCAGGTCAGGGAGCGGACGCAATTCGGGTCGTGACAACCGGCCGATCATCTGACGTGTGGCTTCTCAAATACGACTTCCGAAAACGGCGGCGCAGGTGAATCCAGGCTCGCAACTCTGGAAAGATTCGGGCCCAACTCTGGAAAGATTCTGGAATGCTCCTGTCGGCGCGCTGCCCTCCTGGCCATCATTCGATCCTTCAGAACGTATTCACGAAACAAGACGATTTGGCCAAGGAATCCAGATTGCTGTCAGCTCTTCTTGAAGCGAGCTCCTGCAGCGAGAATACCAATCAGCTAGCGTCTATCTTCACGTCGCTGATTCCTGTTTCCTTTGCTGATTCATCCGGTCGGATTCCAGCTGCCGGCTTCCAAATGACGGAAGACCGATATTCGAACGAAACGATGGAAACAATACGTCTGGGACCCTGTAATCCTCATCATGTAGGTAGGAAACGAGCTAAGCCGACGAGAATTACGCATAACCTCAAGCCTATTGTCCCGTCAATCGCTTCGCTCGTGATGATCTTGATATTCTGTCTGATTCCGTGCATCTGAAATGTTGGTTCTTCTATGTAGCGTGATGTAGCCCAAATGTTGTTTAGCGCTATCGAATGGATAATTGAAGTTGTCGAAGATGGATCTTGAGTGTGGAACTGTGGAATAGAACTGAAAGCGCGTGCGAAATGACATCTGCTGTGCTTGCCTCTAGGGAAATTCATGGGTGTGATCCCGATATCGCAGATGGCTAGTTGAATTCATTGATAGGCATACATGCGTTGTCCGTTGATTCATCCATCAGAGTTGGCTCGATGGTATATCATGATTGAGTGATGAAACTCTCGCTCTCCTTCAGGCTCACGGTACGGGGTTTTCCCTTCCCGCCAAAAGGAGAGCGCCTGTCAAGAGTTTGGTTCCTCGGTACGATCTCTTGCGTAGGGAAAAAAAATTGAAGGACGATTCATATCTGGTGCACTACGGGTGATAAGGGCCTTCTCGGGTGGAGACGTAATATCGGAACAACCTTCGTGCAAGTCAAGTGAAGGGGACAGAAGTTTCCGAGACGTACCTCGAGGAACTCCATCGATCTTCCCTGTTGAGTGAAACATTCGAATTTGAAGAAGAATGTCTTGGGACTCACTTGCCTTGATTCTGCGTTGAAATCCCAAGTCTATCATTATTTTGTGTTCTCGGTCAGGAGCCCGGCAATCGGGAAGGGAGTATCAGCTTCATCATGAGGTCGACTCGAATCTTCGCTCCGGAAGGAAAATGGTTTATGCTGTATTCTGGGCCGGTGAGCCGGGCCGGTATATGTATATAGTTTGAGATAACGATGAAGATCTCTCGGGTCAACCTCGAGACCCGTGATGCAGAGGAGCGTGGGGAAATCAGCGGATGTTTGTTTGACTGGTTGCAGCCGACCTCGATCCCCGCGCACGACTTCCGGCACTCGATTTTCTGGAGAGCACCACAGCTGCTCCTCCACACCTCTCTAGGAGTTTGTACTGCTTACCCGTTCTCGGTGCGCAAAAGCCTTCGATGTCTGAATTCCTTAGAAGGCGGCAATCGCGTGCGTTACGTGAGCGGGTGAAACGAATTCTGCACTTCACCGCAGCCTCGCACTCTGTTGGAACACTTCTGTCGAGCACTGTGGAGCCGAATGTCGAACCGCGATCCTGGACTGATCTGCATACTGTCGTTTGCATCGGCGCTCTCCTACCATGGCTCTGGTATTTTAATCATCAAAGGCTTGCCCTCAAACAACTTGTGGAAGGATTACGATCGGGGCTGTTCCGCGCTTGGGATGCCCGACACCCATCATTCGTACCGCGTGCTTCGCCATACAGTCTCTCTACAAACCCGTTCTGCCACGGTGTCCTCCCTGTCAGGGATTTCCACCGAATGGTATTCGCCGATTTTCGGAATGAAATACTTACAACGCCAGTGCCTCAAGGTGGTGGATGCCGCATCAGTCATTCTTGCACGCGTCGTCGGAATGCAGTTTCGAAAGCGACTCATTGAACGACGACACTGTGCGAGTGTTTCTCGTCTTTCGGGGTGCTTTCTGCTCCAGATGTTCGCTCAATGCGCGGTAGTGTTTTCAGTCCGTCTCCCCACCCCCGAGTACAGTGAGATCAATCGAGATGAAGAAGAAACCGCGTACTCAGATGTAGTTCGGGTGCACTTCCGGAACGCCGACCCAGGTTGTTGCGAAACAAGGCAATTTTGGTTCTTTCTAAATCGAACAGCCGACCATCTGGTTTATGATTCCACCACCGGATTGCGAGCGAGAATCTCCAAGTTGGCACCAGCTCCAACAACGGTGAACGATCGAGACGATTCAAGGTTCTCAAAAGAGAAAAGATGTGTCCAAAGAATAACGGCAAGGAGCTCGTTGACGAACGCATCGAGAGCCACTTGAGTATCAAGGCGACAAGTTCGGTTGGAGACATAACGAACTCCAGAAGAAGCATGCGATAGTGAATGAATCGGTCTCGAAAACGACGAGATGACACGGTGCGGGGGCGAATTTATGGCACTGATCACAGCTCTGCTCGGAGAAGCCCTCTTCAAGTTCTGGTTCTGCCTATTTTGCTTCTCCCGGACCATGACTTGCGTTTCCGATTGATGCTCATCCCTTACACGACAATAATTCCGACAGAAGCTCTCCCTGGTTCATTACTTCCCATACATATCTTTGAAGAGTTCGAGGAGACAACAGGTTAGAGACGGCAGGCGCACGGCTGCGTTTCGCTGCATACGTCCACCGGAGAGTGCCTTTACTTTCTCGAGAGGATAATCCCGGGAGAAGCAGTAGACAGAGGAGTCGAAATCGCGTCGCATTCCAATACGCTTCAGTGAACAATAAAGTATGGAGGACAAGCTGGGCAACATTTGTTCCTTTGTAGCTTTCCGACACGACAGACCCGCTCCCAGTTGGGTCATCTTGCTCATCAGACATCATCCGAGATTTCAAGAAGCATGTAACTTCGTTCGGGAGTGCATGCGTCCTTCATTCTGCGGATCTCGGTGACTCTAAAGAAAAGATTGTTCAATCCTCCTGGCTTCCGAGCAGTCTCTCTTCTGAGATTTTTTTCCCGGATTCCGCCAAAATTTTGCCGAATTTGCATATTTCGCTTAGGAAGCCTTATTTTTCCGCCTGAAAATGCCTACTTCGCCTAAGAATCCCCATTCTGCCTAAGAATGCCTGGTTTGCCCGGATTTCCAAGCTCTAGTCATCAAATAACTCTGGAGGCCCGAGTTCGAGTGAAAGTGGGTTGGTATGGAGTTCCATTCACCAAATTTACCAAGACTACGAGATAGGCTGCTGACGGTGAGCACCCGGGTCCAAGATTTTTGAATCCGGGTACCTGGGTACGAATGATTCAGCGATTCCGTCGACCATAGCTTTGGGAGCACATGGAGGTCATTCCGAAGTCAGTCTGACCATACTTTCCGAAGTCCATGGGAGAAATTCCCGGGTCGACGAGACCATCCTTCACGGAGTCGATCGCACTTTGCGAGTCGATATGACTCTACTCTCTGAAGTTCACGGGAGAAAGTGCATACGAGGGTGTCGCACACACATAGCGACAGTCACGAATCACGAGGTTCCTAGCAACTTGTTCCGTGTTTTGAAACAACACTTTATTGATATAAAGGTGGGGGGGGGGGGTAAGATTTGTTTACACAAAATACGTTGTCGTCACTCTCCAAGGGAAAAATCCATTGACTTTGTCATTTCTAGCTAAGAACTTCGGGCGATAGGTACAGCATGCTCTTGTGTTAGTGACACTCTTATCGAACAATGAGTCTCTTAGGTCGGGATCTTTGCATATTGAGTCGAACATTTTCTCATCTGTGGCTTGGAAAATTTCTTCCAAATCCAGTCTTTCGATCGTATCTTTTTCACACTTGCATCTATAGGCGACAATTCGCCTGAAACGATCACACTGAAGGAGTCGGCGATCCTTTTTGTAACGCGGGTACCAGACTGGTGCGCAGTAGGTTAGTATCGGTAAGACGTACGCCTTGAACAATTTCATATACACGCCGCTATCATCCAACGCGAAGGAACGCAGAATGAAATTCGATTGTCTCGCTGCACGATTTGCTACCTCGCGCGCCTGCTCTGAGAAGTTAAAGTCGGGACTCATGATTACACCTAAATCTCTAGCACGTATAGTCGAGGTTAGTTCTGTGCCGTCGATGTAATACGGTCGTCTCAGGTTTCTGCCAGGTTTTTCCAAGCGTATTTCTCAAGTGTCTGTCAATTGGAACGCTCAATGACACGATGTCAGGTAGTGATCTCGGACGACGTCAAATGGATCGGGTGAGTTAGATGTCTGGCTCTGTCGAACAAACTAAACTTTCGGCTCTCGAAGAGATTGTTTTCGCCGCACGATATTGTCTCCGGCATGGATTCCGACGGATAGCGAGTTGCGCTAGGCAATGAGCACACTGAGCTCTCGGGAAGTAATCTCCACAGCAGAGTGGAGCAGATCATGAGATGCTCCGGCGCTAGAAAGACACCTAGGCGCATTCGCTCTGAGTTCCTTCGAAAAATCTTATATTTCCCCAACATTTGGAGTCAACTGGCAAAGTTCTTACCTTCGCTCACCAGATTGAGCGGCGGAGCATCTACGGGCGAACAATGAACGATCGCATTACTCCTGTACAACGTGTAGAGCAGTTCAGTTCGGTCCAAGAAGTCCCAAGAATGAGTTCCAGGGAGTGATCAGTCTAGAGCTGGGTTTGGAACCATTTTATACGAGGCAGATGTACTGAAGGTGGAGTCAAGTGTATGCACTGCGCATCGAAGATTTGAGTGCAAGGTGGGAGTACGAGCTCCTTGATCAAGCACCCTAGACTGGTTCACAATATCGGGCAGCCCGCAACCCTGAGAGCTGGCGTCGAGCGCACGGTATCGCCTTTGTCGACCTTTCGATCGGACAACCGAAATTCGTTCTTCGGAGAGTGGTTCCACGACTGGACAGTTTCGAACCCGGAGCTCCTAGAACGAAGACCATTCAAAGATTCTCCGGAAGAGCTTCGAGACACCCTCATGAACATGTATGAAAATTACTCATGCAGAGAGCACTTCCACGATGACTTCCTGATCGGACGGGATGCTTACGAGTGGTCTATCGTGGCTCACCTACAAAATAAGTATGAATAGTTTCCAATTACCAGACAGGTCCATGGAATGTGGGAGCGAGAAGATCCTGTTTTCAAGAAACAGATCACCTGCGCAGCCAGTTACTACATACTTTAAGAGCTCTATCCCACGGCAATGGGAGATTTTGTCAGCGAAAATGTGCGGGAGCGGTGTCAATCTGCTTCGACTGCCGTGAGGAAGCGCATTTGTCACGCATGTGTCCGAGTCGATTGGCGATGCGCTGCAACCATTGCCACCGATTCGGACAGTTCGAACGACATGGCCTGCTGATCTACGCAGAGATCAGGGACCGTGGGAAACTATCGTAGAGGATATGCTGAAGAACTTCAGAGCCTTCGGATGTCGTATGAGTGTCAAGCTGCACTACCTCCATAGTCACCTCGATCGATTCCCGGAAAACTTAGGTACTATGAGTGACGAACAGGGCGAACGATTTCATCAGGACATCTCAACGATGGAGGAGAGATATCAGGGTCGTTGGGATGACCATAGGATGGCGGACTATTGTTGGACTTTGATTCGGGAATGCCCAAACAGACCGCACTCTAGGCAATCGCTCATAAGGAGGTACCTCGACCCCCCACGGCTTTCGCCTCGTCGTTTTTCGGCAAAAAAAATCGACTCCGATGCACTATAACTCGGAAAGAGCTCATCCGAATCGCACGATTTCTCCAGGGATAGGTCCGCCATCGGGTGACATGCACCTAAATTTTCATGGATCTTGCTTACCCTGGAGCGGAGATAGAGATTTCGGTAGGGGAAGCATCAGAAACAATCGGAAATGTCGCGATATCTCGAGAACGAGAGCTGATCGAGAAAAACGATCGCCGGATTCGGAATCTACGACCTCAGTTCACCCCAACCTAGGTCTCGGATCTTGTGCTACATTTTGACTGCAGGCCTGTGTAAGTGAGAGGTAGCATTTAGAGAGTAGTCAGGCATACATGACGAATACGTTGGTAGCGCCTAACGTGCAGATGAACGAGGAGACAGGGAACGTATGAGAGAGTAGAGAGCCAGTCTAAGTGAAGTAAGAGAGGTGTGCGCTGGTCAGCACACGGGCTTCAGACCGATGTGGCTGTGTGCGTGGCACAGGGAAGGTTTCGAAGTACCTGAGTTCCCGCTCAAGCCCTTGACTGAAATGTTACTCGATGTCGAAGACGGGAATTGTAGAAACATTGCCCGCCGACTCTTTGACGATCCAGACTTCTATTCTCAGCTGACTGAAGTCAACCAAACATTGTTGCGGAGAGCTGGCGTGATCCTTGATGTAATCAGCTGCGGTTTCCCCATCAATACCCAGAAATTCAGTTAGTATTGCGCGGACACCGCGCAACTTTATGTGAAGGAGTATAAGTGGTATTATATGCCAGATGCTTTGCACCGTTCCCTAATGCATGGCCAAGTGGTCGCCGAAGAAGCTTTGCTGTCTTTCGGTACTCTGAGCGAAGAGGCAAAAGAAGCCAGCAAAAAGAGCTACAAACTGAACCGATTGCATCATTTGCGCAAGCACAATCGCACGGCGACCAACATCGATGTGATGCACATGCTCCTGGCCTCCGCAGATCCCTACGTCAAAGAAGGAGAATGCTTATCTACGGGACGTTGTGAAGGCTCTCTGTAACCAACGGTCGATTCCGTGTTCCCCATTCTCGACACGATTCGTAGGTAAAAACTCCAAGTTCAAAGAGTTTCCGCCTTTTCCTTCAGTGTTTCCAAGTAGAAATAGCCGTGCGCTCTCGCCGGCACTTCACACTCTCCTCTGCCTCAATCTATAGTCTCAGTCTGAAAACAGGACCAAACGATTCTGGAGCGTGTTATAACACGTCGGAAGTCGAAGTGCACGGGCACGCTCGCCTATCGGCCACACTTCCGCCAACCGCTTCGTGCTCTGGGCCGTACAGGGATATGAACTACGTTGAGGCCCGCCCAACGCAACTCACTAAATGGACTCATGGAATGAAATGGCACCGAAAGAGGAACATGTTGATCATGCATACCTCGGCGGCATACTGTGACGGAGATTCAGAACATTGCCTTAGAAAGAACGTGGGGAAGTTAGCACCACACAGCTGTTGGAGTAGCCGGGGGAATCGTTCCAATTAATGCCGACAGGTCGTAAAGTTAGAAACAGTGTAGAAGTACAAGACGGAGATCTGGCGGTACGGAGAGCAATCGAATTTTCTAGTTAAGATGCTTTCCAACTGAGTTTCAAGCAGTGCGGTAACACTAGCAGTAAAACAGAGCGATCCAGATGGCAGAGAGAGAAGCAGCCTCCAAGGCAGAGTGCCGACGCGACGCCGACAGGCAATCGCGAGCGAAACGAGATCGAAGTGTGAATTTGGAAGGTGACAGAGGGAAATTGTTGCTGAATGAAAGGAAGCGGTTGAGAGCGTAGAGGTCACTCTTGGAGTTGTGTGGTCCCAGCCGGAACCAGGCTCCCGTCCCGAATTGTGTCTTCCTTGCTAACCACAGCCCCCTAGCCCAGAGTCCCAGCAGTCTTGGCACACCCTGTCTACCACCTTCGGTGAGCAATCATCTTCCGCACGCGGGCCAGCAAATCCCCGACCCGGAGCGCAGCGCGCGGTGTACGTCAAGCCTAATCAGACGCCGTTACAATATTACGCCGTTTCCGTGGAACCGAATCGGAACGCGTCCAACTAGACCTAGTGGCCGTGGACCCATGACATTCGATCGACCGACAACTTGTTGACGTTTCATTTTCAGCTGTACCTGAATGAGAAGAAGATGAGTTCCGGTGCGGATATCGACGCTCTCGAAGCGATGGCGCCGTGATTCTCCGGGCGAACTCGAGCGCTCGGCCTCATGTTACATGTCTCGTGCGCAACCACCAATGACATTTCCTTGTGGAGATCACGCCTCTCGGGCTCCTTTGCTCGCTCTCGAACATTCAAAAACCAATGCTCTTTCCCTCAGTATCCCAGCGATCTTTGTCTGCCTCCCTCCGAGTTTCGACGCGCAACACACTCAAAAACGACGTGTTCACGGAAGTGGATGGGAACTGATCGGGGCTCAATCAGTTCATTCTTTGAAGTACGGACTCGCCGACAGGCAGTCTCCTACCGACGTGCCAAAACAGTGTTAGTGTAGCTAAGTGTAGTGTTAGTGTAGCTTTCTTCTCGTTGAGATCTCCGTACGTCGACGATGACCAAGACATGCTGGATCCAGAACTGCGATCAAATGCGAGGGTGGTAGCACGAGTTCGCTCAGGGAACACCTGGGCAGCGTTCGTCAAATCGGTTCCGGAGGTTCCGCACGCCAAACGCCATGAGCCTTGCAACACGTAGCAGGATCTCCGTTCTCCAGCCAGGAGAATAATCGGGACCGTTTAGCCATCATCTCGCGGCTGGTAGAACAGGACAACATCCCGTTTTAAACCATTGCCAGACCAAGAACGCTCAGACCCCTTATCGAAACTACCACCGAGTCACTGATGCCCAGATCGTCAAACACAATCAAATCGATTGTGTTGAGGAGGGCCGTTGATGCTAGAAACGCTTTGTGAAAACATTTCGTTTCCGGACGGACGGTGGAAGTTTCGCGATCGCTTTCGACGAAGCGACGGTGTCAAACTTCCCTCATCGATACATCAGTCCAGTGGCGGATCTAGGGGGGGGGGGGGGCAGGCGGGGCACTTGCCCCGGGCGCAGCTTTCAGGGGGGCGCAAAATCGGGGTTCTGATCTTGTGATAATATGTAGATGATGCGAAAACTTTCGATACTTCGAGATAAATTAATTCTGGCTTGCAAAGAGACATCGCTAGGTCCTGAAACTTGAGTTTTTACCAGGAAAAATCGGGCGTGGGGGCGCTTTCTCGATGATCTGCCCCGGGCGCCGTCGAGGCTAGATCCGCCACTGCATCAGTCTCACAGAGAGGAGTTTCGCTAGGTCAAATATCTTCCTGGAGCAGCTCATGTGATGCTCCGGCGCTGGAAAGACAAGTACTCACATTCGCTGTGAGCTATCCCGAAAGTTTTCATATTTCCCCAACATTCGGGCTCCGCTGGGAAGGTTCATACCCTCGCTCTTCAGATTGAAGCATGGCGAAGCTTTGAACGATCACATCGCTTCTGTACAACGTGTAGAGCGGTTCAGTTCAGTTCGGTCCGAAAAGTTCCAAGAATGAGTCCCCAGAAGTCATCGGTGAAGAGCTGGGTTTGGACCCACTCCGGAACTTTCTCTCATAGACTTCGAAAAGTATGTACTCCGAACTGTATGGAATCCTTGAATTCGGGGTGTCACCCTGGCGTCGAGCAGTACGGATGAGCCTCGAGGAGGCCGACGCAGTTATGCAGCCTTTCATTACGAACGTCCTGGAGCGCAGATTAGATGTTCGGAACATCGAGGAGCTCTAAAAACTTGGCGGATACTTGACTCTGGCGTGCGGGTTTTCGTTCCATCGGGGCGAGTTTTCTGACTTGATCGGTTGCGCAATGGAGGACCAATATCTTGCCACGCGTTTGCGAAAGGGAATATTAGTCACAGGAACATCCCATGTCATAGACGGTGGGGCTCAGTGCGAGGGATATCCGGTCCTTGACTACTGACGGTTGGTCGCCTCGGACAGTAGTTGTTAGGGCTTTCATGTTATATCTGCGATAGAAACCTGTTGCGACCCCGAGCCTATCATCATTTCTGTTACGCTCATGCACTGCACTCGGCAGTTCCGGAAACGTTGAAAACTTGACCAGCAGCGGATTCTGATTCGGACAATATCAAAGATTCATCATCTAGCAAGGAGAGCATATTCAAGGATTGCTTTGAAACAGCAGAACAGGCTTGGTATAGCTCAATATCACAGGCTGGAGAGCGCTGGCTGACATTGGAGAATGATATCCGGAGAATTTCTGGAAAATTCAAGATCGAATCCAACAAAGCCGTGGTTCCAGTCTGTGGCGCACTATCCTAGTAACAGTAAAAACGCTGGGTTTCTTGAAGACGCAGGACAGGTGCGCGGCTGCCTAACAGCTCAGAGACGGAGCAACCGAGCTCTGAGTGTGGCTGAATCGCTCGGAGAGTTCCGAGGTTCAGAAGATGATCTCGCGGGGCGAGATTATCGGAGTTTCAATGAATTGAACTTAGAGTCACTGGGATCCCGAAATCGGGTATCACTGGAATCGCTGTAGATTACTGACTGACTTCGTCTGCTAGGATAAACAATGAACATTGCTGAAAGTTACCGACTCTGTTACTCTATCACCCGTGTGTGTATGTGCATTGTACGGTGTGGTGTGTATTGTGGAACCGAGAGTCTAGCGCTACGGTGATCCCGTACGTCACACTCCCCCCGGAATTCCGTCCTCGGGCGGAATTCGGATCAACCCCGAAATTTTCCCGCCCGCGCCATTCCGGATTTGTAGTTTTCCTTGTTTCACTCTCCAGTGGTGGCGAGTGGAGCCTGACTCCAAGGAAGTGAGATCTCTAACGGTCCTTTTCGTTCCTGCTCTCTGAGGTATGTGCATCTTCCAGCGTTCGGTGAGAAGGGTCCGATTCGTCTGGTATCTCGAAACTGGCAGGGTCGCCCTGGGCAGGCGTACGGTCCCCGTGCCTGTCTCGACGACATTACCAACTTCGCGATTTGTCGTTCCACAGCGAACTCGACGTTGAAAGGGGATATTGTTGAAGTAAAGTGTGTTTCCGTTCGCTTGCTCCAGACTTACTGTACCTCTTCCCCAATATTTTTGACTATCGTGAGGTACACAGTGGGACCTCACTCAGGATGAGGGCATTCGTGAAGCGCACACTGTTAGTCCCTTGGAACAATCGTTGTTGTGCAGCGCATCTGATTCGAACCAGGCTTTTCCAAGATGATCTGATGCAGTCGCCCTAAATGCAGAAAACCCTAACCTCTCCCTCATCAACGAGCAAGACCTAACCGCATGGTTCGAAATTCTCGCGATGTCTTCGAATTCTAAGATTTTATAGAAACACGGACGAGCCGCGCAGCATGAGGTTTCTGAAACGAAGTGATGTAGTCTCTGAAATCTCAAAGCCGATCAGCTCATCTTGGGACGGGGAGACTCGGCTACCCAACAGCTCCCACTTAGATTCCCTCGATTATTTTGTTTGGAGCATGCTGCAATCGCTATCGGTCGCAAAAAATACACCTCAAACCACACGGAGTTTCATCGGCAGGGATGCATAGTTCTACCAGCCAAAATCGCAGAAGCTCTTGCAGCCGTGCAGCCGACCAGTGTGCCAGCGGAGAGGATGTTCAGCAAAGTTCGCCGTTCTCGGCTGTATTTCGAAGGCGCGAAAACGATGAGCGGTTCACAAATCACCTATTGCTGGAAGCAGTCGTGATTCCTACTTCAATAACAGTGTCGTTGGGTCGCTTCGCAAAAAATTGGTGTACTGACGCTGGACCGGCTTCAACGCGCTTCGGTGCTCACCCGCCTGCTCCGGAAGAATACGGAGCATGTGAAAATCAGATCGTTCTCCGATGAGAAGATTTCCTCTATGGCAGGCGCACAACCACCAGAACGATCGGTGGATTGCATCGAACCCTGAGAGCGTTCTTGCCGTGGAGCGAGGGAAGTTTTCCCGAGGCTGCCACGTTTTGGGTGTTGTCTCCAGAGAAGGCGACTTGATGCCTCGACATTTCTCGGAGTGCGGTCAAGGGATGAACGCTAAGGTTTATCTGAAAGTCTTGCAAGACGTCGTGGTGCCATGGATGACAGCCGTCGCAAACGGACGCCCGTACGTGTTTCAACAAGACGGCGCTCCGGCGCACACGAGCGGTCTGGTCCCGAATTGGCTAGAGAGTAATGTCTGCTCGCTCTGGCACAGGAAACAGTTGCCAGCAAACAGCCCCGACTTGAATCCCCTGGAATATTAGGTCTGGAATGATATCGTCACACGATCTAACAAACGTACCCACGCCAGCGTCGATGATCTGAAGGAAGCGATTCGGGAAGATCTCAGGACCGTGCGAAGAGATGACTTGAGAGCTGCTTGCCGCAAAAGGCTGCAACTAGTGGTTGAGGGCGAAGGGGGTTGGTTTGAGCGGAAGCTCCATCAATGACTCAGCCTTCATCCGTTAGTCATTCTACGAGATCGTGTTCGATATTTTGGATGAGACCAAAGATTTTCCCACAGTTCCATGCTGTCGTTGTTCGTGTGGTCAGGGGTTTGTCCTCTCATGCGCGTTTTCAGACGCTTCCAGAGCGAGTCCAGGATTCGTCGGCTTGAAGACGGCTGTCGATGCTCGAAACGCTTTGCGAGAACATCTCGATCGGAGCCAGACGGCCGGTAAAAGTTTCGCGATCGCTTTCGACGAAGCAACGGCGACAAACTTCCGTCATCGATACATCAGTCTCAAAGAGTGGAGCATAGCACACGCGTTCATCCAATTGTAAGAAAAGAAGCGATCTTGACGAAGATCGGCCGCTTTGTCGTCTTTCGAGTTATTGGTGTTCCAAATCTGGAGGAACAGCGCAAAACGCATTCAAAAAAATCGCCTGTGAGTTTCACTTTCGGAAAATACGGTGCAGGATGTGGGAGTTGGAAACGGGTGTAGAATATACTTACTCAATGCAGGTTAATATATAACTGGAGAGCTTGGGATGAACTTTCGCGGGCTTTGGCGCGGGGAGGAGAATCTCCAGGGAGAGGAGGCGACGAGCCGTGGACAATTTCGTCAGTAACAGCTCGACCTCCGCCAGATCAACATCTCTCCGCAACCTCCGTTCCTATTTCCTTGCTCGCTGCGGCTGCGGGTCATTGGTGCCCTATATGGAGTTTGTGGACTATATGGAGTCCGAGAGATGAGTTACCGTGAGGTAGTGCTGTGATAAAGTATCGTTGAGCAGATCAAAACGTGACGTAGCGTTATCGCCAAGTAGGTTAGCCGTGCATGCGCGCAGTACAATCATGGAGCAAGAAAACGTTCCTGTACGAAAGGACGCCGTGGCAAGTCGTCTCACAGGTTTGTTCCGTGCGGCATGTGCCACTCGTTTTTATTATCACATTGATCCAGAGATGAAATTGAATGCTTTCTCGAGATTGTCGTGTCATCCTGTTTCACCCGAAACCTGTTGATCTTCCTTCATGCAATTCAAGACTTTCGAAGGAGATCACCGGGTGGATGTTTAAAAAAAAGCAGAACGCATCTTGCCTCAGGAGGTGAACGCCAGAGGCTTCTGCAACTGCGAATTCGGTCACCGGAGCCGATGTTCAAGGACGTTATGGTTCTATTGAAAAGACACTTACCCGGCAACCAAGGAACAGATGACAAAAACGACGGACCTATCGAGGAGTCATCCGATCAGGATGTCCGAGCCTTGGCTAGCCTGAAGGCTTTCAGCGGTTTGTAGCTGATGAGCCTTTCTAGAAATGAAAGGCGAACTCAAGAAGGCGCCTCGAGACATCGCAAGTCACTCGAGAGATGACGAATATGATTTGCAGCATTCGAAGACATGTCGAGTCTTCATTCTGCCACAAAGACTGGAGGGAGCGTGTCTGGAACCCTCGAGGGCTTTGGTTGCGCCTGTAATAGACAGAATTGGTTCACTCCCTGCAAGGCCGGAGTTTCCCATTAGGCAGCAACACGGATACACAGAGTATCCTTGTTTTGTGTGCCTCTGGGTAAGCAGAGCAGATGCCGAACATTGGAATCGAAGAACTTTGCCGTCGAGGGCTCTCGTTGTCGGCGCGCACAATGTCATACACGAAGCCCTGATCCCGATTGAAAAGATCATACTCCCGCCGCTCCATATCAAATTATACATCATGGAGCAGTTTGTGGAGGTTCTCGGTAGGCACGGCTCCTATTTCGCCTAACTCGTCCGGAGGCTGCCTCCTGTAAGCCTTCAGAAGCTTCAAGTGGGAGTCCTCGATGGATCTAAAACTCGGAAACTGATCGATGACCCCGCGTTCGTTGACTCGATGAACGACGAAGAAGCCAATGCCTGGCGATCTTCCGTTCTTGTTGCACAAAATTTTCTGGAAAACCATCGAGCTGGAAACTATGAGCACCTTGTCGAAAACATGCTCGAGTGTTCGAAAGTTCTGGGCTGTCGTATGAGCATAAAGTTACAATACCTACAGAGCCATCTATAATAAGATCGTTTCCCAGAAAACTTGGGTGTCATGAGTGATGAGCAAGGCGAGCGGTTTCATCAAGACATTCCGACCATGGAGGAGCGTGACCAAGGAAGATTCGATGTCCATATGATGGCAGATTACTGCTGGAATCTAATACGGGAAGCCCAAGAAAGAACGCGTTCGCGGTAGTCGGCGATCAAGAATTTTATAAGGGGCACGAAATAGAGCTTCCTTGTTTTGTAGATGAACCGGATGTCCCATCCGATTTAGCTCAACTTTATCTCAAAATGCTCGGTATACGATGGGCCATCAAAAAAGTCAAGGGAAGTTTACTCTGCGGGCCACAATTTCTTCGTCATAGGCCAAAGAAGAGGCCACTTTTTAGTTCTTATCACCGAACATTGAGCTTTTGATCTGCTCTAGCTCGGCGACCGTCATTCCGTGTGGGTAGCAGTGGTCGAACTGTTGGGAACGGAGAAGTTGGTTAGAGCAGCGAGAGAACGTCAAGGCACGGACGTGCACATGCAGAGTAGAGACGTCAGGGTTCGAACGGGAACAGCAGTAGTCGAATATTGAGGACACGCGGGACAGGGTACGCATGTGACAATGAAGTACCAAGAGTACTATTGAAGTAAAGAAGTGAAGGAACCTATACGTGTGATCTATCATAACCGAGAATCCGCTTGAAAATCCCTACAAAACCTTTTACCAGAAGAACAAGCCATGGGTACACTTCCCGGCTCAGTTTACCTCAGCACAGGCTGAATGATAAAAAGTCGTGATTCCCACTTCAATACCAGGTCGTTTCGCAAGCAATTGGTGTACTGAGTCGCTTCATTTTCTTGCGTGTGCAGTCGCAAAAAAAAGTCTCGTGCCCTGCACAAAGACACACAGGGTCCCACGGCATGCAACGGACTCACAGGAAATGAATCTACTGGTGCAAAATCTCTCAAAACGACGGAAAATACAGCCCTGGTACGCAGCACGGACAACCATATGGAAAGTTGTTCACAAATATTTGGGTTGCCGATCGTACAAACATCGGATTCGGCAAAGGCTCACCAACCAGAACAGACTTGACCGGCTTCAACGCGCTTCTGAGCTAATCCGCGTGCTTCGGAAGAACACGGAGCATGTGAAAATCAGATCATTCTCCGATGAGAAGAGTCAACGTCGCCCCAACCGTCAAGTTCCACTCAGCGAGAACGCTCATCTGAACCAGTTGAGGGACATTCTGCTACCATTACCACCACGGTTACAGCTCCAACAGCGGATGCAGTGCTGACCGGCACCACAGCTGTACCCAATGTAAGGAATACCGCTGGTACATCATTTTCTGTTCTCTTTGATTCTCAAGCTTTACTCGATCGCCGCGCCTCCGACCCAGGGAATTCCTATACTCAGCAGCAAAACACGGAGTTGCTTTACCCATCACCAACTTCCCTTCCCTCTAATTTTGCTACAATTGGGCTTCCCCAATTCCTTCGTCACTCTTCGCAATCTGAATCAAATCACAGTTCGGTTTCCATGCAGGATCCGCATACCACCAGGGGTACCGTTGTTCGACCGCTGGAAGTCGGGGAGCCATCGGTAGTTATTGGCACTGACGAGCAACAACCGGAGCCATCGGTGGCACCTGGATCAGTCATTACTAATCCTTCATCGGTGCACCCACTGCCACAACTTGTCGATTACATCCAACAACCTGTCGTGCGAGACGACGCCTCTCATCAATTGGGTGAAGAGCAGGAAGAGTCTTTGCAGAGGGAACCGACCACGCTTCTTCCAACAAGATGGAGCTCCTGCTCACACGAGCACGTTGGTCCAGAATTACTCCGCTGACAATATTGTGGGAACGCGTTGTCGAGTAGGTGACTCCGGAAACAACTTCCGGGATAGCGCCCCACGTATGGGGAGAATGCTTTAGAAAGAGGAGATCAACAAACCGCGGAACTCCCAAGAAACTCGTGGGACGTCGCTTGTCCTGTAGCGAGAATTGAACACGGTCGCTCACGCGATATCCGGTTCGGTTCTAGCCACGAGGAATAAAGAGTTAACTTCGATCAAAACTAACTTCGAAAACCCCCTGTTTTCGATCTTACGATATTGGTTCATTCTGGGCGGAAAACTTCTGGCCTCCGACTATCCCTGATCTCGGCCCCCTGAATGATTACGCATGGAGCATCATAGAAAGAGATTCGAACAAACGTCGTCACCCGAACACCGCGTCTCTTGCTCAGTCAATCGCGAGAGCATCCTGCCGAAATTCGGAGGGTAACATGCGAGGAGGCATACATCCGCTTCCGACACCGACGGCTGCAGGTCATCGAAGCTGGAGGCGGCCGGTTTGAATGAAACTCTCCCCCTGAAATCGAAGGTTTACATGATTTCGATTGGTGACGTCTAACATTCCCGCGCTTTCCTCTTGTTGCTGAACGGGTGACCCAGGCCGAAGAAGGAGCGGCGACACCGGGAGCGGCCGACTAGCAGAATCAGTAAGAGTTGTGAACAGACCGTTAGACTAGAGGAGCGATTAGAAGCAGGCAACGTCGCAGGGAACGAGGATCATGAACGAAGGCTCGAAGGCAGCCGGAGGAGGACTACCCGATCACGGGACGTAGCGTGGTATTGACGAGACCGAGGGAAACGGAACATGATCCTGAACTCAGGCTCAGCCATCAACAGCAAAGAGCATCTCGGGCGAAACGCCGTGAGTCAGAAGAGCAACGCAATCTCAGACTGGAATATCAACGGCAGCTTCTGCTGTGTCAACCTATCATCGCCACGCTAGTCGCACGGACAACTTTACGTTGCCCTGTCTCGAGTTGGATCTCCAAGGAATATTTTCGGCTTCGCACATGGAGGAAAAACACGGAATGTAGTTTACAGAGAACTATTGTAGGATGGATGATTTTCGTGACTAATATCTCGACAAAAGCCTCGGAGATCCGAACCGCCAGATTCATTCTTTTTCGAAACAAAAAAAAATATTATGATGATCCAATAAACCCTCGAATCTCGCAGCAATCTTTCAACTCGCTGCAAGGATGGCCGGCAGCTCTAGGCTAGAGCTGTGTTCAATTAATGGATATATTTCATACACGAAGCACGTTTTCCTTTGGTTTATAGCTGGATTGGAACGGAAAAGGTTCGGGTCGGGCAGGATCATAGGGAATTTACAATCAGGTATAGCTTGTTGATCGGTCGATTCAGATTTGACCGGTTGCTGTTTTGATTGTGCAGGATCTTGAGTTGGCTGGTTCTACGTTTGCGGGGAATGCTATGACTTCAAAGGATGGCGGATAAACGGATCACGGTGAAAATTCTTGTAGTGTCCCGACTCTGGTAGCGCTAGAAGAAAGCCAGTCGCCTCTGGCGCTGGAGATGGTGGGCGGAGCCTTGTAAGCTTAAGTGTGCATGTACCCGATATATACGACATGAGCTGAATAAATGATCACTCCTCGTCGAGCAGTCTGAGTGTTCTGACGTCCCGTTCCAGGCCACTAAAATTTCCCCCCGGTTAAACCAGCATCTTGCAGCCACTGGATGTGTACTGCTCCCGGCAGTGGAAGGACTTCGCGAAGAGGCTGACCGAGCACTGCCTCTTCTTCAACTACCGCGTGGACATACGCAATGACATCCTGGGGCTCCAATCCTCGATCTTCAACCAATTCCAGCATCCGAACTTCCGGCCACTCTGGCTCTGCGCCTGGCGTTTGGCTGGCTTTGAAACGCATGAAGTCAGCTTCGAGAACCTGAGGGAGATGCTGCTCGATGTGGACGAGGACTGCTCAACGGCCTCGTGCTATTATGTGCCGTTCATCAGGTGCATCCATCGCTCAAAAGCTCTGTGTATCACATCTACACGGGCTATCTGATCCACGGATACCATCACAAACTGTGCAACATCCACGGACGTCACGTCCCAAACGAACAATGTGTCCGCTCATTTTGCGAAGAAGGTATTCGGCCAAGTCTACGGGTTCTGCTGGGATTTTCTTTATCGATCTTGCCAGAAGGCATATTGAGATCGACGGTTTTTCTCGGCTTCGACCTGTAGATTCGTTGTGCTGCTGTGGAATTCGACTCCGGGAGCAGATCAGATTTCTTCGCTGTTTTTCATCCATGTCGGTCCGCTGAGCCAGAGATCTCCTTGTTTTCGTCGGAAATGTCTGAAACCGCTCGAGTTACAAGATCGACTGGGTTGTCTTCCGATTTCAGGTACTTGAATTTCACTTCGCCTATGAGGCTGTGTATGGGACGGATTCTGTCGGCGACACAGGCTTTCCATTTTTCGGGTTTTGAGTTGACTGAGCAGCAGTTCCGTGTCGAGCGGTTTCCCACTCCGACAAGAAGTTGTTTTCCACGGGGCAGCGTGGAACACAAACGTGTTCTCGTACATTCGTGATTGATGCAACTGCTCACATGAAGAAACACGGTCGTACTCTGCGAGGACTGTTTCCGAAGACGGTCCATGTAACTTGTGTTGCGCACATGTTTCACAGAATTGCAGATGGAGTCAGGCTGACCTCCCCAAACGTCGATCTGCTTGGATCCGATAATCACGAGATGGGGAACATGGCTCGAAGCCGCAGCAAACCCCGCGGAACAGTTCAACCCATCCCACCCGTTTCCAGGGTGATGCTCGACGGCGCCGTGATTCAATTGCCGTCCCACAACAGATGCGCAGCTCACACGTTGTCCTTATGCGCCATGAGTTACGATCGCAAAGTGCTGCTACAACATCCCAACTTGAGAAGCCTTCACGAAGCTGGAGGAACTCGGGTGCAAGATCTGCCGGGAGTTCGTGCGCGGAAACATCTGATCACGCGAGATGGGCCATGCGTTCTGCGAAGAATGCAAGACAAGGTGCCCCGAGTGTCCGACGCATCGGGCATCATGGGAAGGCGCGGTGCGCTGTATCGCCATGGAGCGAATGGCAAGCTTCGTGGAGGTGACGTTCACGAACGCGGGGCAAGGTTACCCCGTGCGACTGTTGAGTGCGTACCTCGGTGAGCACGAACATGAGTGCGAATTTCGGGAGGATCGGTGTCCGGTCAGACGACACATCCCATGCCGTTGGATGGGAGCTCGGACGGAGATCATGGAACATCTCAGAGCGCAACACCCAGAGGCAATCATCGAGGCAGGTGGTAGACATCACCGGCGCAACACCAGGCGACGAAAGAGAGCTGCGGGAGTATCCGCACAAGATCCTGACGAAGATTGTGAGATTGTGTCTTCGAATGTCCACGAATGCGGCGCTCTGTTTGAGACACCGACCGCTTGAGAATCTCGAAATGAATCATTGTGCATTCGAATGAGTATTGCTAGAATAAATAAGTTACCCTGAAGTCAACTGATCTCGCTTACAACTTCAATGTGTATGCTGGGGATGTGTGTGGATGTCTATAAGAAGCTCTAACGATCCCTATAGGTCGTGCGACACATCCCCTTCCAGGATTCCGGGCACGGAATTCTACGCCTAGAAATCGGTCGGGGAAGGTTACCGAACTTAAGGGCGTCCGGTCACGCTCCAAGTTCGAAATCTTTCTCTCCGAGACTCCTTTCCCGATCTCCCTCCTCCGGGCGTGATTTTCTAGCGCTCTCCTTATTCTCCCTTCACTTGGTTCCGTGCTTGCTTGTACATCAGGTGTCTTTTGCTGTTTCTCGTAAATTCCGAAACCCCTCTACTGTTGCACCGTGAGTCGCCTATGCGGACGCATTTCCTGCGCGTATTCTCCGATGGGCCTGTTCCACCAAACAGCTCCTTTCGACGGAGGTCTGGCTGAACGTGCAAACTGTGACAGACCACCGGTCGATCGTTAGGCTCGCCTGGTGTTCGCTGACGGACGCTGGGCGCATCACTGTCTGGGAATCTAGACCTCTAAGCTTTACCCTTCCCAGAAGTCCCATTAGGAAGCAAAATGGAGGAACAACAAGAGTCAGAGTTCAACCCTGCCCAGCTGAAGACCAATCCATCATATCGCGCCTGTAGCTGCGCTTGACGGGTAGGAGAACCGGTAAGCGCGAAGTGTAGGAGCACCTTGCAGCCAGGATAGCCGGCATCTAGTGTTCAATAGCTGGATGTATTTTATTTACGAAGCACGTTTTCCTTTGGTTCATAGCTTGATTGGAACGGAAAGAATTAGGGTTGGGCAGGTTTATAAGGAATTTTCAATCGGGTATAGCTCTTTGATCGATCGATTCAGATCTGACCGGTTGCTGTTTTGATTTTGTAGGATCTCGAGTTCGCTGGCTCTACGTTTCCGGGGAATTCGATGACCTTGCATAGCGGCCAGATTGCCTTGCTCGACTCTGGGTCTTCCGGTAGGCAGATGTCGCCCGTCGTCGATCACCTCCATGAGAAGAAATGTGTGCATTGTGTGCATAGGTAGACTCATAGAGCGGTCATACAGATCAGGGCCTCTGAAGGATGGCGGATAAACGGATGACGGTGATTTCCCCCCCGAATCAACCAGCATCTTGCAGCCCCTGGATGTGTACTGCTTCCGGCAGTGGAAGGACTTCGCGAAGATCGTCAACATTTGGTGGCTAAGAAGCTGAGTTCTGGGCTTCATGAGTCGCTCAAGCTCGTCTTCCGCGCCGATAACAAGATCCGGGCCAAGGCTTCGAACTTGAGACCATTCGGGTAACTGTGTTGTGGCGCACTATCCTAGGCACAATGAAGACACGGGAGTTTCACTATTGCGCTGTAGTGATAATGTGTGTTGAACTGAGACTCTCTTGCGCTACGGGCATCCCGTACGTCACACTCTTCCCCGGAATTCCGTCACCGGGCGGAAATCGGATTGCTGCGGAAGTTTTCGCGCTCGCGCCGAAATACGGATTCGAAAGTTTTCTTTTGTTCCACTCTCCGGTGTGGATAGCGGAGCCTGACTCCCGAGAAGTGCGATTTCTAACGGTCCTTTTCGTTCTTCGCATCGAAAGGTGCGTACACGTCTTCATAGTTTGGCTCTCTTCGTTTCCATAGGTAGATTGTTCCGATTGTTTCTTTTCTGATGTTATCTTTTCTTTTTAGTGACTCACAACGACATCGAATATGTTTCACCGTTACAATGTGCGCCGTGGGGGACGCATCTGTCCTCATGAATTGTCGTCCGCTGGCGTTCTTTCTGTAATCGCCTGTCGTGATGAACCGGCTCTGCGTGAATATCCTCATGCCATTCTCGCCAAGGTTGTGCGTCTCTGGTGGCTGGCGTTAGGCGCCCACGAGCAGGGTCCGATCCGGCTGATTTCCCGCAATTGGCAGGGTATGGTCCCCGTGCCGTCCTCGACGGCGTTACCGTCCCGTCTCTACGTTACGTCATTCCCCCGTCGTCGAGGGTAAGGCCGTGCTCGCCGTCCTCTCCGTGGACGCTGCGGCTGATCCTTGCAGTGTGGTAGTGCGTGATGAACCTCGCGTGAGCTTCAGCTGTCTGAAGGTGAGCGCGACCTTGAGGACTTTGGTGCTTCAACTGCCGGTGCCGACGACGCAGAATTTCTGGAGAGAAATCAGAAAATTTTCTGGAGCGAGGAAAAAAAAAAGAAATTTAAATTTTGATGAGTTATTCGTTGGCTTCTCATTGTATGTGTAGCGACCAGAGTTGTCTCTGGTCAGCGGATAGCTGGCGCGCGGAAGGCGAACGCGCATGTGGCCAAGCTGAGATCGACTGACGCTCCACGAGAGTGGCGGCGGCAGTCAAGAAAAAAGTGTGAATGAAGTAGTAGAGAGAGAGTGGCCGTGCCGTGATCGCGTAAGATCGGCGGACTGCATATGAATGACTGAGTGAAATAAAGTGATACTAGTGCACTACCGGTGAACTCCCTCCTGCATGTGCATCCGCATGAAGAGAATCAACTCTGTCCCCGTTCAAGCCTGTTACATATGTTAGATTTTTCGATCGGGTATAGCTTTTTTATGGGGCGGTTCAGTATTTGGGCCTTCGCTGTCTTGATCGTGCAGGATCTTGAGATTGCCGGGTTCGAGTTTTCAGGGAATGCAATGATTCTGCATAGTGGCCATACCCCTCTGCTAGTGGCGGGGTCGTCTAGTAGGCAGATGTCTCCCACCTCCAGCGGCCTGACCGCTGCATGCGGTTGCTTGTGGGCCGTTTTGAGGTAAGCGAGATATTCTCCTTGAAATCTCTTCCAGAACGCATTGATCAAGCGTTGCTGATATTTGTGGCGTCTGGCGAATATCGCGTTATTCTCTTCGCTTCTGGAGTTCGGATTCATGCTGTGCTGCGGCATGAAGGTGCCACCTCGATGGCTGTATAGCAGATCAAGGGGAGATAGCGCTAGCGGCTCGTCGGCTCCTGAAGCCACGGTAGTGATGGGTCTTCGGTTTACCATTGCTTCTATGTTGCTGAGAATTATTTCGAGGTCTCTGAAATGAGGAACTGATGTTCCGAGGATCTTTCTGAGGGGTCTCTCGACCGTTTGGATCAGTCGCTCGAAAAACCCTCCTGCCCAGGAGCACGATGCCGTGTTAAATCTCCATTTGATGAAGTTGCCTAAGAACATTCTTTTCACGGTTCCATCCTGGATGTGTTCGTAGATCGCCTTGATTTCTTTGGATACTCGTTTGAACGAGAGCCCGTTGTCCGACGTGATCGTTTTGACGAATGGGAAACGATCGATGAATTTTTGAAGCGCGCCTAGAACTTCAACTGTTGATAAGTCTGTTGTGAGTTCGAGGTGTACCAGCGTGGTAACTGCGCAGGTGAAAAAGAGAATACCGTAAAATCTCTAATACACGGACAGCCCGTCTATTTTTTCAAACTTCAAAAACCTGCCCGTTTATTAGAGCCTGCCCGTCTAATAGAGACTGCCCGTTCATTTTTTCAAACTTCAAAAACCTGCCCGTTTATTAGAGCCTGCCCGTCTATTGGAGACTGCTCGTCTATTTTTTCGACGGTTTCTCCCGACTTGCTACTTTCATAATCTCAAAACCGTCTCGAACGGTCCCAATCAGGCTTCACATTCCACTGCGCGCGCGGTCTCTTGATGTCAGCTGGCCAGGTGTCACCCGTCAGACTCTCCGCCGATTGAAGAAGAGAGGACCTCTTCTCCCGCGCAAATTTATGCCCACAGAAACTCTCGCGTGCCGAAATCCCTGAAGCTTTTCTCTCACAGAGCTTTCGATTCTAGAGGCCGTTGATACTCGTACGAAGTTCCTATTTAGGGCACAAATTCCTGCTTGAAACGTGTTCATCATGGGGCGTTCCCTTGCTCCAGATGATCCCAAGCTCCTTGTCCAATACATGCCCGTCTAATAGAGACTGCCCGTTTATTTTTTTTGGACTTCATAATCCTGCCCGTTTATTAGGGTTTGCCCGTCTATTGGAGACTGCTCGTCTATTTTTTCAAACTTCAAAAACCTGCCCGTTTATTAGGGCCTGCCCGTCTATTGGAAACTGCTCGTCTATTAGAGATTTTACGGTATATCCCTTTGCAACTTCACCGGAATCTTTTTTGTAGCGGATTGGTCGAGTCTCGTGATCTCGCCAACCTTGACCTGCATCGAATTAGCCCCTCTTCGTCGACGAATGGGGCATACTGGAAGAGTGGACTTGTAGTCTTCAGATTTTTGCATTGAAGCCTAACTTCGATCGGAAAGTATGTTCGCTGGATGATTTTGATGAGATCCGCTCTGGCTTTGACCATCTCCTCTGCCTCGATGTTTTTCGCCGTTCTGAGAGTCGAAATTTGGGAGATCGGCTCTTGATTGGCTAATCTGAGTCTGGCCTTCTCTGCCTTTGCCTTCCATCGCCTCATGTAGGCCCAGAACCGAATTGTTTTTTTCCAGCAAGAAAAAAACTTCTCGAAAAAGATCGGTGTTGGGCTTTTCGTTTCCGTTGAGCTTGAATGTAAGCAATTCGATATTGTCGGCTTTCGTTCGGCGTCTAGTTGCGGGGTCGGGTTCTCGACTTGGAAACTGAAGCCTTCCTCGTTCGGGATGAGTTTTGAATTGCCGAGCCACGCTGGGCCCTGAGCCCAGAGTTTTGCTTGCATCGGCTCGGAAATGTCCGAGCTTGGCCGTAAAATTAGGTCGGCCGGGTTCATTTCGCTTTTGACGTAGGCGACTGGTGTATCTCCTACCAGCGCGTGTATCCTTCGAATTTGATTCGCTACGAAGGCTTTCCACTTCTCTGGCATCGACCTCACCCACCCTAGAACGCTTAAATTGTCGCAATATAGGTGGCTAGAGTCGACTCTGAAGTCCAGATTTTTCTTCAGGAGGTCTATCCCGTACATCACATGTGTGAAGTGAATGACGACATATAAAATCGACTGCTGCTTCACACCGGAGTACGATGATTGTGCAAAGGCTCATGCTTGAACTGATCTTTCGCTCTATCCGACACCGTCGTCGACTTTTTAGGAAACAAAGACTCATTGACTGACTTCCGTTGCAACGACTTCCGGCGAAAATCAATGGCCAGCGCCCGGTAAGACGTACCTCCCGTCGAAAACGCTTGAGATGTTCGCTGGAGACGCCGAAGAGCCGTTTTTCGCTGGTAATGATCAATGGGCTCTATCAGACGGATAGTAAAAAACGGAGCTTGAGAGCAATGCGAGTGACATCGAGGTGTCAGATGATTCGGAGTTCGTATCATTCAGATCCTTGCTGGAAAATCTGAGAAGAGTCCTCAAGATGATCATGGCCAGCAGGCCAAAGCGAGACAAACTGCGAGAGCTCACGGAGATGCCCTCTCACAATGGGAAGCCGCTTCAGGTCATCTTGGATATCAAGATTCGTTGGTACTCAACGATATCAATGCTCCAGAGAGCGATTCTCATTATGCCGACAACCAACTCACAAGGAGTCGGTCACACCTGACTCAAACGGATTCCGATGAAAGTTGGCGTGTGGGTAGTCCTCGGTGCCAAACTCACAATGGGCAAAGGGTTTCTCAGGCAAATGCCGCGTTTGGTCTTAATCAGCTTCCAAAAATGCGCGTATATGTATGCGTATATGCGTTCCATGGGCCGAGGAGACCGCTATAATATTGGGAAATAAAATATCCCCATTCAACTTCGTTGTTCGGAACATCCAGGGACTTCGTTGTTTCGAACCCTGCATCCTACTTGCGTGCAGTGCTCTGTTTGAACGTGCTTTGTCCCGTGGAACGCATATAAGCATACATATACGCGCATTTTTGGAAGCTGATTAAAACCAAACGCGGCATTTGCCTGAGAAACCCTTTGCCCATTGTGAGTTTGGCACCGAGGACTACCCACATGCCAACTTTCATCGGAATCCGTTTGAGTCAGGTGTGACCGACTCCTTGTCAGTGCCAGAAGAATTTGACCAGGTTGCTCCCAGTAGGCAATATAAGGAAAACTTGGAGAACATTCTCCGTGTGTTGATGCCTTCCAGAACAGCCATGAAGTTTTCGTGCTCTTCCAATGCAACTTTTATCCACGCTGATCGAATCATTCTGACCCTCTCGAAAAACCCACGGCTCAATGAGTCAGCTCTATCGGTGGCTCTCCAAGCCACAATGATCGCAGAAATTCGAAAGTGGAGAACAAAGCCATCGTTGTTATAAATGCCATGCACATGTAGGCAGTGTCAGATTCGAACTCAATAAACGTTCTCCCGTGACGACGTTTCCCGCCTTGACTCCTCCCCCGGCCACCAGAGAGCGCGGTCTCCGTAGATCACGGCTCTCTGGCGCCGGCCATGCCATTTCATCCAAGTCAATCCAACGACACGGTCAGTCCGGTCGCGACGTGCGACAACCGTGTGGAGAAAGAGGCGAGGCGAGCCGCAGTCCGGGGAATTCATTCCCACTCCCACCGTCTTCTCGTTCGTCCCTGTTCACTCAGGATCCTACCGGGATCTAAGACAATCGTCTCTGCTCAACTATCTCGCCGATCCAGCTTACTTGATCGTGCGAATGTTGTCCCGACACCTTGATGACGCCTTCATTGGCGAGTTTGATGAGGAGGACTCGACTCAACAATCAGCAATGTCGTCGCAACTCGACTTCGCTGAAATCTTCAAGAATCCTATCGGCCGCCGCAAAACATCACCCCAGCTTGAAGCGACGAGTTAAAAGATCGTACGAGCGATAAGACTACACAAGGTCTCTGCAGGTTCCCGACGATCTGCTTGTGGCGATTGCTAACCATCCAGCCTACGCCAGTCAAGCCCGAAAAGGACTTCAGCGCCAAGTTCCGTTGGACGGAAACACGAACAGGAACTTCGCGCTCGAAGAACTCGCGGGTCTACTAGAGCAGTGGTTCCCAAACTTTTTCATTCCGCGGACCCCTGGTCGGGGTCCGTGGACCCCCTTTCCAGTACTAGAGGGGGTCCGTGGGGACCCCTGGTCCACTTTTGGTTCTCAAATCGCCTCATCTTAGGCAATATTTTGACGCCTAATTCCATGAAGAAAAAGATTTGCATAGTTCACCCTTATTAGAACACAACTTACTCTTATCCAAATCGAAGCGCAACTCGGAGTTTAAAAATACCTATACGAAAACGTGCTGATTTCCCTAAATTCACAATCAGTAGGATGGATGGATGCGCCTGTAACTGCCTCGCAATCGCGGCGAAGTCTGGGATTCTTCCCGAGAGAGGTGATGCTCAGGCTTCACAACGGAAGGATTTTTTTACCCATACTTGCGCGGTTTGATGCTCAAATGACTCGGTTGAGAAGTAGGCTTCAAGGTTCGCATAGAGCTGTGGGCGGTACGAGCTTCAGCCGAAGCATGAAGTATCTTGCTCGTAGATCTCCGCGGAGCCCCGCGGACCCCCGAAAAAAGCTCGACGGACCCCACAGGGTCCGCGGACCCCAGTTTGGGAACCACTGTACTAGAGGTCGACTATTAACACCAGGAGGAAATCTATCCGGCTCGACTGAGGTGGGCCGAGGAGTCGAAACACGAGCCACGCTGCGAGTACTGGGTGTCCACGCGGAAGAAGCGGCGGCGTGTTGGTGCGTCGGAGGGCACGAGGAGCTAGGAGAGCACCTCGAGAGGGTTCATCGGGTGAAGACCGCCCGAGCAGGCGAGCCCATCAGGATGGACGACAACGTCTCGAGAGGCTGGGAGTTCAACCGACATTGGATGTGGAAGAGCCAAGGAAGGCTGTTCATCCTGACGCTCAGCCGGATTCCCAAGGGAGAAGAAACCGAAGTCGCGGTGGTGGTGCGTATGGTGGAGCCCGATGTAGAGCGTTTGCCCTACCGGGCAACGGTCATTATGGCGAGAGCCGAAGACGAGGTCCGTTGGTCGTTTGTTCTGCGCGAAACCACCACTAGAGCGGCTGAGCATCACGCTCCGGGGTACGGGCTTGCCGTCGCGGAGACTTTCGTCGCTGGAGTGCTAATGGATCGCTCGCCCACGAATCGCAGCGCACCGCGGAGGCTCGCGTGAATGCGGGCACCGAGCATGAGTGAATGAGGTTAGTAGCACAACGCGAGCGCACCACAGAAACTCGCGCGGATGAGACCGCCGAGCAGCGTAAAGACAGATCGGTGGTCAGCGAAAGTGCAAGGACAGATTTATCATGGCGTTGGATCACTACTACCGTTACCGAACTCGGACTGCGACTTACCCCAAATCTGCTTCATTGGAAATGCAGATTGAGAGCTCGATCAACGGTGTCAACTGGATGCGAATGCTGAAGGCAAAATAATCGCTGCGCTTTGAGAACCGTTCCACACGCATAACGGATTAGTGAGACTGTTTGGCACCGTAGTCGAATAAAACCCCACCGATAATTATGCTGGCGTGATTCGAGATGACAGAACACCAGCCGCAGTTCCACCTATAATCGATCAAGATCAAGAATTCATCCCGTCGAGTTACTCAATTCAGTGGAAAAACCCGGAGTTCCACCCCATGGATTGTCCTTAAAAATTGGCGCCTCAATCATCCTCTTTAGGAATATCCATCCGCCCCGATTACACTCATAGCACACTTTAAACTTTTTCGTCGTCAGGCACCAACGTGACGTTTCACCGCCAAAGAGAAACGGAACTTCTACCGTACTCCGCCACGGTGGCAGCTCTTTCCCGACAGCTCGAAGAGGAGCTTGAAGTGCGTGCTTCTGCACAACGGCAACCAGTATGCTTCGATTCCGATTGGCCATTCCACCAGACTACGCGAGAACTACCAGGCCATCGCGTTCGCTCTGGAGAAGATAAAATACTAGGAGCATTAATGGGAGATTTGCGTCGACTTGAAAATGGTGACCATCCTGTTGAACCAACAAGACGGTTACACGAAATACCCGTGCTTCCTGTGTCTCTGGGACAGCCGAGCGGATGCCGAGCATTGGAGTCGAACGAGCTGGCCGCCGAGGGCTCTGGTCGTCGGACAGCACAACGTGCTTCAAGACGCTCTGGTTTTGGCCGAAAAAAATCATACTCCCGCCGCTTCACATCAAATTGGGACTGATGGAACAAACCGTAAAAGCATTGGATAAACACGGCACGTGTTTCACTCACATCGTCCACAAGCTGCCTGCGGTGAGCATTCAAAAACTCCGGGCAGGAGTCCTTGATGGAAAACTATGTACAACTAGTTCAGAATATGCTCTGGTGCTATCGAGCACTGGGGTGTCGGATGAGCATCAAAGTGCACTACCTGCACGCCCATCTGGATCGCTTCCCTCAAAATTTGGGCGCGATGAGTGATGAACAAGGAGAGAGGTTCCATCAAGACATCTCCACTATGGAAGAGCGGTACCAAGGCAGACGGGACGTGCACATGATGGCCGACTACCGCTGGAATCTGATGAGGGATGACTCGGATAGACCGCATTTGCGGCAGTCGCTCACGACAAGTTTTGTTGGTTCCCCATAATAAAGTTCTGAGTTTTAGGTGGAATCGAGGGTCTTCGTTGTCTTCCCTGTTTTGCGAATTTAACCTGAACGGATCCTCCGATTGAGCTCAACTTTGTCTCAAAATGTTCGTTGATGGAGCCTCTGAAACGAGGTCGAGGGGAGAAGTTTCTGTGGGGCATGGTTTTTTCGTTATCAGCTGGAGAAAGGGCAACTTTTCGGCGTTGTGCCATTTCCGAAATTTGCGCTGCTCTCACTCAGCGACGGTAAACCCGAATCGCACGGAATTTTCCTCAGGGACAACTCTATCACGGGTCTACATGATCCCAAATTTTCATCGATCTGGCTCATCCTGGAGCAGAGATCCAAAGTCAAGTAAGGAAAAAAACACGAAAATCCAAAAAATCGATATAACAGCGAGACTGGAGCGGATTCGAACACTCGGTCTTCAGATCGATCAACAGGAGCTGTCAAAATTCTTGTTACGTTTTGGCTGTTTGTGTTATGCTAGTGTTATGCAATGGTACAGGACTCGCCGTCGAAAACTTGATGAAAAATCTGCTTGAGGCCACAATCTTGAATGGGAGGTTCAGGGGAGAACATGTCCTGGTTCCACGCATTCCAATCATACCGCACAATTTTCCATTCACGTTCAAACGACTCCAATTTGTAGTCAGACTGGCTTCTGCAATGACCATAAACAAAGCTCAAGGACAATCTTTCCAAGTTTTCGGCCTAAACTCAGAAAATCATTGTTTCTCGCATCCCCAAACATATGTAGCCTGTTCTCGAGTTGGCAAAAACTTTGATCTCCATGTCTACGCACCGGGAAACTTGACAAAATATATTGTCTATCCCAAAGCACTGGAATAAATCGGGATCTTCCGATGACGTAACTGTACTTCATTCTTCGAAGAATTCAGAGGTGAAAACTTAGATGTTGCACAAATCAATGCATTCGGAACCTAGCATTTCAGCTCATTCTCTGAAAATTCAAAGAAAACCAATCAAATTCGAAAAAATCGTATTCGTTAGTAGAATCACCCTTCAGGCTCGAGACAGTGTGTTTCGTGTCGTGTAGGGTTAGTGATAAGTGATAAGTAAGCTCTAGGCACAACGGAGAGCCTCCGTTTGTCACATTCCCCCCCCCGAATTCCGCCAATTCTCATCCGCCACCACGCTCCACTATCAGAATCTCTACTGGTGCTTCGGTTTCCCCTTGGAACGGGTATTTGCAGAATATCTCAAAAAGCTCATTTTTCCAGGCTCTAAGTTTTCGATTTCCTACTTCAAAGTCTGTGTTTTGGGCTCGGACCGTTACTTGACTCTCAATGTTCACTTCAGTGCCGTCATATCCGGGAAGTCAAACATCTCAGCCTTCGGGTTCATCCCAGTCTCGGAGAGAGTCACTGAAGACTCTCCAGTGGAGCGTATCTCACTGGCCGCTAGGTTCCAGCCCGTGGTTTCCATCTGCGGTCTCTCTACTGCGGTTACCCGATGGAATGATATACCGCGGGCTTGCGATCCGGAAAATGTGGGCTTTTGCAAACCCCAGTTGGAACTGCACGCTCAGAATGCCCCGCTGCTTTATCAGGGAGCACGAAAACATCAAGTCTCACTGTGTCGCGAACATGGAGAAGTTGGAAAATATGCCCTGGCTTTTCAGCGTAGATGACATCCACGGAACACAGGAGCTCATCTGCACTTTGAAAATCGTTGAGAAAGCTTCAAAGCGTCTATCAGAGGCAGACCTGACCATGCGAAACACCAATACAGCGCCAGAGTGAGTCATTCGTTATCATGAGCATCAAGCTCCCGCATACGTTCATCCATAGGCCCGAATGGAGATACGATTGACAAGTCAGAAGAGATGATGAATCTGTCATCATTCGCAGATTATGCTCAGGGTCATGAAGGAGAACCAGAAGACCTTCGCAAAGGTGCTGTAAAGGAACCTTTGCTTTCGAATACTCCAACGTCGTGGCGTCACGTCGCGCCTCGCACGATACCTTCAGAGGAAGGACGAGACGACTCCTTTGCTCACATATCTTTGTAATGGATAACTCCGGTAGGTATATTGAGTATTTCATATTGTTGTCCGATGCCTAGAATTCCGCGAGCCAAAATCAGATTCGAACCTTTTCACCATTTATGTCCCAGGTCGACACGAGAGACGCTCCGAATGACGTTTCTATCGACGCCTGCATGAAATAAAAACAATGGGCTCAAGTTTCCCATGTTCAAGATTCCTGCCTCTTCCTGCCCTCGCAGGAAGTATCCGATTCTCTTCTGTTCTACTTTGATACCGTTGTGCAGCTTCTAGAGGTATAGTGACTACATTGTGACACGACTGATCTTCACCCATCAATCACCAGCGACGAAAATCAGCAGCTTACGGAGAGTGGACCATGGAAGAAATCAAGACTCTTTCAATCTCCAGTGCACACTTCAAAAACTCCCAAGAACTTGGGAAATGTGTTTCGGAGACCCCTCTTCGAGGTCAAATCTTACTTGAGGAGCTCAAAGTAGTCGAAAATGTTCTCTGATAATTTTGTCCACCTAAATCCGGATTTTCGGCCACTGTGCGTCGGCGGTGTGTAAGGCGGGGCCATCGGCTAACAGCCACTGGTGGCGGTTAGCGAGACCAATTCGCAAGATGCCATAGCAGGGTATACCTATAAGGAACGTACAGTAAAGAGATGCTTGTCGTATTCAACGGGACGTGTACTCCTTCGGCCAGTTCTACGATTGGCGCAGTCGACGAACAGTGACGAGGCAGAACAGAATCCTAAGGTCGCGGACCAGAACAGTGGAAAAATGTCGGAACACACATGCCGACAACAAAACCCCCGTGACGACGGGCGATTTACTGCTTGACCGCTGACGAGTGGCCGTACCAAAGGAAACGTTTCCTGGGTGTAACCTTACATTGTTTCGACGTAATACCGAGCTTGAGCGAAACCTCTGTCGAGCTTTGCACTAGATGGACCGAGCTGGCAACAGCGGAGCATCTGCTCGGACAGCTGGTGCAAGCGATCCAATCTTTCAGCTTGGAGTTGGGAATCCTCTCAGGGATCACAACGGATGCAGCGTCGGTGATGGTGAAACTCACACGGCTGCTGACTGAGGCTGTCGCTCCAAAACCTTTCTATCATCAGCTAAGTTTAGTCCATGGCCCTCATCTGGCCGGGTTCGACACTCTCAAGATGCATATGATGCTATACGGCTTGGATTCAGATGCGCTGCTTTTGGAGCTCGAGCGTGAAGTTGAACTTATTTTCGAAACACACTCTGAAGAGTGAGATGATCTGGCTGGTATGCCGGTAAAACATCAGTATGAAGGAGGAAGTGACATCCGACGCGCATAGGCGCCATTTGTGCCGTGCATATCCCATTCCAGAGCCGCCAGCGAAGTCGGGAAATACGCTGAGGAGGTGTCTCCTCGAAAGGCGGCGGAATTCAGAGCCATGCTTCGGATCAAGCTCCGCGATCTTCGCATGGAAGGTCCGAGTTCTCATGACCTGCAATCACGCTTCACTCTCAGAATCTCTACCAGTGCATTTGGTTCCCCCTGGAACGGGTATTTGCACAATTTCCCAAATAGCTAATTTTTTCCAGGCTCCAAGTTTTCGACTTCCTTCGGAGAGTCTGTGTTTTGGGCTCTGATCGTTACTTGACTCTCAATGTTCACTACAGCCTTCGGGCTCATCCGAGTCTCGGGGAGAGTCACTGGAGACTGAAGACTCTCCAGGTGAGTGTCTCAAGAACGCGATCGGTGCGAGACTGGACAGTGTCGATATACAGTTCGGGGATTTGGTCGCCGCGCCAACTGACGGAGCTAGCAATGTACTGAAAGCGGTGGAAACCCGGGTGCGGTGACAGCCAGGCGACGAGTTCGATGACGAAAGCAAAAAAGAGCTGCCAAGAAAGAATCCTGGAAGAGCGGGAAGGTTCGACGGAAAATACACCAAGTGACGTAATTAAGATGTAATAAGGGAGGAATTAAAGTAGCAAGGGAGCTAGAGGTAGGATAGCATGTAAACGACTGGGTACACAGGTAGTTAAGGAAAAATTTGAATCCAGAAACGAAACTGAGGGCAGTTTCCGAGGTAGCGTGGACGGATGCCGGCAGAGGGCGTGAGGAGCGTAAACTCGGAGGAGGCAGTGGAAGTTGAAAAAGTGAATCATTCGAGTTTTTGAGTTCGAGTACTCAAGTCACAGCGGAAACTAACAAAGAAGAACGATGGAAGCATCGAAAAAGAGGAACCCTAACAGGCGGTGCTCACTGTGTGGCCACAAGAGGGGGTGCGTGTCACGGGGACAAGTTGTGCCCAGGCCGTTCTTCAAGAAGATGTCAACCTCGATCCGGCGCCTGAACCAGGAATTGGACCAGATACACATGCGCATGGCGTATGGGGAAAGCGACACGGATGAAGGAGATCGAGGAACGCAGGTAGCGTTTGGAGCGGAGCGGGCGGTGATGGAATTCTTTGAAGAAGACTAGGTAGTGGAGGAGCCATACATGTACGCGGAGCCGCGAGGCCGATACCATTTAGGCCTGCAATTCGAAACGTAGTGCTTTTTTGGCTCTCCAATACATTCTCTGTAAAACTAGAAGCAAAGCACATGATTGAAGCAATCAGAGCAAATCATCCTACAGTACGAAGTGTCACAATAAACCGTGTCTGTGTTTCGAAAGTCACCGATGATGTACATTTTGTCGAGTTGCCACCTGTGGCCACAGAAAGAGGCGAGCGAATCTGAATGAAAAACATTCTCATAATGAATGCACCGGCTTCCGTTTATTAATCATATATTTTATTGTGATTGACTACATACACTATACATTCTTCGCTTTCGTTTTCTTTCGATTGAGAGAAGGAGTCTGCGTTTTGACTCCGGATGTGCGTGCTCGTCTTTCTGGCGCCAAGGAACCGTTGTGCGAACTTGAGAGACAAGGTTTCCAGTTACCCGAGAGCACTGCAACCTCCAACGGAAATCGCTCTTTTTCCCAATGCTCCGCCCTTTGGGAGCTTTCGCCCGTTCCGAAACGAATGAAACCGGCGTCCCCGAGGGGATTGAGCATCAGTTTGTGTCCTGGCGTGTTGCCAGAATCTCTCTGCAAGCTACCATGTCGCACCGCCACGAACATGTTCCGTCCGGGGTCGACAAGGCCCACACGTTTGCGACTTTCCCGGAGGGTTCATTAGACGCGGCCCCTGGCGACCTCTCGGACCAGCATCGCAGATCTCATCCTGACCGTAGCGTTGCAGTGGCCCGCGCGGTCTACGATCGTCTCACGGAGAGCGAACGCGACGTTTTCCGCGCTGAGTCCAGAGACATACGAAGAACAGGGACTCGCATCATCGCCGTTAGAGTTGGACTCATTGAAGATCTCGTTTAATCAGGTAACACGGAATTTCAGCTGCTGTGCAAATGGGGCTGCGATGGAAGCGGAAACCAGAGCCAATACAAGCAGAAATTCCGCGATCCGTCGATGACAGATGCAGCTTGTTCGTGTTTTCGCTCGTACCCTTCAAAATGATTGACGTATTGAAGTGCCAATAATGAAGTGGTTCAGCAGAATCCTGTGCCTGGCTCCTCCAGTTTAAGAGCTGCTCTGGGCGTGTTTGTGAATTAGCGCAGACAGCAGGGTTCGGCAACACGAACGATGGAAACACCGCGAGGCTTTTCTTCAGAGAGTCGTCGCACAGTGGTCCGAAACGACGACTTGGGATCCGAAAACTCAACTTCGGAGACGAGACGTCTCATGTGTCAGTCGATGCTCTACGACTCTACGCTATCGGAAGAGTCAGAAAATGCAATCGGATCTGGCAATAAGGGGGAAAACAAGAATCTACACAGTATCAGATCGAGGCTGGAATCATGCTTCGGAAGCGACGATTTTCCATTCGTGTGTTGCTCGCGGGCAAAACTCCTCTGAGACCGTGCGCCAGGGACCTAAACGAAACCGGTCGGCTACTCCACAGCCTAAGCTTCACTATGACGCTCGATTGGACCTGTTCTTCCATCTTGATGGGGTGCGATCCTCATTCACGATTTCGCCGGAATATAGCGATTTTCGTGATTTTTCGCAGCTTCAAAAGTAGTGTGTCAACTTGAGTTCACGTCTCGAGATGAACTTCCCTGAGCTCCTAAGGCTCTTCCCTATCCTCTGGATTTTGAGAAGTTTGCCCAAATGTGCCCAAGAGTGAGTTTTGCTGGCTTTTTCAGAGTCTTTCAGTTCGATACCTCGTCCACGCTTCGGCTCATTTTGGCTTGAAAATTCAAAGAATCGAGAATATCTAGACGATCTACTCAAAGCCGTATTGCAAGATGGAAGAGTTTCCAAGACCTTCCAGAAAAATACAAGCGGGAGAAAGTTCGTCATTTAGCTGATCAGGGAAGTGTACAGCTGATTCTCGCAACTCAACTCAACACTACTCTACTCAACTCTCTGAGAATTTTTACCAGTCCGACGATTCCGATCACTTCAACCATTGTTGAACAGAAGAATTGGGGTCCGAAGATGAAACAGATTAGGAGAATCAAGACGGAGAATCATGTTAATGATAACTACATCATAAAAACCATGTTGGGGAGATTCCATCAGCCGGAACGATGTCTGTAGTCTTTTCTGAGATGCCAGACGTCTTTCGGTTGTCGGAAGACTCGAAATGAGGCATAAGATAGTTTCCGGACCCTAAATCGTCGTTTCGGACCACTGTGCGTCGGAAAGCGCAGCCATAACTGGCCTCGATAAGGGCATCATCAGGAAGTTTCGGACCATTCTGCAGGCCTCGTCATCGATATCCCACATCAACGTGGTCGAATTTGAGAAGTACGTCACAGAGACGAGGATGCTCGTTGAACATACCCACGGCTGGTATGGTCTCACTCCGACCATTCACAAGATTTCACAACATAGCGCGGAGGTTGTTCGCTACTTCTCAGTTCCCATGGGCATTTTGACAGAGGAAGCTCAAGAAGCACGTCACAAGGACTGTCGTTTCTACCGAGCCCATAACAGCAGGAAAAGTTCTCGGGAAAACTGCAATCTCGATCTGCTATCCATGCTACTCATTTCCCCCGACCCTCTACCGAATTCTCTCCGTCAAGAGGTGTCAAAGCAAGCTGACAAGGTGAACGATCTTGGAAGGAAAAATATCCTCCGAGTGGCTCCAAGCGTCGGTAGACCTGAGTTTCCGTTGAGGATAAAGCTCCAATACCCATCGCGTATGGCGACCTGAGCGGCCAAGTCATATTTCACTCTGGCGAGAAGCGATGTGATCTCTATGTTTTGGAACTGAGCGCCGACGAATCCTGAGTAATAGGAGCCTACATTCGAGAGACATGGAAGGATCTCGACATTCAGAGAGAATTTGGAACCACTGGAGTGCGCTCAGTCGGAGTGACAAGTCCCCCATACCTTCGGTTATTCTCCACCGGCAAGTGGTTTTTGTTGCTTTCCCACGGAAAATAATTTCCGTTGTTTTTCCCTTACCGTTATAACGGAAAATGAGGTCTAGTCTGCTCCTCTTCAATTCCAATACGTTCTCATGTGCAGGTCAGGAGAGACCGCAATATTGTGAGCTCTAAAACTCGATTCTCCGATTTGGGAGATTTGGCGTTCTGTCATTCCCATGTCCTGTGATTTCCATTGATGCCCGTGCCCATTGGAGCTGGAAGCGCTGGAAGATTGAGAACCGCGCTCGATCGTCATAAGATGTTGAAGAGCTCATATTTTTGGAATATGAAATCCCTCGAAGGTTGGGACATGATGCGCTGCCACAATATTACCGCTCGACTGAAGCGAACAAATCGTGCTGCTCGCCTGGGAACATGATTACGGTCACGGAAACCAGGCTCGAGGTGCCACTTCGGGCAGTGATGGATCTGACGTGTTGTAGATTTTGCCTCGCTCAAATCCCCAAACTCGTGGACGTGCCTTGCGCACTGGCTGCAAAGAATCCACTCTCCTGTGCTAATGGAGTTGCGACGGAAGCAACGCGACTCGACATCGTTAAAGATCCAACGCCGCGCTCATGGATGATCAGAGTTCCATCTTATACTCGGTCGTCCCGATTGAAATCAGAGCAGCCTTGACTCCCTTTGCTCTCCTTGCTCCAGAAAGAACTGTCCGCAATGTTTATTGATTTAACTGGCGCAAAACCGATGCAGAGGCAAGTCGCGAGAAGTTTTCTGAAGACTTTCGGAGGCGTGGAGAGCGGAAATTATTTCGAGCTTGACACCTTTTTTTTTAATAGTAAACAAGCGATGTTTTATTCAATTGATACGATGGTGAATTGACTGTTACGTGCCTGCTTCAGGCCGAGGCCGTGGCGCAGTCGCACGGAAAATACGCTGTTGGCAATGTTTAGTGTGAGCATTCGGGGGGGGGGGGAGGGGGGAAATAGACGTACCTACTGCTGGGATATCCAAGTATTGGTTAGCATAATATGGCTTTGATTTCGTTCCTGTCCACGGAGGCATAATATCTCTTAATAATTATTTTGATGAAGGAGCGCTGACATACAAGAATATTGTCGATGTAGTTGCGGATTTCTTCTGGCAGATGATTATACAGTTGGATGACGTTGAAGAAGACGTTGATGAACCTTCGAAGAATGTTGTTGTGAAAGTTTCCCCCAAAGGCTCAACTGTTTTGCTCAGCCGCTAGATCTGCTTGGTTCCCGACAGTGGAAAGATTTCGCAAAGAGGATTACGGGGTGTTGTCTGCTCTTAAATATCCGTGTCGGTCAAAGAGCGGACGTGCTACGGATGCAGAGCCTCATTTACAATCAATTCCAACATCATTCGTCCCGACCTGGGTGGCTCCGCGGATGGCGCTCGGCTGGCTTCGATGTTCCTGAGATAGAGTTTCCGACCTTGGACGAAATGCTGTTCCACTTCAAAGCAGGCTCTTCGACTCCGAATGGCAGCCTCTTGCGCTTCCTTCGCTGCATATATTGTCGAAAAGTTCTATGCATGCATTGTTTCTATGTCATGTTTCACATATGCAACAGATGAGATTTCAGTCCGATTAGTTTTTTCTCGTCCCCGCTTTCCAAGAGCTATGTAAGACTTTCAACGAGGCAAACATCTACATGCCTGTGGGATGTCGTCCGTGCTTCGAACACAAAGCATTGCTAACTCCTTCAGCGCTGTGGTTAATCTAGATTAGTCAATCTGAAAATCGATACTTCAAGAGTTTTCAGACCTACACATTTCGCGTTTCAGTTTTTCTCTCTTGACTGGGACCTGTCAATCTGGAGCGCTTTTCTGTTGAACCTTCGTGGATCTACTGGAATCTATATTGCCTTCCTATTTGAGCTCCTGCATCTGATTTCTGTTCACTCACTACTTGCAGACTCCTTGGTGTTTTGCTCCTTCTGTTGTTGACTGCTCTCTCTTCATGGCAGATTCTTGAGTTGGTATTTCCGTATCGTCTTCGGCGGAGCTCCCACGATGTCCTCGTTTCTTGGTTTGGTTCTTCTCGCATCGGGGGTCTCACTTTTTCGCTTCCTGTTTCTCCGTTTTCTTTCTCTTCTTATCTTCGCGGTACTCGGTGCCAATTTTCACCTCAATGGCCGCAAAACGGATCCAGAGTCTGGGCGAGACTCGACTCGCGCGCGTTCTGGATGGAACGTTCGTCCGCCACCAGAAGAGCAGCAACACGAATCTGGAGTTCACTAATGTGGAGTTCTCTTGCGCAATTATTATCGAGAATCACCTTTTATCATCGACAAAATAAGATGTTGAGGATGACGCATGAGCTGAGAGAAAATTTCACTCGCCGCCACCGTATTTGATCTCACATATCAAAGACGCTCCTACGCCGGCCAGAAGAAAGCTCCGTTGTGCAAACCGTTCACAATCTGCACGGATCACGGATATCACCAGAAAATCTGTACAAAAGGAGACTTTTCCGAGGAGATCGATGAAACTTGTATATGTAAATACTGTGACGAAAGATCCATAGATAGGTATCACGCTCTGAAATGTAGATACTTTGCGGGAAAGACGATAGCAAAAATAGCACAGGAAATTTGAAAAAGCCGCAAAACTATGCGAATAAAAAACTTTTGACTGATTGAATCTGCACCACAAGCGGATTCATCGTCGACTTCGCGGGGCCGCTTCCTGGAACTTGAGAGGATGCAAAGATCGCGGAGGTAGTCCTGCAGAATGAGAACCTCCAAAAGCTCTTCCAGCTAGGCGATACGCTCATCGTCGAGTGCGGATTCAGAGACGCGGTGGATCACATGAAGAGCATGGGCTACAACGTTGCGATGCCAGCGATGAAGGGCATTTTTGAAGCCCACACACAGAAACAAGACCAGATAGCATGGCGGATGCCTGGATCAAAGATATTCCGTGAACACGACTCAGAGACTATTTCTCAACACACCCCCGTTCGCCGAGTCGTGTCATTTAAAGATCCCTACAGCATATCAGCTACACGTACAGTATCGGATCGACATTTGCAAATAGGTTTATTTGTATGTCACCTCGATTCTGATCAATAAATGTCCAAGTTATATCTATCCGTCCGAAGCGTTCGTCATTCGTGATCTCAGTGCCCTGGCTGAAGCATCGGAGATTTCTTGAGCGATAAACAATGGTTGTCTTACGCAATGGCAAACGAACAGGAAACGACGACACTGTCGCTCCATTTGTTACGAATGGAGATCGTAGGTAGATTCTCCACAGCGAATAAAGAAAGGCAGCCGCTCCCTCGCTCTCACCCCACCTCCTCTACCGGCAGTGGGATCGATCTCGATTCCGACGTGGAGAGACATTCACGCTCGATCTACAGCCGCCAGCGGACCATCCTCGGTCCGGGTGTTGGGTAGAGCTGAGTGGAGCGGCACCGAGATTATCAAAATCGACGGTGTTTTTCATCAGTGATACTCCCTCTACGGATTCGACCTTGGATTCGTAATACCGTTACCTCCGAATCTCCAGAACGTTTGGTGAAAGAAGAAGAAACTGACTGAAAAATTCGACTAAGTCCATTCAATGCTCTACATCCTGCTCCAACACGAAACATAGGCGATGTACCAGACGATGGTTGGCATGATAAATGAAATCCACGACACCTTCCAACCAGATCGCATGAATCGCGATTTCGAGATAGCCGCTATAAACGCCTTCCGTTCTGCGTTTTCGGCAGCATCGATCGACGGATGCTTCTTCCACCTCGTTCGCAACATGAAAAAAACATGTACGGAGCGCAGGACTGCAGGGGCTGTACGATAACGATCGCGGCTTCGCCATCCAAGCAAAGTGTATCATCGCCGTGGCATTCGTTCCGCTTGCAGATATCGAAGCTGTATTCGAGGAGCTGAGTGAAAAGCTCTCACCAGAGCTCCAGCCAATCCTCGATTGGTTTGAAGACAGCTACATCAGGCAACTAAATAGGCGAGGTGCACGCCGGCAGCCGTTGTTTCCGCACGCCTTGTGGAGTGTTCACCAGCGCACGATCGAAGGAGGACACCGTACGAACAACCACGCGGAAACGGCGACGAAATGCCTTAAGACAGAGCTCGGCGAGGACAGTCCCTCCTTGTGGAACTTCATCAAATCCCACTTCTGACACCAAATTGTGGCTTACGCTCTAGGCTGTGGAAGAGAATGAATACACGTTTGTCTCCGTACTCTTCGGTAGAGCGGTTGGCGCACTGTGGAGATCGTTCGGCGACGGCGCCGGCGTCGAGGACGGCCCATGTCGAAGGGTCGTACGACCGAGTGGTTCTGACTCTCTCGGAGTCGGCCCGGTCAAGCCGGACCGAGATCGATGTGGATCAGCTGTTGTCTAGAGAGATACAGACGTCTGTCGGGGGAGCCGCGCTGACGTCATCGTCGCGCCGCGCTCGGCCGACGATCTCCAGGTGCCTCTGTGCCGCTACCGATTAATTGATTGAATCGTACGTTATGCTCGAGGGGTGCGGCGCTCTGCTTGAGACGCCGACCGCTCGAGATTCTTGGAAAATGAATTCATGATACATTTGGAAGAGTATCGCTGGAATAAATAAGTTACCCTGAAAGTCAACCGATCTCGACCATTAGTTATGTAAGTATGTTGGGGTTTTCAACTCTGAGATTCCTCGCTTTCGGCGTGGAATCGTCACTGCGTATGTAGCTCTCCGATAGTCGCGTCGTTCTCGCCATTCCGATTCATCAAGTTCCGGCTCTGCTGGCTCACCGCGTCGGTTCCCGAAGCTTATCGTCTCCGCATCTCCTCTTGGAGCCATCACCCCGAGTTCCCGGAAGTTCAACTGCCAATCGACATGAGCCGAATTCGTCGCCGGACTTCCTACCAAGACTCCATATCACCACGCGCTGTGTCAACGTGAGCTTCGGTTAGATCTCCAAACTTCAGCAGATTCCCGCGAAGTCTTCCGCCCCGCCTGGGCGTCCCTAACCAACGCTGAGCGCACGCCTTACAGGGAATATTCTACTTTTCTGGCGACTGGTTTTCCTAGGCGAGATGGGAATGCTCCAGCTTGCTCGACGACTTCGTTATAGCTTATCTAGAATCGAGGGATTGTTGTCATATCGAAAGTCGAATTCGACCAGTTCCTCCATACAGCTATGCATTCGCTCATGCCAATTATCTCCGATCGCGGAGTTCTACTTCGTGATACGCTCTTATGTCGCTCCGCTTCGGTGTTCCGACTTGGAGACGCCGTCCGTGTAGACTCCCGCGATCCGGTTACGCCAAACTCTCGACGAAATTCGTCAAATATCGGTGGAAGAATATTTCATCTGCTGGGCCGGGGAACCTGCCAGTGGACCCCGCCCACAAAAGTGAAAGCGTGATCTCCGGGAGAGAGTACTCGGAGATGGAAATCGACAGACCCGTCAAGTAACTCCTAAATAAACAGGCAGTGCAGTCTCGTAACTCCGTAACGGCGTGTCTTTATTCGAACTTGTAGTGATTCCTTCCCCAGTGGACTTGGGTGTTTGTTCCTCCAGTTGTGTGAGATACAACATTCTCAAAATCATATCGTGCCTGGAACGCGATGAGCTCGCGTCGTGAGACCAACTTCGACGCGGCTGTTCACCCAACGGGTTTTTCATGCTGTTGCTCCGTGCCCAGAGGGAGTTTGCCGAACTTCCTGAAGAACACCAGAGAGAACTGGCTAGTTTGTTGTGGAGTCGGTTGCCGGAGAGGCAGCAAGATCGTCTTCGCGACGATCGCCGCGTCATCAGTGCGAATGAGGTTTGGCAACGCCGTCAAGAGGCCGAAGAGCGTGCCCAGCGCCGCGTCGCTGAACCCTGCCGTGCGCCGAATGCTGAGCTTCCACCTCTCGAGGAGCGCGTGCGCGCTGCTCTCGGACCTCGCGACCCAGCGCCGCGCCGCTGAACCCTCCGAATACGTTGTTTCTGTGTCAATTTGCTAAAATTTTCCATTTTGCTTCGATATTTGTTTGATATCCCTAGTTCGCTTATGTTCTTTGAGTAGGCTAGCTGATCGGTTGGATCGGTTTTCCGGGTGTTTCAGTTGTCAGTGTTTTCAGGATCCCGCTGGTAGTTCTCTTTCTGCGAAGTTTTTTCAGCTTTCTCCAGTGGATACAGTTTCTTCATTGGGCGGTTCAGGATTTGGCCTCTGGATGTCTTGATTGTGCGCGATCGTGCTTGGGCTGGTGACGTGTTCTCAGGGATTGCTATCACGCGACATAGCGGCCACAACGCTCGGTTGTTGGACGTGTCTTTGAGAAGGCAAACGTCGCCGATTTCGATTGGGTTCGCTTTCGTGTTGGCTCGCTTGTGTGCCGTTCGTAGATATCCGAGCTATTCTCCCTTGAATCGCTTCGAAAATGAGTTTAGGAGTCGCTGCTGGTATTTCCAGCGTTTGGAAAATACGATTTTGTCCGCGTTTCCTCTTTTCAGCGGTTTCAGGCTGTGTTGGGGAAATATAGTACCGTCTTTCATTCCGTATAGCAGGTTTGCCGGGCTGAGCGCTTCGACTTCATTTGCTCCTGCGACTACGGTGGTGATCAGGCGTCTGTTGACCATAGCCTCTACTCCGCTGAGGAGTATTTCCAGGTCTCTGAAGTGGGAATAGCTGATCCCAGGATCTTCTTGACCGGTTTTTCGATCACACCGACTAGCCGTTCCCAGTATCCTCCAAACCACGGCGCTGAAGGTGTGATGAACCTCCAGCTAATGAAGGAATCTGCGAGCCATTTTTTGACGTCTCCGTCTTTGATGTGCTCGAAGATGAATTTGATTTCTTTTGCCGCTCGCTGGAATGAGAGACAAATGTCTGAAGTAATCGTTCGGACTGTCTGGAATCGGTTGGCGAATTTTTGAAGTGCAATCAGCACTTCCGCCGTGGAGAGATCTGTAGTTAGCTCGAAGTGTACTGCTCGGGTGTCTCTTGTGGTGGAGCTCGAGACACATCCGGGAGGCCCGGAGGACACGCTGAAATTTGTTAGTCGTGCTCGACGTGCGAACTTGTGAAGAATCGCTGGACAACATCTCCTCGACTGAGGTCGGAGACATCCTCGATGCTGAAACAGGATTGTTAAACACCGATCGAGTTGGGTGCTGCAAACCGAGCGACCGACCGGGTCGGATGACGGTAAACAGCTTACTCAAGATGCCAAGATAATAATATAATAGAAGTTTGTTGCGGGTGATGATGGTCGTCGCCATCACATGGGCGGCCGATGAACGTCAGTGAGGGAACTAAAGATGGTCGTCGTCGTCCTCGCCGTCGACGACGAAACTGGCGGTGGCAACGAAGGCTTCAAGCAGCCGACGGAGACGACGACGACGACGACCGGGCACCGGGTTGTGGTTCTCGAACTCCGAGAGGACGTTGATTGTTCACGGAGTCTGCAAACTAAGGTACACGTAGATTTCCTGTCAAACTTTTGAGCGTGTAACAGCGCTCAAGTTACCGAGGTATCTCTTGGTACCGGAAGTAACACTTGGATATTTCGCCCGTGACTTTTTTGTACCGGAACGGTCCTGAGAAATCGCACCCCGTTTGGAAGAACGGGGCTGCTGCGCCATGAATCGGGATTACTCCTGGGCCAATGAAATGAGACCGCTTGAGAGGGAAGTCACCAAGGATTTGATCGAGTCGTTCCAAAACTTAGAAAAACAGGATTACGTTGGAGTTGATGATACAGAAGAGCTGTACGAGTCGGATTACCAAGATGAAGATTACCTGCCTCTGATCGACGACTTTGAGACCAAAACTAGTTGGGAGTCTTTCTTGTATGAATACGTTTGTAAGGTTCTTGACTTTGTGGACACTCATCCCAATTGGTCGTTCAATAGCTTGACGAGCATGCTTTCTTCGGTCCCCGCAAGCTCACCATTGCAACCGTCTCGGAGATCTTCCCTCTTACAATACGCAGTGTGCATGCAAGTCACCTATAGCCAAGAAGCCGTTCAGTCCGGGCCGGCAACCAAAAAAACCTCAGTGTTTTCACTGTCTCCGACTACCGTACAGTAGTTCTCAACGACGAAGATCGTTACAACGAATTCCTGGATGCTACGAAGGAGTTATGGTTGCCCGCTTGGCTAGCCTGCTGGGCGGACTGTCGTCGAGACGATCCCGTTGTAACGAAATTCCACTCGTCGGAGTTCGGTCGGTTCCGAGAGGTCTCTCGTAACGAAAGTTGACTGTATTCTGTGATTCTCATGGAAAATAGCTCCATGTTGATGCAAAACCAGCCATCGGACTATTTTTTTCTCTGGAATTTCCTGCGGGCACTCAGCTAGAATGTACTCTGGTATCAGATGTACTTGCAACACATTTCGATGTCAATGTCGACAAAGACAAGTTCTCACCAATGCTCTGCTTATGGAGTGGAGTGTCAAGATTTCGAATTATCTGATTTGATAACCATCAACATAGAACTCTTTCTGCGGGTCATCCTATTTTGCCGAAATTTCCCACTGTGCGTCGGCGTTGATATGTCGGAGGAGTCCGACGACTGAAACCTCAAACTGACACTCCGCTCTCGTAGGTGTCCGGAGTCTGCTGTTACCGGTGTCTCAGAATGAATAATCCTCGCCTCTCTCTCCTCTTGGAGTTTCAATAAACAACGTTCATGCCGAGTCGTGCTTCGCCAATCTCCTCCTCCAAGTGTGTCTCTCCACACGCTTGCAGCCCTCTGTCCTACCTAATTGACCTCCGTGTCCACCTAGCAGCCTTGACATTCCAGTCATCAGAGCTTCTTTGACTGTTGCCGCGACATTCAGTTGCAATTCAGTTGCGTTCTGCGGCTGGGTACGGACATCTCAAAAGTCCCTGACAGAAGTTTGTACCCTGACAAGGACCGTGCGCTACCAACAAAATGGAACCGGAAGATCCCGTTTTAAGATCACGAAGGCAGCGGTATCGTTTCTTCGAGGACGTGTACCGCATTACGGCCGGAGTGGGAGGCATGACCTTCCTATCGGACCTGATGCTGCACATCCGCTGCGCTCGGACAGTGAGCGAAGAACTGCTGGTCTTGGTAGACATTGCGAACATCGCCGGCTCACTCGAGATGGTCTCCTTGAGTGAATTCGGTTGTACGATGACGGCTGATACCGTCAATATGTTCCCTGAAGCAGTCACAGGTCGCCTCACGGAACATCTTCGGGGCCCGGCCAGCCGCCGGGTGAAACGAATCAATCTCCAAATCGTCCGCATGGAGGGACTATGATCAGAGGTTAGTCCTTTTTGTCTTCCTGCGACCACAAGCTCCCTTACCAACAGTGGAGCCGCGTTAGCGTGCACCCCACTAGTAGGGATCCCCGTTAGGGGGACACCGTCAAGACTGTCGAGCACGAGAGAGCACAAGAGGAGCCGAGTACGTCAACTCCAGTAGCGAGTTCGCTCCCGTGTTCTGTGGGGGATGCCCTCTCGCGCTACGGTCATGCCGTACGTCACAGTACATATAGCCGTTGGGAGACACAGGTAGAAGAGTTGGCACGAGAACGAAGCACGAGGTGTGCTGAGTGACCGAATAAACAGTGAACGCTGAAGAAGGAGTTAAGTGTCATAATCGTAGATTCGAGGATCCGAGGTTCAGTCCCTACACAACGAACTCAATCGGAATGAGCATAATCGGCGATCAAAGTTGGGAAAATCGTCGCAATTGGTGTTGGAAATAGGCTTAATAGAGGAGAACAAACACAAGCGGCATAAGCGGCCGGACATCCGAAAGTCTGTGTTCAAACAGACAGAGGCGACGCACAGCGGTTCACCAAGGGAAAAATGAAACGCGGACATAACAGAATCCCTTCGGAGTCGTCCTCGCATGAATCCGGGATAGCATGCCGTTCCGTATCCCTGAGATGCTCCGATGACCGTGTCCAGATGTTCGTCAAGCTAAGGAGCGCCAATGTGAGCAACGAGCTACGAAACCGTCAACACCATTCTTGTTGAGTCCGGAGGTGGTCGAGAATACCAGTGTTGGAAATAACCAAGGTAATTCTGCCAGTTTTGCTTCAGCATTTGCATTTCAGTCTAGACTTCTTGTATGGTTTTACTATCACGAATATTTTAGTAGGAAATCTTACTAGTTTACGACACTGCTTCATCCCAAGGCTAACGCGAGGAAAGTGACACATTGTAACCAATTGTAGGGAATATAGGTAGCCCGCCATAGAATTCGTCGCAGAGTACGTTTGAAGTAGAGAGAGAAAGCGTAACGAGAGATGACAGTGCGTAGAGAGCCGGCGCGGAGGCGCGCGCGTCTCGAGTGTGCTGACGAATCGAGCTGAATGAAGAGAAGTAGCTGCGAACCACCGTGTTCTTCGTGTCGAAGATAGGCAAAAAGGCGGATTACAACACAATGGCACCGTTCTGAATAAAAGCACGGTTCAGCTCATGCCGAGCCGCTCGGCTGTGTTACCAGCAACGGAGCCCGTCTTCACTTCTGCCATCGACTAACTGACGAGCTCTTCCACCGGGGCACTTGCACCGGGCGCAGCTTCCAGGGGGCGCAAAATCGGGGTTCTGATCTTGTGATAACATGTATATAATGCAAAAAACTTTCGATACTCCGACATCGCTAGGTCCTGAAACTTGAGTTTTTCCCACGAAAAATCGGTCGTGGGGGCGCTTTCTCGATGATCTGCCCCGGGCGCCGTCAAGGCTAGATCCGCCACTGCCATTTTCCAGCATCCAGTCCATCTTCAGTAACACAAGCACCGCTCGGAGCTCTCAGCTCACTCTGGCCAGGAGGCCTAGTTCATGCCAGAGTCTTGCTGCTGTAGACGGACGCCGCATCGTCCATGAAAAAAGCCGGCGTTGCTCTACGAGTCATCTTCCCAAAGATGATTCACGTGACCTGTCTTGCCCACGCCTTGCATAATCATAACTGCATATTCGGGTTTGCAGGATGTATATGTTAGAATGGTGCTCTCAGTCAATGCGCGCTCTCCCGTCATTCAAATCCAACGTTCCAGAGGGAACGTCTGCTACCAGAAAATAAATAGTGAGAATCGTGTGTCGCTCGCCGCTACAAGTCGCGTGTGCTCATTCTCAGTTTCCACAGTAAATAGCCGAAAATGATCAGTATACCATAGCCCATGAGCTATCAATGCGACGTTCTCCAAGCAGCAGTTGGAGAATACTATTTATAAGCCATTTCTGGCCGTAAACGAACGTTTACGCGCGGTTGGGACAACTTCCTTCGGCGCACTTTCGTAGGCAGACTCTTACGTTGTTTCGACGGGGCTCATGTAAATCGTCATTCCAGCGTCAGCTTCGTTTAGAAAAGATCTTTGACATGTTAGAACCTACATTCATGAACAAAGCGCTGACAGCGACATCGCCTACTCGCTCCGCGTCAGTTAGTGAGTTTCCCTGAACTGCGGCTCGCGGAACTAGCGTGGTAGCTTTTTTTTGCAATTCGTGCTGCACTCGCGATTCCCCGAATTTGACGGAAGGTACGTCTTACCGGGCGCCAGCCATTGATTCTTACCGGACGTCACAGTAACGGAAACAGTCAATACTCAGTCAATAGAAAAACCGAGATTTGTGCTTCCGACCCAAACTGACCCCAGCTTTCCAACTGTGTTTCGTGCCTTACAGTCAAACTCCCGATTCCTCATCCCTTCTATAGTATTTCGGAGCGAACGCGCTCCGTTCTCTTCTATGAAAGACTCGGACGAAATCCCGCGTTTAGAAATCGATCCAGACGCCCATTTCGATGCAATGCATCCCTCATCGTTATCTTTCACATTTTGAATCATCCTTAATGGCCGAACGATTTGTGGATACATTCCGCGACATACCTTAAGTCGGCAAGTCTACGGTCTTTGACCGAAACGGCCCCGCTTTTTTTTTGTCGCGGCTCGTCGCCAAAAGTTCAGTGAAGCGCCGTCGCGAGTGGCAATTCTCCGACAAGATTCCCAAAACCTCCCATTGCCACCGTAACCGATCCTGACTAAAGGTTGCAAGTACCCGGGTAATAGGACCCGGGTCCGATTTTGATACCCGCGTCCGGAGTACCCGCTTTTTGACTACTTGCGGGGTAACTATGCAGAGTTTTTTTTATCATATTCCGCTAATGCTGTGCCAACTTGATTCCAGCGAGACGGCGGCGGCTTCCATAGACATATCTCAGGGATTGGTTCAGGACCCCAGCCTCAAGTCCCAGATAACCTTCACCAGCGCAAATTATGCGCAGCTTCCCTCAAATTGTCTGCCAGCTTCGATTTTCCGGCTCAGGCTCGGAGTCGCGTTCATAGCGCCGAAAGACCGCAAGAGGCTCTCGTCCTGCGAATATACCAGACGGTATCCGGGACGGCAGGGATGGACGTCGATTACGAGCCGCCTTCATTATCCGCATCAGCAGAGCTGATCGAATTGAACCACGAAAGGGTTGTCGCAGGTGAGAAGTACTGTTTCGTTTGCGGATCGAGGAGCTCGCGGACCAGGATGCCCGCTCGGGTCAGGGATGCTGATTCAGGATGCAGGCATTCAAGACGCGACGACTCTTCATCCCGAAAAACAATGGATGCTGTCCGAAGCATATGCTTGGGGATACACCGTACGAGGATGATTTGATGCGAATGATGGTTAACGGAAGCACTTCAGTGCTCGATGCAGCCGAGCTCGAGTGGTACACGGAGATGTTCTCTGCCGAGAGCAATGCATCACTCAGAATCCAAGTCGGCAACCGCAGTGTGACGGAGGAACAGATTATCACATTCACGGGCCTCACCTCCGAGCAACTGACGGCACTTCCAACGAGTCTAAAGTTCACGCGAGGAGCCAGAACGAGATCCATCCCCGAAGCTATCGTTATCTTCCTTTTCAAAATGCGACCGGGCACTCCGAATCTTGTGATCTCTGCATTGGTCGGACTTCGGGTCAGCGAAATCATGCAGTCGGTCATCGGATATTTCGGAAAACACATTCTCCTTCACCGATTCGATTTGTCCGCATGTGTACGAGAGGACTTGATTCGGAACGAGACGTTTCTTTTCATCGAGAACCTCTGCGGAACCAATACCCTGGCTACATACGACGGAACGTACCTACGAAACGATAAAAGCGCCAACAGCGCTTATCAGAGGAAGTCGTACTCAGGCCAAAAAAAAGACTCATCTGTGCAAGCCGTCCACGATTTGCACGACGACAGGATACATAGTTGATACTGTCAGAGACGGAGGGAAGCCAACATCATACAGGGATTCTGCGTGAGACACGGAGTTCTATACATGGAACACAACGGGAGGAGACTGTTCGTCGTCCCGAAAGTATATCCTGGTAGTCGCACACGATAAGGGAGGACACTAGCGATAGCGAGGAAGACACTCCGTTGCCATTTCCCAATGTGGCGGACGAATTCTGGAGAAAGCGATAACACGGGGTTTTGGACACTTTCGGAACTGATCCGCTCACGTGTTCGATTCGCACTCCGACAGTCGAGTGAGTCGCGAGTGATCGACTCTGGGTCAAAGAGACGGGGTCTCTAAGACCGATGGTTAGAACTAGTTTACCGAAGGGTCGGTTGCCCTACTTGGGCTTCCGTCGGGAGATTGAATGGTTGTTGACGAAATAAATAAACATCTGAAACTCGTTTCCACCTAGTTACCCCGTCTCTCTCTCTCTCTGCTCTCTTGTTAGTGTGTGTGTTTCTTGTGGTGTATCGCTGGTGATGATTAAGCTCCAGGCACAACGGAAAGCCTCCGTTTGTCACACTCCCCCCCCCAAATTTCGGGAACCGGAATTACGTGACGTCTCATGGATTGCGGGATGGTGGGTGGTTGGAAGGCTCTAGAGTTTGTCGGTTTAGTTTTTGCGCCTTACGCTTTCAGATTTCGGCGCTCTCAGCGCTCTCGAGACTTTTCTTTCCCGATCACCTTTTCGGCTCCGCCCCGGAGGACGAATTGGAGAGCAGAATTTTGCGCCGACATCGTCACTCTGCTTTCTGCCTTGAGCGTTCTTCGTCGTTCCTCGTTTCCCTCTGTGCGTTTGGATTCAGCCATGGCGGTGTCATCGGACTTTTGTCATATCATCGGACTTTTGAGGTCCTTCGTCGGAGAAATGACGAAGTGACGAAGATGTGGTGCATTTCATGCTCACATCGTCCGATCCTTTCCTTCACTTGGAATGGTGAATCGTACTCGTTTCGTTTATTCACAAGAACTAGCATGACGCTGGAAATTATGAGATCTGCAAGGCGGGATTTTCAAACTCGAGAACACAACAGCTTCCTCCTTGGCAATTTCAAATTCTTCAGAGCTTTACACAAAATACAAGTCAGTTATTTGAGCATTTCTTTCTTCGTTACAACTTGAGTTAAAATCTCGCTCTGGTTCAAATCTTACTGGAGGGACACCTCTAGTCAATCGATCGGATCGTCTCATATTCTACCGAGTCGGCGGCCGAGGTGATTCGACAGGCCGTGAATCGAGAACGTTGCGCCGACTGCTGGGCGACGTCGCATAGATCGTTGAACGGGCGGTGCACAGCCCGAGGTGTCCAGTGCTACTACTGTAAGGGTACTTGGCACTATTCGAGGTGCTGCCCGGAGAAGATTCGTGAACGCTGCTACAAGTGCCAGCAGTACGGGCACCGCCAGCGAGATTGTTTTTTTTTTGTTCGTAAACAACCCTGTTTATTTTCCACATCTGAATGACATGTATGTTAATATGTGATGGTCCACGAGGGCTAGGCCCTGTCCGTGGTGATGGGTAGAGACGTGAAATTTTTCATTCTTCAGGGATCGGGGAGAGAGGAGCAGGCTCAACTGCCAGGCAAACAATTTTAAAGCAGAATTTAGGGGAGCATGGTTTCGATCTCACTTATTGAGACAGTTGTCAGAAATTGTCTGATTTTTTCTTTCTGTCAGAAACCCGGAGTGTCGTCCAGGTTCTCAATAGTCAGGGAGTTGGTTGATTACAGCAAGGTACTGATGAGTGTACAGTCTCCTGGTGCGCTCTAGACGGAATTGAGGCATTCTTATGTATCCAGCCTGGTTTCCTCTGGTGGAATATTGATGGTTCAGAACGGTTTCTTCTTCCAATCTGATTGCAATGGGGGACTGTCTGACTGGTGTCCCTCGATTTGAGCGCGGATCAATTTGAGCGCGGGACTGAATTGAGCGCTTTCGATCTTAGCGCGGCTGGTCTTAACGCGACTGATTTCAGCGCTGCAGATTCGCGCGCTGCAGATTTGAGCGCGGTTCCTCGATGTGCAGAGATCGATGTTCCACTAAAAGAATACGCGCATATCGAGTGGGAGTGTGGTTGAAATGGAAATAGCGGTACAGACGACAGCCGGGATCGGATTCCCGTCGACTCCGCGCCGTGAGACGGTTCGGTCGCATTACTGTGGAGTTTGCTCTACGAAACGAGAATCAGAACACGGAGCGAAATCTCGCTGACGTACGACACCACGCCGAAGTTGGACTATGTGAGATTGATTGCACACAATATAAGGTTTTAAAAGCTGACCGTCCTCGTCGGACGCTGACTCTGATCGAGTCTTCTTGTTGATCTAGTCTTGAGAGTGGCATCACATCCGGGTTTCCTACGTCTGTCTCCTGATAGTTTTGAAGACGGCGATAGTTTAGGATAACTGTGTTGTGTCCAATAAGTTTACAATAATAAAACAAACAACTGAAACATGGACGGACGAAACACTCTGCTCGTAATTTTCTGAGAATTCCCTCGAGAAATCAGCTTCGCGCTGAAATCGACCTCGCTCAAATCGAACGCGCTAAAATTAGCCGCGCTAAGATCAGCCGCGCTAAGATCGAAAGCGCTCAATTCTGCCCCGCGCTCAAATCGATCCGCGCTCAAATCAGGTAGAATCGTCTGACTTGTAGGTGATCCAAAAGCACGGCCAAGTAGAGCTTGCGGAGGGGCTTTATGTTGAGTTGTTCATATAGTGTTTCTATTGGCGTTCCTCGAGCTCCCTTGGACATGATGCGTACACATGTGTTTTGAATTCGCTCAATAGGAGCAAGCACCGTACGAAAGGCGGAACCATAGGCCAGAAGACCGTAGCGTAGATGAGATTCAGAGAGTGCGTGGTAGGTTCTCCTCAATACTGTTGAGGAAGCAGCTCTTTTGAGTTTCGTTATGCAAGCAACAACAGATCTCAGCTTCTTCACAACTTGTTCAATGTGTGGTTTCCATGAGAGCTTGTCATCCAAGATGAGGCCGAGGTATCTGGTTTCTCGTACGCAGGCCACGAGGGGGCAAGTACACTGATGGTTGGGGTCAATTTCCGAGTGGATCCTCACGTCTGGCGGACACTTGACATGCTGATTGCCGAAAATCATAAAGTCACATTTTTTCGCATTCAGGAGCAATCCATTTGAGTTGGACCATCTTAGAACACGTGCCAGGAGTTGCTCAATCTCATTTGCCTCGACAGATCTAAAGAAGTTCAATAGGAAGCAAGTGTCGTCCGCATAACCGATCGAAATAAGTCCGTTCCCATTCATCTCTGTGAGCAGATCATTAATGTAGATGATAAATGCCATTGGAGCAAAGACACCTCCCTGGGGGGCTCCACAAGTGACATCAGCTGGGCCAGATCGTAGGTTTCCGCAACGGAGTCTCTGAGATCTATCCTCGAAATATGATGCGATGACTCTGTGTGCACTCTCTACTACTCCGATACGGTTCAGCTTGGAGAGGAAACGCCCGTGTGGCAAACAGTCGAACGGCATCAATTATGCCTTCAGCTGCAGAAAAAATAATGGGTATGATTCCTAGTAGAACATTCGTTGTCACTCGCTGTTCAAGTGGACGAAGTAACCTATACATTCGAGTACTCAATGCAACTAGTATTTTGATTGACCGGCCGACTCTTCGGCAATCGTTTTTTCGGAGCGGTTCAAGAAACAACAAGCGGCCCTTCGGGGGGTTCTGGAAACGATTTCAAAACGAGTATCTCCAAAATTTACGATCGGCTCACTTCCGCAAGCCACAGGAAAGCCGCACTCTCAAGCCAGGGGACATTTGCATTCTGCATTCCGCAGATGCTTCGAGAGCTTATTGGCCTCTCTGTCGCGTTCAGACGGTCTTCGGCGGGGAGGGGACTGACCGCAGGCACCGGTCATGTGAGATCAAAATGAGTACTGGTCAAATCCTGAAGCGCCCGATCCAACTACTATACCCACTTGAAGTGTCAGATTTCTAGTGCGGTTCGCGAGACAGCGATCTACAAACCGGCACTCGTCTAAATGAATGATCGCTCAAAAATTATGGCAAAGCAAACTTACCGAAGAAAAATGATGATGATATATACAATGAACAGGCACGTGCGACACGAGCTACTGAGGGAAGGAGCGCCACGCGCCCTCCCCAGAGCCGTATCCACGCCTCATATGAGCTGCGGAGACTTCCAGCACGAGCGAGACCGCCTCCAGGGCCACGGCTTCGGAACGGAATCGACGGACCGATCTCGACAAGTCCTGCGCCCAGCGGCGCTCAGCCGGAGAGAAGCGCAACCAATGATCGGCTGCAACCGCTCTTTGCGCTTCCTCCAGGACATCTCGCAGCTCGGGGTTCAGAGCTCGCAAGAGCAACAAGTAGATACCAGTTGGCGAAGATTCCCAGGATGGCATGTTGACCGTTCGCGGACTCGATCAAGAATGATCAAAAAATAAGACACCGATGTCGTTCGAAACAAGTGAAGCAATGTCGCCGATGAACACCTCAATTCGTTTCAGCACATTGGAAGAGAGTGGTTGACGCGACTCAGATTCGAAGGCTCCGTTAGGTATTTCGAGCTTCTCTGGGCCATGTAATATCGGCCGCAAATTCACTTCGCTGTCCAAGGGAAACGATTTCAATTGTAAGCGCCCAAGAGAAGTTCGCTTGGCGGAGGCGCAGGTTCGAGTAACGGATAGTGGATCGATCGCTGGATAGACCCTGAGAGACGGCGGCATGCGACGATAGCGCCGTCTAGCGGCAAAGCGAGGCGTTAACCTAGAGTAGATCAAAGAGAGTCTTCGTGAAGGAAGCATCTCGGCCAGCCGGGGAGGCTGAAGTCGCGAGATGCGAGATCAATAAAAGAGTGAAAAAGAAGCATCCCGTGTGATCCCTCTTCCTAGAGAGTCCAACCAGGTTCCCCCGACTGAGGCTGTTACATTGCAGCGGTGGGATGCCTGGTTGGACTCTCTAGGAAGAGGGATCACACGGGATGCTTCTTTTTCACTCTTTTATTGATCTCGCATCTCGCGACTTCAGCCTCCCCCAGAATTCGCTAGGTACGGCCTACGGGTCAGCTTGATAAAGAACCATATCCCAAAGATAAAGTGCATAGCCATGTTTTAGTATTCAATGCCCGCCTTTCTAGTGTACTCGGAACTGCTTCGCAGTTCGGCGGGGAGTGTCAACAATAGTGAAAAGAGATAAGTAAAACCGATCATTTCACATTGTCTGAATTCAAATAAATGCCGCGTCGCCTCGAGACCGCTTCGCTTTCCGAACTTCTCACGCTCTCTGCAGCCGATGGATGTTCTCCCTCTCTCCACTAAGGGGCTGGAGGAAGACGTCTCATCCCGAGGTGGAGAGACACACACGTTCAACCACTCGCCTGTGCAAGTCGCCAACGAGCTTCTGACAGGCCGTGGATTCCACGGAAAGCGATTCGGAACTCCGCGACGTCGGACTCCAGCAAGAAAACGTCTTTTCATTGTGTTCTCACAGTTCAGCAACGTACAGCCTGCATGCTGTGCGCAACACAAAACGAGCTGAAGAAACTGGAGAGCCGCGATGCTGCAGAAGACGCGAGCTCGCGAGGAATCAGGTCGGTAGATCGATATTCGAGCAGTATCTCAAACGGGTAGTGCGTGACGAACATATTCGCCGTGATCGAGCAGTACTCGCCGAACGCCAATTGGGTTATCGTGGCCGTCACAGGCAGGATATCGTGGAGAATAGCGCGCAACCCGTAGGCGCGCTCAGTGAAGAAGCTCAGGAGGCACTGAAGAAACTCTTCAAGAACTATCGGGAAAATTTCTAGTTCAAGGATCTCCGTGAATCGCGATGTGCTGCACAATTTCATTTGATCATATCTCCGAGCCCAGCGGACGGATTCTGATGAACTTTTTTTTTTTCAAAATGGAGCTCTTGCATTTGGCATTGACATTTGGCGGTTGAGAACTTTGGGTGTTTCCAACTGGGTTTTGCAACACTCCCGGCCAGGGTGCAAACCAATCTGGCGCAGGCGTCAATTTGGCGCAGACCCTAACCTGGCGCACTCGTCAACCTGGCGCAGGCGTCAATTTGGCGCACGCGTCGATCTGGCGCGCGCTTCAGGTCAGGCTAGGTTGGGTTAGGTTGGGATTTGATTAGGTTTGGTTAATGGGGGTCTTCTGAACTTGCGCCAGATTGACGAATACGCCGAATTGACGCCTGCGCCAAGTTGACGCCTGCGCCAGGTTAGGGTCTGCGCCAAATTGACGCCTGCGCCAGATTTGACCTTACTCCCCGGCCAACCGGGTGCCGGTTCTGCTGCTGACGACCTAACACTCATTACACTGCTCGAAAATATTTGAAACACATTGTATGGTGCACATTCGTATACTCTATATGTCCGACTTTTGGCTCTCACATCAACTCATCCATGATTCATTCTATAAACTTTGATATTTGACTGTTCTCGTTCCGGTCTCGTTGACACATTTCGATCTTTCTACTTTCGCGAGATTTGGAAAAGTGCTTGCGATGACATCCGAGACCTCACTGTGGAGTTGTTTCCTTTGAGTCGGGCTTCTCGAGTGGTTCTGAACTATAGAATCTCGGCGAATCACGACGTTGCATCGCGCTGGCAATGCTTTTCAGCGTCGCGGTTCCCGTCTTGGAAGGTATAAATGGTCGCTTTTATTCGTTGTTTTTTCATTCGGCTTTCTGTCGAGTTTTGCGTGTCTCTACCACTTCCTTCGCCCGTCCGTGAATATGGTAGCCTTGGAAGACGATCGTTCGAAATCTCTTATCGGTTTGAAGAAACGCGATTTCGTTGACGTTGTGAGCAGGCTCATGATATTGAGAAATACTCATGTTCCAAGTGTCAATCAGGCCGTTTTCATATTTCTCTATAAACTGGGGACTGAATTAGCTGGAGACAAAATCGCAGCTACATGGGGACTGCCATAGAGTTCAAATATATCAGATATAGACAAGAATGTACTCAATCAATTTTTTTTTTTTTTGATAAATATTCGGCTTTATTGATTGTATGGATCAATTGTACTATTCGGACCAATCGCAATGGGTCTACCGACCCGTGTCGCGAACTTGGGAGGAGCGCATCCTAGTGACATTTTTCTGCTGCAGTATATATAACAAGCCAATCAGGTGTTGATCTAAAGATACGATCAACTAGATTTTGTGGGGGAGGAAGGGGGGGGGGGAGGGGGGGGGGACCAATATCTTTCCCTACATACGGGGCTGTTCGGCACTGTGTTGGTGGCCCGGGCTGCTCGGGTGGGTACACTGGCTCATAGATCACTGAAGGCAGCTTTCTATGAAGCTTTCCGATGCACTGCTCACAAAGTTTAGACATAATTTCTTTTTCGCTTTCCTTGCGAGGATCGGGTTGTCGAGCGACCCCCTGAGTTCGTCTGGTAGCATATTGTGGATTCTTATGAATTGGGTTCTCGGCAATCGTTGGGTCGTGGCAGTGGCGGGTTTTGTGATAGATAGTTTGCTTTGTTCTTTGAATCTGGTTCTGTGGCTGTGCTTTGGTTTCTCTAGTAGGTGTAATCTTGGTATCATCGTCATAATCAGTTTGAATATGTAGAGTTTTCGGATGTCTAGGAGTTTGCTCTGTTCAAATAGTTGTCTGGTATTTGCCTCTCGGTTTGTCCCGTAGAGGCCCCTTATCGCTCTCCTTTGGATGACGGCTAGAGGTTCGAGTGCAGTCTGAAAAGTCCCGCCGTAGAACTGAATCATGTATCTCAAGTGCGACTCTATCAGAGCAGAATAGATTGATCGTCTGAATTGGATCGAAGCAAAGTTACGGATTCTGTTTAGGACCGCGACACCGGCTCTTGAGCTTGAAGCAACCTTTTCAATGTGGCAGTTATATTTCAGATTGTCTTGCACTACTCGACCTAGATATTTATAATGACTGACTCTCTCGATTTGCGTGCAGTTGCAGCAAGGTCCGGGGCAAGATCGTTCGTGAATGAATATCCTGAGTTCCGGTTTAGGGTCACTGGTGCCTTTCCCAAAGAGCAAGTATTTTGTTTTTGACATGTTGAGGACGAGACCGTTAGTGCTCATCCACCCCGCTACTCTCGATATACTCTTGGAGGCATTCTCGAATACTGAGGTCAGGTTCTTCCCTCTTGCGAGGAGTACAGTGTCATCCGCGAAAGAAATAATCTGCGCCGGTATGTTTAGTTGAAGGAGATCATTCACAAACACCGCGTATAGAGTGGGAGAGCTGATACTCCCTTGGGGCAGTCCCCATTCCAGATCTTCCTCATTGCTACATTGGTTGTTCCATCGGAAAATTTGTCTCCTTCCGTCGAGATATGATCGCAAGAGAAGCAGCGCATTAGCCTTTACTCCCATTCTGTTCAGTTTGTTGAGTAGTCTATCGTGGCTAATCGTGTCGAATGCTTTGCTAAGGTCACACATGATTGCCACGCAATAGTCCCCTTCGTCAATGGCACTTCTGATGAAGTCCAAGAAGGCAAATGCTGCATCTTCACATCCCATCACTCTGGTGAAGCCAAATTGGTGCTCACTTAACAGGTTATTACTTTCAAGATACCAAGAGAGCTGGGTAGCGAATACTTTCTCCAAGATTTTCCCGATCGTAGGCAGCAGAAAGATAGGCCTGAAGTTTTTAGGGATTTAGGGATATCGTGGACGTAGAGTTTGGCCCTGTCAGTGTAAATCGTCAGTTTCTTTTTTAGAATTCATCGTCTTGTGCTCAAAAGCTATTGACCCTGGAGCCTGATCAGGTACTACTTGTACTGGACGGTACGTATATCAGACATCAGAAGAGTTCGAACAATGCGTATCACATAGTTCGAAATCATCAGGCATTAAGAGATTAGCAAGATTATCGAAGAAGAGCATTTTCAGGACAAAAAAAAAGTACCTTTGTGTAAGCCATCGATTTCAACGACAAATGGTTACATTTTCGAGGGGCCATTTTCCGCGAAGATAGATGACGCTTCCATCGTCAAGGTTGTCTTCAAGGAGATCATGTTGGGGAGATTATTGAAAAACGGCGACATTCTTATAGTGGATAGAGGGTCTAGTACTGGCATACAGATATGAGATTCAAAGAGAAAGCTTTCGAGAGCCCATGGAGAAGGCTTCAACGTCATCTGCGGTAAGCAGCAACGATACATCAGCTGACAGCGTGGGAGCGGAGCCAGGATCATCGGAGTCAGATCAAAAGAAAGGCGCAAGTAGAGGCTTAGATTTGAATCCAGTAATGATAGAATCACCGCCGGAAGATAGGGAAGTACCGATAGAACGTAGGCAACCATTGAGGAAGGCTAGGTCCAAGCCAGCACATTCCGATATCCGAAGTAGAGCTGCCGAGGACAGCAGCATTGAGTAGCGTGGCCAAGCATAGGTAGGAGAGAGAGAGAGATCAATTCATAACATTGATCAGAGCGGGAATATGCAAATAGCGACATATCGACGTACGACTATACGCCTACCGCCAGAGGGCGCGAAGTAGAGTACAAAAAGCAGGAACGAAAGTTCTAGAGTTTTTTGCGAAGTGGAAGACGTGGACTCCGTATCGCCCAAGTAAAATCGTTGTACAGCGTGGAGTCAGAGGTACGTCCATCTGAAGCAAGATCACGGCGACACAGTGATTGCGCGGGGTCAACGAATCGAAATCCCGGGGGTGAAAACGTTGACAGGGTTGTGGTCAGCCCGCAGAATCTGGAGGCAAGAGGGAGCCTACGCCCATTTGATCGCAAGAGGAACAAGCTGAGGACGGGCCATTGCCTATGCTTCCTCCTCCCCGCCATCCGCCCGTGGCGAATGAACGTGAGCGGCCTCGTAAATCTGACGATGAATTCGATGACGAACAACTAGTGCAAAATCCACCACGAGAAAATGAGCTACGGATCGTACTGTTGTTCAAGAGCGTTTAGCTCTTTACATGTGAATTCCTCAATAAAAGATTTGTATGATAACAACTTGGATAATCCTTTTAGTATGGCGACATATGTATATCATGACGAGCGATCCTGTTGTCAGAAGATCTAATAACGTCGAGATACCACCAGTATTACTCAAATCCCTTCATTCTTCGTCTAACCTGTTTTGCTATTTCGGTTCACCAGCGATTGCACGTAATTGATCGGAAGTTCGTCGCAAAAAGTAGAGTCATTTCTAGATCGTTCGTGACAATCGAACGTGTCTGTTTAGAACGCTCATGATAATGAACATGCTAGGAAACTGTTTGTGTAGCGTGGTGGCAATTATCTTGACAGTTGCTGGCATTTTGCATCATAAAAGCATAGCTGTCGGAAGAGAAGCGAGCGAGACATCGGAGAAGTCCGACTCGAACTCAGCATTCATAGAAACGCCAGCGAAAGTGGACGATGACGTCAGAAGCGCCGATGAAGAGAGTGTCGTCAAGGGAACACCGAGAAGAAGGAATCCCAAGAGAGCGGCGAAATTCGAAGGAAACTACCCCAAGTAAATGCTAAACGAAAGTTGAGATATAATGTAATCGGGATAGACAAACGAAATAGTAGGAGTAGTAGGTAGCGCAGGAGTAGGTAGGAAGATCAAACATGAGTACGCTAGGTAATAGAGTTGATGTACGCTGAGGACAGCTGTTCGTTAGCATGGACGAGACGCCGCCAGAGGGCACGGAGGTTCCAGAAGGAAGTTTTAGAGCTGGAGAGCGGTTACGGTTCATTCGCGCGAGAGACAACTGTGGAAACGCACGTGCCACAACAGACCGAGGAAGCGCAATGGAACGGGAGCAAGAGCGACAGGCGAGACGGAACAACGAGCCGATGCCGGCAGAAGCGGAAGTGGAGCTGCCGGTACGCTGGTGGAACGCGATGATGGCACAGTGCCATCAGTTGAACAGGACAGCCGACAAGGATTTTCGAGCCGTAGGAAAGCATATGTTGGATGAAGAATATGGCGTGAGGCGACGCAGAGACCAGGGACTGATGAGCCCGCGAACGAGTGCAACGTTATGTGGGACAGCCTTACCGAGCGCGAGAGACTCCCGCACCGGGAGCGCTCCAAGCACATGCGCGGCAAGCAAGGTCACGCCCTACCGTCACGCCGAGCTCTTGTGTGTTCTCGAGTGCTTCGGTATAATGTACCTTTTCCTTCGATGAATCGATGGAGAGCATGAAGAAGCTTCCAGTGAGTCGTGATGGCGACGAAGAGACTAGCGGAGGTGAAGACGAGGAAGAAGATTCCGATCCGGCCGAAGACGACGAAGATACCGGCGAAGACGGAGACGCCCCCTCCCATGAGGATTCGGCACTCTTGTCACTCGCCGTCATCATCCGGCTGAATGCACGTTGATTCGTCTACAACCACGTAGTTCCTTGGAGCGGCTGTAGTCGGATCGTAGATTTGCGCATTGAGGAGGTCGCTCACCTCCTGACTGGTTTGTTCTCCTGATTCGGAGGAGTCGCCTGAGGTTGACACATGCTGACTGAAGTCTGCGCTGTGTCGAGGTCGAAGAGCAGCTGTGCGCGCACACGTAGAAGGCGTAGAAGAGTTACCAGGTGATCATGAAATCATACGTGATTCCGATTTGGCGAATGATACCGCCGGCGTGATCGAGTGGAAAAGTGCACAGCTAATGTTGCACGCTGCCACGTAGACGCTGCGTCGAGCGAGAGGTCGCAGGTTCGATCCCTGCTGCCGGGTGGGTTCAACGGTATCCACTTTCTAAACTGTGACCGTGACCGGTATCTGCTGGGCTAAGCCCCCTCCTGAATCAGGAGTCATCTTAGGATGAGGATGCGAAAGAAAACCAAACCATGATGTCCAAAAGGAAGCGCATTTGGTACGCATGTCGCATTGAAATGTGCATCGTCGTACATGCACGTTTTACCACTATAAATGAGAACGTGATCGCCATTTCAATCACTTGGTCTTCAAACCCCGTTGGCGACACATCTCACATCGTCCAACGGTGCATCAATCATCTCATTCGTGCAAGAACCGATATCATCCCTCACCATCAACCACTCAGCGACATCATGTCGTCTTCACCCTCATTGTCAACCGATTCGTCGAGTTCTGTGCGTGAAAACAACTGGTTGGTCAGGTCGACGTGGCAATGCCACGTTCTATCTGAGCGCCCCAACTCAGATCGGTTGCAAAGAATCATAGATACGCTGAGTCACTGTGACTGGATTCAGACGTTTTACGTCCGCTTCCGGGTGCACACTCGCCAGGTTCAAGCCAATGCAACCGTTTGTCGAGTGTCTAGAGCCCACTACCACATCTATATGGAATCGGGATTCCCGGTGTTGCGTGCAACCGTTACGCAATCACTGCCCGATGGGTCTCTAGCACTCGCATCGGTCTTGCATCCTGGCTCCTGGCAGTCGTATCTGAGGGGGCAGAGAGTATACCGAGGTGGGTTTCCAACCGATCCCCTCGAGGAATCTGCCCCCTCACAGGGATCAAGAAGAGAAGAAGGTCGAGCATCACAACATCCGATGCAACAAGACAGACCATCTGTGCAACATCCTCAAGCACAGGCGGCAACGGTAAGGCCACCGCCCGGAGCGGAACCCAACACACACTCACCGAATACACTCACGAATACATACACGTATCTCCAATCCAAATAGTTCCCGTGTAGATTACATCATAATAACAGACACATCGGAGAGCTCAGATGTTGAGGCTTCTGTGGTGGGAGCTAGCCGTGACGAGCAATCTGAACGGCAGATAACCACACCAGCTGACTCTGCATCGGGGGGGATCCTTGCCACACCAACATGGCGAACACGAACACCGTGTGGAACCTGAGAATAGTTCGCATAGCACGTCTTCCCATGAATCAGATAGTGACATCTATCAGATCCTTGCGGAAGCAGTGGCTATTAGCAGGGACTCGATGTACGCTGTTGGTCACATTAGGAATTTTCGTAGAGACATTTACTTTCGATACCAAACAGAAATTCGCCAGTTCCTTAACCAATTATACGAAGACGGTCGTCAACATATCGAATCATTTCTACGCAGTAAAAACATTTAACGTTCTTTTTGGTATGACGCGTCCTCTTCTACCTATAGCTCGTCCTCATCTTTTTCCGGATCGTGATCCTCATTTTTTTCCTCCTCATTTTCAAATCGTAGCACGAGCACTTTATTCTCATCCCATGCATCGCGAACCGCCCGCCGTCCAATCATGTTCCTTCAACCTTCTGGCCACACGCGACAATATCAACCTTCTTCATCACAGTTTGCCCTCGTACGAGCACCTTTTCGGCTTGCACTGACTTACCCATCTGGCTCTCCCCGGCCCTCGGCTTCCGTAGCTTCCGTAACACATCCCATTCGTTCTCGACTGATTACATCCATCCGAAACGTACAATCCGACTTCACAGGACGTGTCGCCACCCCCGAATATCGGCCTTCATTATTGAATAATAGTTCTCTTCCTCCCACACTAGAAAATCGACCGCCTCCCGATTTTTTGCGACAAAATTCAAGTATTCCTCTCCCAATTCTCGTTCTCCCCAATCTGGTCAACAAAATCAACCTCGAAGCAGTCCACACAGTGCGGCACGTCAGTCGGATCCACAAACGAGTGGCCATTCATCATCAACATTATCAGCGCAACCACTTAATATAGAACCCCGCAGTTTTGATACCTCGAGTACCCAGTCTGATAGGAGTTATTGGGCATTATATGCTCAACGATTCCCTCGGCTGGATGCAATCGGTGGTATTCCATCTCGAAATTCGCCTCCCGGCCCTTCAGGCTTTAACAACCCTAGTGAAGACAATCAAAACCTCTAGTTATTTTCCTCCCGTTCGCTCCCATCCAGCACACGAGTTAGAAGTATTAGACTATTGTCTCAACTAACGTAGAAATGATTCGAAACAGATCAGTAACAAAATTCAGATCTCAATTCATACACACACGGGTTCCGCTTCCTCTTCTTGTTTCCCGTCAAATGATTCTTCAACCTCACCATCATCATCCGGTCGGTCTCAGAGAGTGAATATCACCTGAGACGGAGGGAGGGGTTGTAGTGGCTACACCACATGCCAGGGGAATGGAATTTATTCCTATCCCTGGTATCCGAAGGGATTTCCCCTCCCGCCTAAAAAAAACCTAAAAAAACAAAAAATTGCAAGTCCATCTCTCTCCGTTGCTGAAAATAGAGCAAGCGAACACTATGACATCTTCTGAATGGTCCTCATTTCGACGGGGAACCATGTAGACACTGTTAGAATTACTTGAATTGATAATAAATGGAAATTCCCCAAACTTGAAAAAGTTTTGCGTGTCTCTACCACTTCCTTCGCCCGTCCGTGAATATGGTAGCCTTGAAAGAAGATCGTTCGAAATCTCTTATCGGTTTGAAGAAACGCGATTTCGTTGACGTGGTGAGCAGGCTCTTGTTATTGAGAAATACTGATGTTCCAAGTGTCAATCAGGCCGTTTTCATATTTCTCTATAAACTGAGGACTGAATGAGCTGGAGACAAAATCGCAGCTACATGGGGACTGCCATATATGTAGTTAAAATATATCAGATATAGACAAGACAGTACTCAATGCATTTAGGGATATCGTGGACGTAGAGTTTGGCCCTGTCAGTGTAACTCGTCAGTTTCTTATTGAGGATTCATCGTCTTGTGCTCAAAAGCTATTGACCCTGGAGCCTGATCAGGTCGTACTTGTATTAGACAGTACGTTGATCAGGCATCAGAAGAGTTCAAACAGTGCTTATCACATTTTTCGAAATCATCAGAGCATCGCATTAGGAGATTAGCAAGATTATCAAAGAAGAGCATGCTCAGGACAAAAAAAGTACCTTTATGCAAGCCATTTACGATTTCAACGACAAATGGTTATATTGTTGATCTCGTGGGGTCATTACTCGCCGTCTCAGTGGAAGGGTCTCCGAAGTCAGATAGGAGCTCACCTCGGACAGGAGCATGCCGAGCTTCTGGTCGGCCGGGGAGAACGGATTGAGTTCACCGGCGTGCGAGCCGATGAAGGCATGTGGTCGGAACGGCGGGTTTGGCGGCAGGAAGGGATATACGCTCATCTCATCGCCCGAAGCTGGCAGGCTGGAGGCGATTGCGAAGTCCACATGGTGATTCTAACAGAGGAAGGAGCGACCGGTTACGAGAGCCGGCCGATCGTGGAAACGTCGCACAGTGGGCCGGCAGCGGCCAAAATTCACTCGCACACACAGCGCGCTGCAGCGGGCTGCTCGTCTATGAGCGGGCGCCAAATTAGAACGTGGTGCTGTTCATAAATGATTCCTCCTTCGCCCGTTTTCCATGATATCGATGTCAAACTGTGGAAATATGTTCGGCAAAGACTGCTTGCACACCCTGACGAAGTTTCTGAGTCCGTTTTCGGGAAGTTCAAGAAGATTAGCGCAGTTGAAATCCATGGCACTTTTGAGCGGTCGGCGTCCGTCGCCCCAGCTGACTGATACAAAGTCAAATTGCAAGCGGGCGGAGGGGTGCGGCAGTCTGAGACTAGGATGAGCCCTTCTTCATCACCCCTCGCGCACGCCCCGAAAATTTCAGCTGCCCCTTGGCAAGTTCCGACCCAAAGTCGGGAGGGAGGGAGCCAGCTCTGGACCTGCTCATGGCGCTTTCGGAAATTCTGTAGTGATTATTATTGCAAAACTGTGGTTGGTTCAGTCAGCTCAGGAGAATGAGTACACGAGCAAGAGATTGTCAGCAACAGCAAGTCTGACCGAAGATGTCTCGCAGTTGTTGAAACTAGATTCCACCGACCTGATCACCTGAACCCGTCTAACATAAGCGTGACCGAAGAGCTTGCTGTTGCTGACAATATCTTGCTCGTGTACTCATCCTCCTCAACTGACTGAACTAAGTTTCGAAATAATGATCACTACAGAATTTCCGACAGCGCTCTTCTCAGCCATGGGCACGTCCAGAGCTGGCTCCCCCCTCCCGACTTCGAGTCGGAACTCGCCAAGGGGCAGCTCGGGGCAGCTGAAATTTTCGGGGCGTACTCGAGGGGTGATAAAGAAGGGCTCATCCCAGTCTCAGACTGTCGCACCCCTCCGCCCGTTCGCAATTCGACTTTGTATCAGTCAGCTGGGGCGACGGACGACGACCGCTCAGAAGCGCCATGGATTTCAACTGCGCTAATCTTCCTGAACTTCCCGAAAACGGACTCAGAAACTTCGTCAGGGTGTGCAACCAGCCTTTGCTGAACACACTTCCACCGTTTCACATCGATATCATGAAAAACGGGCGCAGGAGGAATCATTTATGAACAGCACCACGCTCTAATTTGGCGCGCGCTCGTAGACGAGCAGCGCGCTGCAGCGCGCTGTGTGTGCGAATGAATTTTGGCCGCTGCCGGCCCACACTGGGTCCACAGCGGAAAAAAATGGCGCGCAGAGCAGTGCGGCAGCACTACAGCGATGGCTATCTCCGGTCAGCGCGCGCTTCCAATCACAACACCAAGTCCGCCGGTTCTGCATCATTCCTCGAACTCAACTGAGGGGGATTTCCACTGTTTTCTCGGGGAAACCCTCGGGAATAGGATGATGCCGGCCATTCGGCAGTCATCAGAGCGCCTGTTGATGGAAATGAGGTAGAATAGTGCCTCGGGTCGCAGTCATCTCCCTGTAGCTCGCCAGTAGCTGTGAAGGGTAATGGGTCTCAAGGAGCAAAACTAGGATACGGAGGTTGCTCATCTGCCAGCCTCTATCGCAAGCATTCGGGGAACCTGCATGTGTAAAGTGGTGCAGGAGCAGAGCTCTCCCCACGCGGAAGCGACAGAGGTGAAAGATCCCTTCACTGTGGGGCCGAACGGGATAGATCCGGAGATGGAGGGCAGCGTTCCATGTAGTTAGCTCCAACCGCGATTGAAATACACTTCAGGCAGTTTAGGTTCCGAGAAATTCCGCGACGGTTGGCACTAGAGGGCGCGGATTCCGGACCTAGGCTTCGTCAAGGGTTAATGCGTTGTTGTTGACGCTATGGAACCAGTTTCGAAATCGGAGAGTTGAATAAAAAGCGTTTCCTTGAAATCAACGTTTGACGTCCGTAACAACTGATAGCTCTGAAGTCTCCCAGCCACAAGGACCATTTCGAGCGTACTCTGAGGTATGACATCTGACATGTCCCGGTCTCCGGAAAAAGAACCGACGACATCCTTCGATTTTACTCGAGCGTTGACATGAGACCCTTCTACAGCGAACTCCCTGAGCCGACCGTCAGCTCGGCATAAAGTTCTTCAAAAGTCATTAGACGAGATTTCAGAAAGCTCTCGGTACTCTGTCACCATACTCTCGGTACTCTGTAAGAATGAACTTTCCGACCACTCCCCTCGAGCAGTCTTTGAATTCGCCAGAGTTGGTAGAAGGTTCTCATGATTCGTTGAAGATGGGTTGCACTGTATTCCTGATTCTGAGATCAGGGCAGACGGAGAACTTCACAGCTTCATCTATTCCGCTGCAGGTGTCATGGAAACATTCCAAATTTCGCGTCGGCGGCTCTTCGAGGTAGTCCTTTCGAATGCAAAGGATCTAGACCGGTGCATGAGTGCCATCCAAGCTCTGCACCCCTCGATGACCCCATTCCAACTCGGGCAACTTAGACATTTCCTTCGTAAAACCTTCATCCCCGCCGTCAAAGCGGGCTGGAAAAAAGTCTGCCGGAATCGAGACGACTTCGAGACGAAATTTGCTTCTCTGTTGAGGGGCGAGTTCTGCGTTCAGAGCGATGGATCGGGAGTCTCAGGAGCTGCTGAAGTTGAGCCCACGAATAACGCACGGAGACGGAAAGCGAGGGGGAGACCAAAGAAGAACTTCGGTGACTGTGGGGCCAGAGCAAAACGGATGAAAATCCACCGACTTCAGGAAGACACCGACCCGGAGCTTCTCCGACAAGCTGCCCAGGTACCGAGTCTCACAAACGACAGGGCCTGCGGCATCTTGATCGGCGCTCACTTGACTAAATTTCAATACGAGTACATTCGGTTGGAATTGAAGGAGCATGGTCTCGATATTTTCCCCACTTATCGAGAAGTGACCGCGACCAAGAAGACCTGCTATCCCACTCAGGTGGAGGTGACCGAAGGCGAAGCTCGAGTCGACCTCCAGGAGCTATTGAATCATACATCCAAGAGATTAATGTCCTCAGAGCGTCTCAAACACCTGAACAGCTCAACACTAGACCTCACGATGATCTCGAAGTGGGGCTGTGATGGCTCTTCCGGCCACAGTGAATACAAGCAAAAATTCTCGGATCCCACTCTATCCGACGGGAGTATCTTTTTGACATCGCTGGTTCCACTCAAGCTGATTAGTACGACCGACCCCGACAAAGTTCTTTGGCAAAATCCTAGTCCTTCATCGACAAGATTCTGTCGGCCAATCCGATTTCAATTCATGAAAGAAAGCTCGCAGGTGATTAAGGATGAGATCGAGCGTATGGAAACCCAAATAAGAAATTTGAAGCCTTTCACATGTGAGCTCCGAGGCCTTTCGTTCAATGTCTCGTTTGAAATGATTCTTTCTATGATCGACGGTAAAATTCTGCAAGTTGTCAACAATACACCGGGGATGCAGAGGTGCTCGCTTTGCGGATGTGGCCCTTCCGAGATGAACAAGCTGCCTCTTGTCTACGCCCGCGCTTTATCACTTCCAACACTGAAAAACGTAATTTCTCCCCTTCATGCCCGTATCAAATTTATGGAGTGCATCTTGCACATAGCGTATAGGATGAATTTTAAGAAATGGATCACTACAGCGGACGTGGCTCCATTGAAAGCGGCCACTAAGAAAGCAATACAAGATAGATTCCGCTCCGAACTGGGTCTAAAAGTTGATTTCGTCATACAAAAAATGGGCAACTCCAACGACGGGAATACTTCTCGTCGCTTTTTTGAGAATCCAGCCCTCACGGCCGAAATCACCAGAATTGATGAAGAGCTGATCAGTCGGTTTGGAACAATCCTCGATGCAATCAATTGTAACGGGCAGATACAGGTTGAGAAATTTGACCTCTTTTGCCGACAAACCGCTCAAAGGTATGTCGAAATGTATCCGTGGTACCCGATGCCCAATACTGTACATAAAGTTCTAATACACGGCACTCGGATGATTTCGGAGGCATCCCTACCCATCGGCTTATTGAGCGAGGAAGCACAGGAAGCACAAAACAAAATCTATCGGTACAATCGGCTCCACCATTCGCGGAAAATTAATCGCATTGCAACGAACGAGGACGTTTTTCACCTCATGTTAGCCTATTCTGACCCATACCTACACGACTTCATGCGAGCTCCACGCACTCCAACCGCGAACATCAACGACCGAGTTCTTCCACTATTGGAAGATTCCGAGGAAGCAGAAAACGATTGACAGATAATGCAGGTGGCGCTGAGTGGACAGCTTGAATAAATCAGGAATTTTGTCAGCTTCGATCTACTTGTGAGATGATTCGCATCCGAAGACATCAATCCGCGGAGGCGATGTGCCGCTTCCGCGAGCAGAAAGAATCTGTTCCTGCACTTTTCTGCACCTGAAATCTATTCCGGAAGCTCGCGCGAGACCCTGGCAACTTGAAAAACCACATCTCATTGCTTCGCTCCATGCCGCCCAGCATTTTTTCAGTGAATCCGTGGGATGCCCCTCTACGTCAGTGGGATCAACCATGTTGCTTATCTCGTAATCTAGCGGTCGGTGGAACTCACCAATAGTATCTAGCTGTCTGAAAGGGGTCCCCAGTCTTCATTCGAGGCAAGCATTGAAGTTTTATATTGATAATCACCCTTGAGTCAGCCCAACGAGGCCGAAAGTTCACAAACGGTTTGCCCATCGGAAGCGCGCGCTGTCCGCTGAACGCTACCGCTACTGCACTGCCCTGCGCGCCATTTTTTTCCGCTTTGGACCCAGTGTGCGGCCCACTGTGCGTCGGAGGCAAAACCAAGCCGTGAAGAGAAGGCGCCGCAGATCACCGAGGCGATGGCGGAGCTATACCGGCAGGGTTATGGGCTCAAGTTCAGCGGCCGAGAGTTGGACAGGATACTGCCTGACGTAGGATGGTGGTGAACGCAGACGTGCGGAAGATTCGTCGCGCAACCGAATGAGTCGGAAAAAAATATTTATAAAATAAAATTGTTTGATGTGAGCTTGGCCATTGCGTAATTCTTCTCTCAGGTAGTAAGTCCTGAAGTTCAGGGTAGGTTGGAGCGCAGATTATAAGTTTCAGTTAGGAATCAGTCACGATACCAGGAGGCTATCGAAGGTAGCGGTGGTCGAATGTAAGCGCCCAATAGATGTTCGCTTGTCGGGAGCGCAGGTTCGAGAAAAGATAGTGAAGCGCTAGCTATTATAGATAGACCCTGAGAGAGGGCAACAAGCGACGGTAGCTCCATCTAGTGGCAGAGAGAGGCGTTAGCATTGACAGATTGAAGCGAGTCGTCGTCGAGTAAGCGTCACGGCCAGCCGAGGAGGCTGAGGTCGTGAAGCGACAAGTTGGAATAAACGAGTGAGAAGGAGTTACTCACTCACAAGGGAGGTCCGCGAATTGTACGACGCCGATTTGAACCAGATAGGGCGCGATTGGTAGACCTACTAGAGACATGAAAAACGGCTGATGAAACTTTTCCCCATAGGCCGTCTTTTTCGAACTACAGCGCTTTCAAAACCCGAAATTTAACATGGGCTCCCATGGAAGCCTATAGGAATCAGTGGAAGCCAAGGCAAAACAAGCTCTAGAAATCGTTGTGGAGGGCGTCTGGTGCCAAGCTCAGATTTGGAAATCGCGCCGCGCGACGGTGGTGCCTCCAAAGCTCTGATTCCATTTTTCCATAAACAGGTTGTCTGCTCTCTGCGCGTGGTCTGTTCTTTCCCTCCGAAATCAGCCCAAGATCCGGCGTTCCTTGTTCGAAACTAAAAAGTCGTCGAAGCAGGCACAGTGATGTCGATCAGAATCAATGCAGTTGTGTCGTTGATCCAGCAACAGCTGGAATCCTTGAACATCGCTCCAAGTGCTCGAAAAGACCCCCGGGAGATCGAGAGGAAACTAGAGAGAGATATCGTGTCAACCGTGAAGAAGTTCGCGAACAACGATTCCGTGGACGTTGAGGAGGTCGAGGAGCTTTGCGAGTCGAACGCCGATCTCGACCTTTATTGTTTCCGACTGTGGAAAGATTTTGCCAAGAGACTCACTGAACATTGTTTTTTGTACAACTTCCGCATCGACCAAAGGAATGACATCCTACGGATGCACTCGTTGATACACAATCAATTTCAGAGTCCGCTGTTCCGTCCTCATTGGCTGTGCGCCTGGCGTTTAGACGGTTTCGAAGTGCCCGCCATGCTATTTCCGTCCATGGCCGAGCTTCTTTTCGAGTTTGACGGTGACTGCGTGACGGCGAACTGCATACTTGTCGCGTTTATTCGATGCGTACATTGTCAGAATATTCTGTGCTGCGAGTGCTTCTACATAAATTATCATTTCCATTGATTCGAAACCTGACAGTTTGTTCTCTTCTTTGTCCGTCTTTGGTTGCACCACTGTCGCGTGGCGCAATTTTCAAGACTAGGCTCGGTACTAGAAGCCCTCCGCAACGATTTCTAGAGCTTGTTTTGCCTTGGCTTCCACTGATTCATATAGGCTTCCATAGGAGCCCATGTTAAATTTCGGGTTTTGGAAGCGCTGTAGTTCGCAAAAGACGGCCTATGGGGAAAAGTTTCATCAGCCGTTTTTCATGTCTCTAGTAGGTCTACCAATCGCGCCCTATCTGGTTCAAATCGGCGTCGTACAATTCGCGGACCTCCCTTGTCAGTGTAATCCCTCTTCCTAGAGAGTCCATCCAGGTTCCCCCGACAGAGGCTGTTACAGATGCGAATGTCGGAAAGGCTGATCTACTTCTGAGTTTGGTGACACCCCTGATCTTGGAGGTCAGCGTCGTGGCGTGGTCGAATATCTCTTGGGCAGTTGTACTTATTGAGATGCGGGTCAGAAATATACGATTGCATTCGGGCACCCTTTGGGCAGCTGCGCAGATCGGGATGTCTGCAGTCGCCGTCCCGAATCGTAGCTCCCGGTTTTTCCCCGTATGCGGTGGTTTTGCGGTGTTCTGTAAGTTGGCCGTGTTTGTGAACAAGCCTGTCGGGTCGATACGTGATGCTTTTGGTCTGTTCTGGAGAAGGTGTTCCAAGTTTCGTTTCGTCCCGACGGTTGTGTTTATTAAACTCGGTTGCTGCGGATGATGCGCCGTGGATGCGTTCGGCCCGTGAGTGGGCCTCGAGTTGATGGAAGGTCAGGTTCGCTTCGCTCAGTGGCGTCTCGAATCAGGCTCGCCAAAACGGTCCTTCGCTCTCGATCCTGTGGTCACTAGCACTAGATCAAAGAAGACAAGCAGTTGCAATGCGTACAAAGCGGGAACAGTTGCTCGTGCAGAGGTTTCCCTTGCACTGGTCTTCAACTCGGTACTGCCGCATGTTTATTAGGTGCCTTATATATCTTTCAGCTAGCCACTGTCTCAGTGGTATCAATCAGTGTACAGAAAAGTCTGGCACAACACCAGCGGAACAATAGACGATTACCGCTCACAGAAGAAAACACTGTGATTACGAGAACAATGGAAATACTGAAAGTAATGATATGGTCATCCGCAGACAGTCATTTGGGATGACCTTGGTGCTGAAAAACGAAATACAGAATATCTTGGACGATATTCAACAATCTCCCCCGTTTTCTAAACAGCTTTTCTTTTGAACACTTGGGATATATGCCTTCACCCTACCTAACAAAAATGTGGGTATCAAACGTGCGTCTTGGAACGCGCAGGCGATGCGCTTTTCCTCTCTGCTGCTCAATTCACTCGTAGTCTCTGTAGCACGAGGCCAGATGTGGGTCATTCAGCCAGTCGTCTCCATCGACGTCGTAGTAGTAATCCGAGTCGTCGTCACTCGAACTCGATAGGATCACAGTGGTGTCATCTGAGTCGCTGTCTTCGATGACGATCGGTTCACTCGTGCTCGGATTCTCTTCCTCATTGATGATGATGAGGTTTTCTCTCGTTGTTGCTGTCTCTTCTTCAATGATGATGGGTTCATCACTCGTTTTCGTCTTCGGGGCCCTCTTCAGTCCTGGGACAGGTGTACCTATCTCCAAGTCAAATTCACTGTCCAGTGATTTGACTGACGGCATGTTCCTGATTTCATTCATTCTGTGGAGAAATGAGCCTGGCTTTGCAGCCAGCACAGTGGCGGTTCCAGGAATGGCTCGAGGGGGGCGGTTTCAGATTTTTGGTGTTCCAGGCGTATTTTTCCACCCTAATCATGCGGTTTCATATTGAATTGTTTGTTCGATATTTGTTGAGTACAAGTATTTCTCCATTTTTGGAAACATTCATGGAATTACCACTTCTGATTTGTATATTCCGCCTGGGAGATCCGACTCGAGGGGGGGCGATCGGGAAAGAGTTTCTCGAAAGTTTGATCCAATGGATTTCAACGAACTCCAGTTCATTCTCTTCTGAGATGTCTGGTGTATTACGTCGTGGACGTTGGATAAAACCTCCAAGGCCCGATTTTACAAGAGCGGCTTTCACCGAGCACAGGATGCATCCTGGATCTGATAGTTCAGCTGAAATTTTCAACATGAGCTCGATGGGTGCAGCTTTGAACGAAGCCGTAAGTGAGCCACCGACTCGGAATCGGAGGACCCGAAAATCGCTGTATGAGAGGTTTCGAGTGGCCTGTATTTCAGGCATGGTGATCGAGGCAGCACTGGGAGTTCTGATCGTGACAGTTGAGTTGACTTCTTGGTCCTGTCTTCAGTCATTCTCCAATATTCTACATTCGGTTTCATTTCTGATATTGTGTTTTCGATTTTTTAGGCGCATTACTCGATTGGAGTATCACGCAAGTTCCCATCCAAGGGGAAGTTTTAATCGAACGAGTTGTTGGATCGACGTCGACGCAGAAAGCGTCTCTCATTTCAGAGGACACGACTGTTCTCACCGAAACCGTTACCGCCGGTGACGCTGAATCCTCCACCGGTTCGGTGGTGGAAATCAGGCTGACCTCGTACCTCTGCCGAGCATTTGGCAGATGGTACTTCTGCTTTTCCAACGAGGCTAACACCTGTTTGTGGGGGTCAGGACAAGTTCCAGCTGCAGGAGTTGTGTTGGTCCGCCCATCCGGACCAACAAACACGATGGAATTCTGTGTCGGGAAGAGACAGCTTACGGCAATAAATGCTTAACGATATTTTGAGTGATTGTGTTCTTATTTTGATGAGCGCAGAGGAGAAGTGGTTCCATTATTCTTCTATGTCCTGAACTGTCTCCTGGTAGACTTCTCGATTTGGCTGACCCGGTAGAAGTTCGTATCTTCTGTTTCTCATACATTTGACAGTCAGTGATATTACTCTTAGAACGATGTACGCCATCGTCAGGCAGGACATAGCAATTGACGCGATCTTCCACTCTAAGCACTCGTCAGATTTTCTGGGAGTTGGGTGATGCTTATGCTTTTCGAAATCAGGCTAGATATCGCCTCCACCTAGAGGAGGCGCGTTCGGCCGCAGACAGTTGGGGATGCGTTTTCCTCACAAACGCCCTCCGATACAGTACATCGGTTTACGAAGTAGTCTGGATTAATTTCGACAATCGTGCAACTTGCATTGTAATGAATGCAGTCTGGGTTACAGTCGGAGTATTTGAAGAAGGGGGCATGCAGGTTTGGTTAGTAGAATCAGGATGATAACTACGAGCATGGTTTTAGACCACATAGCTCCCTGATTCTTCGGAAACCGACCTTAATTAAAGGCTTTTTTAGTGTGTCGGCGGCTTGATTGGTAGTCGAGGTATGGATCAGCTCAACTTCTCCCCTTTCAACTAATTCTTTTATGAAATGATAACGGATTGAGATATGTTTAGTTCTCTTATGAAATTGAGAGTTCTTGATCAGTTGAATCGTTGAGAGATGGTCGATCTGTAGAACGGGAGTAACCGGATGACCCAATTCACTCAGTAACTGTTTCAGCCAGAGAGCCGACTTGCATGCAGAACACGCGCTTACTAGCTCAGCTTCGCATGAGCTCAGCGTCGTGTGTGGTTTGCGGGAGCTTCCCCAGAGTATGGCTCCCCCGTAACGTTTGAATATTTCTCCGCTGGTTGATCTCCTTGTTTCAACGTCACCTGCGAAATCCGAGTCACAAAATGCTTGAAATTCTAGAGCATTGTTGCCTCCAAAATGGATTCCGTAGTTTGAGGTGTCTTTCAAATATTTCAACACTCTCAACGCAGCAGTCCAGTGTTTCTTCGTGTACTTGTCGAGATATCTTGACAAGTAGCCCACGGCGAAGGAGATGTCGAATCTCGTACAGACTGACAGATACATGAGAGATCCTATGATTTGTCTGCACGGATATTCTTGATCCGATTCCTCGCTCGTAGTATCCGTATAGATAGCATTGTCCATCGGCGTTGCCACTGGTTTACTGTTGCTCATACCAAATCTTTCGATCACCTCAAGAGCGTACTTTTGTTGGAACATACAGATGCCTCCCTCAGGGGAATGTCTGAACTGTATGGCGAGAAAGTACGAGATGGGTTGGTATGTTATCTCAAGTTTCTCTTGAAGCCGCTTTATGGATTGTTCGATAATTTGCTTTGAACTTCCAACCACCAAAACGTCATCGACGTATACGCAGAAAATGAGACGATCCTTGCCATCTATATTAATAAAAATCAAATTCTGTTTGTTTGTTTATTTGTTTGTATGTATGACCGCTTTGCAAATCGTCACGGATGGGCCTAAACGTCCGGCATGGGGCTAGATAGATTCATTAGCGTCCCCTTTAGGTCGCCATGCAGTTCTCATTCCGCTGTCAGCGCAGTGGCACAGTGGCAGCGAAGAGTTCAAGCGTGACCATAAGTATTTTTCGTCGCCGCGGATACACTGTGATATCGGCTGACCCTGTGCTCAGATCAGATTCATCCTCTGCTGCATTCGTGTAGGACCGGAGTTGCATCTCCGAGATCGGTCGAGTGATGCTTTCGAAGCCTTTGAGAGTAACGCCGGGCGACGCGCTGCGGTGCGACGAAATCGTTTGCACCGGAACATCAAATGAGCGCCCTCTAGCGTGGCGTGTTCTATTTCCAACAAGAAAGTTCCAATGGATTCGTAACGGCTTAGAAGTCAGAGACGTAGCGTGGAACTGATGAGATCAAGGGAGACGGAATATGATCGTGAAGACAGGCTCAGCGATCAACGACAAAGAACATCTCGGTCGAGACGCCGTGAGTTAGAAGAACAACGTGAACTCCAAGTGGAAATTCAACGGCGGAGAACATCCCAAGCGAGAGAAGACTAATCGGAAAAGCAACGCTATCTCAGACTGGAATACCAACGGCAGCAAATGGCGCAGGCGAGACATGATGAAACGAATGAAGAACATGACCGACGACTGGCTGCTGATCGACAGAGAGCGCGCAATCGAAGGAGCAGAACACGGCAAATCTCGAATTTGAAGTTTGCCGCATTGAATTATGATCCAAATATCGATGCTCTGCGAATCCAGCGATAGAAATTGGCGGAATGAATCAAATATGTGACTTCTGTCGGGCCAGAACATTCGGAAAAAAGCCTCCAGGAATATGCTGCAAGAGTGGAACGGTAGAATTACCGCAGCTGGAGCCCCCACCCCATCATCTACGATCTCTCATGTCTGCCCGAACATCCGAATCGAAGCATTTCCTGGCAAACATCAGAGGCTACGATTCGTGCTTCCAGGTGACATTGTCTGGGACGACAGTTCCCCTCCAATTCATCCCTAAAACCTTCGAGATACGGGGGCAGATTCACCTCGAAATCGGTTCTCTGCTGCCCCCCCAAGGTGAAACGCTCAAATTACTGCAAATTCATTCCATAGGAGATGGAGAATCTCAAATAGATCAACGATGTAGTCTCATACCAAACCTGCGACGCGAGATCGTGTCCATACTGCAACGTCTATTCAACGAGCACAACAGCCTCATCCTCAAATTCAAAACTCGATTGGAGAGAATGCCGACGGATAGATCCAAACTTATCATAAAAGCGGACAAAACACCGGTCGGTGGGCACGAAGGACGCTTCAATGCGCCAACGTTAAATGAGGTGGCTGTCTTCGCCATGTTTCTCGCACGGTCAACTTTACGCTGCCCTCTCTCGAGTTGGATCTCCAAGGAATATTTTCGAATTCGCGCAGGAAGGAAAAACACGGAATGTAGTTCACAAAGAAGTTTTGTAGGAGGGTTGATTATTTTGACTAATATCTCGACGAACATCTCAAAAATCCAAACCTCCGAATCGAACAATTGTCGCCCGTCCAAGTCGGCAGGAGACTCTCCTCCAGGATTCATTGCCGATCCTCCCATTGATACAAAACCGCGTGGTAATCTTCCAACCCGCCCCGCATGACAGGTCGGAGGAGCCGTAATCGTCGAGTGAGGGAACGCGGGGCAGCTGAGAGGGCCGGCCGGGGGCCGGCTAGTGACCTATAATTCAGAGGTTTGGCGCTCGCAAGATGATCTCAAACTTCCCAAACTTGATTTGGGGAGAATGGGGGAGTTCGCCTTTCCCGCAAACGAGGCGAAAGCGACGGGCGCAAGCTGCAATCTCGCGCTCGAGAGTCTTCGAACTCGGGAGTCGAATGCGGGACGGGTAGTATAAAGATTTCGGGATTTGTTTTCCTATCGAGCTCACGGGGATTTTGGGAGGGCATTGAGAGCACAGCCGGGGTAGTGAATGATTATTGAATCATCCGTCCCCGGAAGCAGACTCAGCAGGATACTTCTGAGAGATTCGATATTACAGCGTGTCCATCATTACCAATTACCAGTATAAATGGAATCTCTTCTTTTCATTTCAGACTTCTGAAGTACCTGAGGTCACTCCAGAGCCGCCGCCTAGGGACGAGTGCCGTTTCTTTCAATTCATCACCATCAGCCAAACCCCGATCTGGGAGAGCTCCGCCAGTCGTTGACGATGATGGCAACTCAAAAAACCGATGTCTGTGGTCGGATTTGCTGCACGAGGACGGTTCCATACGTTGAGAGATGGGTGCTGGGGCCCCTAAAGAAGCCCAACAAGTACCTGGAGGCTACACGGTACGAAGGAGATCATAACAATCTCGTGAGTGGGTTCATCGAGCTCACGCAGAAGACTCGATTGATCGAAGATGAAACGCTCAGATCATTTGTGGACGAGTTTTTGCTCGTGATGGAGCCATGTGAGAAGTTTGCGGAACCGATTGTTCCGTAACCGGAAACCTGCGTCCAGTTAGATTGAACCCCGCGAAGATCGGTGATTTTAATAAATACAATAAGCGATTTGTTGTAGAGCTCTGATGTCTGCAGATTCCATGGAGACGACGCAGCGATTTTGCAGTTGTCGTGTTTCTTGTTGAGGTATCTCGAGGTTAAACCGCTAAGCAAATCCGTCACCGTTCAGGGCAAAGTTCCGAACCGAATTTCGTCAATCCCGATTCTTTTCGCTGAGTTTTCAGATAGTTATCATTATAGGTTCAGATGCTTACCGTTAAAACTCTAATACACGGACAGCCCGTCGATTTCTTCAAACTTCAGAAACCTGCACGTTTATTAGAGCCTGCCCGTCTATTGGAGACTGCTCGTCCATTTTTTCAACCTTCAGAAGTCCGTTTATTGGAGTACTGTCCTTCTATTAGAGATTTTACGGTATGTGGATCCGAATAGTCTTGGCGCCCAGGGTCCGCGAAATGGGCAATCACCGGAGAATTAATCGCTGGTAGTCAGTGGATATTACCAGGGAATATTCGGTTCTATTTGGATATATCCCCCGCCGACTTGAGTGATTTAGAAGCAGCGGCGGCGCGCCGTCGTGTTAGGAATGCGTCAAACGGTCGCAATCAAGATGGCGGACTGCCTCGATTAGCCGCCGCTTTAGCGGGAGCCCGAAGCAAGCGCATGGGCTAGGAAAAGTGGAATTTTTTCGGAATACGCCCGCCGAGTTAAATCGTGCCGCGCCAACACGCCAAGACGGCGACTTGAGAGAGCATTCGGTGCGATAGCTTGCAGGCATCTGCTTGTGGGTGCCGCTCGCTACGCTCGCGGGCAAAGAGGAGTCCTGTTCCTCCATATGCAGCCATCACAGTTCGATGAAAAGCCCCGGATTTAGTTTCACTGAACTCGCCATCCGAGTGTTTACGTTCAGCCATAAAACGGCGGGCGCATTCCGAAAGACAACCGGAAAAGTTAGTGTAAGCGCCCAATAGATGTTCGCTTGTCGGGAGCGAAGGTTCGAGTAACGGATAGCGAAGCGCTTGCTGAACAGAGCCTGAGAGAGGGCTGCATGCGGCGGTAGCGCCACCTAGTGGCAGAGAGCGGCATTAGCGATGACAGATTGAAGCGAGACTTCGTCGAGTACACGGCACGGCCAGCCGAGGAGGCTGAGGTCGTGAAGTGAAGTTGAAATAAAAGAGTGAAACAAAGCATCCAGCGTAATCCCTCTTCCTAGAGAATCCATCCAGGTTCCCCCGACAGAGGCTGTTACATTAGGTTGAGGTCAAGAACGCTTGAGCTGATTGTGAGTGAGTCAGTCGATCTAACAAGTGATATGTGAGACTGAAGAGCGGATGGGTTTAAGCATTTCGTGGCCTGACTTACGCACGGGCCGCTCTGAGTTACAGTTGGGTAAATAGCCGAACAGCTAGAACAGCGGCGGGCCGCCATCTTGATTGAGACCGATGGAAACTTGCAATATCTACAGTAACGCACTCAAGAGGATGCAGCAGCTCCACAGGCGGTTTGGATGTGATTCGATGAGAACACAGACACCGTCCGAAGGGAGAGGCAACTGGAGAGCTTTCCGAAAAGATGTGGAAGAGCACATCCGATCACTCACGGATAAGGAGTGGCGGGAAAGCATGGAAGACAAATCTAGCCTGGTGAGATACAGGAACTATAAGAAGGATCGAGGCACCATTGATCATATTTACGACAACACCAGGGGAAGCACACTCCTGGCGGGTGCACGAGCGGGTTTTCTCAACACCAACGCCTTCAGAGCGAGATTCGAAGGAGGTGATGGGAAGTGTGAGATCTGTGGTCATCACACAGAAACACTTGAACACGTAGTGATGGAATGCATGGAAAGTGAAGCAGACGATCCGGAAATCAGCATAAGGCTTGGCCTGCATGAAGACTCAACAAAGTCGATTGTAGAGCAAACGAAGCGATCCCTAGAAAAATGGGAAAAAGCGACGAAGGGGTATATCCCTCGCGCAGCCAGGATCGTCGATTGAACAACAACAGTAACCAGCTGAGATAGCTCGCCCCCGCGGAAGGGGTTCCTTACATATAACATATAATGTATATTGAATAGGAATGGTTAATAAACAAATCAATCAATCAATCAACCGTTTGACATGGACTCAAAGGGATGACGAATATTCGGAAACTCGGTGCGATATCCCATTGCGCTCGCTATTCTCGCGGAACAACGAAGCGCAACTCTTTTGGAACGTGAGCTATGGTGAGCATGTGCGGATCTCCGCAAATCGGTGCCTTTGACTTGGAATATGCGAAAATTCAAGTAGATTCTGTGCGTAGAAAGTGCCCTGAGCAGTTTAGCACCGTTTGTGCGCTCGGAACGAATGTTATTCACGCTTTTTCGGCACGGAAATGGGCGAGAATGGGTTTTGCCGAATATTGGTTCAAATTACAGTGAACCCCCGTTTCACGCGGTTTCTTTAACCGCGTAAAATGGGTTTTCCCGGGTAAAACAGGGGATCGCCCTGAAGGGCGAGATTTTGTTCCAGGGGTGAATTATCGACTTCGCGAGTCCAAAGTGAAACGAGTCACCATCTGCAAGTCACCCGGAGAAGCCACGCACAGGCTTACAATCCTAGCAATTGATGGTCCCCAGCTGGGCCGTTATACCCATCCTTCCAACATGGAGGTGTACCTACGTCTCTGGATAGGTACCTGCGATACCTGTGTCACTTGCAAGAATCTAGTGGATTACACGTTACACGTTACATCGGGAGACAACGACGGCTAACTCTATACCGTGCAGAAATGCTAGCCGACTGCCTCCGATCGTCCCGATTTAGTGAGCCGAGTTTTCCGATTGAGACTTGCCGCGCTACATGACGATCTCTTCAAGAAACACGTGCTCGGAAAAGTACCTGCATATCTCACCGTCGTGGAATCCCAGAAACGCGGTCTACCCCATAGTCACATGCTCTTTATTCTAGAACCGGAGTTCAAACCTCGTTCGCCCGACGATGTCGATAGATTCTGCTGTGGTGAAGTGCCGGACCCAGAAACTGAACCACGATTTCATGCTGCTGTGCGCACCTTCATGTTACACAAGCGCTGTGGACTCAGAGTCAATGCTCCGTGCATGAGAGACGGGAAATGCACGAAGAGATTTCCGAAAAAACTTCGTCCAACCACATCAGTAGCCACCGACGGCTACCCTGAGCTTCGAAGGCGGAATCGTTTCCATGTGCTCATGTAAGGTTTTCTTGGAGTATGCGAATCGAACCCTGAGTTGGAGATTCCGTTATTATACAGTAGAATCCCGTTAATTTGCACCCCCGATGATTCGAGGACTCCCGCTAATTCGCTATTCGCACTGATTCTTTCGGAATTTCGGTCAATTCGCTAAGTATCCATGTTAAACTTTCCGATAATTCGCCGAATCCCTATAATTCGCTATTCGCACTCGGGATTTCGGCAGAATTCGCACGAATTTTCCGCGTGTCACGTGCCATTTCTCGTCGACAGCTCGGATTGCCGCCGCTCAAAATTGACCGCGCTCTCAGGAGGCGGTCGTCTTGAATAGAGAGCCGCGATCCGCGATGTTCTTTAAGTTCGAATCGTGCGTGCGCGAACGGCGACACTTAACGGTGGAGAGAGGAGTCGCTTTCTTATGCAAAACGCTCTTGTTTTCGTTGAAGCACAGAAGTGATTCCTGTCGAAATTTCGGGAGGCTGATTGAACAAGATTTGATTCGCCACGTAAGTTTCGTCTCGCTTCTTTGGATCGTGAACTGCTTCCAAGTCTTTCCTTTCCACGGAGAATTCCACTCCTGGCGCGACCTGAGATTCTTTGCGATGCGTTCCAGGACGAATATCTGCTGGCATCAGAGACGGTCGAATGCAAACGTTGCTGTTGGAAGATGTGAGTCGCGATGCCAGCCGGCAAGTTCTGACACTATTGAACCGCTGCGTCGTGTCGAGATTTGGTACGAAAACTTGCGCGGCTCGACCGCCATGCCGTTCCTTCAGATATCCCGATGATTCGCTATTCGCAGAATTTCCCAGGTTTTGACTCCCAAAAAGTGCGAATTAACGGGATTCTACTGTATTGCTCTCTGGTTGCCCTACTTGGGTTCCCGTCGGGAGATTGAATGGTTGTTGACGAAATAAAATAATCTGGACTGGAAAGTTGAGGTTTGTGATGAGTTCTCCATTCCGCTTTACGGTTTGACCGAGTTTGTTTGGTTCCGTGAATTCGTCCAGTGCAGCCACTTCCACCAACGGTAAGTTTTTCAGTTTTTCTGTAACTTCATTCATCGCCTCTTCCTGTTTTCCTGGTCTGCACAGGCTTTGGTTCCGACTTTATCAATTCATTCTCTCTATAGATGGCACAACGTCAACGTCGCCGAGGCTGTGTTTAAGACCGATCTCCAAGTGGGGTATTGTACTGGAAATTGCCAGGAGAGAAACCGCGTCTTCGAGACTTTCCGGCTTCTTCTCGGTACTGTGGTTCAAACGTGGTGACTAGAAGAACAATGGACAAACTCGTAAGTAACTGTGTTCAAAAAGTATTTGAGGATGTTATGGTGTGTGTTTCACTTTATACTTTACAGGATACCCTGGAATCTCGCATAGCCGTTCAAATACGAGCTTACCTTCAAGTATTAATCGCCGAAGAACTCGATGTGTCGTTGGAGGCCCTCTGAAAACGTGAATTCAAGTTGGAAACGTGGAAGCGTGTGATGCTTGAGCGCGTGACGGACATCCGCGAAAAGGCCGTATTGACGGAGGTCATTGATGATCAACTCTTTTCCACTCTAACCACCAAGGATCTCGTGCAGTACAGGTTACGCAAGGAGGCCGAGGATGAGCTTCGTTACGATGAGAGCATGTTCGCGTTTGCAGGTCATTTCAACGTCGACGGTGATCGGAGGCAAGACGTGTTGCCCGTTTCAGAATTGCGTCTTCTCCCTGAACTGTGCGCGAATAGATCGCCTGAGACAGATGTTGTTTCAGGAACGCGGTGGTTGATGACAGCAGGGCCCCAACACCGCCATGTCTTAAGCGGGATCGCGAAACGGATGAGGATGAAGATGTTGTCGACGCATTACGGTTCCGGGACGACATGAATGAAATATAAGAGAAAATGAGTGACTTTTAATGCTCTGAAGTTCTTTTAAAAGTGTATTTTTAACGGCGAGTGTGGACGAATCGTGCAAAATGATCTGCTTGGATTATGGCCCGATTTTACTGATGCGCTGAACGGCCGCGAAGGGGAAGCGGTCAAGTCTCAAAATCTACAAGTCCGCGAGTACAATGACAAGCTGATTCTTTCAACGACGACAAATACATTCGTCAGCACTAACAACGAAGATGGAGCCCTGTCGCATCTTCAACATTGGTTCAAGGAGCTATGAAAAACTCGATCGGTGAGTTCTCCATTCATTCATCTGTTAGTCCAATTGAACACACCTGGGATATCACGACCAATGAGGATATGAGGACCTAACATGACTTGAAATCGTTTCAGACATGGCAATTAACCGACCTGCATACATATCATCACCCCGGTCCTCTGCTAAATTCACATTCGTGGAGACAAGAAAATCAGCGTTTGTGATTTCGCGACGAAATGTTTGTTAGGTCTCTTCGTGCGCTCCACTCGATGACACGAACCCCTTCTGAATTCGGTTTACGCAAATTTCCTGTGTCGAACTCCCGGATGATTCTACTGAGTCATTTGACTCAAACAGCGCGGCGGAAACTGAGCGAGTAAGTTTCCCGGCTTTCGGTTGTGGACGCGCACTGACGTACACGTGTTGGGGACAGAGCTATCCCTCCAAGGAGGGAATCGCAAGGGGTTCTCTACATCAGAGGGCGCTCAGGCTTCCCAAGACTTTGAGAAGCCTGCCGCCTTCGAATGACAAATAATTATTTTGAGGACTCGAGTGACTTTTGGTGCCATTTAGAGCTCTGGTCCTCCGTTACGTGAACCCTGATGTGTTTGGTGAAGTAACGAAGGACATCGATGAGCTTCATCCACAGCCAGCATACATATTGTTTCCTTGCGCATGAAACATTTTCTTGCTTTGTTTCCTTCCGAATGATTAATTATTGAAAATAAATATTGGTCTTTTTCCGCTTCGGACACGTGGTTCCATCCTTTTCTATACCTTTCGCTCCCCATGAGATTTACGTGTTTGTCATCGGCTTGACCCGCCTACAAACCGTCCACAGGCTGGGGCACGGCGAACCGGTCAAGCGGCGTTTGACGAACGGACGCAATTATCGTCCCATGCAGTTCGACACCTCAATAGTTGATGTCCATGACGACGAAAAGCATCTGGAATCACTCCTCGAGCAATACGCAATCTTTGACACAATAATGCATGTAATCGCCAGAGGGTGTTCACGGCCCACTGACGGTTCTGCGACTCGCGCCATGTCACTCAAGACGACAGAATCCTTCGACGTCAGTAGCTACTCACTGCGGGTAGCCGTGCCTTACACGGTCAAAAATATATCTCGAAGTCGGACGTTAGCCCACCAAGCCTCATAATCCAATCACTGCAGTCCGACCGCAATCATGAATCGAAAGAAGCCTGAATTTGGCCCCGATTCAATCTCGACCACACCAGCGTTTCATGATTAATGGTAAAAAGACGAATGTCACCTTTCGATTGGTTAAAGCACCTCACTCAATTCGCTGAGACACACATGGGGCCTAAGAATGCGCGTGAACATAGCAAACCACTCAATCGTAAATGTTCTTCCCAACGTGAGCGCTTTCCCGGTACCGCTAAAGGAGACAGGTTGACTGATGAAACTTGATCCCATTGTACAATGAGCAATGAGCAACATTGAAAACTAGAGGGTACGAGCCGCGCGAAGCTCCCGCCTGACAGCTGATCGAGCCCGCGCGTCGGGGAAGCCGACGGAGAGAGGTGACCCCCCCCCCCCCCGGAATTCCGTCACCGAGCGGAATTCGGATCGCTTCTGCTGTTTTCGCGCCCGCGCCAATACGGATTCGAAAGTTTTCCTTGTTTCACTCTCCGGGGTGGAGAGTAGAGCCTAACTCCAGGGAGGTGGGATTTCTAACGGTCCTTCAAGTTCTTGCTCTTCGAGGCATGTGCATCTCCATGTTTCCAATTTTCTTTTCTCTCTTTAGGTTCTCGTCTTTTGAAGGTCCTTTTTTTTCCTCTTTTCTAGTGGTTTGCAACGATATTGAAGATGTTCCACCGTTATAACTTGCGTCGTGAAGGACGTAATTGTCCATATGAGCTGTTGCCTGCTGGTGTTCTTTCGGTGATTGCTTGTCGTGATGAGCCGGTTTTGCGCGAGTTTCCCCATGCAATTCTCGCTAAGGTCGACGGCTTTGGTGGTTGGCGTCAGGCGCCGACGAGCAAGGTCCGATCCCACCTCTGACACCAAAATGTGGCGCGCTATCCTGAATAGCAATGAAGACACTGAGTTTCACTATGGCACAGGACAGGTGCGCGGCTGCCTAACAGCTCACAATCAGAGAGAAGACCTGCAGGAACTTCGCGACGCGGACACGGCACCCGCATTAACTGCTGAGTGGACATGGCAAAATAAAAGTTTTGTGTGTGGGGGGGGGCGATCAGGGCTGAACGGATGATACTTCAGCTTTATTCCCTGATCCTAACATGACAAATGATACATGATGTTTAACACAAACACAAATGATACATGATGTTTAAAGCACATGATTGGCATCTGAGAGTGTTGTATTTGATGAAACATTGTACATACATAGGCGAAAAATACAGGGCCGTTTCGTTCGGAGACCGTGGAATTTCAAACGAAAGGTACGCCGCGGAAGGTATTCAGAGTTCATGGGGCCCGGCGTCCGGCGTAGAGCACGTTTGTGGTCGATGCTAAATGCAATGGTAGGGATCAGTGTCGGATGCGAACGGCGGGTCAGTGCTCGAGATGGTGTATTTAGCGCGACGAGCAAGCAGTAGAAATCTAGGATCGATAACAGTTGACTGCCACGAGGAATAAAGCAAACCGCAAGCGATGAGCAGTGCCATTAAAGGGACTTAGGAAAGAACGGACCGGCAAGTAGAAAATGGGGTATACCCTGGGGGTTTCCCGTCAACCGATATGTATTTGGGTTGATGGTGAAAATATGAAAAGTTTCCTCGAGCACCAGCGAGACTAAATGAAGACACCTGTCTGGAACCACGTTCAGTGTTCCCCCTGTTGCACTGATAGTTTATTCCCTTTATATACCCAAGCACCCGAGAGGGTGGAACAGCTATCCGGAGGTTGCGGAAGACCTGACGGTAATCAGTTCACGGGACAATGAAAGAACACTGGGAACAGTAAGACGAGAAAGTTATTCTCAGTGTGATTACCGAGACACGCTCTGGTGATCTCAGTGAATTGCTTCACGGAGCTGGCGGAGAATCTAAAATCTTCATTCCCCCTTGGCCGACAGCGCAGGGAAGTCGAGGTTTACAGTTTCATGAGCATTCATCTGATCTGCAGCTCCGCAAATTACAGCAACAAGTTTCTCGTTTCGAATTCTCGTAACAACAATGTCACTGGCATTGTGCCAGACGTGCCATTTTGAAGTCAAGACATTCTATCTAGGAAGACTATCAATTCTGATCATATCATTGTTGTGACGTTGCAAGTCTGAGGATAGACATTGCTTTTTGAGAAGACGACATTACTTCATAGATATAGAAGTGCAAGACAGCTGGTGTATTTTCGGCAGAGCTGTCTCAGAAGGGACTTTTGAGACTGCGGTATGTCTCGACGTGAACGTACATATTGATATTCAACATTTCACAAGTTTCCGATCACTCAGGCATTTGGGGAGAGAATGCTGATTGTTTCAAGAGGCGGGGGTCCAACCTGCCTCTGATCACTCATTGTCAGTAGAGCGACTGGGAAGAGTTTGTTCACGCGATTCTCTGTAAACCTCAACATGCAGTGGAAGTTTCCTTTCCTGACCCGGTCCACGTTTGCTGCGAAGGAGAGGCGACGAAGAGCCATGCTGAGCTGGATGGAAGTCCTCAAAGAAACTCCAATCTGTGGGGAGCGACATCGCAATCCTGATGGCCAGTCAAGACCAAGGGATGAAGTCAAGCGCAGGAGACTGGAAGCTCGAGGCCGGGCTTAACGACGTGACCACCTGTTCAAGCGACGGGCTCCTCCAGTGAAGACTCCGAGAAAGCGGGGGTTCTCCAAAGCGATACCGCCCAGAAGACATGGAGCTGAGCAGCGACAGATGGTTTCGGATTCCAGCAACCTCCCGGCCGATACCGCAGAGGCAATTTGGAGGGAGGCTCTCACTCGGTGTCTCCCACCAAGCGCCGAGTCAAGCGAGCTTGACCGAGCCTCTTCACGACGTTGGTGTTGTCTGAGAGAGTGCGACATTCGGCCCAGAAGCAAGCTGGTACTGTACGGGCCGTTGCTGATCATCGCTGTTCTAGCCTTCGTGGCCGTCATGTGCGTGATCGCATGGAGTACGGGTAAGTTGCTTCTACCGATTTAGCAATTCTGTGATACTAGTGACTGATCTGAGTGAGCTATGCGGGTTCCCTTCTCTCGTTTATATGAGTTATTGATTTCAGGTGAATTCACAGCGCTCGAGGAAAAATCACCGTCCGTGGTAGGAGAGGTGACCGAGATCAGCCTGAGAGGCTATCAGTGCGCCACCGTAAATTCTCAGAGAGTCTGCTGGAATCTGAGACTAGGAAGGTGCGTCCTGGCGAAGACCACTCAGATCATCGGGTCGACAGGAAGGGTTAGGAGGGTGACCCTAGTACGGGGAACCGCAATTTCGAAGACGGTGAATCAGGCGTTCAGTGGGGCCTGCATGATCGCGGAGGTCTTCGAACTGTTGTAGATATATTGTATATATATATATATATATATATATATATATATATATATATATATATATATATATTTGATAAAGAAAAATGATGCCCTTTACATCGTGAATTCTTAGTCATTGTCTACACGCAGTCGTTGGATGTTATGGTACGGAGATCGATATGTTGTTGTTCGTAGCGCGAGACGGGAAAGAAAAGGAAACCAATCTCACGACACGCAGATGCGGTTTCTCGATTTCAAGCTTTTGATCTTTGAGAGCGAGTGCGCTACTGTTGGGACTTCTAATCGACTGGGGATCGATTGATCACTTGTCCATTCCACTTCTGACAATCGTCGAGGAGTCGAGCGGTGAGCCCCGGTGGAAGGCTGTTGCACAGTTCACACGGAAGATGCGAGCCGCTACGATGTTGCGTGCATCTACAGCGATTTTGCTGTTGTTGGCTTCAGCAATCGGTGAGAAGTGCTTTCCAATCTGCATTGGTAGAGTATTTGTAAGCGCCCGGGAGAAGATCGCAGCCAGAGAATCACTGATGTGACAACTCGATGCGGCTTGGGAGCCCTCGAATACGACAATTAGCGAGGATAGCGCCACCTAGCGGCAAAGTGAGGCGTTAACATAGAGTAGATCGAAGAGAGTCTCCGTGAAAAAAAGATCTCGGCCAGCTATGGAGGCTGAAGTTGTGAGGTGCGAGATCAATAAAAGAGTGAAAAAGAAGCATCCAGTGTGATCCCTCTTCCTAGAGAGTCCAACCAGGTTCCCCCGACTGAGGCTGTTACATATTCAATGACGTCACTAATTTTGTCAATCATCTCAGCTTATAAGGTGATCGTCAGAGTGGAAGGCGCTCATGGGGAGCTCCCCATTTCAGTCATGATGGACTCAGCTGTGTCAGACAATCAGGTCGAAATTGTCAATGACACCGACATCACTGCATCCACCATTGCTCTTCCAACCAGCTCGGAGACTGAAGCCCCACAAGATGATTTAGCTCTCACCGTTAGTTCAGAAACCTGGGAATCGCCTCCAGGGTTGCTGACTCCAACCGAGGGAATCACCACTGAGCTGCCCACGTCGGTCACGGTGGGTAGTCCGAGTTCGACTCGCGCGTCGATCAATTTCGCTACGTCTAGGAGTGACTCACAAGAGAGCAACTCAGCGTCCAACGCTCAAGACAACTCAACGTCCCAGCTCTGCAACAACTCCACCCCCAACTACCACCAGGAAGCCCAGCGTAGCCCCAACTCAACGAGTAGCACTTGCGAGCACCACAGAAAATATTCTCAGAAAACAACGGAAAATTTGGCTGAGAATATGACAACAGTTTCGAGTCGAGCAGCGGAAATCGGAAACCCGACAACAGGGAAAGGCAAACCCGATACTCGGTTTTCACCGAGTCCTCCAGCACCAGAGGCGGCCCAGAAAAGTGTGCCGCGAATACAGATCGACATGGAGAGGTTTCGCTGCACGTTCTTGGAACAAGTGAAATTGTGTGTGCTGGCCCGTAACAAGCAATGTGTAGTTTATGGGGCGGGTTCTAGATGACGGGTTCAGAATCGGAGCCGTTGGTCGGCTCTCGGTGGGTTGGCAATACTAGAGCCGCCCAATGTAGAGGAAGATGTACCAGGTAAGAGAATGCAGCCAATTAGGAAGGCTAGGTTCAATTTCAAATATCCGAAGTAATGTTGAGGACAACAGTGTGGTAGCGTGTGGCGAGCAGTAGGTAGGAAGCAAAGCCTAAGAGAAATATGAGTAGGGCACAAGAAATGTAGCACGAACTGGAATTCGATAGCAGTATGTGAGCAGACAACTTGAACGCGCGCTCATTGGTGCGGTAGAGGAAGGAAAGCGACGGTAGAGACGGAGAGAGAGGCAACAAGAGATCGCTGGAATTCAACCGTTAGAGAGTCTTTTGGATCCAGCCAGCGGCCGATTCACACTACATCCAGGATGGAAAATCAGAAGTGCAAGAACTGCGGGGACAATCGCCATCCAACGGGCCACCCCCTGTGCGGAGGGGCCGGCGTACAGTGCAGCATGTGCGGCGAGACGGCGAACTTCAAACAATCGTGCACAAGGTTCAGGCCAACGTGCTGCAAGTACAGAGAAGATGGGCACTTCTCGTACGCGTGCGAGTCAGCACTGAAGCCGTCGACTAGGGAGGTCGCGCAAGTACAGCCTGGGCTAGAGCGGCGGTCCGCTCGGCGCGCAGAGCAACACGCTGTGCCGCCGCGCACTTGTACAATAACATTGGAGAATCACAGAGTCGTTTGGTCTCAGCTCCGTCTCCATCAACTTGACCCCACAATCGCTACAGGCGTTGCGCTCCTGAAGCCGTAAACACTGCTCGAGGAATCACCACTGGGGAGAAGCCTCGCTGGAAAATCTAGAGGTCTAGAGTCCCCGACAGTGACACGTTCCCAAGCAAGTGTAGGGTTTCCGGTCGCTCCGTCGGCCCCGAGGTCCCCCCCCCCCCGCGGGGTTGTCACCACGTCCCGCAGCTCCCTCTCTGTCGCACTCGTCTCCGCCCGCGGTTCGTCGCCGGACTGCCCCGGTCTCTCCCGCATTGAGGCCCCACGCTGCAGCACCGCCGAAGACCCTTTCGGGCGATGAAGGCTCCTCCGCGGAGGCCGCCGTGCGTAACCGAAGACGGTTACTTTACCCTCTTCGACCCGCCAAACTGCCAACGTTACCTCTTCAAGCTCTGTGAAGTGGCACCATTCCCTCCTGAGAAGCATCCGTCCAACATTCGTATTAAGTCCAAGGAGCCTGAGCCGTGAATAAATTCACACCCAACAACATTCTTTTTCCCATTGCGAATCCTTGTGTTTTTTGTTAGAAGTAGTTGTTATTTCAGCTCATCTAGTCTTAGCCTTAGAACTTTCCCAGATTCAGTGGGTATAGCAGCTGTATGGGTCTTTTCAGGGTTTTCCCATTGAGTAGTCTAATAATGCAAGTTCGCCTCCGTCCGTCGGACTTCTCTTGGAGAAGATTGGACTCTAGCTATAGGCCAGTGAGATCTCGACGGCGCTGGATCGTCTAGGATTCCCGATTGGTGGGCCCTGGCCCCCCAGGGGGCCCGGAGACGATTTTCGGGGGGCCCGAAGGTGATTTCGGAGGTTTCAGAGCCCGGTATGCAATATCCCCATCGAGGAGTCCGAAAGCAAGAATCTTGAGGAACGTTGGTGCTCACAAGGAAACTGCACAACCTCGACTTGGAGTTTCGCGGCCAAACTCGGACAGAGACACGGGCCGGGCACACTGATATCAGGGACCTTATCAGAATCGATTAAATAAAAGAGGGAAAAGTGTAACTGCGATACAAAATTGGCCAAAATCGACGTTTCGGGGCACTTCTACGCTAAAAAGGCTGGAATGGCTACGAATGATGTAATTCCAAGTTTGTACTTCGCCGATTCCGGACACGTTTCCAGTATGAGTGACATGAGCCCATGACTATCTGCAAGTTTGGTCGAGAAATTCCAGGTTGAGGTCGTGCACCTCCCTTGTCAGTCACTTCAAGTTACTCGAAGCTCGCCGAGAGAGCTATTCGGGTTCTGGTTGCGTTCTCAACATCTTATCTGTGCGAGTCCGCTCTTAGCACGCTGATGACACTCAAAAACAAGTACCAGTCGCGTTTGGGTCCCGAGGCGGATATGAGAATCGTAATAAGTAAGACGAAGGCGCAGATCGAAAAGATTGTTATGTAGAAGCGAGACCATGCCGTTCATCAACGACAATTATGGCCTCGATCCGCAACATATTTTCAAAAGACAAAATCAGGGGGGGCAGATGTTTAGGTCGCCCGGTGAGGGGGCCGGGCACGGAAACTAATCGGGAACCGCTGGTCTAGGAGCAACACGTCACCTGTCTGAACCGCTCTGCTCCGAAGAGGTCTGTTTTCCATCGCCGTTCTCAAGTGCAATGAATACTCTCGGCGAAACCTCTGCCAGAACGCGTTCAGAACTTCTTGTTGGTGTCTCCAGCGATCCGACAATATCGCCGCCGAGGCGTTCTCGCTAGTTTGTATTACTTCCTCAGCCTCCGGCAATGCCGGATTGACTTGACTTCCATACATGAGATCTTATGGTCGTAATAGTAACAAGTCGTCTGGATTCGTGCTCACGCAAGTCAATGGTGTATCGTTCACAATTTTTATCAATATCTGTTAGGATTGTTTCCAGCTCTCTGAACGGCAACGTATTTTGTCCTAAGATTCTTCGCAACGGCTCTTTGATTACCCGCACCGTTCCCTCGATGAAGCCTGCCCTCCATGGGCTTCGCTCCTTGTTGAACTCCCACGAGATGCGGTGTTTAGTTAGAAAACTTCTCGTCTCCGGGGGGCGCTCGAGATCGAACAGCAACTTCATTTCCTATGCAGCTCTCTTGAACGCCGCGGCTTTGTCCGAGAAAAACATTTGACCGTTGGATTGCGATCATAGAATCTTCTCATGGCTAGTAAGAATTCGTACGTCGACAGATTTGCTACCAGCTCCAATCTTACCGCCCTTGAGACCGCGCGAACGAACAACATTATGTACGCTGGTATCATACTTTTTCCCTGTTGGGATTTCTGACCGGAATCGGTCCCGCAGCGTCGATTCCTGTCGTTCCGAATGCTACCGCGGTCTCCGATCTGAATTTCGGTAGTTCTGGAGTCGGCTCCGATGCCGCTTTGGCTCGAAATCTGACGCACGTCTTGCAACCTGCTATCGCTTTCTTTGCCGCTCTCCGAGCCCCGATTATGAGAAATCGAGTCCTTGTTCTTTGCTCTCTCTTAAACTTTGAATGACTTCGCGATACTCGTTAAGACCTTCGCCTTCGAGTTCGCAGTCCCAATCTAGCTTTTTTATCCAATGCTCCAGAAGCAATCGTTTTAGTCCTAAGGCGATTGGTGAAGCCTAAAGGATCGAAAATTTGAGTCATTCCCTTTAGGAGAGATCTTTTCAACGGTTCCGCTTTTTCAAAGAATGTCACTGTTTTGCTTACATCGATGTGTAGCTTGTTTTCCACTTGGTTCCATCGGACACCGAGAAACTTGAAATTTGAATCGTCCTATGTCACTGATGAGACATCCGGGAACTTCCGTTTTATAAACATCCCAAGCTCCGCGGAGTTCGTTGCCCACCTTTTCAACGGAAAACATCCCGCCGCAAAAACTTCCCGTAGTATTTTTACCACGGATTCCACTTGATTGATATTTTCTGCGCCAGCTACGACGTCGTCGACGTAGGAATAGTTTTTGACAAATTCGAGCAGCTCTTTCTCGCTTGGTCTCCGTTCCATCTCGTTTTCTAAGTGAACGCGGTGCAGATCGACAATCAAGACGTGCTCCAGTGTGCAACAATCCAGACACGTGGCCTCAAGGCAGGACAGCATCATGAACAACGAAGGACGACAGGCACTGGCGATCATGAGACACACGGACGAGGGCGAGATCGTGAGGGTCCCATCGCGCACCTGGAACGAGATGCTCCTAATCTTCCAAAGCTTAGCGGTGGTGACCAGGAAGGCTCAGACTTTAGGGAACGAAAGTGACGTATGACACGATGATGAGGAGTGGCGAGTGCGTCGAACCGCGCGGCGAGCGAGTAATGAAGGCCGTCGAGTGCAGTTCGCTAAAAGACGCGCCAGAGCTTCGAATACGAGATTGATGACAGTGCGGAGGAGGTGCCGTTTGTGTCGGACGAGCCGGCAATGGAAGACCGAGAGGAGGCCGGGGTCGTCAGTGAGGTGCAGGAGACCGAGAGAGTCCGGCAGCATCCTCCGCGACACCACGGAGTCCAACCGAAGCCCGAGCAGTACGTCCGAAGCAGAGACAGGTATTTATGCCTGAGGCAGCCGAGGCCATCCGGCAAGACATCATCAAAGAACGATGCGCTGATTGCTGGAGCACGTCACACAAAGCGAGGAGCGAGGGATGCACAGCGAAGAACGCCGAGTGCTTCTATCATGAGCGCAAGGGACACTATTCACGGTGCTGCCCATCGAAGATCCTTGAGCGGTGCTTGAAGTGCCAGCAGTACGGATTATGAGTGGCATGCCTTCCAACCGAAGACCGAACATCGAAGACCGAGCTCCACATCCATATATATCAATATACATATTCACAGTAATAAATGTATAGCGGCCAAATATTGACGTTGAGAAAGTAGATCGTGCACTCAATCCATAGACTCAATCCACTAGACAAAAAGTAATGAGCTACTTCAGAGTGGTAGCATAATCAAACTGTGAAGAACGAAAGTAAGGTCTGACAGATAGACGTACATGTCCGCATAGAAAGCAGCACGAATAGACAGTTGACAGAGTAAAGTTCATGCAAGGTTCAGGAGGAACGGTCGACTTCAAGGAGACCGTATCTGAGTGACTCACCGATAAAATCAAGTGAATGAACCGAGTACGAGTGTTCCGTGCACACTAGGAATCCCGTAGGAAGAGAACACTATAGAATTGGAAGTCGGTCAAGAGCTTGCAGGGCTTGCCGATAAAGAGGGTAACTCACGACCCGGAAGTATCACATCTGCGGTTAAGTGACGGGATGTTTTCCTCGAGCGCCACAGAGACATCGTGCTTCGAACTGCCGAGTCTCTTTCAGATGGTCAAGCTAGCGATAAAGATGGAGACATACGTGAGCAGTTCAGGAAAATAGTGAACCGTCCGACCGCGCAGGGCATCTCAGATATCCTGAACCAACCAAACAGAAGATTTAACAGAGGTGAAACTGAAATTTCGCTCGACTATCTTTAAGATCATTTCACGCCATATTTGATGCAACGAGGTGTAGAGTTACTCTCGTTATTCCTCGACAATAATCGCTGGCCTTTGACGATTGACGTCCTCCCATACTGTGGAAATAGCGGAATCATCTTGACGCTGATCTTGCCAAACGCCACGCATATCCTCCGGCCACTCAACCTGAGAGTCTTCGAAGCGTTGAAGAGCATGTGGTATGCGAGAGCTACAAGCTGGCGCATCAAGAAGGGCGGACTCTCTATGAAGAAGAAATTCATCATAATGCCCTAAAATCCCGCACATAACGAACCTTTTTTTTTCAGCAAAAAACAAGGTATGACCGTATCAGATAACGAACTAGGCAGAAAACGAACTCTGCAGATCACGAACTTGGCAGATGGCGAAATTCTCAGAGAACGAACTGATCAGATATAAAACTGCTCAGATAACGAACTTTCCCGGATGAAGAGCTCTTCAGATGACAGACCTCCACGAATGACAAACAATGCGGATGATGGACCCTTCAACATTAGCCAACAAGCCGGAATCCGCAAGCTTGGCGCAGATCACGGACCGTTCTTCCTTCACTGAGCTAATGTTGGCCGGAAAACAAAATCGTCCAGGTGCCTATCAGGGTTCCAGTGTCAATGAGGTTACAGCCCGCTATCCCGAAAACCCGGTATCCCGAACGGCGAAATGAAGGGCCCCAGAACCCCGCCATCCCGAAATCTGGTATCTCGGAACACGGTATCCTGAATACCCGCGATCCCTGATGGCCGGTATTGAGAAAAAATCCAACCTCCACACCGACGCCCTTCGTTTCACCCTTCGGGATACCGGGTTTTCGGGATACCGGGTGCACACCGTCAATGAAGTTCGCTGTTCGCCTGGTTCTCTATCTGAGCAGTTGGCTATCTGCCAAGTTCGTTATCTGAGCAGTTCGCTATATGCCAAGTTCGTTATCTGTAAACTTCGTTTCCTGCCAACTTCGTTATCAGAGAAGTTCGTTATCTGTTCAGTTCGTTATGTGCGGGATTCTGGGGCATCCCAGGATACATTTGATGGATTTGACGGCGCTAGTTCAACAGCTGGCTTCCGAAGCTGTGGGATCTCGCCATGGAGCGCAGGTTCGGTGGATTACAGTAAAAACTATGTCACACAACACCAGTTCTGGCTAACTCAGATAGTGGAGAACCTTTCGAGATAATGCAGCGTTCCATTTTCTGATGGATCTTGAAGGAAGGATGTCGCATGAGCGATTGCTTCTATTCAGGCAGCAGGGAGAACACTGGCGGAGACCAGAATGTATGAAGGATCTTCTCGAGATGTTGCTGCAAGCTGAAAGAGCAGTCCGCAATCCGCAGCTAATGGAATCGTTCGATGAGGATTTTCAGTCAGTAGCCTTGTCTGATTCGTCTAAAGACGAAATTCTCTGCTATCCGACGCCTTATGAGCCGAGGACACGGTGAACGATACCAGGCTGTCGCAATTGAGACATGTAATAAAGAATCAAAAGTAGAAGCACGAGTCACTTCGACCGAATTTCAGGGGAGAGAAGCATGTGGTTTCCAAAAAGAATATCTTCATCTCCCCGGCTCTCGGGGCTCCCCGCGGAATAGTCATACCTCGGATTTCCTCCCGGTCGCTGAGCTGATCTTGGCCTTGATTTATGGCCGTGGGCTTGTGCCCTTTTGAAACTACAGTTTTTCCAGAATCGGAATATTGCAAGTACCTCGATTATTTCAACCTTTGCGATTTCACCCTCGCTTAGATCAACTTTTTGGAATCTGAACCTCGATTGTATCAACCCTCGATTCTATCAACTTCTCGGGATCTGGCCCTCGATTAAATCTACCCCCGAATATACAGGGTGCAGTAGGAAATTTCCCTTGTTGTAAAACAGCTCGCGAAATCTCAGACTTTGATGTTAAGGTTCTCTTAGCGCCAGAAGATGGGCCACGTCGGGCTGCTTCGTAATGAAGATCCGCCCAAAGTTGGAGGACGATTTCAAGCGACATTTCCTCGAAAAAAAAGTCAGAAATTCATGATTGTTTATGGAGCTGCATTCCATTCGGGCTTCCATGATAACAGAAAGATGAGTGTTGAACGGGCACTGGAGTCCTCTCTACGCGCGATTTCCAGCTCGAGAAATGGCGCTCCGCTTCTGCCATCCGACTCCGCTACCGTCTGCCAGGTATCTAGTAACAGGCTCCAAAGAGGCGCCCTCCTTCTCGCTCACGAGTAGCTGTGTGTTTACTAGAAAGACCCAATCCTTTCCTGATCGGCGCTCAACGAGTTCGGTTGTGCCTTCCAGCTATCGTCCGCTCAAACTCTCGATTTCAATTCCATGTGAGTTCAATACTAATGAAAATACGCCATTCCTAGCTATAATCCTAGCATGATTGCCTTCTATCCATGTCCCTACACTGTTTTTTCCTTGATTTTCGCCTCCTCAACATCCCGATAGGCCATTTTCACTTTCATGCCAACCACGTGCCTCTTCCAGCATCGCCGCCAAACTTCACTGTGTTCCAAACTCATTCGTCTTCACGCTTCGCCGCTCCTTCCAGTTACACAACCCTCGGTAAGCTAAACGACTCGGAAACATGATCGTTATTTCAATAATTCCATCTGCCAAGATCTTCCCAATTCAGTGCGATATGATCCTTGCAAAAAATTCTCATCTATCAATCAATCCCTTTCAAATCCTATCTTCCCAGAGTTCCGTCCATACTACAATTACGATGCATCCAACTCCGAACATTACGGCTCAATTAGTTCACAAACTCCGCCTGCACAAGGTAAACGTGGGAATGTATATCGCCAATTATATCTCTTCACTCGCTTCGATTTCTAACAGCACCTCTTACAGGAATCCGAGCTGGTGACTGATATCGTCAGAAGCCTATTCGACCACATCGCTAACACACCTCTCGCAATTACTCCATCCCACTTGCTACACAGAATCGAACAATACAAAGTCCTGGACAACTTCCTCAGCCCAGTCGTTCAATCATACAACTATTGGATCGTCAACGAAGTAATCCGTCCAGAGATCGCTTCTCTTCAAGAGACGATCACGCTCCTTCAGAGACGACACAAAATACTTTACAGAAATCACTTCGAATTCAACCTTACGGTTGAAAAAATTGAACAGGCCCGCTTCCCCATCGCAAAATCACACCAACGGCTCCAGGCTGAATTCAGAGATCTATTGTACGTACTTAATTAGAATTATCCGAGTCTAATCCAATGACATAATAAGATACCAATGCCCTTTCATCCCGGTACAATCATAATCGCTAACTCACCTACTAATGACTGCTCTTTCCAGGTCCCGTCAAAAATTGGAGATCGACGATGAATGGATGTTTGAACAAAGAACCCATTTAAATGATTATAAGATTCGTGAAATGCTATTTCCATTCACAGCTCGCTCAAAACTAGAGCGCCACCACAAAGAGGTATCATTCACAAGCTACTCTTCAAAAAAAATAAGTTTCAATATGACCATTTGCATAGCACTACCTCACAATCAAGATCTTGACTCTCTATTTTCAGTCGTCCCTCGTAGCGGATGGCTTGATCCGTATAGCCATGGCAAGAACCATCGAAAATTCCACCACATTGCACCCAGCTCAGTACGATTCGATAATTCACGAATTGCTGGTAATGAAAAATCTCGCGTCCCTACACATCCCAGTGGAATACATCCACGATAACTTGATTGAAGATATTCAGTGGGAGATCAATTCTCTGAGATATATCATCTCAAAACTAAGACCGCGGAAACGAACGTTCACTAGTCAGTTGAAGGTAACTCAACCGGCATATTCCGGATATCATGACAACGCGAGACCAACATGTGAGTTCAATACTAATGAAAATACGCCATTCATAGCTATAATCCTAGCATGACTGCCTTCTATCCATGTCCCTGCACTGTTTTTTCCTTGATTTTCGCCTCCTCAACATCCCGAAAGGCCTCCTTCACTTTCATGCCAACCACGTGCCTCTTCCAGCATCTCAGCAAAACTTCACTTCGTTCCAATCTCATCCTTGTTGACGCTTCGCCGTTCCTCCACGATTACACAACCCTCGGTAAGCTAAACGACTCGGAAACATGAACGATATTCCAATAATTCCACCTGCCAAAATCCTCCCAATTCAGTGAGATATGATCCTTGCAAAAAATCCTCGTCTATCAATCAATCCCTTTCAAATCCTATCTTCTCAGAGATTTCGTCAAGACAACAAATACGATGCACCCAAGTCCGATCATTGCGGCTCAATCGGTTCACAAGCTCCGCCTGAACAAGGTAAACGTGGGAATGTATATCGCCAATTATATCTCTTCACTCGCATCGATTTCTAACAGCACCCCTTACAGGAATCCGAGCTTGTGACAGATATTGTCAGAAGCCTGTTCGACTACATCGCTCACACGCCTCTCGCATTTACTCCAACGCACTTGCTACACAGAGTCGCACAATACAAAATCCTTGACAGCTTCCTCAGCCCTGTCGTTCATTCAAGCAACTATTGGATACTCAACGAATCAATCCGTCCAGAAATCGTTTCTCTTCAAGAAAAGATCACGCTACTTCAAAGACGGAACAAAATATTTTACGGAAATCCATTCGAATTCAACCTTTCGATCGAAAAAATAGAACAAGCCCGCTTTCCCATCAAAAAATCACACGAGCGGCTCCAGGCTGAATTCAATGATCTATTGTACGTACTTAATTAGATTTATCCGAATCTAATCCAATGACATAATAAGTTACCAATGCCATTTCATCCCGGTACAATCACAATCGCTACCTCACCTACTAATGACTGCTCTTTCCAGGTCACGTCAAAAATTGGAGATCGATGACGAATGGATGTTTGAAAAAAAACCCCATTTAAACGATTATGCGATTCGTGAAATGCTATACCCCTTCAAAGCTTCCTCAAAGCTAAAGCCCCACCATACGGAGGTATCATTCATAAGCTACTCTTCAAAAAATAAAAGTTTCAATATGACCATTTGCATAGCACTACCTCACAATTAAGATCTTGACTCTCTATTTTCAGTCATCCCTCGTAGCGGATGGATTGATCCGCATGGCCATGGCACAGACCATCGAGAATTCCGCCGCATTGCGCAGATTCGGTGATTGACCAATTGCTGGTAATGAAACATCTAGCGTCCCGACACATCCCCGTGGAGTATATCCACGACAACCTCATTGAAGACCTTCAGTGGGAAATCGACTCACGGAGATATATCATCTCGAAGCTAAGACCCCGGAAACGCACGGTCACCAGTCAGTTGAAGTTCACTCAACCGACATATTCGGGATATCGTTACAACGTTATCCCTTCCCTCCAATCTTGCTACACTCGGGCTTCCTCAATTCCTCCATCACTCTTCTCCGTCTGAATCAACTCACAGTTCAGTTTCTCTACAGCCTCCGCATTCCAACAGTGCTGCCGTTGTTCAACAGTCTGAAGTTGGAGAGCCATCGTTAGCTATTGCCACTGACGATCAACAGCCAGAGCCATCCGTATCTCTAGGATCAGTCATCACCAATCCTGCATTGATGGAACCACTGCCGCAACTCGCTGATTACATCCAACAGCCTGACGTGCGTCAAGATGCGTCACATTCATCGGGTGAAGATCAGGAATCAAATCAGCGACAAGTACAGCCACCTTCCACGTCTGATCGTCCCGCTGGCCCGTCGTATCCTAGCTCTCAACAATGAAAACTTACATTATCGGTTCCTTTACTTATTGCCTCACGTCACACAGTCCTCACACCGTATTGTTGCTGGTAAACATCAGTTAATCCATGTAAGTGCAACACTTAACACGTGTACGCTGTAACTCGCCTTCGAACTCAGCGTGTTTGTGAAATGCTCCTTGTGATTACACTGTGATTACGAGAACAATGGAAACACTGAAAGTAAAATGGGATGGTCATTTTCCGAAAGTAATTTGAAGTGACCTTGGTGCTGAAAAGCTGTTGACGAAAATAACAATCACGGAATATCTTGGACGATATTTAACAACGACAACTCGGCCCAGGCCGCGATATTCAATATGTAAATCAGCGATTTTCGATGTTTGAACGTTGATTTTGTGAACACTCAGGTGCACCGATTCGCATGTGATCGAATGCACGTTCAAGGGAAAAAGGGAGTCCGCGAACGTGCACTCGATCATATGCGGGTCGGTCCACCTGAGACGATCTGTTTCGATCGTGTCCCGTAGATATCCGGTCACATGGAGAGTCAACGTGGAAGAGAAAAGCTGTCGTACGATGGCTTCCAGTATGTTTTTGCTCAATTCAGCTCTGATCAGCGAACTGAGTTCTGGAGATGTCAGTTCAAGGCGAGTAAAACTACGAAATGCCTGGCCCGCTTGCACAGAGCGGTTGATTCGGGTGAGATTGTTGTGAAGGGCGTGCATTCGGACGACCCAAACTCTGCCGCGATCGAAGTCGCTCAACGCAAAACGGCTCTGAAGCGCCGGGCTCTGGACACACAAGAGCGACCGCAGCAGATCATAAACAAGATTCGTGCGACATCTTCAGTGGCAGCATTGGGATCTATGGATGGCGATTCAACACTTGCAAGAACGGTACAGAGGGTGCGGCATCGTCACGGCATCCCGGCGACTGATTTCAAGGATCGGAGTGAAATCGTCATACCAGAACAGTTCACTGTATACGAGGTCACCCCGGGAATTTTTGAGAAATTCTTCTTGTGTGACACGGGAGAGGGCGACAAGAACCGAATTCTCATCTTCGGTAGGCAGAGCGTGAGTTCGTGGATAGGCGCTGTTGAGAAAATTTACGTTGATGGCACTTTTAGTCTTGCCCCGCATCTCTTTTCTCAACTCTTCGTCTTCCTCGCCGAGCGCCCGGGCCATGTGACCCCCATCTGTTACGTTCCCTTGCCCAGCAAAAAAGAAGAACGTTACCATAAGGTGAGAGAGCATGAGACAGTGGTCAATTTCGAAATACTACACCGGTCATGCTTCGATTGGCAAAATTTCCCAGCTGAATCCATCGTTTTATATCTTTCAGAGGCTCGAGTTGTTGAAAGCTGAATGGCCCGACTTCAAACCTTCGGCTATCTCAATGGATTTCGAGAAGGGTTTGATGAAGGCCTTCAAAGCTCATTTCCCCCAGGCTGAAATACACGGATGTTTTTTTCATCTAGTCAAGAATATGAAAAAAAAACTCGCTAGTCGTGGTTTGACGAAGCGATACCGAAATGAGCCTGATTTCGCTCTCAAAGCGAAAATGATACCAGCCCTCGCGTTCATACCTCCAGCACAACTCGAGGATGCGTTGAGGCAGCTTCGCGAGGTCCTCCCCGATGCGTTGCAAGTGGTGTTGGATTACTTTGAAGACACTTATATGGGGCCACTCCAGGTGAGACGCGGTGGTGGATTCAACCGACGAGACGCGCTGTTCCCTGTATCGACGTGGACGGTTTACGAACGAACTCTACGTGGACAGTCCCGAACAAACAATTTCGCAGAAGCGTCCCACAAAAGCCTCCAGAGTCAGTTCAATGTTCATCATCCGAGTCTTCTTAAGTTCATTGATGGACTCAGATGTGCTCAAAGATCAAGAGACGCCGCACTCGAGCGCTACATTCCTGGGCAAAAGGTCCCGAAGAAACGAAACAGATACATTGAGAACGAAGAACGCATCCTCAAAATACTCGACAGTTTGACGACTTACCCTCTGAAAGACATTCTACGAGCAATCGCTCATACTTATAACATGAGTCCATGAATAATTTAAAGTACCCTAAAGTCTGGGAGATAAAGGACTTACCAGATAAAGAACTTATCGTATAAAGGACTTATCAGATAAAGGACTTATCGTATAAAGGACTTATCAGATAAAGGACTTATCGTATAGAGGACTTATCAGATTAAGGACTTATCGTATAAAGGACTTATCAGATAAAGGACTTATCGTATAAAGGACTTATCAGATAAAGGACTTATCGTATAAAGGACTTATCAGATAAAGGACTTATCGTATAAAGGACTTATCAGATAAAGGACTTATCGTATAAAGGACTTATCAGATGAAGGACTTGTCTTATGAAGGACTTACCAGATAAAGCACTTACCAGACAAAGGACTTATCAGATCAAGGACTCATCAGATAAAGGGCTTATCAGCAGAGATAGTCACAGTCATCATTATATTTTCGAAATTATTCCGCGTCCAACCCTGAATCACGGAATGATTTCGAAAAAGGCATTGAGGCACGGACCTTGTTTCGAAGTGATCCCGCGTCCAACCCTGGATCTCGGAATAATTTCGAAAAACGCATTGAGGCCCGGACCTTCTTTCGATATTATTCCGTGATTTAGGGCCGGACTCGGTATAGTTTCGAAAACTGCTAATAATGAAATTCCTTGGGAAAACCTCTAAAAACCGCATCTGGGACTACCCTGTGTACAAAAAGTCCCTCATACGAAGAGTCCTTTATCTGATAAGTCCTTTATCTGATAAGTCCTTTATACGATAAGTCCTTTATCTGATGAGTCCTTTATACGATAAGTCCTTTATACGATAAGTCCTTTATACGACAAGTCCTTTATACGATAAGTCCTTTATACGATAAGTCCTTTATCTGATAAGTCCTCTATACGATAAGTCCTCTATACGATAAGTCCTTTATCTGGTAAGTTCTTTATACGCCGGACGAGTTTTCCGAAAATAGGGTCCTTTATCTGCCAGACTTTAGGGTAACTCTTCCACTAGTCGGGAGAATACGCTAATACAGTTCACTTGACCCGTTGTGCTCATACGAATTGTCCTCGTTCTCATTTCGAAAACTTGGAATTTTAGGTTTATTCGTGGCCGAGTTGTCGTAGTGGCCGAGTTGTCGTAGTGGCCGGCTTGACTCCTAGGCCGAGTTGTCATAGTGGCCGGGTTGTCGTAGTGGCCGAGTGGTCGTAGTGGCCGAGTTGTCGTAGTGGCCGGGTTGTCCCCGTGGCCGGGATGACGTGTACCCGCCCTGTCCACTACTCGTTCTTGGAACAGAACTTCTATCTTCAGTTAATCCTGACCAATATGGGAGAAGTTGTATGTGTGTTTTGGGTGATGATGTTGAGTACTCACAATTGTAAGGTAGTCCTGAAAATCGAATCTCGTTTCAGGTCCGACGTTGGCGTATGACCAGCTGGGTCGCTAGCTACATACGCGGAGAAGTGATTGTGACAAATCCCACCTGCTAGAAACCCCCAATGCAAGGAAAACACTCAAGCTTCAGTGTACGGGCCGCAGCCGCCTCGGGGTTCAGTAGGTTGAGAGTAAGTTCGCCTTGCGATTGTTCGCTTGAGCCGTCCTGACAGGTTGGCTCCCTGATTGCAACTGTGCAAGCGGTCAACGTGTACGTTTGAGCCCGCCGGTTGACCGTCTGCTCGACCTCTCTCTGAACCCTTTGGCAGCTCCGCGGACTTTCATTTATTAATCAGCATCCTTTAAATGATTGATTCCGTCGCTCTGGTGAAACCACGAGCCTACCTAAGTATCTTCTGGATACAACTTCCTTAAAATTCCATTCTTACTCTGGAGAGCGGTCGCCGCGGCGTGACAACTTGTCGCGCCGCCTGGCGGCCTCCTCCGGAACTATTCATTTGCCTGCCGGCAGCCGAACAGCACGGTTGCTCTCGCTGTCGGCCACACTCCCGCCAACCGCGAAGCGGTTTGGACTGGAAGGTTCCTGGGCGACCGACGCGTCGGCTGAACGGCTCTCGGCGACATAAACACTTGATAATGAATGCGCTTGCGCCTGGACTTACACTGAAGACATTGGTTATCTCGTATAGGCGCCCTAATAATTCCAATAATATAATCAGAGTTGGATTCACACTCTACTTCCTCACACTTTGACATAGTTGATCTGTTAACACTCCTGTGACAATAAAGCATATTTGTCTACATAGCATTGATTCTCTTTTCTTATGGTATACTAGCCGGCCTCCGGCCGGCTAGAGTTGCCGGCCTTCGGCCGGCCCTCTTAGCTGCCCCGCGTTCCCTCACTCGACGATTACGGCTCCTCCGACCTGTCATGCGGGGCGGGTTAGAAGATTACCACGGGGTTTTGTATCAATGGGAGGATCGGCAATGAATCCGGAGGAGAGTTTCCTGCCGACTTGGACGGGCGACAATTGTCCGATTCGGAGGCTTGGATTTTTGAGATGTTCGTCCAGATATTAGTCAAGATAATCAACCCTCCTACAAAAGTTCTTTGTGAACTACATTCCGTGTTTTTCCTTCCTGCGCGAATACGAAAATATTCCTTGGAGATCCAACTCGAGAGAGGGCAGCGTAAAGTTGACCGTGCGAGAAACATGGCGACGACAGCCACCTCATTTAACGTTGGCGCATTGAAGCGTCCTTCGTGCCCACCGACCGGTGTTTTGTCCGTTTTTATGATAAATTTGTATCTATCCGTCGGCATTCTCTCCAATCGAGTTTTGAATTTGAGGATGAGGCTGTTGTGCTCGTTGAATAGACGTTGCAGTATGGACACGATCTCGCGTCGCAGGTTTGGTATGAGACTACATCGTGGATCTATTTGAGATTCTTCATCTCCTATGGAATGAATTTGCAGAAATTTGAGCGTTTCACCTTCGGGGGGCAGCAGAGAACCGATTTCGAGGTGAATCTGCCCCCGTATCTTGAAGGGACAAGGGATGAATTGGAGGGGAACTGTCGTCCCAAACGATGTCATCTGGAAGCACGAATTGTAGCCTCTGATGTTTGCCAGGAAATGCTTCGATTCGGATGTTCGGGCAGACATGAGAGATCGTAGATCATGGGGTGGGGGCTTTTTTCCGAATGTTCTGGCCCGACAGAAGTCACATATTTGATTCATTCCGCCAATTTCTATCGCTGGATTCGCAGAGCATCGATATTTGGATCATAATTGAATGCGGCCAACTTCAAATTCGAGATTTGCCATGTTCTGCTCGTTCGGTGGCGCGCTCTCTGTCGATCAGCAGCCAGTCGTCGGTCATGTTCTTCATTCGTTTCATCATGTCTCGCCTGCGCCATTTGCTGCCGTTGGTATTCCAGTCTGAGATTGCGTTGCTTTTCCGATTCGTCTTCTCTCGCTTGGGATGTTCTCCGCCGTTGAATTTCGACTCGGAGTTCACGTTGTTCTTCTGACTCACGGCGTCTCGACCGAGATGTTCTTTGTCGTTGATCGCTGAGCCTGTCTTCACGATCATATCCCGCCTCCCTTGATCGCATCAGTTCCACGCTACGTCTCTGACTTCCAAGCCGTTACGAATCCATTGAAACTTTCTTGTGGGAAATAGAACACGCCACGCTAGAGGGCGCTCATTTGATGTTCCGGTGCAAACGATTTCGTCGCACCGCGGCGCGTCGCCCGGCGTTACTCTCAAAGGCTCCGAAAGCATCACTCGACCGATCTCGGAGATGCAACTCCGGTCCTATACGAATGCAGCAGAGGATGAATCTGATCTGAGCACAGGGTCAGCCGATATCACAGTGTATCCGCGGCGACGAAAAATACTTATGGTCACGCTTGAACTCTTCGCTGCCACTGTGCCACTGCGCCCAGAGCGGGATGAAAACTGCATGGCGACCTAGAGGGGACGCTAATGAATCTATCTAGCCCCATGCCGGACGGCTAGGCCCATCCGTGACGATTTGCATAGCGGTCATACATACAAACAAACAAACAAACAGAATTTGATTTTTATTAATATAGATTATGGTCGACGAGAGGAAAGATTGCGTTTTGACTCCGAATTTGTGCGCTCGACTTGGTGGCTCCGAGAAACCGTTGTGCGAACTTGAGAAACAAAGTTTTCGGTTACTCGGACGCGTCGCGACTTCCAATGAAAACCGTTCGTGCTCTCGGGCCCCGCCTTTCCGGGAGATTTCTCCCGACCTGTACTGCATATAAGGAGGCTCTCGGGAGGCTCGAAACGCTTGAGATCCAGTTTGTTCACTTCACGCATCTCGACATCTCTACTCTCTTCAACATGTCCCATCAACATGAGAAGGTTCCCGCGGGTCTTGACAAGGCCCACAGTTTTGCCACGTCTCCTGTGGGTCTCCTGGACTGTGCTCTAGGAGGACTGTCGGACACCCACCGCCGGGCGCATGCCGACCAGCGCACCGCGGTGGCACGACTAGTGTACGACCGCCTTTCAGAGCCTGAACGGGATATTTTCCGCCGTGCCTCCAAGGACCTGCGCCGAACAGGGTGCCCTCGGGCAGCCCATGCCGCCTACACCGCAGCAGGCCAAACATTTCCGCTGACCGTGCGCCTTTCGCGGGTCCTGAATGAGTTGCGAGGTAAGTTTCCCCTTATGTTACATGTATACTGCTGTTTCCCTCGCATAACATCTTTGAATTTCTTTCTAACGACTCGTTGTGATCTTTTGCAGGGATCGCCATCACACCCCGCCATGAAGCTCCATCCCCGGTACAGGCTCCACCCCCAGCGATACGGCGTCGCACTGTGCCTGACCCTGCTCCGCGCCCGCTGCCGGCCGATCCCGAACCGGCCCCCGCAACCCCGGCCCAACCAACCCCGACCGCAGCTCCCAGCTCACCTCCGGAGACGAAGCCGGTCATCGCGCAGCCCGCACCACCACCGCAGGACTCCCCCTCGGCCGCGGCCCGGCCAGGTCCTTCACGTCCGGACACCTCTGCGTCAGCCCAGCCGGGCACACCCCCCATGAAGGCTCCTCCGCGGAGGCCCCCATGCGTCACCGAGGAGGGGTATTTCACGATGTTTGACCCGAAGAACTGTCAGAGGTTTCTCTTTAAACTTTGCGAAGTGTCTCCGTTTCCACCAGAGGAGCACCCGGTCGGCATGCGTCGCCGCTCAACTCCACCTCAATAGTGAATAAACTTCACCAGTTCCCCACTTTACTTATCATTAGTCTTTGTTTTACCTAGATTCCTGCGAGGCAACGTTGTTAGCTTATCTCCAACCTTAGAACTTTCCCACGTTTAGAGGATAGAGTAGTTGTATGGGTCTTTTCAGGGTTTTTCCATTAGGTAATCGAATAATACAGGTTCGCCTCCGTCCATCGGACCCCTCCCGGCCAGAAAAAGACTGGACTCTGGCCATAGGCCAGTGAGATCTCGATGGCGCTGGATCATCCAAGAGCACCACATCTCCCCTCTGAACTGCTCTACTCCGCAGAGGTCTATTTTCCATTGCCGTTCTCAAGTGCAACAGATACTCTCGACGGAACCTCTGCCAGAACGCGTTCAGTACTTCTTGTTGGTGTTTCCAGCGATCTGAAAATATTGTTGCCGCAGCATTCTCGCTAGCTTGTATGACTTCCTTAGCCTCCGGCAATGCCGGATTGACTCGATTCCCATACATGAGATCTGACGGACGTAGTGGCAACAATTCGTCTTGATTTGTGCTTACGCACGTTAGCGGCCTATCGTTTACAATTTTTTCGATATCGGTCAATACTGTTTCTAGCTCTCTGAACGGCAAAGTATTCCTACCTACGATTCTTCGCAACGGTTCTTTGATTACTCGCACCGTTCTCTCGATGAAGCCTGCCCTCCATGGGCTTCGCTCCGTGTTGAATTCCCATGAGATTCGGTGTCTGGTTAGAAAACTTCTCGTCTCCGCAGAGCGCTCAAGATCGAACAGCAATTTCACTTCTTTTGCAGCTCTCTTGAACGCCGCGGCATTATCCGAGAAAAAGCATTCGACCGTTGGATTGCGATTATAAAATCTTCTCATTGCTAGTAAGAATTCGTACGTCGACAGATTCGCTACCAACTCCAGCCTTACTGCTCTTGAGACCGCGCAGACGAACAACATTATGTACGCTGGTACTTTTTCCCCATTGGGATTCCTGACCGGAATTGGTCCGGCAGCGTCAATTCCTGTCGTTCCGAATGCGACCGCGGTCTCCAACCTGAATCTTGGCAGTTCTGGAGTCGGCTCCGATGCCGCTTTAGCGCGAAATCTGACGCACGTTTTACAACCCGCTATTGCTTTCTTTGCCGCTCTTCGAGCTCTGATTATGAGAAATCTCATCCTTGTTCTTTGCAATATTCCTGGCACGCTACCCGCGTGCATGCACACTTTTTCGTGAATGAATCGAACATACAACTCGACCAGATCGTTTTCGCCCGGCAGCAGAATTGGATTGATGGTTTCAAACTCTACGTTTTCCATGTTAGAAAGCCTTGATTTACACCGAATGAGCCCGTCTTTGTCGAAAAACGGATTGAATTGATACAACTGACTTTTCTTTGAGAGATTAACCAGTTTCGACTCCCATTCGTTTGGGAAACTTCTCCTTTGAATATTTTTTAGAACCATCGTCTCCGCTTCTCTGTACTCGTCAGGCGAAATGGTCGCGACCCACTTCGGTTTCGGTTTCACGATTAGCTTTTTCATTCGGTTTACGTATGCCATCACTCTGATTAATTTCGGCCACGACGATAATTGCTTGCTCACAATCGGATCGACTCCCACCGTGGTGGAGCCTACGAAGCATTCCGATTTCCTTTCGTTCGACACTTCGAGTTCGCACTCGCTCGGATTCAGAATGTGAGAAATCGGTTGCTCGCCGGACCGTAGCCATTCCGGCCCTTGAAGCCAGAACTTTCTTGCCTCCTCCGTGTCCAGAGCCGCCGCTCTCGACAACAAATCTGCGGGATTTTCCGCGGAACGTACATATTGCCATTGATTTGCCTCCGAGTCCCTCTGGATTTCGACCACTCTGTTCTCGATAAACGCTTTCCAGCGCTCCGGTCTGTCCCGGATCCAAGCCAAGACACAGGCGTTATCGCACCAGAAATGGACCGACGTGAACGAATCTTTAACTTCTTCTCTAATTTTCTTGGCAATGCGCGTTCCGATAATTGCTCCCAGCAGTTCCATCCTGTAAATCGACCAATCACCTTTGAGCGGTGCAACTCTGCCTTTCAACATAATCAGCGAGATCGCGATCTCGCTTCCCTGAATCTTGCGTGCATACGCTACCGCACCGTAACCAGTGAGGCTCGCATCGGTGAAGATATGCAATTCGTATCTCCCCACACCAGCTCCCGCCAATCCGCGGAAGTTCCTTTCGACTCGTATGTGGGAGACATACTGCAACCTTTGACTGACTTCACAATACTCGTTTAAATCTTCGCCTTCGAGTTCGCAGTCCCAATCGAACTTTTTTATCCAATGTTTTTGTAACAATTGTTTGAATCCTAGGGCTATTGGTGAAGCCAATCCCAAAGGATCGAAAATTTGACTCAGTCCCTTGAGAAGGGATCTTTTCGACGGTTTTGCTTTCTCGGAGAACGACATTGTTTTGCTGACATCGATGTGCAGCTCGTCTTCGACTTGATTCCATCGAACACCGAGGAACTTGAAATTGGAATCCTCGTATGTTACTGAGACATCCGGAAACTTTTGTTTTATAAACATGCCCAGCTCCGCGGAGTTCGTTGCCCACTTTTTCAACGGAAAACATCCCGCTGCAAAAACATCCCGTAGTGTTTTCACCACGGCTTTCCCTTGGTTAATATTCTCCGCGCCAGCTACGAGGTCATCGACGTAGAAATAACTTTTTACAAATTCTAGCAGCTTTTCCTCGCGAGGTCTCCGTTTCATCTCATTTTCCAAGTGAAGCTTGATTGTCGCGCAGTGAAGAAACGGAGCACAGACCAAGCCGAACGATAATCGACAAGATATCAACTCCGTTATCGGCGCCTTTTGATTTTTGCTTACTCCTACCGGCCACAGAAATCTCAGAAATGTTCTGTGTTCCGGAACGATCTCGTTCTGGAGATAAGCTTTCTCTATGTCTGCCGTTATTACTACTTTCACCTGCCGAAATTGGAGTATCACGGAGATTAAGTCTGCTATGAGATTGCCGCCTTGAAACAGGACATCGTTCAGTCCTGCCTCGTTCCTTGACCTCGCGCTGGCGTCGTTTACCAATCGAACTTTCATGGCTGCCTCCGCAGAGGCCTGTTTTTTGATTAATGCCAACAGGGGGAGGTAATGCGATTGTTCTCCCTGCCGCGGCGGATCTGTCACCTCTATGAAACCTTGCTTCAGCAGTTCTTGAATTTCTGCATCCGCGGCTTCCAGTAACTTCGTATTCTTTTTTGTCTGAGCCAGAAAACTCCTTAAGCGACGCTCCGTCAACTCGCGGTTATTGCCCAACGTATTGAGATTTGGCTTGAACGGCAATTGAATGATGTACCTCCCGTTCGGGTTCCTTTTCGTAGTTGCTCGGAAAAAATTCATAATCTCCTCAGTCGAGGCTTCATCGCTTTCCTTGCTGCTCGGTTCAAAGCCCAGAAGCTCCGTTTCCCACAGAAACGAAATGTCTTCTGGATCGTATTTCGCCTTAACCGCCGCGGCGAGAGACACCACCGACTCGCACTCCTCTCCCGCCTTGCCGGCCCACGATTGCCTTTTCGATTCGATCACCTTTTCCAACATCGGGTCTTCCCGAATCATTTGTTGTTGACCTGTGCCGCAGAGGAAATAACCGAACGCAGTCTCGATGGCCAAATATCCTTCGACTTTTTTGATTGTCGTTCCCAGAATGGGATACATGAAATCGATGCCAATCAAGATGCTGATTTCCTCCGGCCAATTTTCTTGATTTTCGTCCGCTATCGGACTTATGCCTTTTTTAATCATTGCCGTCGGTAACTTTCCAACGACCACTGTTTTCAACGCCGTCGCATGTATCACCATATGACGTTCTGAGAACCGGCTCCTCAGCGTCACCTCGACGATTCTGCCTTTGCACCTTCGTGCCGCGGCGTTGCCCGCTGTTTGCAAATAGAACGAATCCATTCCCACTGTTCTGGCATTTAACTTATCCGCCAGTTCGTTCGTAATTAGCGTTTTTTGACTTCCCGTGTCGAGCATTACCCTTCCGATAGACACGCGGTCGTCCCCGATCACTTCGACGAAGCCCGTGGGCAGGACCCTTTCCGCCACGTTCGTGATTTTAACCGCGTTGTCGCTTGAATCGGCGCCATCTTTGGCGGTCAGAGAAGCTGACGTCGCCACCTCTGGTTTCGTGCACAGCAGCACGTTATGGCGCCCCTTGCACCTCGCGCAACCTTTCGCTTTGCACTTGTCCACCTTGTGGTTCCGGCCCAAGCACTTATAGCACGCATTCTTTGTCGCCACGCATTTCCTCCTCTCGTCGATCGACATATCTTTTTTACACTGATTACTAGAATGCTGTCCTTGACAGAAGATGCATGCATGATCTACCTGTTGCTTATTTGCATGAGTTTCCACCGCGGCGAATGAGTACTGACTGCTCGTTGATCCCGAGGGCCCCGCAGGACTGAATTTGCGGTCTTCAAATCTTTTGAAATAGGGAGTTTTTTGACCGTTTTGAAATTCGAACTTTGCCCTTCGCCCCTCCATTTGAGGTTTCGGGCTGCCTTTTTGCTTTTCCACTAGTCTCTCCACCTGTTTTCTCTCGGCGCTCAAGAAGACCAACAGAGCTTTCAGTCTACACTCATCGTCGCTTGGCACGAATACATCATCAAAACGCTGTTTGCGTTCGAACGGAAGCGCTCTCATTATAACTCTCGTAACGAACGGTGACATACCCTCGTACGTTGCTCCCAAGTTGACGATCGATGCCATGTTGTGTGTCACTACATCCACGAACTCGATGAATTTTCTGTCAGTCACGACGTCCTTCCTCAGACACGCGTTGAGAACGTTGTCGACGTGTTGCTCTTCTGCCAACGAGATGTCACCGTACCGATCGTAGATCGTGTCCCTGGCGTCGACATAATTGTCCGCGGACACGTCCCACACGGCTACGCACTCTGGCACCTTGCCCACCACCGTCTTCATCATGAGCTGAAACTTCTCGAGCGGGTCCATCGACGTTGAATCCACGTATAGTTCGAACGCATTCTTCCACCTTTTGAACTTGGTCGGGTCTCCTGCGAATTTCGGTACCCTCTGAAGAATTTCTTTCCAACTGTTTTTTGCTGGTTTAACACCGTTGGTTGTCGACTTCAGATTCGGTCGCTCGGACGCTCCGGATTCGTGTTGGATCGATGTCGATTGCCGTCGGTCCTCTTCTACGAAGGAGTTTGCATCGTGCTGTCGCAGGAACGCCTCGATCATGTATTCGCAATCGATAACGTCTGCCTCCAACGCGAGTTCCTTGGCTTCTTCAGCCTCCCGCACTTCTGCTGTTAGACTTTTCGCTTTGAGCAAAGTCCTCCGTGCTTTCGTAGCACGCTCCGCCGTCTTTTTCATCATGCTCGCCGCGGCTCTCAGCTCTGCGATAGATTTTTCGCTCGGCTGTGCCGCGACCGCGGTCCGCACTTTCGCGATTGCTCTCGTCACGAGCTCGCTAGACAGCCTCACCTCCCGCTTCATTTCTGCGTAGGCTTCTGCTGCTTCCTGTTCCTGTTCGTCTGGCTTGACGTCGAGGGTCATCGTGATTTTTCACCGCGGCGAAATCTTTTTTGATATAATTTCGCTCACAGGCTTCCCACCGATACCACGTGCTCGGATGTCGATCTCGAGCGTGGGTTCACTTTTTTCTTCTGACACCACTGTGACAAATCCCACCTGCTAGAAACCCCCAATCCAAGGAAAACACTCAAGCTTCAGTGTACGGGCCGCAGCCGCCTCGGGGTTCAGTAGGTTGAGAGTAAGTTCGCCTTGCGATTGTTCGCTTGAGCCGTCCTGACAGGTTGGCTCCCTGATTGCAACTGTGCAAGCGGTCAACGTGTACGTTTGAGCCCGCCGGTTGACCGTCTGCTCGACCTCTCTCTGAACCCTTTGGCAGCTCCGCGGACTTTCATTTATTAATCAGCATCCTTTAAATGATTGATTCCGTCGCTCTGGTGAAACCACGAGCCTACCTAAGTATCTTCTGGATACAACTTCCTTAAAATTCCATTCTTACTCTGGAGAGCGGTCGCCGCGGCCTGACAACTTGTCGCGCCGCCTGGCGGCCTCCTCCGGAACTATTCATTTGCCTGCCGGCAGCCGAAAAGCACGGTTGCTCTCGCTGTCGGCCACAGTGATTGCCATCATCCGAGAAGCTGTTCATGACAGTATGGATTATATCTTCAGGAGAACCGTTCGACTTCGCATATGGAGAACGGCCACACTCCGTTATGTGCAGTCTCGTCAAGATCTGGATTCAACCCTTGAGCTTATCGATGACCAGATTGAATGGCTTCAAGATATAGCCGAGTCGATTGTGCTTGAACTAGAAAAAGAGGCAATTAGTGAGCTGTTCGTTAACGCTTGAAGGATCGTTTACCCTTGATGTTATACACTTGCGGGACAACAGTATCAGGGTTAACTGTGAGCTCCGCCCGTTACGTAGTCCTGCGGAGTTCGATCAGCTTGACCGTCAGGTGTCAGAACCGTCCCAATTGCCTGAAAGGACCTGCGGAATTTCTGGTACAGTTGAAGCTACTCCGGGCGTGTCACGAGAGCCGTGCAGTGACCAACGTAGTAATGCAGAGCTATACCCGTCGCATACGCAGGCAACGCCCTGCGCAGATGATGTTTGCGACGCTGATACATTATACTTGAGACGTTTGTGTGACTCGGATTCAGATGATTAGTGAAACTACGGTACAAGTAGCCCATAGTCCGATTATCTCTGTCGATGAGTGGAAAGTGAGAGCAATAAATGGTCACAATATGTGTTTTAGAATGAATTATGAAGTATTTATTTTTAAAGCAAGCAAGGAACTCAAAGCTGAACAGTACGAGCCGAATATGAAGAGTTGCTTTGTTAGTATAGTAAATTGAGAGTGTGTGAGGCTGTTTTGAGGTTGTTTTGAGGTTGTCTAGAGTTTGTTTTGAGGTTGTTTAGAGGTTGTTTTGAGGCTGTTTTGAGACTGATTTGAGGCTGATTTGAGACGGATTTGAAGCTGTTTTGAATCTATTTTGATGCTGATTCGAAGCTGTTTTGAGTCTGTTTCGAGGCTGGTCTGAGCCTACTCTGAGGTTCATTCAGTAATCTTTTGAGTTGTGACTATGGGTCATCGTCTTGGTCCGATTCTTCTATCATGTCATCTTGGACATCGTGGTTGTCGTCGTCGGGAATGTCGTTATCCTGATTACTGCTGACTTGCTCTTGTGCATTAATTGTAGCTTGTATATCTTCGTCGTCATCCTCTGAGTCACTGTATGGATTTATGAAAAGATAGTCAAGTTGTTTCGCAGGCCGCCGAATGGTTGAAAGCCATCTCAAGTTTGATAAGTATGCAACTACTGTAGCTACATGTGCGCAGCAGCCAACAGTGCGAGCACCGCTTTTGCATTCGCAGTAATATTCTTCGATTCCGTCGGCTGTGTTGTTTTTCGGTTCGTATCGAATGTATACTCCGTATTTTTTTTCACCAGTATGGCGCGAGCGGAGATCCACACGAATAATTGTCCGTGCGAAATTGGTGAACCTGAGCAGGATCTTATTATTATCGTCCATGATCTCAGCTAGATAAGATTTTGCGAGGCCGAGTTGGTATGGGCCGCTGGTGAATAGTAGAAGTTGCTTTTCGGATAGTCGGGGAAAATCGATCAACTGATCGACGTCGATGGTTTTAAGAGTACTGGGATGAGTGTTCCAGCGTTTTTCTTTGATGAGTTCCTTCAATTTGTTTTCGATATTAGCTCGTTTCTTCATCCGGTCGATGATCTCGTTCGTATTTTCATCTTCGATTGCAAGTCGCGTCCCATAATGATTATGGATGAATCCAATCACCTTGCACATCGCCTCCACTTTCGGGAGCATCTTGTTATCAACCGTGTTTTTCAGCAGTTTCCAACGGCCCCATAGATGTCCATGTACTGCTTCGACAACCCATCGAAGTTTAGTAACGGCACGAGACGCGTTGGCTTCCAAAGTAGGCAGCTGGTCTCTTTTGTTGAGCATAGCCGGCATCAAAACAATATAATCCAATGATTCCATGAATTCTTTTGACCGACTGAATCCTCTGTCGACAATGAGAATGTCACCTTTCCGAAGAATTTTTTTCATGCGTGTTCGCGTTAGAACCATTTTCACAATTGTACCATCGCTTTCTTTTCCGCCAAACGGTCCTGCAAAATCCACAATGAAGCCATTCGTCGTGGTGATTGTAAATGGTTTACAGAGATGTGTGTGTTTTTGGTCAGAATATTCAAAGCGTTGGAATTTATGGTTCGTGCTCTTCTGGTGCCGGATGTACGTACCATCTAAAACGAGTGCCAGTTGGTCGTCTCTTAAGTTTAGTAGTTTGCGTGCAAGATTTGAAGTGTTCTCAAGTAGTTTAGCTCTCGAACATTTTCGCGGACCGAAATCGATATCAGGATTCTCAGTGAAGGCCTCTAGCACGCTGGCGAACGTTTCCGACACGCTTGATGGTCTTGGTAATCCATATATTGCAGAAATGTGTTCGTTGGACAACCCAGTTCTCATTTTGTAGAGGAAGACGAACACGGCTTGATTGATATTGCGGACACGAGAGTTACGTAACTTCGGAAGTTGGCTGACGAAGTCCGCAAAATGTTCTTTGTTCAATCCGGTGATCACACGCAGGCGGTCACTGTCGATGTTCAGACAGTACATTTGATCCCAAATTCTTACCTGCGGTGTGGTGAAAAGCAAGAGTTTCAGGTCATCGACCGTGATGTCGGAACGTGCCTTGCGCCAAGGAAAGCGTTTAAATTCCTTTACGGTCGTAGTAACGCTAATGGAACATTTCGGGCACATGACGTTCATGCGGGGTATGAAGTAATTCGCTGCGTTGAACGCATGCCGACGAACGCTCAAACTGATTACGCTTAGATTCTCCTGGCTGCCGCATCTGAAGCACGTCCTTTTTGATCGAATTGCTTGCCTGGCAGGATAATTAACCAATTTGTCCGATGGATCAACGTATGCATCGTCAGAGTTCGATGATGGATCCGCAGAAGATTGTTCTGTTGTTCCATCTGTTGAATCGACGCTCAACTTGATCTTTTTACGTGTGTGGCTTGCACTCGTCGATGGTTCATTTTGGCTAACTCGACGCTGTCGTTGCTTGCGGTTGCCGGAAGTAATATTGCGACGACGACTACGACTACGACGACAATGATGATCATCACCACCATGAGGACGAGGACTCGAGTTGGGAGGCAGTAGTTCACTGTTGTCGTTGTTACTGTTATGTTCATCGTTGTTCTCGTTGTCCTGATTGTGGCTTGCCACCGGCTCTTCTTCTTCTTCTTCGGCATACCCTCCATCTTGTTCTTGATGGGCATTCTCCTCTACAGGCACAGGTGCGGGCGACGGAAATAATTGTACCATACAATTATTTGTTATGTCGTCTGCGGCATGATTGGCCCTGTCTTCAGCTTGTTGATGACCGCCGTTGAGTTCTAGAAACGCAGCTGCTTGTTGCTCGCGTTTAATGTCGGATGCCCTTTGTCGACAGGGTTGGCAAACCTTGACGTTGAGTATGAGGGGAACGTTAAGGTAATACGAGAGTTCTACTCTTACAGCTTCTCTCTGGATAACAGTGGGAGCGGCTTTGAAATTGTGAGGTCGGTTGGAACATGTAGCGCACTCGCGAACTTTCCCGCATAGGTGACAGATCCAATCACCAACGGCCAAGGGATGCTTAGCTTTCGCAGAATAGAAGCCGGCATGGTGATCATCGATTATCTCCCGTATGTCGTATCCCGTCATGAATTTTTTATGACACTTGCCACATTCCTTCACTTGCTGGATTGATTTTGGACGGCCCATCATTTAACGAGTAGAAGGAGCTTGAGATTTATCGAGGTGGTATTGGCAACGAACTGATGTAACTCACTGATCGATCTATTCGCCGAGTTGATAGAGTTATCCGACGACGAATTGTTCAGGGTGTTGCAGTTACGAGTAGCAGTGTTGTCTGAAAAGATACATGGTACTGCATTCATGGTGGCCGGTACGTGTCGTATGAATCAGACAGAATCATTGAATGTGATTGATCGTTAAAAAAACATGATCAAGATGAGCCAGGCGAATGGATCTGTATAACTCACTGCTGAAGCACTCCTTGTATTGTGGACTGTGTTCATTGGCATTCACGAGTGGTCTCTTGTAATAGCTCGGTCAAGCCGTACCTGTAAAGAAGGAAACAATGTATAAGAAACCCGACATCTATTCGGGAGGGAGCGGAGCAGGGAGGGGGGAGGAGGGGGGTTGTATTATGCAGCAACGAAGAAATTGTCTCGCCGCACTATGGAAATTGCAATCGAGGTGTTCAGATTATCTATGGAATTTACGCAGACATGACGCTACCACCGTTCAGAATTACTGCTGACTCATCAATGCAGCGGGATCGGAGTCGTCAATGCCGACATCTCCGGCCCTGACAATCTGCTCCGGTGTATCTTTAGCCAACCATGATTACCCTAAAATCCCGCGTATAAGGAACCCTATTTCTGACCATAACAGGGCTCAGTACTTTGCCCGACAGATGAAAAAGTGTGTTCTGGAAATTTCACACAGTGGATCCGCAAGAGATCTACCGTGACGGAAGCCCAGAACACACTTTTTCATCTGTCAGACAAAGTACTGAGCCCTGTTATGGTCAGAAATAGGGTTCCTTATACGCGGGATTTTAGGGTAACTAGAAAGGGATTGCTTTTTAATGACCAGACGTCGTCAGCAAGAGCATCGTATGGGTTCTCTGTTGGGTGGGCGTGATTAAAAATTATCTGTACGTGCTCTTACTCGAATGCACGGATCATATGAGCATGTGAACACGCTGATTGGGCAATTACTGCGATGTCGGATGTGGAAATTCCATGGAGTGGTCCATATTCGACTGTCAGACACGACGTTACATGGTGCCTAGACAACTTCCTGTCCAATATGGAGAGCTTGGACATGAAGCTGTCAAACGTTGCAGTGTCATGCCTTGCATAAACACATCCCGACACCACTCATGAATCTCGATGAATTATCGTTGCGGTGGTCGCGAAACCGTTATTTCTGACATCTTCGGCTTAGCAACCTGCAAGAATACCAGCCGCAGTTCCAACTGAGAGCTCTCCACTGAGCGCCCGTCATGAGCGATAGCTTTGTTTTCAACAAGTCAATACACAGTATTTCTCACGTTCAACCATGACATCACGTATTCACAGTTGCGTTGAGCAACGCGTCTTTGGAATCATTTTGGTATGTTTCCGCTTTCACGGTCCGTTGAACAATGATGTCAGACTACAAGTAGAATGGCACTTTGACCACGTGCTGCGCATGCGCGGAATGTCGCCAAGTCATGCGCACTTGCACGTATTGCTGCACACATGCAGTGCTAGAAGTGCACGTATGCTAAACTGGGTATAAAAGCGGGCCCTGAGCAGACGACGTTTATTCGTTACTGAATCCTTGAAGAATTCACAGTTATCACCGAGTGTCTATTGGACAACTTTTCTTACATCTGTTTCAATCGTGATCAGTTGCATTCTTTGTCGTTGATTAATCATGTTTAATGATCAATCGTCTTCGTCCCATTCGTCGTCTCCGTCGCCATCTTCGTCATCTTCGAGGGCTCAGGCACCAGACTCCGTCGAACGCCGAGGTGGTGCTCGGTTGTTCCGGTCGGTTTGGCAATTCACCATTCCGTCCGAGTTTCCGGACGACATCCTGTTAGGCGAGGTGATGCACGTGTTGAATGCTGTGGAATGGATCCGGACATATCGTGTTCGCTATCGTCTGTCCATGTCACAACTTGAGGCGAATGCATTTGTGTGTCGCCTTGCGTTAGCCCATTGTCACTTTCATTTAGTGACTGCAGCGCCCGTCCATGCGAACGAAATTGTGAACTTGACAATGACATTCCGGGTTCGGCGAGTGACCTACATTGAGGACCCAAGACGTCGGGACGAGTATTTCGCCGGTACAACGGTGCATCGGGGGGCAGGGTTCACCCATCTCCCTACTGGGCGATTACATCTCGCCGTGCCAACCGTCCCAGTGACCACCGCTGTCTCCGGTGCCGCACAGAATACCGCGGCGACGGTGAGTGCGGTAGGCGGGGCAGCATCAACATCATCGATGACTGCAACGGCTAATGTTGGAGCAAGCAACATCGCTACCAACATCGTCGGTGCCCCTATGATTGCACCCACGACGACAATTGCTTCGACTGCGATTCGAGAAGGGACAGCGTCTGTGAGGATCACAACGGCCGCAATTATTCCCGCTATTACTGCAACTACTCCTACAGCGACTTCGGCAACTACAGTGACAGTGAGGACGCCTGATACTGGTAGAGAGGTTTCCGCTGCAACGCCACTTGCAGTTGGGACCCCCGGTAGTGGGCGGCAGCAGCACCAGCAGCGAGAGCGGCAGTTAGAACCGCTACCATCGACATCGACTGCCATTAGAGTTGTAGTCGATGACGGAACACCGTCTACCGATTCCTCTACGGAAGCTGCGGGGCCAATGGTGAGTAATATGCCCCCGGAAGGGTCACCAGTTACACAACCAACACAAAGCATCCCCTTCATCGATCCGGTTTCCCCTAGTTCAGCACATACTTGGCTAACAAATGTAGTTTCATCCATCGGCGTAGGTTCTACACAACAAGCTACGGGACAATTGGCAGGTCGGGACGATCGAGTGGAGCAATCCTCCGACCGGCGTCGCTCATCTGGCGAAATTCCGTGGTTTTGGCCACCAAACAACCCGGAGGACGATGCTATCTTAAGTAGTACTCTCTTGGGTGTGATGCCGCATAGCGCCCCAAACGTGCAACAAAATAGCGGCATAGATCAATGCCGTCTAACTGCAGAGGCGCTGGCATCCACCCTAGACCCTATTTATGCTATCAGTCACATCCGTAACAACCACCCCCAGTTATTCATGTCCAATGAAGCCATGTTCAGACAATTCATTTTACAGATTCACGCCGACGGCCGCCCACACATCATATCATATTTGCGGTCGCAAAATATCACTCAATCCGTTTGGTTCGACACCGAAAGCGGTTCTATTCCCGCTGGCACATCTCTCCAAACCCCCCCTACAACAACAATTACCACTGCGCCTATTCCATCTAGCCCTTTTACACGCGTCAGCGAGTCATTATCTAGTTTCGATAGTTCCCCGACAAGTCACCAACAACAACAGCAGCTGCAAGCGCCATCGTCTCCGACTCCTCTTCGAGGATCCGAATCGTCTCTCAGCCCCCCCGATAATTCTACTTTCGCAAGACCTTCCGGCACTCCTCGTAAACGCTTGCGCCGGAGCAGTGTTATGTCGCCGATAGCGGCGGCGCCTCCGTGTTCTGGTGCATCGATCGTCTCAGCCCAACATACTCCCGTGGCTTCTCCACCGACACCCACTCGGCCTGTGCAATCCGCTCAGCACAGTGACATACCCCTATTAGCTTGCCCCCCTTCAACAACCGCCACCAGTACTTTCACTAGCATTACCACGTCTACAACCACTGGTCCGAAGGCCACGGTAACCACCACATCCGCAGTTACCAATGTTGTAAGTTCTGTTGCCACCACATTTTCATTCTTCTTCAATTCTCAGTCATCACTTGAACGTCGCGTATCTGAACCAGCGGGCTCTTCTAGCCAACAGCAAATCACAGATTTAGCCCATCTGTCATCTAGCTCTCTTCCCCCTAGTTTTTGTCGTCTTGGGCTTCCCCGATTTCTCCGTCAACCTTCGCCTTCAGCGTCGCCTCATAGTTCAATCTCTGTTCAGCATTCACATTCTCCCCAGGGTGGCGTCGAATGTCCGCCAGGTGATGTGCCAGCAACCGCTGTTCCCAGTGGCAGTGGACAACAGCCTGCGGCGTTGGCGGCGCCCAAGTCTCTGATTACGAAACCCCTAGATCTCACTTATCATCCTCCTGATTCCGCTAATGCTCAGTTTGAATCAGAGTGCTGGAGCACATTTGCTTCCCACTCTTCGAATCAACCGAGTGTTGGAGGGAGCCATGAACTGGCAATGTCCCCAATTGGACAATATATTCACCCACTTCCTCAATTAGATTCTTATATCCAACAACAAGTGGTGCAACAGCAATCGTCACAACAGCCAGAGGAGCAGCAGGAAGCACAACAACCGCTTCCCACATTAACATCGCAAGCACCTTCATCGCCAAAACAATCCCCAGGTCCTTCCGACTCTCCTACTCAACAATAATTCACTCACATTCAAACTTCATTACCAGAGTCCTGAAGGCATTGGACCATTGTCCCCAATTATTAGGATTTGTGATATGATATCGGTCGTACACAATGCAAAATCTCCCGTTGTTCCTAACACACGAATGGCGCCCTCTCGAATTCTTACTCATCAGCACTTCCCACAATGTCCAAGGTGCTGGCATACGTCCGTAGAGTCATGTAAGTTATTCATTCAACTATAATTTTTCACAAAGCACGTGAGCGAGGTAACTCTTGCTCAAATTCAGTGTGTTGATGTAATGCTGCTTGTGATCTCTGCTGTCCTCAGACAGTAAACAATGGCGGTCTTTAGTTGACCACGTTTTCTTGCTATTTGCTTTCAGACTTCCGCGAGACTAATCTACGTGATCCTCCAGGACGTGGGCTCGTAGTTCCTCCTAAGGAGGTTACTTGGAAACCGTTCCATCGAATCTAGAGTTGAACAGCGCATCTGGAGATCAAATATGGAGGGATTGATGACCATGATCTGTTCCTGGTCATTCCAGCCGTCCGTAGTGCATCTTATAACAACACCATATGAAGATATTTTATTTGGTTCTTTGGTGTTAGGCGGGTGGCGAGTTGACGCGAGCCCTAGCAGACGAAAAGAGGCCGGCGGGCCGAGGGCCCGTGCGGATGGGGGGTTGGATTTTCGAATACGGAGAGACCACGAGCACGACGAGGCCTCCCTGGCTCGATGATCTCAGATGATCCCGAGCGTAGCGAGGGACACTAACTAGCAAACGCGCTGAAGCCCAACCGTCAAGTCGCCAATCCGGCGTGTTCTCGCTTTGTTGTTTTTCTTCGCAACCCGCCTAAAGCAAAAATACCTATGAATAATAATAGTGGAGTAGCTAGCTGTATACCATAGTATGAATACAATTATTACAACGAAGCGGCAGGCGGGTCCCATCACTGGCGCAGCCGGCAGGATCGCACAGGATTTTTTCTAATAGGAGAATCCACACCGTGTGTCCTCAAAAAAATGTCCACTCGGAGTGCAAGCTCGAGAAACAAGGCCCGTCAACTTGCTTTGAAAAATCTGTGCGTAGGCCTGATCGAAAGCCTCGTCTCGGACCCTTCCGTAACGAGCCAAACAGAGAAGTGCGTCACTTCATACTTGAAACTGGTGGACTACCAGAGTCAGCTGAAACAAGTGAACGCAACAGTCATAGAATCGACCACGGACTACGTCGCAGATTTCGAAGAAAATGAAACTTTCGATCAAAAATGCCAAGAGGCTTGCGAATTGCTCTTCTCGAAGATTCCAAGTGATCACCTGCTTAAGACGAAAGCACAAGCTCCCCATATGAAATCCTTCTCACGTCTCTCCGCCCTTGGTGGAGGTGATAATGCGGAAAAACACGCGGAGGACACCTTCAGCAAGACTCTTCAGAAGCCGAAGCTGCAAGAGTTCAATGGGAATAAGGCTTACTGGCCACTTTGGAAGGCGACATTCGAGAAAGGAATCCTGAAGAATTCGAATCTGGACTCGGAACAAAAATTCTTCTGTTTGATTTCTAATCTCAAGAAAGGTAGCATCGCTTATAAGATCGCTACAACGTACGTTGGTGTGAAAGACTCTTTCGCACTCGCTTGGGAAGATCTCACCGATCACATCCAGAAGTCTTGTGATATCAAGAGTTCACATGTGAAGGCGCTGAGAGACTTACACAAAAAATGTAAGATCAGCGACCCCAAAAATTTCCGGCAACTGGAAAACCTACATCAGACGGTCAAAAGTCATATCAGTGCTCTCAAAGCTCTGGGAGCAGGCGCGAACGCGTATGAATCCTTAGCTCTGCTAGGAATTAAAGAATCCTTGCCGTTTGATCTCCGCACGAAGTTCTTCCTCTCGTTGAATGAGAGCGAACCGACGGTGGATGCGACATTGAAGTTCTTGAGCGACGAAATTCAAGCACGCCGAAAGTCTTGGGAGCTGGAACCAAAAATTTCCCATGCAGCGGAAAAAGCTAAAAAACCGTGGGAAAAATTCAAGTCGAAGCCCTCAGAAACCAAGTCTGAGGAAGCGAAAGGTTCCTCTCATAATCAGACGCGTAACAGACCAAAGAACAAGCGATTTTCGTCCATGCTCGTTACTACTGATGCAAGCGAGGAAACTGATACGAGTTTAAACTAATAAATGGGGGTGAAACAGTGACCACCCCGCAGTCTCTCGAAGGAACTGTCTTCTTCTGTTCTTCGAAAGTGGCGCGTACAGAAGCCCTCGTCGATGGAAGGAAAATCACAGTGATTCTGGACAGTGGTGCTTCTGTGCCAATTATCAATGAAAATTTGGTCAAGCCTGGTCGGAGTTTCCAAGGAAAAGAAATCCGAATTCACGATTGGAAAAACCAGGTCACTACGTTGAATCATTGGGCCAATGTCGCACTGGAGCTAGGTCCCTTCAGCAAACAAGTGGTTTGTCTCGTCGCTCCTCAGGCATCGTATGATATGCTGATATCAAGACCCTTAATGAGGGACATGAAGCTAAATCTTCATTTCGACGATACAATAACGTTCGGAACCGAGAAACGAAAATCAGAAGACGAAATGAGCTCATTGATTCTGACATTGAGTGACATAGAGAAAGAATTCCCTAACATCGTTTGTAAGTCGGAATATCCCCCGACGGTCAAGTTCTTCAGTGTGCCTTTCGAATTGACGAACAAGACACCCGTCAGACGGAAACCTTACACGTTATCACGAGCGAAGCAGGACTTCGTGAGAGAAGAACTCAAAAAGTTAAAACAGAATGGAATCATCAGGGAGTCTACATCGCCTTTTGCTAGCCCGATAATTTTGGCTCCGAAGCCAAATGGGAGCTGGAGGATGTGCACTGACTACCGTTTCGTCAACGAGCAAACAGACCTGATAAGCTGGCCGCTGCCGACAATACATGAAATCATAGCCGAAACCGGTGGATGCAGTTTCTTCTCTACATTTGATCTTCTAAAAGGTTTTTGGCAATAACCATTGACAGAGGAGACAAAGAAATTCTCAGCGTTCATCACGCCATTCGGAACGTTCGAATACAACGTGAACCCATTCGGATGGAAAAATTCGCCCAAGTTCTTCCAAAAAATGATGGACGAAGTTCTCATGAAACACCGAAAATATTGTAGGTGGTACATAGACGACATCATAGTATTTTCGAAAACGGAATCGGAACATCAGAGACATCTTCAGCGTGTACTCGGGAGTCTAAATCAAGCAGCTCTGAAGGTCAACATCGAGAAGTCTTCCATGTTCAAGAAACAAGTTACATTTCTTGGGAGGAAGATTGATGGCTCAACCAAATCGACGAAAGGAGAATCCATCGAGAAAGTCCGTAACTTGAAAGAGCCAACAAGTGTGAAGCAGATTCAGAAATTCCTTGGGCTCACAGGACATTTCCGAGTGTTCATAAAAAATTACTCCGATATAGCAAGACCGTTGGCGAAGCTGACACTGAAAGACTCAGAATTCAAGTGGACGAGTGAGCAGCAGAATGCCTTCGACCTTCTGAAATCGAAGATAACACAGAACCCAGTTTTGACTCTGCCAAACTTCGAAAAGACATTCACGTTGACTACAGATGCTTCGGATCTGGGTACGGGGGCAGCAGAGGCGTAGCTAGGGCAATCTGCGCCCGGGGCGAGCGAGCGAAAATGCGCCCCCTCCCTCATACATTTAGAATGATGTGAGGACGATGAAACGCGCAGTGCAGCGCTAGACTCACGCACGGTTGAAAGGGCGAAATTCGTCGAGCGAACAAGCCTCAGTTGGGCTCGAATCCAGGAGATCCACATTGATGGTAAGATCTCAAATCCTGATTTTGCGCCCCCTGAACTCTGCGCCCGGGTCGCGCGACCCCTCTCGCCCCCCCTTAGCTACGCCACTGGGGGGCAGTGCTCACTCAGACAGATGACGGGAAGGAACACGCCATAGGCTACCATTCTTATACGTTCAGTAAGGCTGAGAGAAACTACTCGACGTCTGAAAAAGAGATGCTCGCCGTCTTAAAAGGAGTTCATTGCTTCAGAACGTACCTGGATGGTCAAAAATTCCTTCTGCACACTGATCACAGTGCTTTAAAAAAATTACTAACTACGAAAGAACCGAAGGGAAGAACCGCCAGGTGGATCAACAAACTTTCGGAAATGGATTTCGAGGTAATTCACAGACCAGGACGCACAATCGGTCATGCGGATGCTTTATCCCGGTTACCGCAGGAAGCAGATCAAGTACTTGTGACGACTGAAGAAGCGCATAATGGGAAGATCGTTGTGAGGCCAGAACAGAAAGTCCGGATCCTGGACGAGTATCACGATAGTCCAGACTCGGGCGGACACGACGGGATCTGGCGGACCTATCTAAAAATCTCCAAGAGATTCTGGTGGCCGAATTTGCGTAAAGAAGTCACTCAATACGTGAATTCTTGCAAGGCTTGTCAGACAGCAAAAGCAAAGTTCAAACCACGTCCAGACAGGTTGTGTCTTAGGCCCAATGATGTCCCGCCAATGCACACGATACACTTCGACTTTTCCGAACTCTCCAAGAAGAGCGGTCTCGGTTCAGAAACTCGCGCATTCTTGGTCGCGATTGACAGGAACACACGTTTCGCAGCTGCAAGAGCAGGAAAGCAAGACGCAAGAGCTGTGATCTCTCTGTTAAGCAATCGAGTTTTCAACCGTACACGAAGAATCATCACCGACCACGCCAAGGTGTTTGAAAGCTCACAGTTGCGCGAGTGGCTCACCGAAAGAGAAATTGAAATTCTACCCGGGAGCCCATATAATCCTCAATCCAATGGATTGGCGGAAAGGCTTATCCGAGATTTGAAGACGTATATGCAGATTTATTCGGGAGGAGCTACGAACTGGAAGGTGTCACTTGAGCATGCGGTCAGGCATCACAGCCGATCGTTTTGTAGCACCATCGGGTGTTCGCCCCATTTCGCTCTGAATGGTCTGCCTTCCCACCTCCCTGCTGACGATAGGTTGGGACTCCGCGAAAATATCCATCTACGGGAAAAAAGACATAGCTCCGAAGAGGAGAATCGTCAGAGGGAAAGACAAAAGAAAGATTTCGATAAAAGACATGCTTCCAAACTACCGGATATCTCGCCCAATGATCAGATCTTAGTTAGAAAGGGCAACAGCAAGCAGTCTCTCAAGATTTCTGGACCCTTCAGAGTCGTCAAAGTAGAATCGATTCAAGGTGTACCCAAGAGGATCCAGTACAGCGTGGACGGGACGTTGAAGGTGGCTGCTCTCAGGAATATCTCCAAATTTTGTTCCAGGAGGAACAACTCTTTTGGGGGGGGGAGAGTGGAGTAGCTAGCTGTATACCATAGTATGAATACAATTATTACAACGAAGCGGCAGGCGGGTCCCATCACTGTAATTCATCTGTGTGGTCATCCAACGCCTTGGGGATTCCCATGTTAAAATCTTGGAATTTGTTTTTTTCATAATTTTTGACACCATGCATCTAAATTCACCAAACTTCGGGTGAGACATCATCTTTAGTAGGACTATACATCGCACCTTTCAAAAAGTTCTAGAAATGTGGTCCTCAGAAGTTATGAATTTCCCACCAAACCGATCACAATAAAAACAAAGTATACATATAATTGGCAGTTAAATTCCTTTCGGCACCCTATCAGCATGTTATAAATCTATTTCAAGTACCCGGGGGACATACTCTGCTATCCCCTTTGGGGAAAAAAAGGTATATATAATGATAGCATGTTGAAAAACATGAGTTGAATTAAAAGAGGGGTCATTTGCCCCATCATATATCAGACTTCGTTCGACTTGAGTCCATTAATCTCATGTATAGTACAGACCCGTTTAGATGGTGGAAATTGTCGAAATGACCAAGTTAAGATATGCACTTTGATAATCTGCCGTATATTATAAGAAATTACTTCCAGTAAGTGGGTAGTGAATTGGATTGTTGACCCGGACGAGGATATTCGCTACTCGTGTGGTGTCGATGATCGAACGTGTAACTGAACGACAAGGTTAGTATTCGAATTACGAAATCTCTGACGTTTCTAAATTGCAAAATCCAAAGAGTTCCAGAATTCCGAATTAGTAAAAACTGAGCAAAATGACCGAACGGAACGCGGATCTATACGGGAAAAACCAGCACACGGAATCGACTGTACGAAAGGAAAATATCACTACCAGCCTGCCGAATCAAGGAAGATCGTTCTGTCAAATTCCCTCCAGCATAAAAACTCACCGTGTCGGGGCTGCCTTCTGACGTACACCGCTCAGCACACACGTTCGTCGATCGTTCACCCCAAATGAGTTTGCAAGAGACGAGCACTCTACTAACGGTCGAAACGCAAAACTGAACTCGCACACGATGTGCACTCCACGACGGCTGAACGCCAAGTGAATGCGACCTCTCTTGTTTGCATTCGATCTCGGTGTTGGGAGGGAATGCTCTCCGAACACCTGTTGTTGGTGCTCGAACGCAAGCAATCCTCGTGAAATGCGCATCTTCGAAGGATCTCGCCGAGGTGTTTACGAAAACTGAAGAGCTTCTGAATGCTAGGAAAACAGCTTCTGCCGTCCGAAACGGACAGAGTCATGCCACTACAAGCACTGATGTTCACAAGCTCCACATTGGAAATCGAAACGTCAGCAACAAGAAGTTCGTTCGGAAAATCAAGAACTCATCAGATACTCGAGGGCAAACTACAAGTCCCAGATGTTACAGGTGTGGAAACCCCAACCACCTAGCCCCTAACTGCCGTCACAAGAACGCGGAATGTGGCAACTGCCGCACTGTCGGGCATTTGGCTTCCGTCTGCAGAAAAAGCCAAAACCACCATCTGCTCGAAGTTGTTCCGTTTCACATCGTCGATGAGGTGGATGGAAAAGAACCAATCGAGGTAGACGTGCGATTGTGGAATCGGGATGTCCGGATGGAGATCGACAGTGGCAGCGGTGTTTCCACGATGGAGTACCAGAAGTTCATGCGATTGTTCCCGAATGCAAAGCTTCACAAAAACGACGTGAGACTTCGATCTGCTACTCGTGAGTGTTTTGAACCGGAATGCTTCGCGGAGGTGTTCGTTTCTTACAATAATCTCCAACGAAACCTCAAACTCTACTTGATCGATATTCCGGATTTCCCTGCATTATTCGGAAGGTCGTGGCTTCGAAGTTTTGATGAGAAACTTCTAAGCGTGAACGTGTGCAACTATCCTGAGAAGAAGTACGAAGAAGAAGCAAGAAAAATTCTCCAAAAGTACCCAAAACTTTCAAAGGAAGGCATCGGGAAAATTCCAAACACCGAGGCTTCGATTCATCTGAAAGAAAATCCAAAGCCAGCATATTTTCGTCCCCGACCGGTGCCACACGCGCTGCTTCCTTTAGTCGATGCTGAACTTGATCATCTCGAACGGTTCGATATCATCGAGAAGGTAAACGCGAGTGAATGGGCACATCCGGCCGTCATAGCTCTACGAGGCAAGGGAGACATCGCTGCGAAGAAAGCAAGGATTTGCGGTGACTTCAAAATCGGATTGAACCAGTTTCTCATCGTCGACGATCATCCGTTGAAGAACATTCGTCACGCCCTGGACAACATTGGAATCGGTAAACGGTTCTCGAAGCTGGATATATCCAACGCTTTCATACACATGCCAATTCGTGAGGAAGATCGCAAGTACCTCACAATCAATACCCGTCGAGGCTTGTTTAGATTCAAGCGAATGTGCAATGGCCTGGCTTCCGCGCCAGCCATCTGGCAACGCTTTATGGAGGGGATCCTCGCTGGAATCGAGGGAGTAGAGGTCGTGATTGACGACATCGTAATCTCAGCGTCAACGGACGAGGATCATCTGAGGCCACTCGATACCGTTCTAAGACGTCTCAATGACAACGACTTGCGTCTAAATCTGGCGAAATGCAGTTTCTTCGCTGAAGAGATTCAGTTCTGTGGGTTCTGGCTGAGGCACCAGGAAATCCACAAGTGCGACGACAAGGTGTCCAGTTTCAAGTGAGCACCGAAGCCGGAAACCGTGAGTGAGTTAAGAAGTTTCATTGGCATGACTCAATTTTACTCGTCATTCGCACCCCAACTTGCGGATTTGGCTCACCCGTTGTATCAAGCATTCAAGGGTACCACTGCACAGCGTTTTTCTTGGACACCGGAGATGGATCGCGCACTCGAAGACGTGAAGGCAGAAATGTGCTCACCGAGAGTGCTAGTTCCGTTCGATCCGGCCAAGGCATTGCTTCTGGCGACCGACGCATCGTCGTACGGAATTTCTGCAGTGTTGTCTCATCGTCGTACGGAATTTCTGCAGTGTTGTCTCATCGTTACGACGAAACTTCGGAAAGACCGATCGCCTATTACTCAAGGACGCTCACTGATACCGAGAAGCGTTACACATCACTGGAGAAGGAAGCTCTTGGAATCAAGGAGGGGATTAGTCGGTTTTTCTACTACTTGTTCGGTAGAAGATTCACCTCAATCACCGATAGCAAACCCCTCGTTTCCATTCTGTCACCTTCGAAGGCGTTACCACCCCTGGCTGCGATGAGAATGGTTAACTACAGCATGTTTCTGCAGTCTTTCAGCTACGATATCGTCTACCGGAACACGAAAGAGCATGGGAACGCAGACATGCTTTCGAGACTTCCCGTTCGCAGTGAAGACTTCACCGCAGCTCAAGAAATAAACGACGCCGACGTCCTGCTCGTTGAACTGACGAACCACGTTCCTCTTGATATGATTCAAATCGCTGAGCGTACTCGAAAGTGCGAAATTCTACGCCCGATCCTGAATTGGCTTCATGATCTGAATGCCATGCCAAAGTTAAGGTGGAGAATTGACCTTTCAGAGTTATCAGTAACAAGAGGCGTTATATTTCGTGGACACCGCGTCGTGGTTCCACTCGCCTGTCGAGCCGAAGTCCTGAAAATCCTTCATGACGGTCACTTTGGCTCGGACAAAATGAAATAACTGGCTCGAAGATACATCTGGTGGGACACGATCACCATTGACATCGAGAAACTTGCTCAACAATGTGTTCCCTGCGCTGAAAACGCGAAGAATCCGCGGAAAACCTTCCACCCGTGGCAGCCGTGTGAAGAACCCATGGAGCGCCTCCATTGCGATTATGCAGGCCCCATAGATGGTCAGTACTTGTTTCTCGTGGTTGACGCATGTACGAAATGGTTGGAGGTTTTCACCGCAAGTTCAAAAACATCCGAAGTTACTCTGAGGCATCTACGAGAGGTATTCGCTCGATTTGGTTTACCGAAGGTCATCGTCACCGATAACTATCCTGGTTTCGTTTCGGAAATGTTCGAGGATTTCTGTAGATCAAACCGAATTCTGCACAGAACTTCACCTCCCTATCACCCAGCCAGCAACGGACAAATTGAACGCTATGTACAAACTACAAAGCAAGCGCTGAAGAAACTCAGAGCCGAGGGGGAGAAAGACCTCCATACTGCTCTTCAGAGGTTCCTATTTCAACATCGAATCGTTCCCAATTCAGCCACGAAGAAGACACCAGCAGAACTCATGCTCGGAAGACAAATACGTTCCCCTCTCGATTTGCTACGGGAAAAGCCAAGAGAAACCTTCGAGCCGATTGGAAGAAGCAAGTTCAAGCTTGGAGACAGGGTCATGGCCCGGATGTACGGCGGTCGGCAAAAGTGGTCACAAGGAGTCTTAGTGAAGCTCTGTGGACGCAAAGCCGCTCTCGTTGAATCTTCTGGTCGAACCTCAAAACGTCACTTCAATCAACTGCGCCGTATGGGGCCAGGTCAGACTTTTCGTGAATTCATAATGCCAAATGATACTTCTAACGAATCTCTACATCCAGCGCTACTGGTCGACGACGACGCAAGTCCGCCGCGGGCAACTACATCCCCAGATCCAGTTGACAGTGGTCAAGTCGGTCAGACTTTGTTCGAGGACTCGGAGGAGTCCTCCGAGGACGCTCAAGACGAGACTACAACAGTGGACATCGAACAAGGGGAAGAAGAAACACAAGACGAGACCACAACAGTGAACATCGAGCAAGGAGAAGAAGAAACACGAACCGAAACGCCTCAGATCGAAGCACAAGAAACGGTTTGCCGTTCTGCCAGGTCTACAGCTGGGAAGCCGCCTAAACGGTTCTGCCGATTCAAAAAAAAATACTTGTGATACAAATTTTCAATGGTTCGTAGCACAATCTTAATGATGTAGATATTTCCCAAGGAGGGGAGAGTTGTTACGGGTTGAATATTCCCGCCGTTGTGTTCGAAAATGAACGTCCGCACACGACAGAGCGCATCTGTCAGTCCTGATGCAGACTCCCAATAATCCACCTCGCGGTCCTTCTTCCTAGCTAGGCTAGTCTCCTGAATCGGCTAAGAATCCATGCCAACTTAATAAGCAATGTGTAGTTTATGGGGCGGGTTCTAGATGACGGGTTCAGAATCGGAGCCGTTGGTCGGCTCTCGCTGGGCCAGGCTAAGACACTCCGAGGGAAGACCGACAAATGGCAACAGGTTGTCACGATCTTCAATGCTGCGGTTTGCGTCAGGATTGACACTGGGGCGGAGGTCAGCGTTCTGCCACGATGTTTGGTAGAGAGGCTTCTGCACGGTTGCAGAGGTAGTGTGGTGATGGAGAACTCTGCCGTCCGTCTAGTGTCATATTTTGAAGAGCAGCATGAATCAATTCATATCGTGAGCTTGCCGGTGTCACATCGAGCGATCAGGTTCTATCGAGGCAGGAGCGGTTCTATGTGATCGATGCTGACGTGGTTCCCACTTTCAGGGGAGACGCGGCGGAGGCACTGGCGCTCGTTGAGAGGGTCAACATTCTCAAACTCGAAGAGGACGACGGCCGGCCGTGGAAGAAGAAATACCCGGAGATCTTCAAAGGTGCGGGAAACATTGAAGACTGTTACGATCGAACAGCGAGGTCAAGACTGGATCTCATACACGGACAACCGGTGAGAATTCGGAGCCACGTCGATGGAAAGTGGCATCGAGGGCACGTTGTGAAGGAACTTAACCGGCCAAGATTGTATCCAATAAAAAATTTGAAGTTAGTAGTGCATCAAGCACTACTGGGAGAGGAGGGCGCGAAAACGCAGTACTGAATTGATGTTATTTGAGGGTTTGATATGACCGGTATTCTCTCACTGGCAAAACCTCCAGAAAACTCGCTATACCGTCCCGGCCTTCAGATCTCGGACAATCCATGATCCATCACAAACGTTACAGACATGTTCGAACTCGTTCTTCTCAAGATTCTCCTGAAAATATTTCGAAGCCCGCTCTCAAACCTCTACTGGTTCGTAGACCGCTACCGGTACTTCAACACTTTCTTCGTCGTTTCTCGACCCTCCCGCATCACTATGATTCACTCCCTTTCTACCTCCATTCAGTGGCGTACCCAGGATTTTCTCTTCGGGGGGGGCAAACAAGTTCAATTTTCCTCCGCCCGCGACGATAATCGTGAGAAACTTGTGGGTGAAAAGACGAATTATCATTTTGTCTATTTACTTCTTGAAAATCACTTTAATTGAAGTAGAGCTTTCACGCGTTCATCAACGTGATGCGAGGAGGTGAGCCATTGTCACGCGAATGACTCTCCAGCTCACTCCGCAACTTCGACCGAAAAATCTTGGGTGGGGCATTTGCCCCCCTCCCCACCCCCCCACCCTGGGTAGGGTGAATGTACCAGTTATGGACACCCTGACCAGTTATGGACACCCCAAAAAGAGGTCGGGTGGTCGTATCCACCGATTTCTGCTGTAGGAGGGTCCATAACTGGTCAGCCATTCAGAACGGCTGACCAGTTATGGACCACCTGTCCATAACTGGTCGGCGGGTCAGAACCCCTGACCAGTTATGGACACCCCCAGAACATGGTGGATACGACCATCCGACCACTTTTTGGGGGGTCCATAACTGATCGGGGGTTTTGACCCGCCGACCAGTTATTTGCAGGGGGTCCATAACTGGTCAGCGGTTCTGAATGGCTGACCAGTTATGGACCCCCATACAGCAGAAATCGGTGGATAAGACCACCCGACCACTTTTGGGGGTGTCCATAACTGGTCAGGGGTTCTGACCCGCTGACCAGCTATGGAGAGGGGGTCCATAACTGGTCAGCGGATATGACCCGCCGACCAGTTATGGACCCCGTCCATTACAGGTAGGGTGTTCATAACTGGTCAGGGTGTCCATAACTGGTCAGGGTGTCCATAACTGGTACATTTACCCTACGCTACTGCCTCAATTCCCGAATCGCAGGTCACAACCACCCTCGACAACATCCTTCATCTGTACACTCTGCTTCGATCGCCTGGAGATTTTTGTCCGCTCCGCATGTCGGGTCGATCGCCCGACATAATCGACTCTAACTTCGAACGTTCCCATTCCCTCACGTTTGGCCTTGTGGTCGAGTATCTCTCACTCATTGTCAGTGTGCCCGTGAACGGAGCTTCGTTATTTTCAATGGAAAAGTATCTTCCTCCAATCCCCCGACCAACAACGAAGTGACCAACCCCTCAGTCCTATTCCGTAGGACCCCGAGAATTCATAGAAGGCCCGTGGTGGTAACTTCAATATTCCGCAGAAACCTCAGTCCGTCTTTCCTCTTCCTTCATCCTTGAAATCAGGTTCACCAGTCCCCACGAACCGGAGATATTTGCGGCCATTCCTAACCCTCGACCGCCCCTCCGGGATGAACTTAAAGGCGCTTTCGCGCCAAAATCATCAGGACAAGATTCTACGGCGGAGCACAATCGTAAGCGATACCGAGGATATCTGAACATCTATTCAACGCATGTGTCTATTGGAGCCGTTAATGTATTCAAGAGAATTGATTCAACGCACTGGAGATGTCAACAGATCCAAGTACGATTCATGCTACGTGAAAATCCATATACGTTCTCAGTCCCTCCGTAGATCGAAGTGCAACTCAATCAACGGAAATATTGATTGGAGGTGTCAATCTGTTCAAGTGGAAGAACTCTCATATCATTTAATAAAAATAAACTGATTCCGCCAACAATCATATGCGATCATTGTAGCTCTAGCGTTCCGGTGTTTAGATCGGAGGAATTCGGGAACTCCCAGTTTCGCTGAATTATGATTTTATGAAACCGTCGCAGCATTCTATAGGTTGGCACATATTCATTATTGCAACTTTGTACCCATCGGGAACCATTTCCGAATTGCCGCTCTCGTGAGCTCCAAGAGGCGACTGCCTCGCGAATATGCCAAATGAGTCATATGTTCTAGTTGAGCTAGGGGAGAAAAACTACGGTTGCACGGCTTATAATTCACAGTTGAAGTGGTATCGACCGAAAAAAGAGGCAGAGGACGGCGAGGGAGTTGAAAGCGAGGTTAAACCGATGGAAGTGGATCAGACAGGCTTGAGTGAGCCCGATGACGAGCAACCAAATATCACGGACGGAAGTTACCGGGAACGAAGAGATGATTCGGAAACATCGAGTGAGAAGACGGATGACTCATCGACGGCAAACGACGAATCGCCGGAACAGGGAAGTTCGAAGAGAATTGACCTTAATTCGGCAATACTAGAGCCGTCCAATGTAGAGGAAGATGTACCAGGTAGGAGAATGCAGCCAATTAGGAAGGCTAGGTTCCAATTCAAATATCCGAAGTAATGTTGAGGACAACAGTGTGGTAGCGTGTGGCGAGCAGTAGGTAGGAAGCAGGAAAGGAGGAATATGAGTAGGGCACAAGGAATGTAGCAAGAACTGGAATTCGATAGCAGTATGTGAGCAGACAACTTGAATCGGAACGCGCGCTCATTGGTACGGTAGAGGAAGGAAAGCGACGGTTGCGAGAGAAGCAACAAGAGATCGCTGGAATTCAACCGTTAGAGAGTCTTTTGGATCCAGCCAGCGGCCGATTCACACTACATCCAGGATGGAAAATCAGAAGTGCAAGAACTGCGGGGACAATCGCCATCCAACGGGCCACCCCCTGTGCGGAGGGGCCGGCGTACAGTGCAGCATGTGCGGCGAGACGGGGAACTTCAAACAATCGTGCACAAGGTTCAGGCCAACGTGCTGCAAGTACAGAGAAGATGGGCACTTGTCGTACGCGTGCGAGTCAGCACTGAAGCCGTCGACTAGGGAGGTCGCGCAAGTACAGCCTGGGATAGAGCGGCGGACCGCTCGGCGCGCAGAGCACCACGCTGTGCCGCCGCGCATTTGTACAATAGCATTGGAGAATCACAGAGTCGTTTGGTCTCAGCTCCGTGTCCATCAACTTGACCCCACAATCGCTACAGGCGGAGCGTTCCTGAAGCCGTAAACACTGCTCGAGGAATCACCACTGGGGAGAAGCCTCGCTGGAAAATCTAGAGGTCTAGAGTCCCCGACAGTGACACGTTCCCAAGCAAGTGTAGGGACTCCGGTCGCTCCGTCGGCCCCGAGGTTCCCCCCCCCCGCGGGGGTGTCACCACGTCCCGCAGCTCCCTCTGTGTCGCACTCGTCTCCGCCCGCGGTTCGTCGCCGGACTGCCCCGGTCTCTCCCGCTTTGAGGCCCCACGCTCCAGCACCGCCGAAGACCCTTTCGGGCCCCTCGGCGACGAAGGCACCTCCGCGGAGGCCGCCGTGCGTAACCGAAGACGGTTACTTTACCCTCTTCGACCCGCCAAACTGCCAACGTTACCTCTTCAAGCTCTGCGAAGTGGCACCATTCCCTCCTGAGAAGCATCCGTCCAACATTCGTATTAAGTCCAAGGAGCCTGAGCCGTGAATAAATTCACACCCAACAACATTCTTTTTCCCATTGGGAATCCTTCTGTTTTCTGTTAGAAGTAGTTGTTATTTCAGCTCATCTAGTCTTAGCCTCAGAACTTTCCCACATTTAGTGGGTATAGCAGTTGTATCGGTCTTTTCAGGGTTTCCCCATTGAGTAGTCTAATAATGCAAGTTCGCCTCCGTCCGTCGGACTTCTCTTGGAGAAGATTGGACTCTAGCTATAGGCCAGTGAGATCTCGACGGCGCTGGATCGTCTGGGAGCACCACGTCACCTATCTATCGCGACCAGAGTTGTCTCTGGCCAGCGGATGGCTTGGCGCGCGGAAGGCGAACGCGCATGTGGCCAAGAGGTGATGGACTGACGCTGCACGAGAGTGGCGGCGGCAGTCAAGAGAAAAAGTGTGAATGAAATAGTAGTAGAGAGAGAGTGGCAGTGCCGTGATCGCGTAAGATCGGCGGATTGCAATTGAATGACTTAGTGAAATAAAAGGTGATACTAATGCACTACCGGTGAACTCCTTTCTGCATTTGCATCCGCATGAAGAGAATCAACTCTGTCCCCGTTCAAGCCTGTTACATATCTGAACCGCTCTGCTCCGAAGAGGTCTGTTTTGCATCGCCGTTCTCAAGTGCAATGAATACTCTCGGCGAAACCTCTGCCAGAACGCGTCCAGAACTTCTTGTTGGTGTCTCCAGCGATCCGACAATATCGTCGCCGAGGCGTTCTCGCTAGTTTGTATTACTTCCTCAGCCTCCGGCAATGCCGGATTGACTTGATTTCCATACATGAGATCTGACGGTCGCAGCGGTAACAATTCGTCCGGGTTCGTGCTCACGCACCTCAATGGTCTATCATTCACAATATTTTCGATATCTGTCAAGACTGTTTCCAGCTCTCTGAACGGCAAAGTATTCCTACCTAAGATTCTTCGCAACGGTTCTTTGATTACTCGCACCGTTCTCTCGACGAAGCCTGCCCTCCATGGGCTTCGCTCCGTGTTAAATTCCCACGAGATGCGGTGTTTCTCGTCTCCGCGGAGCGCTCAAGATCGAACAGCAACTTCACTTCTTTTGCAGCTCTCTTGAAAGCCGCGGTGTTGTCCGAGAAAAAACATTTGACCGTTGGATTGCGATTATAGAATCTTCTCATTGCTAGTACGAATTCGGACGTCGACAGATTTGCTACCAGCTCCAGTCTTACCGCCCTTGAGACCGCGCGAACGAACAACATTATGGGCGCTAGTACTTTCTCCCCGTTGGGATTTCTGACCGGAATCGGTCCCGCAGCGTCGACTCCTGTCGTTCCGAATGCTACCGCGGTCTCCGATCTGAATTTCGGTAGTTCTGGAGTCGGCTCCGATGCCGCTTTGGCTCGAAATCTGACGCACGTCTTGCAGCCTGCTATCGCTTTCTTTGCCGCTCTCCGAGCCCCGATTATGAGAAATCGCGTGCTTGTTCTTGGCTCTCTCTTAACCTTTGAATGATTTCGCGATACTCGTTAAGATCTTCGCCTTCGAGTTCGCAGTCCCAATCTAGTTTTTTTATCCAATGCCCCAGATGCAATCGTTTTAGTCCCAAGGCGATTGGTGAAGCCTAAAGGATCGAAAATTTGAGTCAGTCCCTTTAGGAGGGATCTTTTCAACGGTTCCGCTTTTTCAAAGAATGTCACTGTTTTGCTTACATCGATGTGTAGCTTGTCTTCCACTTGGTTCAATCGGATACCGAGAAACTTGAAATTTGAATCGTCCTATGTCACTGATGAGACATCCGGGAACTTCTGTTTCATAAACATCCCAAGCTCCGCGGAGTTCGTTGCCCACTTTTTCAACGGAAAAGATCCCGCTGCAAAAACTTCCCGTAGTATTTTTACCACGGATTTCACTTGATTGATATTTTCTGCCAGCTACGAGGTCGTCGACGTAGGAATAATTTTTGACAAATTCGAGCAGCTCTTTCTCGCTTGGTCTCCGTTCCATCTCGTTTTCTAAGTGAACGCGGTGCAGATCGACAATCAAGACGTGCTCCAGTGTGCAACAATCCAGACACGTGGCCTCAAGGCAGAACAGCATCATGAACAACGAAGGACGACAGGCGCTGGCGATCATGAGACACACGGACGAGGGCGAGATCGTGAGGGTCCCATCGCGCACCTGGAACGAGATGCTCCAAATCTTCCAAAGCTTAGCGGTGGTGACCAGGAAGGCTCAGACTTTAGGGAACGAAAGTGACGTATGACACGATGATGAGGAGTAGCGAGTGCGTCGAACCGCGCGGCGAGCGAGTAATGAAGGCCGTCGAGTGCAGTTCGTTAAAAGACGCGTCAGAGCTTAGAATACGAGGTTGATGACACTGCGGAGGAGGTGCCGTTTGTGTCGGACGAGCCGGCAATGGAAGACCGAGAGGAGGCCGGGGTCGTCAGCGAGGTGCAGGAGACCGAGAGAGTCCGGTAGCATCTTCCGCGACACCACGGAGTCCAACCGAAGCCCGAGCAGTACGTCCGAAGCAGAGACAGGTATTTATGCCTACGGCAGCCGAGGCCATCCGGCAAGACATCATCAAAGAACGATGCGCTGATTGCTGGAGCGCGTCACACAAAGCGAGGAGCGAGGGATGCACAGCGAAGAACGCCGAATGCTTCTATCATGAGCGCAAGGGACACTATTCACGGTGCTGTGCATCGAAGATCCTTGAGCGGTGCTTGAAGTGCCAGCAGTACGGACACGTCCAGCGGGACGGTTATGAGTGGCACGCCTTCCAACCGAAGACCGAACATCGAAGGCCGAGCTCCACATCCATATATATCAATATACATATTCACAGTGATAAATGTGTAGCGGCCAAATATTGACGTTGAGAAAGTAGATCGTGCACTCAATCCACTAGACAAAAAGTAATGAGCTACTTCAGATAGGTAGCATAATCAAACTGTGAAGAACGAAAGTAAGGGATGACAGATAGACGTACATGTCCGCATAGAAAGCAGCACGAATAGACAGTTGACAGAGTAAAGTTCATGCGAGGTCCAGGAGGAACGGTCGACTTCAAGGAGACCGTATCTGAGTGACTCACCGATAAAATCAAGTGAATGAACCAAGTACGAGTGTTCCGTGCACACTAGGAATCCCGTAGGAAGAGAACACTATAGAATTGGAAGTCGGTGAAAAGCTTGCAGGGCTTGCCGATAAAGAGGGTAACTCACGACCCGGAAGTATCACATCTGCGGTGAAGTGACGGGATGTTTTCCTCGAGCGCCACAGAGACATCGTGCTTCGAACTCCCGAGCATCTTTCAGATGGCCAAGCTAGCGATAAAGATCGAGACACACGTGAGCAGTTCAGGAAAATATGGAACCGTCCGACCGCGCAGGGCATCTCGGATATCCTGAACCAACCAAACAGGAGATTCAACAGGGATGAAACTGGAATTTAGCTCGACTATCTTCAAGATCATTTCACGCCATATTTGATGCAACGAGGTGTAGAGTTACTCTCGTTATTCCTCGACAATAATCACTGGCCTCACATACTGTGGAAATAGCGGAATCATCTTGACGCTGATCTTGCCAAACGCCACGCATATCCTCCGGCCACTCAACCTGAGAGTCTTCGAAGCGTTGAAGAGGATGTGGTATGCGAGAGCTACAAGCTAGCGCATCAAGAAAGGCGGACTCTCTATGAAGAAGAAGTTCATCATAATGTCCTAAAATTCCGCACTTAACGAACCTTTTTTTTTTCAGCAAAAAACAAGGTATGACCGTATCAGATAACGAACTAGGCAGAAAACGAACTCTGCAGATCACGAACTTGGCAGATGGCGAAATTCTCAGAGAACGAACTGATCAGATATAGAACTGCTCAGATAACGAACTTTCCCGGATGGAGAACTCTTCAGATGACAGACCTCCACGAATGACAAACATTGCGGATGATGAACCCTCCAACATCAGCCAACAAGCCGGAATCCGCAAGCTTGGCGCAGATCACGGACCGTTCTTCCTTCACTGAGCTAATGTTGGCCGGAAAACCAAATCGTCCAGGTGCCTATCAGGCTTACAGTGTCAATGAAGTTCGGTATTCGCCTGCTACTTTATCTGAGCAGTTCGCTATCTGCCAAGTTCGTTATCTGAGCAGTTCGCTATCTGCCAAGTTCGTTATCTGTAAACTTCGTTTCCTGCCAACTTCGTTATCAGAGAAGTTCGTTATCTGTTCAGTTCGTTATGTGCGGGATTCTGGGGCATTCCAGGATACATTTGACGGATTTGACGGCGCTAGTTCAACAGCTGGCTTCCGAAGCTGTGGAATCTCGCCATGGAGCGCAGGTTCGGTGGCTTACAGTAAAAACTATGTCACACAACACCAGTTCGGGCTAACTCAGATAGTGGAGAACCTTTCCGAGATAATGCAGCGTTCCATTTTCTGATGGATCTTGAAGGAAGGATGTCGCATGCTTCTATTCAGGCAGCAGGGAGAACACTGGCGGAGACCAGAATGTATGAAGGATCTTCTCGAGATGTTGCTGCAAGCGGAAAGAGCAGTCCGCAATCCGCAGCGGGGATGCTTCTCCCCGCTTCTCTCCACATGCTTCTCTCCGCAGGGAGAGAAGCATGTGGTTTCCAAAATGAATATCTTCATCTCCCCGGCTCTCGGGGCTCCCCGCGGAGTAGTCATACCTCGGATTTCCTCCCGGTCGCTGAGCTGATCTTGGCCTATATTTATGGCCGTGGGCTTGTGTCCTTTTGAAACTACAGTTTTTCCAGAATCGGAATATTGCAAGTACCTCGATTATTTCAACCTTTGCGATTTCACCCTCGATTATATCAACTTTTTGGAATCTGAACCTCGATTATATCAACCCTCGATTCTATCAACTTCTTGGGATCTGACCCTCGATTAAATCAACCCCCGAATATACAGGGTGCAGTAGGAAATTTCCCTTGTTGTAAAACAGCTCGCGAAATCTCAGACTTTGATGTTAAGGTTCTGTTAGCGCCAGAAAATCGCAACTCTCAAGCGCGCATGCCGCAAACTGTTGTTGCGACGTCTCTTCTCAGTGGATAGTCATGACATGGAGACAATGCGAAATTTTTCCAAAGTGATCAATCTCAAAGACTGCGCCTATATGCTGGCTGAAGCATGGGACCCTGTCTCAGTCCAGACACTCAGACATTCTTGGAGCCAGCTCGTCACATCCGATCCGGATTTCGTATCGGGTTCTCCCGCAGTCGAAGAAGAAATCCAATACTTTGGAGAACACTGTCACAGGTTTCGAGGAGTGCGATGTCGAAGACATGGAAGCTTGGCTGTACTGTGACGAAGCACTCGAAGGCGTTCCGGAGTTGAGCGATGCTGAGATAGTTGCTGAGGTACTGGGAGTCAACGACGAAGTTGCGGAAGGTGACAATGAAGACGTCGGTACATGACATCTCGAGGCCGGAAATCTCGATGCCGACATTTGGATGCTGACATCTCGATGCCGAAACCTCGATGCCAACATTTGGATACGGACATCTCGATGCCGGACATCCCGGCGTCGGACATCTCGATATCACAGCAACTTCATTGAATATTCAGATTGAGAACTCGCTACTTCAGTCATTTATGTACATCTCTTTTATTCTATTCCTCAACCCTTCCTGCCTCACTGTGATCCATACAAGGGATCGCTAACGAAAATGAGAGCAGGATTTCTTGACTAATGTTAAATGTATCGAACGATAGATTTCCCTCCTCACTGAGAATCCATGACGAAATTGGATGCGCATCCTTCTAGGTATCCCACGACAGTATGCATGTGGAACTTGCGAGGAGCAAGCCGCGATGGCTCTGTACCCTTCCGAGAGCATCGATGAATCGCCAAATGTTCCGATGATCGACCCCGAATCCCGTTTGGAGTCTACGATGCGCGGCCTCCGCGTAATTATTCGTTCTTGCATCGTCATTTAGAGTCCATTTGTAGACGGACCACATGCTCACGGGAAATTTAGGCTGCTTCCGGCATCTAGATGCCCGGCATCGAAACGTCGCGATCGAGATGTGCGCATCGAGATTTCGGCATCGGGATGTCCGCATCCAAATGTCGGCATCGAGATTTCCGGCATCGAGATGTCCGTGTCCGCTATATCCTCTTATCCGGTCGGCTAGGCGGCGGGATTGAGTGGGCAGTGCCGTCTCTTGGCTCACGCATTGAATTTAATCCCTACACATACTTTTGATGTTATTTTTCTAATAAATGGTTCCCGATACTCCAACGATCGACCCGTTCTTCTTCAAAAACGTCCAGCTCACTTGTGCATGCCAATTTCGGATCAGAAGTCAGTTTCAAAGCCTGCTCGTGGTTATTCTAGACGTATTTCGCGATTTTTCGCGGCCCTCTCGATTTTATCAACTTTTTGGGTTGTGACTCTCGATTATATCAACCCTCGATTATATCAACCTTTTCCTGCACGAAATGGTTGATATAATCGAGGTTGTACTGTAGCAACAAACTACGGAAGTACATCCCGGAACAGCACGAAGCGTTTTTTGAAACAATCGCCTCATGCCATGTGAACCAGCTAGAGGAGGGGGGATCTTGAATCCTGAATAAATCAATAATAGTTCTATACCGTTCGATCGGAATTGTTTCTTCATTGGCGAGAATCAAGTTACGCGAGAAACTCGCTACATTTCGATTCTGAAAGAAATGTAGTTTCAGAAGGGCGCATGTCCACGGCCATCATTCAAAACCTAGATCAGCAACCGAGACGGAAATCTTCTAGCCACGAATGGCGATATCCGGTAGCCTGCGCGAAGCCCCGACTTGACGCCTCTCGATTTCTTCGTCTGGGGAAGAGTGGAAGATTTGGTGTACAGCCCACAAAACATCCCCTACGTCGATCTCAGCCAGCTACAAGAGAAAGTCGCCGAGGTTATCAGAAATATCGCTCCCGACGAAAGTCGCGCGGCAACATGCTCCGTCTCTAGTAGCTGCCGAATGTGTATTGCAACGCAGGGCGTCAATTCGAGCAGCTCAGGTGATCAGCGAATCGTGCCCTCTGGAAAATATGGATAGAATCTTCCTGTAACTCTACATTCTCAGGCACTTTCTTTGGCCAGGAGGTTCAGAGCATGGTGAATGAACCGATGAATACGAGATTGTGTGACTGATAGTCTTCTTATGCTCAGTCAGGGATAAGGCATATTGTGAGATCCAACAAGATGTTCCTACGAGAACGAGAACTCGAGTTTCAAGTTCCGACCCGTTGTGTGCTCTATCAGTTCCTCGATCAGCCTCACAATATCGCGAGTGACTTGACTGAACAGATTCTCTATTATTCGTGGCTTGAATTTCCAATTCGAAACCCCGAGATTCTGTAAACATTTCGGTCTAGTTCTAGAAAAAATTCAATTTCCGGATTTGAGAAGTCCTGTGATGCCTATCAGATGTCAAATTGAATTGCCAGTGGGGTCATCCTTGAAACTTTTTCTCATTATGCTTTTAGTTTAAGAGAAAAACTCGGAAAACCGGATCTGGGACCGCCCTGTTTACAGGGTGGTCTGACCACCCTGATACTCACCCTGACCACCGAGATCTACTCGAAGAGCTGAGAGTCTTTCTCGACGAGAGAGGCGATGATTCCAGCTCGGTAAAAGACCTCGATTGGCAATCGGACCTTGCCTTTCTAGCAGATTTCACTGGAAAACTCGCTTCCCTGAATGAATCGCTCCAAGGGGAGTTTAAGACTATCGCTGATATGATCAGCAGCATCCGGACTTTCGAGAAGCAAGCGGAATTCATGATGAGAGGACATGCGACTCCGGCAATACGATCGTTTCCCAAACATCCAAGATCATGTTCAGAAGAATCTAACCGTTGTCATCGACGCCGAGAAATATGAGGATGAGATAGCGGCCATTCTATCCGATTTCGAGAGGCGATTCCAAGATTTAGATGCAATCGTCGATCTTGTTGCGTTCACGTTGAATCCATTCAATGGAACTTTGGGAATAGAATCGCTTCGCACAGAAGTGCGAAGATGTTTCTACATCCGATCAAGCAGCGGTAGAAGATGAGATGATTAGCATGCATCGCCATTTGAGCTTACAAGCCAGCTCCACTGACCCTTATTTCTGGAAGCTGGTACCGAGAGAATCTTACCCCTAGCTGATCAGGATGACGCAAAAAGTACAATCCTGCTTCAGGTCCACCTATCTATCCGAGTCAGCGTTCTCGTAAGTGAAAATTATTAAATCATCGATCTTCATCGCTCGACGAACATGTTGACGCCTGTCTTCGACTGGCTCGTCCCGAATCGAGCCCGATAACACCTCGATTGTTGAAAAGATTCAGTCACGAGGCTCTCATTGAATTGATGGGAACCATGAATCGACCACGATCGCGTTTTTTTCTGAATGAAATGAAAGTGCCAGATAGATGAGACGAATCGAACGACGCGTCCCGAAAGACCGACGAAGAGCGGGTGCAGAGGTTGGGCAAGAAAGGCGGGAAAACCTTAGGTGGTCCGATCATCCGTTGGTCCCATTGTCCGGTGAACCGATTATACGGTGGACCGATCATCCTGCGGTCCGATTAAGCGGAACACGCTGTGACGACCATAGTACTGTAGTACTGCCTCTATCATTCGTCCTCGGCCTCCAGCAAGCGCTATGAAAAGGGTAGCTCCGGCCTGTCTCAGAGTCGCTCCGCGAAGCGAAAGGTTGCCCGGCCCTGGACAATAGGGAGCTGAACGCGCAGACGGTGAAGCTCGACTATCCCCTGCCGCTTATTGACGACATTCTGGATAGAGTTGGCGGAAAGAACATCTACTCGACATTTGACCAGGTTTGAGGGTATTTTCAGAAACCTATGACAAAGCGGGCAGCAGAAAAAGCGGCGTTCGTAACGAGCGAAGGTCACTACGAGCCGAAGGTGTTGATGATTGGCCTCTGCAATGCACCCGCAAAGTTTCAAGAACTGATTATTCGAGTGAAAGAGATCGTAGGAGGGCAACAGGCATTTCCATTCCTTGATGATTTGATAACAGCGTCCGACAGGTTTGACGAGCATCTGCAGCAGATCGAAAAGATCTTGGAAGCATCGAGAGCCGCGGGACCCACAGTCAGGCTAGCTAATTGCAAGTTCTTCATGAAAACCGTCGAATTCCCAGGATTCGAAATCTCGAAAGAAGGAGTGCGACCGAGAACAAGAAAGTTGGCGGCAGTCGCCGGATTCGCAACACCAAAAGATGTGCACGAATTCAGACGATTCTTGGGGTTAACGTCATTCTTCAGACGGTTCGTTAGGAACCAGGTGTGCAACAATATCGAGCCCAATGACGGAACTGCTGAAAAAAGGAGCGGAATTCACGTGGAAAAACAAATGCGAGGACGCCTTCAAAAGACTGAAACTCAAGTGTTAGGGCCGTAGGTAGTTAACGCAACATAGCGACGCGCTTCGCGCGCCCTCTTTCAAAACCACTTCCACCGAAACTTAAATCGCACGTAGGCAGACGATTATTCTAGGCAGTGTGTGAGAAAAGACACCGCGCGCGCGAGAAGCGGCAGCGGGCGTTCAGCGAGTACAATAAACGTCGTTGTGATCGATCCAAGAGTGATCATGTCGAGTCGTAACACGAGTAAATGAAGGAGTCAGTGTAGGAGCGCTACCGACCGGGACGGGAGACATAGTTGCACACAGACGCAAGTTGCGTAGGACTGTGCGCAATGCCAATGCAAGAAGTAGATGGAAGGATGAAAATGGTGTACGCAATCGGTAGGAAGCTATCACGAACCGAAAAAATTATCATTCAACAAAGTTAGAACAGCTGGCAATCGTGTGGAATATGGAGAGACTGAGACATTATCTGTATGGACAATAATTCACGGTGGTCTCGGATTGTAGTGCGGTTGCAGCTTCCAAGAAAGAAGGAGGATCGCCACAGATGAGTGGATGGCTGGACACGATTGCAGAATTCAACTTCACAATCAGACACCGGGCAGGTGTAGCAATGGGACACGTGGACGCACTGAGTCGTGAACCGTTGGAAGAAGAGAGAGGTTTCGAGAAAAGGGAATCACCGACTGGGATCGAAACGAGGACTATTTTCACCGCACTGGCGACCTAGGACGAATTCCAAATGATTCAAGCGGTGGACCGAGACATCGAGGAGAAATTAGAAGCCTTCAAGGAACCGAAAGAAGCGCGGTCACGGAGGGAAGTCAACATCATACAAGGATTCTGCGTAAGGAACGAAATTTCGTACAAGGAACTCAACGGGAAGAGGCTGTTCGTCGTACCGAAAGCAATGAGGAAGTATATTCTTGTAGTGGCACACGACAAGGGAGGACACTTCGGAGTAGATAAGACCATGGAGATGACGAAGGCGTCTGTCCTAGGGAACAATGAAAACGGGGGTTGTCTCTGTGGCACAGGACAGGTGCGCGGCTGCCTCACAGCCCAGAGACGGAGCGACCGAGCTCTGAGAGTGGCGGGATCTGCCGGAGGGTTCCGCAGATCGACTGATGATCTCGCGGGGGCGAGATTATCGGGATTTGATGGCTGGTTCCGGAATACAACCGGATTCACTCTACACTGCGTGTAGCACAGATTGATATTCTTACTGACTTTTCGTCTGGTATTTCTGACGGAGAATGTTTGGAATCCGCGTGTCGCCGAGACCGCGCGCCGGGGAAGCCGACGGAGAGCGGTACGTCATCGGCTCTTGGCCGTTGACTGGTTATCGCTCTGTAAGCCAGCCGCGCGCGCCTGTCCTGTCGGATTTGGTGCTCGGCCATAGGGACGCAACCAAGATGGCGGCCATCGGACGGTTTCGAGGGAGAGGGGAAGGATTGGCTACACCGACGTCAGGGAGAGCCCGCGCGATTCTAACTTCGCAGGTGCTCGATCCCGAAGGATGGCGCCTCAGGAATATCCCGAACCTGCCACAGCCGGAAAACTCGCACGATTGCGGGATGTTCGCCCTGAAATATGCGGATCATGCCGCTAGGGACGCTGAAATCAAGTTCACGCAAGGCGATGTGCCTACTTTCAGGAAACAAATGATGTACGAAATCCTGAACTCAAAAATCGTCACGGCCGCGGGTTGTGACAGCTGAATTGCTCGCTGAGCAAAAAAAAACGGCCCTTTTCAGTGCCACCAAATCCCAACGGATCGATACCTCCTCGGTTGGGCGTCTCTATCTCACTCTCATAGCTGCTTGAGGGAAGCTCTTCCCCCTTAAGAGCTACGATGGAAGCTGCAGCTTTCCCCGTATCGATTGAACTGGAGGCGTCCAACTCGTAATCGACGCCTCCGTCGCGGAGAAAACTTCATCCGATGTTACTAGTCTTCTTGATCTCTCAGGTCAATGTGTTATACGCTGCTCAATTTTTGATCATTCTACTCTCCGAAAATTCATATGGTGAAACCCCGTAAGACGAACCCCGCGGGACCTGGAAATTCGTTCGTTGTAACGGTTCTCCGTTATAACAGGAGTCATCTATTGTTATTTCCTATGGCAGCGTGGCCAAATAGGCGCATAAAACCTCGTCGTTGTATCGAGGATTGCGTTGAAATGGTGTTCGTTGTAACGAGGTTTCAATGTATCAGCTTCCACCGTTCGCTTTCGGAAAAACGCTGTTAAAGAACCCTCATATTCGAGCAGCGCAGGCTCTGCCGAAAGGTGGTGCAGCCGATCCTTCCCCTCTCCCTCTGTAAGCGCGAGTCTAGGCCATCGTCCCGCACAACAAACGAAGAGCAGACGACGAGCAGTGAGGATGAACGCATTCCGGCGGAGGCGGGCGGTCGGGGGCACGGAGAAAACGTCGCCATCACCGAGAGCGAGCCCGCTATGTCAGCGGAGAAATCCCAGCGGTGTCCAGCGTTCTTGCGGTGGACTGTAGGTAGCGCGCGCCCCGCGAAACAGGTTCATAGTTGATCTTGATGGATTCCGTGGATCGAACAAGCTGCAGGAAGCGGGTGACGGAGAAGGAGGTTAATCCTTCAATAGTAGAGCCTGGCATCCCTGGATGGCATACCACGCTGGCGATTAGTGAGGAACCTGTGGGGGCTCTAACCAAGCCTTTGGGAAGATCTTCATCAGGTGGAGATCGACCCTTAACCTGGCTGCTCCATCGCTCGTCGAAAATCCAGAGGTTGTTTCAGTGCAGGTTTGTGACCCGATGGGACCCTGCAGCAACCGATCGGGGGGGGGGGGGGGGGGGGGGGGGGGCAACAGGAGGCCACAACTGGACGCATCAGGCAAGTTTGGAAGCTGAGAGCCAGGCTCTACTATTGAAGGATTAACCTGCTTCTCCGTCACCCGCTTCCTGCAGCTAGTCCGATCCGCGGAATCCATCAAGATCAACTATGAACCTGTGTCGCAGGTCGCAGAACGCGCGCTACCTACAGTCCACCGCAAGAACGCTGCATACCGCCGCGATTTCTCCGCTGACATAGCGGGCTCGCCCTCGGGGATAGCGACATTTTCTCCGTGCCCCCGACCGCCCGCCTCCGACGGAATGCGTTCATCCTTACTGCTCGTCGTCTGCTCTTCGTTTGTTGTGCGGGACGATGGCCGTTTCCCGTAAGCGCCCATAGAGATGTTCGCTTGTCGGGAGCGAAGGTTCGAGTAACGGATAGCGAGGAGCTAGCTGGATAGAGCCTGAGAGAGGGCGGCATGCGACGGTAGCGCCACCTAGTGGCAGAGAGAGGCATTAGTTTAGACAGATCGAAGCGAGTCTTCGTCGAGAGTGCACGGCACGGCCAGCCGAGGAGGCTGAGGTCGTGAAGTGACAGTGGCGTAGTGAACCTCCGAGATGCCCGGGGCGGGCGCTCAATATGATGCCCCATGTTCAAGGGAGACTTCTCCCTCACAGAGTCAAATGCAAAAGTATCTCATCCGATAAGTTCCATCAACGCCGCAGTGTGGGGTATTTTAACGGATGGAGACACTTCCGTGCCCTTTGCGGGTAGATTCGACGAGAGAAAATCGAATTCAAGTCCGTTGAAGATCAGTCCCGCCACCTCCGGGGCTTGGAGATGGTTCGACACGCGATTTATGAACAGAGGAACGCAGTCTCCGGACTACAGAGAGACGATCCGATGCCTCAACCGGCAGAAACGCTGCCCCAGACCCCGGACCTAACGTCTTGATGCCCGGGGCGCACCGCCCCCTCCGCCCCCCCCTCACTACGCTAGTGTGAAGTGAAGTTAAAATAAAAGAGTGAAACGAAGCATCCAACGTAATCCCTCTTCCTAGAGAGTCCATCCAGGTTCCCCCGACAGAGGCTGTTACATTGCAGCGGTGGGATTTCTTGGATTGAGTGGATTGCAAGTGACGCAAAGTGCAACCTCATCGTCAGTGACAAGATGGAAGACTTGATGGAGATGATGAAGAGGATGATGGCGGAGCATCAGAAGACGATGATGGAAGCAGTGGATAAAAGGCTCGAGGAGATTCTGGGTAGGAAGACCCAAGCGACGGTTCCGGAAGAGGACGACAAACCGCCGGCGGAGGAGCCGCGCAGCGAGGACACGAGACCGAATCGGGAGGTTCCGGCAAGAATGATGACTGAGGCCCAGTGGCGTATCTAGCCAAAGTGCCGCCCGGGGCGGATCTAGAAAAATTCGGAAAATGCCGCCCCCGGGAAGCGCCTCCGACGTAGAGCGACAACCAAAAAAAAAAAAAACGACCCGCTGTAGGGCATAAATCAGCAAAATGCCGCCCCCTCGAGAGTGCCGCCCGGGGCGGACCGCCCCCCCCGCCCCCCCCTAGCTACGCCACTGCTGAGGCCGCAAAATCAGTGAGGATCTTCGCGAACGAGAGTGTGACATACGCGGTGGAGTGGTTCGAAGACCTGGAGATGGCACGAGACGCCGGTAAGTGGTCTTGGGAATTCGCGATTAGTACGCTGGTAGGGAAGTTGGATGGTCCCGCAAGGTCTTGGTTCCGCAATACGGGGAGGCGTTCGAAGAGTTTCGAGGAATTCAAAGAGGAATTCGAGCGGGCGTTTATTCCGAAAGAGAAAAAGATGGATTTGTTGACGGAGATTCAGAGAATCCGGCAACAGAAAGGAGAGGATGTCAAGACGTATGCTCGCCGGAAGGAGACGATTGGCCGACGGTTAGGCTTAGAGTGGCAGGAGTTAAAAGAGCAAATTCTTAAAGGGATGCTTCCCGAAAATACATTTTTGATTCACGAGATGAACGGAAGACCGCATACTGATATGGCGGAGTTGATTTGGGATATCAAGAAATCGCTAGAAATGGAAAAGGAGGTTCGAGGCGGAAGATTTCCGCACGTGGACAGGAGAAGTCCCAGGTTCGAGCCAGGAGTGACCTGCTATGAGTGCAAACGAGAAGGGCACAAGCAGGCGAATTGTCCGCAATTGCGAGATCGCAATGCGGGAAGGAAGGTCTTGGAGCGCAGCGCTTATCCCAGAACAGGCGATCGGTTCGGGAGAACAAGTGCACCCGATGGCAGACGACCAGTGACTGGCGGATATCAGCCCCAGCCGCGATGGCCGGTGGGTTCGTCAGGAGGTGGAATGCGATCAGCAGCCTGGTTAGATTCGATGAAAGCCGCAGCCGGCACATCGGGAGGTTCAGGCGGTCCGAGGACAGAGCGCAAGGTGTGCGAAAGATGCAAGCTCATTGGACATGAGGCAAAGGACTGCAGGCGCGTACTGCAGGTTGAGACATCCCACAGTGACCACGGAAGAGAGTCACGAGCGCCGAGAGAAGAAGTGATAATCGAAGATGTTGGTCCGGAGACCGACATAGATGATGGGGACGATGGTCTGAAGGCTGTTAGGGTTAACGGCCAGGACTGGAAAGCACGAGTAGACACAGGAGCCGGAGTGAGCGTGATCGCTCAAGAGGCAGCAGAAGCGCTGGGACTGACCATGACGGCTAGTGAGGTTCAGAATGTCAGAGGAATCGGCGGAAGCTGCGTTCCGCTAGGACAAGCCGAGGTTCAGTTGGAGGTCGACGACGTTCAACGAGACAAGTTGACGTTGACGGTTCTGCCCAGCGGAGCGATGGATGAAGGAGAGTTGCTGCTTGGTAAGGATTTGCTCAAGAGCTGCGTCACGTTGGTGGCAGATGACCAATCATGGATGTTCGAACGGCAAGAATTCGACGATGTGGCTAAAATGTTACCGCAGCAGGCGGCGAAAGTGAGATTGAAGTTGAAGGAAAGAATAAAGCTAGAACCGAGGTCGCTGACTTTCGTGGAAACGGTTCCGATCCACGAGGAAAAAGTGGCAACCGCGGGAACATTAATGGTAGAAGATAGGAGGAGAGTAGGGCTTCTCGGAGCTTTGTACGAGTTGGAAAAAGGTGGAGTGATGATTCCAGTAGAGAATAGAGGAACGGAGGAGATGGTTCTAAAGGAAGGAACGACGATCACAAGAGGAAAGCTCGTGGCAGAGGAAGATATTTTCGAACTGAAGAAAAAGGAGCCGAGCGTTAAGGTTAGGCAGATAGATGTGGCAAGCTCGAGCGCTAAGCAGCCGGTAACGGTAGAACAATTGACTATAGGTGAGGTTCCTAGCAATTTCAAGGTTCTGTTGGTGAACTTGATCAATGAGAATAGGGATGTCGTGGCAACTTCGATGCCAGAAGTGGGACGAACTAAATGGGAAGAGTTCGACATAGATGAGGTAGAAGGTAGTCATCCCATCAGATGTAAGCCATACCGATTGGCAATCCCAGAGAAAGAAGCGCTAAGAAAAATTTTGAACCAAATGAAAGATGCAAAAATGATTGCCCCATCTCAGTCGCCTTATGCAAGTCCGGTTCTGTTGGTTCGGAAGGCAGATAACAGTTGGCGGATGGTTATCGACTACCGCAAACTGAATGCGCAGACGGTTCGGATGAATTTTCCATTACCATTAATCGACGAAATACTGGATGAGATCGGCGGACGCAACATGTACTCAACGTTCGACCTTGCCTGGGGGTATTTTCAAATACCAATGTCGGAGAAGGCGGCAAAGAAGGCAGCGTTCGTCACACCAGAGGGACATTTCGAACCCAGAGTAATGATGATGGGTCTGTGCAACGCACCAGCGAAGTTTCAAGAGCTGATGACAAAAGTCAAACAGTTGGTGGGAACCAAACAGACCTTCCCATACCTGGATGACATGATCACAGCGTCGGACAATTATCACGAACACCTCAAACAGATTGAGGAAATCCTGAAGGCCTTGGGGAAGGCAGGATTGACGGTTCGGATCGAGAAGTGCACATTTTTCATGCCGACGGTTCAGTTTTTGGGATTCACAATCTCAAAGGAAGGCGTCAGGCCAGGGAAAAAGGCACACGCGGTGCGTGACTTCAAGACACCAACGGATACGCATGAACTCAGAAGGTTCTTGGGATTAGCGTCGTACTTCAGAAGGTTCGTGGAGAACTATGCAGCAATAGCCAACCCGCTTACAGCGTTGACGAAGAAGGACACCAAATTCGAATGGAACGAAGAATGTGATAAGGCAATGAGTAAGTTGAAAGATTGTATCATGAGAGGAACATTGAATCGGTTCGAGCCGGGAAGACCGACAGAGTTGCATACAGATGCATCATTGGTTGGATTGGGCGCAATCCTTAAGCAAGAAAAAGATGGTCGATGGAGAATGGTGTACGCGATAAGTAGAGCATTGTCGGACACAGAAAAGAATTATCACTCGACAAAGTTGGAACAACTGCCGGTGGTTTGGAGTATGGAACGGTTCAGGCACTATTTGTACGGTCAGAGGTTCGTCGTAGTGAGTGATTGTAACGCGGTAGCGGCGCTCAAGGCGAAGAATGGTTCAGCGCAGCTCAATAGATGGTTAAATAGGATTGCCGAATTCGATTTCGAGGTCAGGCATAGGCCTGGAACGGCGATGAGCCATGTCGATGCGCTAAGCCGAGCGCCAGTCGAAGAAGCCGACGGAGAGTGTGTCGGAGAAATGAAAGGAGAATTGCCAACAGATTTGAGAGAGGTTCAGGTTCAGCTGGTTAGAGCTGAAGGCGGTGCGATAAGAGCAATGCAATTAGCAGACGAGGATTGTAAACGACGAATGGAAATTTTGGCAAAGAAGGAACACGAGAGATCTGGAAACGAGAGAGGATTCGTCGGAGGATTCAGTATGACTGGAGGAATTTTGTTCAAGGAAGTCGAGGATGGAAAGAAACTGTTAGTAGTGCCAAAGTGTTGCAGGAAATATGTGTTGATTTTGAGCCACGATAAGTCAGGCCACTTTGGCAAGGATAAAACGTTGGAATTGTTGAGAAGGAGATATTGGTTCCCAAAAATGAAGAAATATACCGAGTTCCACTTGAAAGCATGTCTAGACTGTATGGTAAATAAGGAGAAGAGCGGACGGTTGGAAGGGTTAACGAATGTTATCCGACCGGAGCGCCGACCCTTCGAGAAGATATTCTGTGATCACTTGGGACCACTAATAAAATCAAATAGAAAAGAACACATATTGGCATTGATCGATGGGTTGACAAAATTCGTACTGCTGGAAGCCGTTGTTGGAACGGGGGCAGACGAGGTTGTCAAATTCTTGAGAAAGGTTTTCGATATGTACGGGGTTCCGGCAAAAATGGTGACCGATCGCGGATCGGCGTTCATGGCGAAAAAGGTTCAAAATTTCCTGTTGGAAAAAGGGGTGATTCATATTCCGATCAGCACTCAACATCCGAACGCGAATGGCCAAATCGAACGAATGAACAAAGAGATTGCGAGATTATTGAGGTCTCTGTGCGAGAAAGAGGATAAAAGCGATTGGACATCAAAGTTGGGGCAGGTTCAGAAGTGGCTGAATCGAACGATGTCGAGAAGTTTGGGGAAATCTCCATTCGAAGTGTTGCACGGTTACCTACCAAGGGAAAACAGTCACGAGACATTGATCGAAGAGGTTCAGAGTGTGGTTTGGAAACCAGCGGTTCAGGTTCAAGCCGAGATAAGGGATCAGCTCAGGGAGAGCCAAGATCGATACAAACAATACAGCGATCGGAGGAAACGCCCGCATGTTCGATACTCAGTTGGGGATGTTGTCTTCGTAAAGCGGTTACCAGTACAGACCGGGGAACCAACTAAACTCCAGCAGAAATATCGTGGACCCATGACCATTACCAAGGTTCTCGCCAAAGATTCTTATGAGTTATTCCAGGTGGACGAGTCACGAAACTACGTCTGTACCGCTCATAGTTCACAGTTGAAGTGGTATCGACCTCATGAACCAGAAGGAGAAGACGAGATCTCGGAAGAGGAAGATGGAAACATCGAGCCGGAAAGTCAGACCATTGATTGGAGAGAGACAACGGCGGCGCAAACTCCAGCAATGCTGTTCGAAGGAGGTTTTCGAGAGCCCAGGGTGGAGGCTTCAGCGTCATCTGCGGGAAGCAGCAACAACACATCAGCTGACAGCGTGGAAGTGATCTCGGAATCATCAGCGCAAGATCAACACGAAAGTGCAAGTAGAGGTTTAGATCTCAATTCAGCAATGATAGAATCACCGCAGGAAGATAGAGTAGCGCCGATACAGCGTAGGCAACCGTTAAGGCAGGCTAAGTTCAAACATAGCGAATTCAGGTATCCGAGGTAGAGCTGCCGAGGACGTCAGCTGTAGGTAGCGTGGTCAAGCATAGGTAGAGAGAGAGATAGAGAGAGTGGAATCAAATCGAACACGAAAAGCAGGCGCGAAAATACGAGTGTGTTCGAGAGCGCGGGCCGCCAGGTGGCGCGGGAAGAAGAAACGGATGAGGAACGTATTGCTGGAGTCTTTTCGATCGGAACATCGAGATGAGTCGCCACGCCAGAGAACGGTGCGAGAAGTGCGGACTCTACGGCCACGAGCCAGGTTCAACGTTGTGTCCGGCACGAAGCGCGTCGTGCGTCTTGTGTCAGGAGATCGGACACTACGGTCGGGTATGTCCGAACCAGAGAAACGACCCAAACCGGGGAAGAAGGCAGGTGGCTCCAACGGTTCAGCAGGGTTCAGAAGAAACTACGACAGAGGTTCCGGGGAGGCAGCCACAGGCGAGTTCAGCAAGAGAGACCGAGGTTCTGGCCAAATTGATCGAGCAGATGGATTGTCCGATCTGTTGCGAGCGAATGTACGGTCAGATATGGTCGTGTCCGAACGGGCACTCCATCTGTGGAGAGTGCAAGGGGCGAATGAGGTCATGCCCAGAATGCAGATCGGAGTGGCCGGGTTCAATGCGCAACTTCGTGGTGGAGCGAATGGTGGCGTCTCTGTGGATCACATGCCCAAACGAAGGTTGCGAAGAAGAGGGTTCCGCGAGCACAATGCGTTTCCACGAACCGAGTTGCGAGTGGAGAGCCAGACCGTGTCCTGCGCGACATCACCAGCCGTGCAGATGGACGGGTTCCCGCGAGAGCATCGGAGCACACGTCCGAGAGGTTCATGCTGCGGTGTTCGTAGAAACGGGCGCTGATGTTGGAGTCAACGAAGCACTCCGACAAACGGGACTGTGGAGGTTCAGCCGCGTGAGCGTAGAGCAAGGCGCGTGGTTCCACATAACGGTCGGAAGCATCGCCGGCATAGGCACCAAGATCGGAATCCTCGTCGAGATGGAAGAAAAAGCAGAAGAGTGGAACACCCGGCTACGACTACAGTCGAACTGGTTCAGCATCTCCAAGATCGACAATGGGCTACCGGTTGGTTCAGACTTGTCCGACCAGGTTAACGAGGGAAAAGGCATTTTCCTCCGCGACGTCGACATCGAGCCTATTCTCCAGAACGGCGGAATGACACTTCGCGCCGACATCCGTCAAAGACAAGAACAGTGACGCCGACGGTTCCGAGAAAGCCGAGATGGCGAAAGAAAAAAATATGTATCAGGTTCCCTCAATATTCTAAATAGTCTATAGTCTTGATGTTACAACAATAAATTTATTCTGAGTTAATGTAAGCTTGGCCCTTATTAGCAGAGTTAGGTAGGAAAGGTTCAGGTAGAAAAAAGGTGTTCAGTTAGGAATTAGCCACGATGCCAGGAGGCTATCTAGGGTAGCGGTGGTCGAATGTAAGCGCCCATAGAGATGTTCGCTTGTCGGGAGCGAAGGTTCGAGTAACGGATAGCGAGGAGCTAGCTGGATAGAGCCTGAGAGAGGGCGGCATGCGACGGTAGCGCCACCTAGTGGCAGAGAGAGGCATTAGTTTAGACAGATCGAAGCGAGTCTTCGTCGAGAGTGCACGGCACGGCCAGCCGAGGAGGCTGAGGTCGTGAAGTGAAGTTAAAATAAAAGAGTGAAACGAAGCATCCAGCGTAATCCCTCTTCCTAGAGAGTCCATCCAGGTTCCCCCGACAGAGGCTGTTACACCTCGAAACCGTCCGATGGGCGCCATCTTGGTTGCGTCCCTATGGCCGACCACCTCGGATTTATTGGATGAGTGTACTCTGCTTGAGTACCGGGAATACCTAAATGTTATATTACAATAGAGGACACTATTGGTTATTCGCTCTGGCACTCGATAACCGTGTGTGTATGTCGTTTCTGTAATCTGTAGTGATAATGTGTGTTGAACTGAGACTCTCTTGCGCTACGGTCATCCCGTACGTCACACTCCCCCCCCCCCCCGGAATTCCGTCACGGGCGGAATTCGGATCGTTGCTGTAGTTTTTCGCGCCCGCGCCGAAATACGGATTCGAAAGGTTTCTTTTGTTCCACTCCCCTGTGTGGAGAGCGGAGCCTGACTCCCGGGAAGTGCGATCTCCGAAGTTCCTTTTCGATCTTCGCTTCGAACGGTACGTGCACGTCTTGGTTCTCTTTGCCTTCCATAGGTGGATACTGTTTGTGCTTTTCTGACTTCTTTCACTTCTTAGATTCTAGGTGTTTCACCATAGCCCGTCGAGTTAACGTGAGGAGTGGGGGGCGTAACTGCCCTCACGAGTTATCCCCGGCTGGTGTTGTTAGTGTCGTCCTATGTCGTGATGAGGCTTCGTTACGCGATTACCCTCATGCACTTCTAGTCCGTGTGGTGCGGTACGTGTGGACGGCTTTGGTCATCACCGCTTTGTCACTCTATCAGCCGTGTGTGTATGTCGTTTCTGTGTTCCGTGGTTGTTGTGTGTTGAATCGTGAACCTCTTGCGCTGTGGTCATCCCGTACGTCACATCCCCCCCCCGGAATCCCGTCACCAGGCGGAATTCGGATCGCTTCGGAGGTTTTCGCGCCCACGCCATTCCGGATTCGAAAGTTTTCCTTGTTTCACTCTCCGGGTGGAGAGTGGAGCTCAACTCCAGGGAGGGCAACTCCAAAGTTCTTTTCGTTCGTGGCTCTTGGACGGTACGTGTAGGTCTCCTTATTTTGGCTCGCTTTGGGTTTCCATACGTCGATTTCGTTTGTTTCTTTTCCTGATGTTTCTCTCTTTTTAGTGTCGTTTTGGTTTTTTGCCTCGTCGATTCAACGTTAGGATGGGTGACGCAATAGTCCCTATGACCTCTCCCGGCGGGGGTTGTGTCGGTGATCCTGTGTCGCGACGAACCTGAATTGCGTTAGTATCCTCACGCCCTCCATGTTCGAGTGGCGCGGTTGTTATGGACAGCGTTAGGCGCTGATAAGCAGGCAACCCTTCGCCGGGTCTCCCGCAACTGGCAGGGGAGGCCTGAAGCCCAGCAAAGAATGTGCATGATAATTGTGCCGAGATCGAAGAAATATTCGCCATGTTGAACGCACCGATTCTCAATCAAAATCTCGCAAGGGCAAACATTGTGAACCATTTTGATACTCGTCTAAGAATCCTAAGAGCGTGGAGACTCTGTGGATGTGATCAATTCTTACCTTATACTCAGAACCAACATCTCACTGGTTCCTCTCGACTCAAAATGAAGGCTTACATCGTTGTGTGACATGAATACATGAATAATTCGTCACACATCGTTAGCTCTCAATCCAACAGGAAGGGGGATGGGGGGGGGGAAAGGGGATCGAATGGCATTGATTATGTGTCTCAGGTCCTGAAATGACCCTGAGTGAATGACTTGAGGGAAATGAGAAGGCAGCGAAGTGGGAATGAATTCCCCGGTCTCGGCTCGCCTTGCCTCGGTATCTCACACGGTTGGACCGTCGAGGAAATGACTTGGATGAAGTGCCGTTGGCCGGCGCCGGAGAGAAGCGATCGGCGGAGATCGCTCTCTCTGGCGGCTGGGGGAGGAGGCAAGGCGGGAACGACGACACGGGAGAGTCTTTATTGAGCTTGAATCCACCACTACCTACATATGCGTTGCATTTGTAACACTCCCCCGCGAGCTGTGAAGCAGCTCAACGCTAACATTGTGGGGAGGAAAAATACGGAATGAAATATTTTTGACATGAACAATGGCACTCGGTGATTCTCTGAAATGAAGTTGGTGGTAGTACGCCTGCAACCTAGCCAGCACCTATCTAGAATTCAACTACTGGATGTGCAGTATGTGCATTGGTTCCGATGTCGTTCATCTCGGCTTCTCCTCTTGACCTGATTGAATTTAGGGAAGAGCGCGACCAATGGAGAACGTTCAATTCTTTTCACCTAACGAAATTTTCGTGAGAATTCCGCGCCTGAAATCATTCGCACTGCGACTCCCAACGACAATGCCACGTGAACCACGGAACCGTCCACACATCAACTATGAGACCTCCCCCACGGGGGTCTACGAACTCTACCTGAGTTCGTCAGTGGCCGGATTTGGAGCCAAATCCGCTGAAGAGCGGCGGGCAACCGCCGGGTTTTTGTGGGCCGGTTTGCCGACCGAAGACCGCGAGTGGGCTCTGCGTATGAGCCGGATAGTGCGCTCTCACCCCCGGAGCGCCGAGTGCTTGGCAGCACTGCGCACCATGCTACAGTGCGTTGTGCCCATGAACTCGGCAGCGAATCCAGATCGTGATCTGAGGGCGGGACCCCTCCCGCCTCCTTCAGCTGGGCGCCGCGAGTAATCTTGTATATATGTATATAATGTGCCATATAGCTATTCCCGTCGAGATCCTTTGTTTTTCTTTCCATTCGAACATTTTGGCAGGGGACGGCGATTAGAATTGAGAGACCTCCAATGGGTATAAAAGTTTGATTGGCCTTTCCAAGATCTGACCGCTAGCTGTTTTCACCTCACAGGATCTTTGCAATCCGTCGGTGCTTTTGCCTCCGAATACTCTTCGCACGACGCAGAGGGGCCAAAATGCTCTAGAGGCATCGACCGATTTTAGTATGCAGACATCTCCGACTTTCAGTGGTCGCGAATCCTGCGGATTGGCTCTGTGTGCCGAGCGGAGGTGCTGCAGGTAACCACTTTGGAAATTCTTCCAGAAGGATTGAAGAATAGTCTGCAAGCACTTCCATCTCTGTGCAAATACTATAGAGTCTGCCTCCTTGACGGACTCCATGATTGCCTCTACATCAGGCAACCCTGGCTGAGTCGCGTACCCATAGAGCGGATCTGAGGGCGCTAGCGCTTTGAACTCATCCGGATCTGAAATAACTGCGGTTATCGGCCTATCATTGACTACTTTCTCTATGTCTGTCAAGACTGTTTGCAATTCCCTGAACGGGAGTGTCTTGATCCCGACTGCTTTTCTCAGCGGGCTTTTGACTACGCCGACCAACCGCTCGAAGAAACCTCCTGCCCATGGACAGCGGCTTGTTGAAAAACTCCAGCTCAACTTCTTCTGTGCCAGAAGAGCCTGCACTCCTGGAGACTGGATTTTATCGTACAGAGAAAACAGCTCTTTTCGAGATCTGTGGAACGTTCTGGCGTTGTCGCTTATGAGATGCTTACCTCCTGGATTGCGATTAATGAAATTTCTGAACGCCAGAAGGAAATCGTATGTCGACAGACTTGCGACCAGCTCCAAACGAACTGCTCTGGTAATTGCGCACACCAGAAGGAGAATGTAACATTTTGCTTTCTCTTTGCTCTCCTTTTGAAAATATATCGGTCCCGCATGGTCCACTCCCGTGAAGCTAAACGGAGCTCCCGATTCTATCCTGAACGCCGGTGGCGTTGCCTGCGGTAAGATTGCTGGCTTTGCCCGAAACTTCAGGCACGTTTTGCACCCTCCGACTGCTTCTTTAGCTGTCGCTCTTGCTCTTAAAATTAGCACTTTGGCTCTCAACTGATGGAGCAGGGCGTCCATGCCCCCCGAGTGGAGACACACGACGCCATGCACCCAACGAACGTAGAGTTGTACGAGAAACTCCTCTCCGGGGAGGATGAGCGGATTCTTTTCCTCGTAGGATACAAGATCCGAATTCTGGAGCCTAGAACGGCATCTAATGAAACCCTGATTATCTACGAATGGATTCAGCTTATACAGAACGCTCGACTTGGGCAGCTTCTCGCAATTTAGTTTGAATTCTGAGTGAAAATGATGGCGTTGAATATTTTTCAACAGAACGCTCTCTGCTTCCTCGAACTCAGCCGCGGAGATCGTCTGCGACTTCGGGAGCGAGGAGCGAGAACGCGACGAAGCGAAGAAACGGCGGACGTACGCCGTAATTCTGACCGTCTTCGACCATGTTGAGAATTGTTTCGATATCAATAGTGGAGGCGGCTCCGCTACCGATGAGAGGATCGTTGCCGACGCTGACTGCCTTTCCGCGCCACCCTCCACTGCTTGCTCTCCGTTGAGCGCGTGTGCGGCCGCCTTGTCACCTCTGATCAACCAAGGCGGACCGCTTAACCAGAGCTGTCTCAGCTCAGCGGTGTCGAGAGGCGACCCCCTACTGAGCAGATCAGCTGGATTTTCTTCCGAGCGGATGTAGCTCCAGTCTGCGTCTTTGGTTTGCTCCAAAATTTCTTTCACTCTTCTACCAATAAAAGAGTTCAACCTGGAAGGATCCCTGATCCAACCCAGGACTGCTGCGTTATTTGAGTAGTGATACACCCTGTCGACTTCGAGGAACTGAGCCGATAGAATTTTCTTCGCCAACCTAACCGCGATGATGGCAGCCGAAAACTCGAGACGGTGAATTGTGAGCTTCCCTTTTAAAGGTGCTACTCGAGCCTTTGCTATGGCGAAATTGACGGTAGGTGGCTGCGAGCTGCCGGCGAACGGCATCTGCCTTATGTACGCGACCGCTCCATAAGCTTTGAGCGACGCGTCTGCGAAGATGTGCAATTCCCGGACCGAATCCGGAGAACTTGGGATCATATTCCTCTTTACTGCCAGCTTGCCGCACCAGCCTAAATTTCCAACCGCCAGGGCGTATGCCTCGGCGAATTCTCCTTGCAGCTCGCTATCCCAGTCAATCTTTTTGACCCAGAGCGACTGCAATAGCATTTTGAAATTAATTGAGATCGGCGCTACGATGTTGAGGGGATCAAATATCCTGCTCAACCCTTTTAGAAGCTTTCGCTTTGTTGGCGCGCCGGCTGACATGAACGACGCCGTTTTCGACACGTCGATTGAGAGTGTGTCGCTGAAGCGACACCACGGAATTCCCAAGAATTTGATCGTCTGCTCGCGCGGTATCATCGCGCTTTCAGCTCTGCCAGTGACAGTCTGAATATATTTTGACAACTCTTCGCTGTTCGTGGCCCACTTGTCCAACGGGAACTTACCCCGTAAGAAGACTTCCCTTAATGCGTCCACAGCTGCCTTTGCTTCCGGCAATGACTCTCTACTCAGTGAGATGTCGTCCATATAGAACGAGTCCCTGACCTCCTGAAGGAGTGTGGCCAGGTTGGGGCACGCTGCGCTTTCTTGGTCTAAGTGATATCTGACTGCTGCGCAGTGAAGCCAGGGAGAACATGTCAGGCCGAAATCTAGAACTGTTGCCCAGAACTCCTTGACTGGAGCACCTGGGATCTCGGAAATTCCCTGAGCCCAATAGAATCTCAAAAACTTCCTGTGATCTTTGTCGATCGCAATTTGGTTGAATGCCTTGACTATGTCCGCGGTGAACGCGATGGTTCTGCGGCGGAAGTGAAGTAATACGAGTATGATGTCTGGCAGGCAGTTCGGGCCTTTCTCCAGCACATCGTTCAATGAGCCTTCATCTTGACTCCGGCAAGAGCCGTCTTTCACCACCCGAACTTTGAACTCATTCGAATTTCCGAGTGACTTTTTCGCAACCGCTAACAAAGGCAGGTAGTGCGCAGGCTCTGAATGTTTTCTCGGCTCCGCTGGCTCGGCGTAGCCCAAATCTATGCTTTTTTGTATCTCTTTGTCTACCGCACAAAGCAGCTGCGGATTCTTCTTTGCATTTTTTAGGAAGCCCATCAGCCGCGAATAGGCAATCTTTTGATTGTCCCCGAGAACATCGATATTTTCCTTGAACAGAAGCGAGACCACGTATCTGCCGGATGCTTCTCTTCTTACTGTATTCTTGAAAAACGTCTCCCATTTCTGATTCTCGGCAGCGGCCTCATCATGCTGAGGCGGCTCGATGCCGAGAAACTCTGTGTTCCAGAGAAACTCGATATCCTTTAGATCTCGCTCTGGTTTCTCTTGGGATTCCACTTGGGCCGTTGCCACAGTGAGCGAGCGATCGACGGATTGAACCACACCGAGCGACGTGATAACCGAGCCGGTAAAGTGGTTCGATCCATTATTTCCCCATGTAAACCAGCCGAAAATCGTCGGAGTCGCCATGAGAGTTCCGGCTTTCCTGTACATGCCGTCGTAAATTTTTGGTAGAATATCTGCTCCGAACAAGATATCAATTTCTTCTGGGAAACCTTCTTCCCAGTCATCTGCGACAGGGCCCCAGAACGTGCTTTCCAGACGTGCTCTTGGGAGAATCGTTTGTATGATCTTTGGGACGGCCAGACACGCCAGGTTCAATTGCCTGTTCGAGAACCTGCTCTTGGCCGTGATTTCGAAGACGTCGATTTGTTGCTTCGACGACACCTGACCCACGATGCCGTGGATATTTATGTTCTCCGCACGAGACGGCGACAAATTGAGCGCCCTCACCACTCGATGTGAAACGTACGATCTTTGCGAACCCGGATCGAGAATTACCCTACAGATTATCTGCTTCGAGTTGCCTATGATCCAAACGTATCCAGTTTGCAGGACAGTTTCCTGGCTGCACCTCGTTTGACATACCTGGAGCACTGCTGCTCCCGAAACTAAGCTCGCGGTGGAGGGCCCGGTTTGGTGCACCTGCTGATCCGAATCACTCTGTTCTGGATTGGGTTGCTTAATATCGTTCTGTCGAGTGCACAGCATCGTGGTGTGCCGTCCGCTACATTTTTGACAGTTCTCGCGCTTGGCTCGACAATCTTTCATGCCGTGGTTGCGGCGGAGACATCTGAAGCATGCCATCGCGTTCGTGGCTCTCTTTCGCCGCTCTTCCGGCGACAACTTGAGATCGCATTTGCAGCTATCGTGGCCTTTGCCACAGAAAATGCAGGAATGATTCGGCTTATTTACTGTTGAACTGAATGAGCCGACATGTCGGGGGCCTTTTTGCCCGTTGAACCGCTGCTGAAAACCTTTCTTATTATAGCCAGAGCCTGATGGGCTCTCCTTATCTCTAGGATTCCCGAACTGTGTCTGTTGCTGGCACACCTCCAAGAGGGCGGCGTGATTTTCCAGCATGCTCAACAAGGACTCAAGCTGAGGTCCTTCTGCACCACTTTCACTCATCCATTGTGAGTTGAATTTCAAGCGCAGTCTAGAGGGGATTGCCGCGAGAATGACCGCAACCAATGCTGTGGAGAGCGAACCTAAATCGCTACCTAGTGCTACTAGTGAGTGTAGGTGCTGGCCTAGCTGCGAAACGAACTCCACTGACCTCGGTTCCTTATCTAGGTCCTTCATTGCACAGATTGCATGGATTCGATGAATATGGGACGCCTTGATCTGGATGTCACCTCCGAAACGATCTCGTATGGTCTTTTTCATCATCTCGTAGTTTTCGGCACACACTCGAAGATGGGCGATCGGGCGGCTGGCCTTGCCCACCAGGGAAGATTTCAGGATACGGCACTTTTCCGTCGGATCGAGCTGCTGGGAGTCCACGTAATAGTTGAACATGTCATTCCATTCTTGGAATCGGAACGGGTCTCCGCTGAACTTCGGAACCTTCGATGCAGGGTCTTGAGCAACATAAATCGGCGCGGGGTACGGCGTGGACTGGAAGTCCCTGGCAATATCGTTGCCACCGGCTGGGAAGATGAACTGTTGGTCTACCGGTTCTGACTGTTGTGCGAACTCGGCTTGGCTGTGGTAATTCGCATCATCATCAGTTTCTTGATTGACTGCTCCCGATGGCTGAGAATTTACCGGTGCACTTGCAACTGAATCGTCAGGGTTGACGCCCAGAGCATCCGCGACTCTGTCAATTTTCCGCTGCAGAGTCTCCAGCGCTTCACCCGCTTTCTTGGAATACGACTCGTGTTTCTCGAACTCAGCCTCGAGACGTGGCCCGTCTAGGCCGATTTCCGGGAAGAGAACCCACTTGTCGAAGAGACCACAGAGATGATCGGTAGCCTCCGAGATGCTTTGCCTGGCTCTGCGGAGTTCTCTGAGTTTTGGCACGGAAATCTCGTCGGAACTGACTGACTCGACTGCCTCGTTGCATCGCTTCGTGACTGTCGCTCTGGCTTGCTTGACATGAAGCCTGAACACTGCGAACGGCACCCCTTGGTTTTCAGCTCTCGGTTGCACCGTCGTTTCAGAGCCAGTTGCGAGATCCGTGTTTTTCGGATCTGGCATCTTGGGAAAAACCGCACAATCTCTTCGTCTATGTGCTGAATCTGGTCTCCCCGACCGAATCTGATGCCTCGCGGAGCCGTCGGAAACCGGACTGGGAAGTCCCTCGTTACGTTCCGACTAGGAGCTCCTAGGACGAAAAACCGACGCTTCGGAGGTCGCGTTTTCGGGAATGGACGGACGACGGTGGATTGCGCAGGATGCGCCTAGTCGACCGTGATATCTCGGGTTAGGAAGCCCCACTGATGAGCGCACCTCGGCGTGCGAGATCCACTGCTTCTTGCAGGATCACGGGTCCGCCTCGGTTGCTTCAAAGATGACTTCTGCGCAAGGATGCGCCTGGGAATCGTCGGCTTCACGGACTTGAAAGTCCCACTGGAGGGCTGGGTTGGCGAGCCGGCACGATGAGTCGGCAAGAATGCCGCGGGTCTACTCACGAGGTCGTGAGTTCTTGGAACTTCTGACACCAATGTCTCAGGTCCCGGAAGGACCCTGAGTGAATGACTTGAGGAAAATTAGAAGGCAGCGAAGTGGGAATGAATTCCCCGGTCTCGGCTCGCCTTGCCTCGGTATCTCACACGGTTGGACCGTCGAGGAACTGACTTGGATGAAGTGCCGTTGGCCGGCGCCGGAGAGAAGCGATCGGCGGAGATCGCTCTCTCTGGCGGCCGGGGGAGGAGGCAAGGCGGGAACGACGATACGGGAGAATCTTTATTGAGCTTGAATCCACCACTACCTACATATGCGTTGCATTTGTAACATTATGGTCTTTTCAGGTTCTGACCATGTTTTCCGTCCATTCCAGGGAGTAAAGAGACAAGAACCCGCTGAAAAGATTTTTCTCCACCTAAAACGCCATTTTAGCCCATAGTGCGGCGTCGAGATCACACGTACGTAAAATAGAATTCTGGAGACAACCGAGTGATAGTGAAAGCGAGGACGGCGCGGTGGTCCCCTACCGTTCCCCAAGGAGACGCTTCTCAAGGCCGGAGAGGCCCCACCAACCCAGCTTAATGAAGGTAGAAGGGCTCTCAACCCAGATCGAGAACCTGCCTTAACGATGGAAGTGTTGGTGTTCAGAAATCTCTCGCTGAATGAGGGAAGAGAAGAGGAACGCAGAAACGAAAGCAAGAAGGTCGGATGTCCCCGGTGTGGGGACAACACGCACTATATAAACTACAAATGGTGCAGGTCGTTGACGCGACCGTGTTACCTCTGGGAAGAGATGAGACACGAGTCAAAGAGCAGTATGTGCGAGAAACAGAGAGAGAGCGGATCTGTTATAATTGCAACGCAAAGGAGCACTGTGCCCGCGACTGCACCGAAAGGTTTGTGAAACCCGCCGACGGTAGGGTAACAGTGGAGCGAGAAGATCAGGTCGTAAGTTCGATTGAGAAAACGGCGGGCTTCGACCCAGTGGCTTACGAATTCGAGACGGCGAAGCGACGCCAGGAAAGAGAACGGGAGCAGAAGGCGGTCAATATCACATCCACGGCAGTGCCGACAGCAGCATCATCATCGTCCATTAGGGTAGCTAGTTCGCCAATCAAGCGTGCACCAATGAAGGAAGATGCATGCCCATTCATCCGAACTCCGATGGTCTCCAACCAGGTGCTTCCACCGGAAGAGTACACTCCACTACCCGCAGTAACATACGATCCCCATGGGGTCCGCGGAGGACACCATTGCATGAAACTCTGCGATCAATATTGTTACTGGCTGAAGGCGGGAAGCAAGAAGGGAGATATCCCGCGCGAGAGCGAGCGACGTCAATGACGGAAGAAAGAACAATACGTTGACAATGTCCATTCAATAGTGACCAAATCGTACGGAAATATTTCCGAAATGAACACAGAATGATGGAAGTGTCATAGTCTGGGTTCAATTAGGTATGTGCCGCCGTTGGGACACTAGATAATGCTAGCGCCGGTAGATACTTCTTCAGTGTTTGGCTGCCAGGAGTCGGCCAGGAAGCGTAGTCGAATGTCAGAGACGGATCGAATGGAACAGGAGAATCGAATGTCAGTCGACCGACGGAGCTGCCGGCATGTGTGTGTAGCATTCTCTTGGAAGTTGACAGAGAACCACGACAAGAGAACGGGGGTAGAAGCAGACAGAGAGAGAGATGATGATGAGTGATAGCTACGTGAGAGAACGTAAATGCGAGTGTTTATGAATAAATATAAAACTCTGCGCACCGAGCGCGGGCGTTCTCAACAAAATTCTGCCTGTTCAGATTTGACGACGTTTTCCCATTCTTCAACAGGTGTCTCATCATCATTAAGTCAAGACCTCAAAATTCCGCTGCATCTACTTCGTCGTCGTCTCCGTCGTCGTCAACATCTTCGCATACTGGGATGAATCGAAGTTCAATGAATACAAGCAGCCAGAGAGGTGGAGCCAGAATGATGAGAAGAGTTTGGCAATTTACCATCGTCTCATTTACGGAGGATGACAACGTCTACAACAACACCATTCAAGTATTGAGGAATGTACCGTGGATCAGTACATTCCGAATTAGATATCGTCGATACACTCGACAGGTCGTTGCAAGCACGACGGTCTGTAGACTCGTACCGGCGCATTACCACGTCTACGTAACCAGTGTGGAATGTATTAACGTTGATGTTGTTGCCGCACTATTTCCCGGCCAAATACGAACATTATCATATGACGCGTTGATCGCCAAACCGCAATAAGTCCATTTTTTCAGTTTCGAGAAAAGGACGATTCTATCTCCCAGGCGACGCTGTGAGTCTATGGTCAGCATGATTTTGATTCGCTGTTTTCTTGCGGGAGAAGGACGAATGTCATAGAGCCGACAGCCGCTTAAGGTACAGGACACGATCCAGATTCGATTTCCATAGTAATCCAGAAATCGACGAAAGTGGACTTATTGCGGTTTGGCGATCAACGCGTCATATGTTCAGTCACCCGAGAATTGGAGTCAGTATTTTGAGGCATCGCGACTTCACGAGGGTCTGGGTTATGGCGAATCGAATCCACAACCACAACCTTTGAGGTCGCCGATTATCCCGTTGTCGACAACAAGTTCTCCACAAACGGCACCGTTGCCGGTACCAACAGCAACTGTATCAACTGAAACGTCCACCGAGCCGACCTCATTCACTAGTACAACTGCGACGACCACAACAACAATGTCAACCGTGAATTCCACAATCCAAACAACCACGCGGCGATCATCCGCGTCGCTTTCGGTGCCGTCGTCTGTTGCAACGGAAACTGCAAGAACTTCTAGTCCAGTTGCAACATGGTACGAATTCACGATGTCGTCTGTTAGTCGAAGCAACCGTCGCCAGAATGCACCGGATGCTGGCACTGTTGATGACCCACCGCATTCAATGAATGTTCCGTCATTTTGGCCGCGACACAATGCTGAAGATGATATTAGTCTAACAAGGGAGGTCCGCGAATTGTACGACGCCGATTTGTACCAGATAGGGCGCGATTGGTAGACCTACTAGATACATGAAAAACGGCTGATGAAACTTTTCCCCATAGGCCGTCTTTTGCGAACTACAGCGCTTTCAAAACCCGAAATTTAACATGGGCTCCTATGGAAGCCTATAGGAATCAGTGGAAGCCAAGGCAAAACAAGCTCTAGAAATCGTCGCGGAGGGCTTCCAGTACCGAGCCTAGTCTTGTAAATTGCGCCACGCGACAGTGGTGCAACCAAAGACGGACAAAAAAGAGAACAAACTGTCAGGTTTCGAATCAATGGAAATGATAATTTATGTAGAAGCACTCGCAGCACAGAATATTCTGACAATGTACGCATCGAATAAACGCGACAAGTATGCAGTTTGCCGTCACGCAGTCACCGTCAAACTCAAAAAGAAGCTCGGCCATGGCCGGAAATGGCACGGCGGGCACTCCGAAACCGCCTAAACGCCAGGCGCAAAGCCAATAAGGACGGAACAGCGGACTCTGAAATTGATTGTGTATCAACGAATGCATCCGTAGGATGTCATTCCTTTGGTCGACGCGGAAGTTGTACAAAAAACAATGTTCAGTGAGTCTCTTGGCAAATTCTTTCCACAGTCGGAAACAATAAAGGTCCTCAACGTCCACGGAATCGTTGTTCGCGAACTTCTTCACGGTTGACACGATATCCCTCGCTAGTTTCCTCTCGATCTCCCGGGCGTCTTCTCGAGCACTTGGAGCGATGTTCAAGGATTCCAGCTGTTGCTGGATCAACGACACAACTGCATTGATTCTGATCGACATCGCTGTGCCTGCTTCGACGACTTTTTAGTTTCGAACAAGGATCGCCGGATCTTGGGCTGATTTCGGAGGAAAAGAACAGACCGCGCGCAGAGAGCAGACAACCTGTTTATGGAAAAATGGGATCAGAGCTTTGGAGGCACCACCGTCGCGCGGCGCGATTTCCAAATCTGAGCTTGGTACCAGACGCCCTCCACAACGATTTCTAGAGCTGCTGCCTTGGCTTCCACTGATTCCTATAGGCTTCCATAGGAGCCCATGTTAAATTTCGGGTTTTGAAAGCGCTGTAGTTCGCAAAAGACGGCCTATGGGGAAAAGTTTCATCAGCCGTTTTTCATGTCTCTAGTAGGTCTACCAATCGCGCCCTATCTGGTTCAAATCGGCGTCGTACAATTCGCGGACCTCCCTTGTAAGTAGTTCCTTGTTGGGACAGCCTTCTCATTCGGTTTCCACAGAATCGAGGACGAGTAATGTTGCCAGGAATCGGATCCTCGCCGCAGCACTAGCCTCATCCCTCGATCCAATATCGGCGATAAGTTTCATTAGGAACAATCATACGTCGTTCTACATTCGCCATTACAATATGATCGGAGATTTTATCTCTCATATTCCCCAGGATGGCCATCAACATATCATATCATTCTTGGAGTCGCAACACATCCAGCACTCTGTGTGGTATCAAGAACGAGAACTTGGTGTTCAAAATTCTCCCTCTATCCCTCCTAACACTCAATCTTTTGCGAATAAGCCGACATCTCAACCTAATACGGCGCACAGTTCATCCGTCCATTCTACTATCATTCCTACCATTCCACTACAGTCGTCTCCTCATAATCCTTACTCACCACATCTCTCTCATCCTTTATCCAGTCGCCATCTCCGATACAATCCGTTATCTTCACCAAGTTCTCCGTTTGCGACACCCACTAGAGTTGCACCGAGGATTGCGCCCAGAATCGATGCGTCACATGTATTGACGAACGTATTTGTAGACGAAACGCAAGTTGCCGGTCCTTCTAGCGCAATGCGCAATCAGCATCGCACGCCTAGTCGACGGTTTTCTGTGGATACGAATCGAGGTGATCGGGACGACCCATTGCGAACCATGCATGGGAACTCGCTCCCTCCGAGACTATCGACGTCAGTAGCGTAGCGAGACCGAGTGCCGCCCGGTGCGGAAACTCGAAATTTGTGGAAAATCGGAAAATGCCGCCCCCGGCGGCCGTAGTCGAGCTGGGGCGACACCTAAAAAAACAGCACAAAACCCAAAAATGCCGCCCCCCGGGACGCGCCGCCCGGTGCGGACCGCACCCCCGCCCCCCCACGCTACGCTACTGATCGACGTTACCCCTACCGACTTTTTTCTTACATCCAAGTCCCTCTTCTTCGCATGATGTGGCCGGTTCAGCCGTGCCACACTCTCCAAATTCGTCGAATGTCATATCCGAAACAGACCACTGGACCGATCATGCAACCCGCAGTATGGGTCAACTTGCAGGCCATAGAGGCCCTCTGTTGGTTCAAATGCCCCGGCTCGTGCACCATCCACGTGAGGAACAACCTCCTCGACTTCTACAAAGAGTGTTAGAAGACGAACAAGTTGTAGAACGAGAGTTCGAAGAAGAAGCTGATGGTTCAAATGCATAAGAACAACCCTGAATTCCTCAACTTCCACAGCACCATCATAGCCAGGTTAGTCTTCGTATGACTTATGAAAAACAAGATTCATTCACATATCGATAGCACAACCCTCAGTCCTGCTGAGTTGATCCGCAATATTGGTCTAATGTTGCTTGTGATTATTGTCTTTCAGGTGGCCATTCACATATGGTTCGAAGATCGAGGCAGTAATTGGAGAAGAAAGTGAAGAATATTTATTAGGATGTGCAGTTTCGTTATTATTATTATTACCTATTTTTTTATTATACCTTATTTTAGTGTTCTGTTGTAATAAACAACTAAGTTATGTCCAGACAAGAGCTCTGGAGATACCCAAAGAGACAATTGGTCATTTTTCTATATTCATTAATATAAAATACTAGAGTTATTCGTGAGAATTTGTTGAAAACACTTTTTATGTGTTGGAAATTGATCATACAGCAGCAAATATATATGCAAGCCTATGGGGGAAAAATTCGAATATTTGATTTTTTTTATAACTTTCGACGACATATATATAAACACTTCAAACTCATAATGGAACTTCGTAATGATGTTGGCTATCCGATCCAAGTTTCAAAAAGTACCTAAAATGACTCCGTGAAAAGTTGTCAATTTTGGCCTGAACTGTTCATATTTGAGTATTCCTACCTATATGGTCGCGAATTTTTTTGCTCAATGCTTGCCCTTATCAACCCGTAAGCCAGTTTTGGACACCCAGGGGACATATTCTGCTATTCCCTTTGGGTAAAAAAAAAGGGTTAAAATGTAATAAAACGATAAAATTTTATTTTGGAAAAATTCTCTGCCATAGTACGCTATACTATCTGGGCTACGTATAGTATATAGCCAGTATGTGTCGAGACGATAGATTCTTGACATGATTCATTTATTGTCCACCTCAAGACTCATAATGCCACAAATGTACCATTGTATATGTGATTTTCTACATTGATTTCCGTCAACGGGTTCCATTTTGGCTTACGTGGTGTTGAGTTCAAAACCAGCACCCATGTCGTCAGGATGATCAAAAAACGAAACACGTAGAGTCCGGATCATTGACGAACGATATTTGTTCTATGTCGACATTGAAAACAGCTTACCTCTAAAGTCAATCATTGTTGCTATGATAATGATTTAGTATTTGGGGATAAGCCCTCTAAATTTAGTAACGAAGCTAAACTCTGATGTAAGTCTCCAAGTAGGCTTTGATGTTAGTCTCTATAGCTAGGCTTTGATGTTAGTCTCTATAGCTAGGCTTCTGAGTTAGTCCCATTGACTAGACTTCGAAGTTAGTCTGTATAGCTAGGCTTCTGAGTTAGTCCCATTGGCTAGGCTCTGATGTTAGTCTCAAACTAGGCGATAGAGTTAGTCTCTAGGGATAGTCCCTTTGGATTCAGTTTCTATTGCTAGGCTCTGATGTTAGTCCCAAACTAGGCTCTAGATTTAATATCGAGGGCTAGTCCCTTAAGATTTAGTTCCTATTGCTGGGCTTTGGATTTAGTCACTCTAGCTAGGCTTTAGAAATATGTCACTAGGGCTAGTCCCTTAAGATTATGTTTCTATTGCTACGCTATGGATTTGGTCACACTAGCTAGGCTTTAGAATTAGTCTCTAGGGCTAGTCTCTTAAGATTTAGTTCCTATTGCTAGGCGTCGGAGTTAGTCTCAAACTAGGCTCTAGAATTAGTCTCTAGGGCTAGTCTCTCAAGATTTAGTTCCTATTGCTAGGCGTCGGAGTTAGTCTCAAACTAGGCTCTAGAATTATTCTCTAGGGCTAGTCTCTTAAGATTTAGTTCTTATTGCTAGGCTTTGGATTTGGTCACACTAGCTAGGCTTTAGAGTTAGTCTATAGGGCTAGTCTCTTAAGATTTAGTTCCTGTTGCTTTTCATTACCACAGCGTACTTGGTCGAAGCAGAGTGACCTCAATGGCGCGATGCAAACGACAGAAGTATTCGAATACGCCGAAATGAAATAGTACAGCAAGGACTTCCCGCCACCCGTTGGCATGATTGCGAATACAGATTGCTTCTCCAAGAGATTTCGAATAATACTCAATTGATCGTGACGAAAATGTTGAATCGGTGGAAATCGCTCCCTGAGGTACAATTCCAATTCCTCATTTCTATACTGGATCACACTTTCTCGCAAATCCATTTCGCCAGGAATACAGATGGTGCAGAAACAACACAGAACAACAATAGCAGCTGAGTGGTGAGAACTAACAGCCTGACAGACAACTAATTGCCTGATTGTAACATGCTAAACGCATGCCATTATCAAAAGCCTGTTTCAAACATGCCTGTGCCGGACAGTGACACCTTGCAACACGCATTTCAAGAAAAACAAGCTCCTCTTGGCGATATATTTATAACTGAGCATAATCGATTTATAATCCGTAGCACGCATTTTTCCTACAAGAATCATAAGTCCTCAGGAACGCATAATACAACATGAGACCTATCCAAAACACTCTTGTATGCTACATTCAACTGCCCTAATATCCTGTCGAACATCACATTCGACCACATACGCCGCATTGAACTCGAGAAATGACTGAATATTGAATCCACATTGACCCAAATGATGTGCTGCCGATGTGCAATTCCGCGAGAGGGCACGCCTGCAGCACTATACCGATGTGCAGTTTTCGGCCAAACAATCCATTGTAGTTCCTGCGTCCGAAGCATTCGTTGTTCACGGTCTAACTGACCTCACTCAAGTTTTCCGATGTCTTCTACCAAATCCTCTGATGCTTGTCATGATACAAGACGTGAAGTGAAACGCAACCTGTGGCAGATGTCTATATTTTCAAAGACGAAAAATCCGGATATCAAAGCGAAGCTGAGGGACTTATTCTCAAATAATTCTCTCGTGAAGAAGTTCATTCACATTCATAGCTTCATTGTCAAAAACAAATAGGAAACAGCAAACAATTGCTGGAACCAAATCATTTCTCCACAGATTTCGGCGTCGGAAATGGAATCCTGTAGAGAACAAGCGCTTCGGCCAAGCTTCATCACGCTAAAACGTCTTCCTGACACAGCACCCACAGATAGCCCAATTTTCGACCAGGCCCATGTTTCAACCGCCGTCAGGCCACACACAGCGGAACACCCGTACCTTGTAAGCAACCCAGGCCCACGACAATGAACATATCCCAAAATACATAGAGTTTCAACCGATAAATCTCATTTCAGGCAAACGAGGATACCGAGGGCGTCCCCGATCGCGACATCAGCGTGGAGGTGGAAGACAACGCACTCAATGGTAAATTCTAACCCACAGTAAACAACCAACGGCGCCAATCCTCAACATGACAGGGACAGCCATCCAGAAAAACTACATAGACTTGTGTGTCTCGAACCAAAATACAAAATCTTAATGATACATACGAACAATACTCAAGTGTCCCTTTTTCTCATTACAGAGCCAATACTGCACCCCGGGGAAATGGCCATCGTCCCGCACAACAAACGGAGAGCAGACGACGAGCAGTAAGGATGAACGCATTCCGGCGGAGGCGGGCGGTCGGGGGCACGGAGAAAATGTCGCTATCCCCGAGAGCGAGCCCGCTATGTCAGCGGAGAAATCGCGGCGGTATGCAGCGTTCTTGCGGTGGACTGTAGGTAGCGCGCGCCCTGCGACACGGGTTCATAGTTGATCTTGATGGATTCCGCGGATCGGACTAGCTGCAGGCAGCGGGTGACGGAGAAGGAGGTTAATCCTTCAATCGTCGAGCCTGGCTTTCAGCTTCCAAACTCGCCTAACGCCCAGTTGTGGCCTCGGAAGTGCCCCCCCCCCCCCCCCCGATCGGTTGCTGCAGGGTCCCATCCGGTCACAAACCTGCACTGAAACAACCTTTGGATTTTCGACGAGCGATGGAGCAGCCAGGTTAAGGGTCGATCTTCACCTGATGAAGATCTTCCCAAAGGCTTCGTTAGAGCCCCACGGGCTCCTCACTAATCGCCAGCGTGGTATGCCACCCGGGGATGCCAGGTTCTACTATTGAAGGATTAACCTCCTGCTCCGTCACGCGCTTCCTGCAGCTTGTTCGATCCACGGAATCCATCAAGATCAACTATGAACCTGTTTCGCGGGGCGCGCGCTACCTACAGTCCACCGCAAGAACGCTGCACACCGCCGGGATTTCTCCGCTGACATAGCGGGCTCGCTCTCGGTGATGGCGACGTTTTCTCCGTGCCCCCGACCGCCCGCCTCCGCCGGAATGCGTTCATCCTCACTGCTCGTCGTCTGCTCTTCGTTTGTTGTGCGGGACGATGGCCTAGACTCGCACCCCGCCACGAATACGACGGGTCAGTCTCATCCATCCCCGCGCGCCCATATTCAAAAACTTCCACCAGCGAAAGCGCTCCTCATTGAAGCGATTAGCCACAATCTCACAGTTGATGACGCGAAAGGATATTTAGAACAAGTGGATTTCGACATAGCTACAGATAACTTCGAATTTTTTGACAAATATCTCAAGGATTTATACAGGAGAGGAAAACCCGCCATCGTGCCTCTCTTACACACCTTCCACATCACAGATTCAGTATGGTACAACACAGAAACCACAGAACAGACAACACACAACACAAATACCACAATCAGTCCATCTACATTCATCAACCAACAATCAATAGTAAACATTCAAAGTTCCTCCTTTTCCTATGCACACGGCACCCCAATTCACACACCAAGTCCACATCTACGCCAACCACAACCCGAAACATTAGCAATACAATCCCCTGAAATACTTTTTAACACACGTCGCTCCCCACACATTTCTCCTCCTAATATCGAACACCTTTGGCGACAAATATTTTCTCCCGCCACATCAGCAGCTCTCCTCGAACCCATTGAAGCACAACTGGAACTTTCGCAAACAAACAGAGAAGACGACCCCGAAACACCTCCGTCGTGCTAAACATCCAACACAAAAACGGCAGAAAGTTACTGCTGTTCCGAGCAAATATTATTTTCAAAACAGATATAACTGAGTGAGCTCAGTGCCAGATACATAAAGTGAAATCAAATAAACTTTGAGAAACCTTTGTTTTGCTTCCATCGCTGAGTCGTTCTTTGGCGCTACATACATAACCTCAGCCGTGACAACACGCCTTCTCCTATTCTGTTGAGGTAACTCCCGGACTACAGAGATCTCACACCCCCAATCAAAGATGCAATTGTCTTAAAAATCTACATTTATGAAGCAATTCAAAAAACGAACAACGAGCAATGCAAATAACTTAGAAGCCGAAACCCTCGTTAGGGCTCTTCTACGTCGAAATCGGGAAGCACGAAATCATACGGATCTTTCGGCGTTGATGTTTCATTAGCGAATGACAACGGACGTTTTTGCTTCAGAGGAACAACTTCGGCAGAATTCTCAGATGGTTTCGTGAGAGCAGGAATAGAAAGCGAAGCGTTGCTCCCGAGACATTCGTTCTCTGCTGGACGATCTAATTCATCGACGAGGTCATTGAAACTCAACTCAGCTGATTCCTTCTCAACATTCCCGCCTACTTCGGCTTCGATTTCCTGATCCGCACTCTCACGAGTTTCTCCTGGCGATGCTTGCAATGGTTTATCGCGCGCTTCCTCTGCTTTATCCTCTTCATCATCGGATTGAAACATATTCTCTCTTCTTTTCTGCGTTTCTTCCGAGAAACCGATAACTCGAATCCGCTTCGGCGCCCTTGAGAAAGTATTGCCGGACCGTTGCCTAGAACTCCACTTCCGACTCTGCCTGCTATGATAATTATTGCTATCTAGCATCCGCTGAATATCGCTCTCATTGTTACTTCGGTACACCCATCTTAAAAAAGGGAACCAATCGTTAAAACTTTTTGCTGCTAATAATGCGTCCACCTCACAGACCTTTCTCATGGCATCATGTGCATTGAGAGACTTCGCTATGGCGTTGAGTAGAACACTACGTTCAACATCCTGCTTTCGACCGTAGTGAATTGTTGTGTTCTCTGCCGAATGCGCGGCTGTTTGCCGGTTAAGCTCCGCATCTGAGGACTTCCTTCTGAGAGGTGTTGAGCTTCCAACGTTACTTCTGTTACGCGACGACACGGATTCCTTCTCTTGGATCATCGACTTCAATCGTGCAATCAAGGAGTCATCTCCGTTCTCCTCATACGACGTGTGGCCAAACTCGTTACTTTGGGCTGAACGAACGGCGTCAACAGACCCTGATTTATCCTTAACACTTGCACTGCCATGATCTAAGAGACGAACGAGACTGTCCTCAGTGCAAACCGACTCGATATCAACGTCATAACCGGTGATTTCCTCTTCGGCAGCAAATATCTCCTCCCACTTCCTGATATTTCGAATGTCGCTGATCGTCACGGTTCTATCCGGAAACAACTTCTTGAACACAGAATTCCCTTGAACTGGCGTCACCGTATGAAGGAGCACATGCAAATGCGGATGTTTCAGGGAACACGATCGGCCCGTTGAAGGAGTGCTTGGTCCACCGATTTTTATCTTAAAACGAAGCACAGTAGAGTTGCGCTTCAATATTTCGATGACGGCGTCCTTAACACGTTGAAGTTCTTCAGCACATGATGATCCGCTCGCGTGATATCGATTACCAGTGTCCATTTCGACGCCTTCAAGCCTCCACATTTTGGACTCTGAAAAATTAACAAACCCCTCGTAGAAAAAAACAAATTGCAAACAACACTTTATAATCGAATATACTTACTTGAGTATCCATTGCAGTTAGCAGCTTGCAGTTACTTCGACACGCACTCAACAGCCACACTTTACGGACTGATCGAACTACCTCCACGACACTCTACTCATCGACTATTGGTAAACATCGTGTCCCCCAAAACAATCCTACAACGGTAGTCCAACATCCTATAAGCAAGCCTTTAACATGCGCAAATGCAATGTCCACTCGTATCATCCAAAACAACAAACGAACCGCCTAGAGCAGGGGTGGGCAACTGGGTGCGGCCCGCGGGCCAGATTTTGCGGCCCGCGGTAGATGCTGTACCAGAACCAAGTTCAACCGCGGGCCTCATGCGGCCCGCGGGCCGCACTTTGCCCACCCCTGGCCTAGAGGATGATACGATCACGGCAATCAAAGCAACAAACATGATTTATATTCTTGGTACGTAAATCATCGTAGACGAACATGTCCCGGAACGTAACTTGATTATCGGGATTTGATGGCTAGTTCCGGAATACAACCGGATTCACTCTACACTGCGTGTAGCACAGATTGATATTCTTACTGACTTTTCGTCTGGTATTTCTGACGGAGAATGTTTGGAATCCGCGTGTCGCCGAGACCGCGCGCCGGGGAAGCCGACGGAGAGCGGTGACGTCATCGGCTCTTGGCCGTTGACTGTTTATCGCTCTGTAAGCCAGCCGCGCGCGCCTGTCCTGTCGGATTTAGTGGATGAGTGTACTCTGCTTGAGTACACTACAACGGTAGTCCAACATTCTATAAGCAAGCCTTTAACATGCGCAAATGCAATGTCCACTCGTATCATCCAAAACAACCAACAAACCGCCTAGAGGATGATACGATCTCGGCAAACAAAGCAAAATAACATGATTTATATTCTTGGTACGTAAATAGTCGTAGACAAATATGTCCCGGAACATAACTTGACAAGCCCGCTTCCACTCACCCTAAAGAAAAACATTTTAATTGCATATCAAACACATTATTTATTGCAAACACAGACCCATCTGCCATTTGACAGCTCCGACATATCAATCAATCCTAATCACTATAAAATAACTAATATCACTCTTCTGACACCAAGGCACGCTGAGCATCCATCCTAGCGCATTTCTTCGGACTTCTCCGGATTTTCGCAGGACTGAATCCATTACTCCGAGCCTGGAAAACCGAGAATTGAAGTTGAAATACTCAATACGATCGTAAATAATCACTGAAACACTTACCGCTAGTACAGCATTTCGTAACGACGACACTCGATCCCCTACAACGTTTGGCGTGATCAGAGACAAAGTACTGGTTGTGAGGTAATTGAATGTAGTCATCGGGATTTTTAATCGAGCATCCAGAACCAAAATTACGGACTCCCTGAACGTTTATAATATCACAACGTTTATAATAGAACCTTTTTGCTCCCAGATTAAGGCCATATTCTATCGTCTTAATTTTCGTTTTCTTTATTCCAGACGAACATGTTCACGTCCATCCCTGTTCCGGCGACAACATGACCACGACTACAACCGCAGTTCCCCCATCAATCGAGGGAACCACAGTCGGTGAAGTAAATCTAAGGACCTACACTTGTGGTAGATCTGAAAATTTTTGGATTTGTTACTCCGCCCAAGAAGCAGCTTGTGCCATTCTTCGCGGAGATCAGCCGGTTCCGCGGAATATTATATGTAGATTGCTTTCACGTGGAATCAGGCAACAAGATATTTTCTTGTTTCGATGAATAATAAAAAAAATGTTTCCCCTTTTTCAACTGTACCTATTGAGTTATCCATTTGTCAGTGCTGCGTTCAATTATTTGTTTCTCATGCCTCGGTGACCCGTTCTACTTTGTTTTGGAAAAACATTCCGTCGGCATCCGCATTCGAAACGTTGTGGCTACGGGCTCTCAAAATGTTTTCCTTTGGATTCCAAAACACTCCACTGCCTTTCCAATTGATCCAAGCCTTGCTCGAAGATTTATGAAGCGTTCACAGATCTTATTGACCACTCGACATCCAACTCTCAAGGCGCACACGCACTGCCATGGATCCAATTTTGCATTCATTGAGTGTGCTGTGCAGGCGTGGTGTGCCCCTTCTTGGATGCAGTCTCCCGGCAGTTTTAGGGATTATTCTTTTGCTCGGTAAGTAACCTCTTTCATTGTTGATTGGATTATTGGAACCGTTTTCTTTAGAATCAATCGCTAATCCAATGCTCTCTTTTCAGTTTCCCTTCATTCTGATCCGGAACCAATCATCCTGAACTCAACAATTCTTTCGAACTCACCGATTAGCACCCCAAGCAGTGGAATTTCTTCCATCGAATTCTCGAGCGGATCAGGCTCTGGATCACTCATTGAAGCTGTCCTCGAAAATGCTCCTCTCCGTCTGATGGCTGAACCGCCCGTCAGCCAGCCAACGGAAGATGCACCGCAACTCACGACAACGATCACCATCACCGAGGATCTCATTTCAACTCGTTTCGGACATCAATTCACTTCAACGTCTGGTCCAAAAATTCTGCATCATCCTGGGAAGTTGACTGCACAAATTCCTTCGCACAGGTCAACGACCACTTCCTCGACTACGACAACTACAACTTCCACCACAAGCACCACAACACCCGCTCCTCCAAAGCTGGAGCAATTTTATCATCGACCAATTCCCATGCTGTGGGATGGCGTCCATGAACCTGTGGTGGACTCCATTCAACGCCGTCGCGCCAAGCCTTTCGAAACATCAAGGCCGGAAATCGAACTCGAAAGAAAACAGCGATATCCGATTCCAAGGAACGAACGCTCTGCTCCAAAACAGAACTCAACTTCTGGAGCCACTTCTAGCATTGTTCCCATGGCAACGACTCCCAGACCGTTGACGACGGTCCGACCCACTGCCGGCCCTACTGTGAAACCAGCAAATGTTACCACACCCTTACCGAAGACAACTCCGACTGCTCCCCCGAGCATGGACGCCAAGCCGAAATCTAATTCCACAGGTAGACTAACAAAACTTTCTGATTTTTCTTCTCCTCCTTCCACCCTGGCCATGCTACGTCCAGATGTTTCTCGTCATGGGTCCTGGCACTCCAGGCTTGACGGAATGCCTCCCATGATGATGGTAGTGAATCAAGGAGTCGGGAGCATACCAGGTCATTTGACAATACCATTCCAGACTGAGTGAGCTCATAGACGATCTTCTGGTAATTTAGAAGATTTTGAGCAACATCCTAGTTGGGGAAGAATTTGTATCTCAGGAATTTCGCCATCGCCAAACCCGAACGAGTACCGTCCGAGTGTTGAAATCTTAGGTTAATTCGACGCCAAATCTCTTGAGCGTGGATTTCTTTGTTGTCCAAAAACCATGTGACGGCCAGATCGGGATGAATTGAATTCATGAGAATGTACCTTCCTGCCTTGTTACCGATCGTGTAAGTTTTCATCTGCTTCTTTCCGTCTTGGGTTTCCCTCTTGTATGCATCCGGGGGGTTGAGTTTTCCGGATACAACCGCCCATGCAAACGGGTCTCCGTCCAAGACCGAGGGCATGATCGTGCTCCATGGGATGAAGTTCTTCCCATCTGCTGCAAGTAGTATGGATGATACTCCGCGGGGACGAGGACCACTTACTATGCGTTCTTCGGATGGAGGGTCGTCACCATTATCATCTTCGTCACCAAAGATGTAGCCGAGGGGAGCTCGATGATCTCTCGATGTTGATGTTCGAGACGTCATGGTGTCGATACTCCGGTATCAACGTTGAAGGCTTGGTCACGGGTTACTGGTACACTTTTCAACACAGAGCAAACTCGTGCTGATAACGAATGATGGGAATGTTGGGCCTCACTAACTCTAGAATAGAGATCTGCTGTCTACGGGAACGGACAGAGTAACTGGGCAATACTGATGGGATGTCCCATTACTTGGGTCTCTTTTATTCACCTTATATAGCCAATGTTATGTAATCTGGAAAGTGCTCTGAAACACTGGGAGTGCTACGCAATAGCGTTACACAAAACACTGAATGAGCCGTTAGCCTTGATCAGTGCTCAACGATCGTTACGCTCTAGCGCACACGCCCAGACGTCCACCATTACTACGGACATTGTTAGACTGTTCAGCTCTTCATAGTCTGGCTTCAATCAGGTATGTGCCGCCGTTGAGACACTAGATAATGCTAGCGCCGGTAGATATTTATTCAGTGTTTGGCTGCCAGGAGTCGGCCGGGAAGCGTAGTCGAATGTCAGAGACGGATCGAATGGAACAGGAGAATAGAATGTCAGTCGACCGGCGGAGCTGCCGGCATGTGTGGGTAGCATTCTCTTGGAAGTGGACAGAGAACCACGACAAGAGAACGGGGGTAGAAGCAGACAGAGAGAGATGATGATGATGAGTGATAGCTACGTGAGACAACGTGAATGAGAGTGTTCATGAATGAGTTTTAAACTGATTGATTGAACTGAGATCCTGCGTAATAAAGTAACGTGGGTAGAAGTGGAAGGTGTCGTGACTAAAACTAGACAACCCCCTGTAAGCGCCCAATAGATGTTCGCTTGTCGGGAGCGCAGGTTCGAGTAACGGATAGCGAAGCGCTAGCTGGATAGAGCCTGAGAGAGGGCGGCATGCGACGATAGCGCCACCTAGTGGCAGAGAGAGGCATTAGTATAGGCAGATTAGGAGAAGCAGTCGTGAAGTAAGCGTCACGGTCAGCCGGGGAGGCCGAGGTCGTGAGGCGAAGTCGAAATAAAAGAGTGAAAAGAGAAGCATCCCGTGTAATCCCTCTTCCTAGAGAGTCCATCCAGGTTCCCCCGACAGAGGCTGTTACACCCCGGAGACGCTCACACGTCGCTCGCTTCCCGTAATTTGTCGAGGTTGGTTCACCCGTTTTGTGTGAGAACAGTTCGAGATTGAACTGAGCGGATGAGCGAGCGAACGAATGGAACGAACGAGCAATTCTCGGGAGCAAAGACAAAACCTCGTTCTCGTTGGAAATACAACGCTCGGAAGACGCTTCGAGTGCTCGCTACATTAGGATCGCGCGTGCCGGCCACAGCAGCCAGTCAAGCTGAGAAGTTGGAAAAACTAGTGAGTGAGTTCGGCGCCGAGATTTCCCCTTCTGATGATGAGCAGCTGAAGTGTGAGGTTTGTCAGAAAATCGTCAATTCAAAGAAGACGCACGATGTGTCTCAAGATGTCAATACGGGGACGCATGGGAGGAATTGGGCAAGTCGCCTGAACAACCAACGACCGCAAGCTCTGGCCAACATTGCAGGACCGTTATCTTCTCGGGAGAACCCCTTCTATATGAATCTGTGCCGTATGCTCGTTGAAACAAATATTCCGCTATACAAGGTTCAGCATCCGTCGTTCCGCGGGTGGATGCGAACCGAGTTCAATAGAGAGCTGCCATATCACACAACTTTGAGGAGAACATATCTCGGCGAGCTGTACACGGAGACGATCGCCAGAATCGTGAGCGAGATAGGAAATTTCAATTTCAATTCAACACACACTTTATTGCAAGTGGAGCAGTAACAATAGTCAGGCCGAAGTATCAGCGCGGGCCTTGGCGCTAGATAACAGTCGCGACGCCCTCAATGGGAAGGTATTGCTCATCCGATCGGTAGTGGCAATTTGGGTTGGTCGAAGCACACGGCCACGCCTAGCGGAGAAAGTCTCGACAAAAATGGAACTGTACGAAGGTAGTGTCCGCAGCCTATTGAGCATGGCGAGGTCGGCACGATCGAGCAAGTCACCGATGGGCGTCAGGCAGACGCTGGCTGGGGGCACGCCGCACCGGAGGGCAACCCTGTTGACAAATCTCGACTGAATTTTGTCGAGGGCAGAGATGTGTTCTTTGAGGTACGGCCGCCAAACGACACTACAGTAAAGGATCTTTGAGACCACAATGGAGCGGTACAGGCGAACGTAAAACTCAGGGGTCTTAACGATGAAGCATCGCAGCATGACATTACACAGCCTGGTAGTGGACAGGACGACGGAGGCTACATGCGACGAGAAATCAAGAAGAGGGTTCATTACAACGCCGAGGTCACGGAACTCGTCAGCGAAGGGAATCTGAGAACGGTCAAGGTACACAGGAGGGCAGTCCCTCACGGAAGACAAAACGGCACACTTCTCGACAGAGATTGTCATCCCTTTGGCCCCGCACCACTTGGAGACAGCGTTGACGGCGGATTGGAGTCGTGCATGGGAGTGGGAGTCGATCGGAGAGAAGAGCTTTAAGTCGTCAGCAAAGAGCTTGTAGGAGATGCCAGGGGGGAGTGAGAAGGGGAGATCGAGTATGAAAATGGAAAATAGGACCGGTCCAATGGCAGACCCCTGGGGGACCCCCGAAGGGCAGTCGAGAGATGGGCCACGGGTCTCCCCGAGCCTGACACGGAAGGTCCTGCCTCGAAGGTAGTCCGCCACCCACGCGACGGTCATTGAGTCAAGACCGACCGCAGCAAGCTTTGTGACGAGGGTATGATGATCAACTCGGTCGAAAGCCTTAGAAAGGTCGAAGTAGACGCTGGCAAACGGAACACTGCAAGTGATATTAATCATCAAAAAAATGACCTCGGTTAGCTGGAGGTCCTGTTCGAGCTGAGAAAGTTGTTCTTCTTCAGCATTACGGACCGTGCCATGGTGGCGTTCGACTACGTTAGGTGCAGCAGTACTCGCATGTGCTTCCGGTGAACTGCTTTCGGAAGTGTCTCTGAAGGCCCCTGATCCATGGGGCGTTGATTTCGCAAAGAGGTGTAGCCAGGGTTGAGGTTTGTTTACGTATTGATGGCGTGCACCTTTCAAGGAAAACAATTCACCGAATTTTTTTGAAGTCACCCGTTTCCGCGTGTAGATTAGCATGTGGTAATGCCCTTTTCTTTCTCGGCAGGCTGTCTTGTTCGCTTCGAGCTGCGACACCTTCTTGCGGTACCGGAGCAGAAACTTCTTCACCAGAGACGTACTTGACAACAAGTTCTTCAGTTGGGCTTTGAGTTCGGAGTTTTTTGACTTCGATAAAACGGACATTTGCCAAATATTCCGTTTTACCTCACGTCTTGCGTCCGTACAGCCATCCGAAGAGTCGCTTGAAGACATTGTAAAACTTAACTGATTCGCGGGCAGTTGAGAAACGAACTGTTGTGCTGCACGAAACGTTGTGTAGTGTTCGCGAGAAAAACTGCACATCGGAATAGTGCTGCAGTCGCGCCCTCTCGAGGTTTCCACTTCAGCGACACATTTTGTGGGTCAACGTCGGTTCAACATTCAGTCACATTTCGATCTCATGTCATCGTGCGGAAAAGAAACTATTGTCGACGGAAGACTCACAAAAGTTTTTCGAATATATTCTCAAGATATTTCAACAATTTGGGAGGTATAGGGAGTTTTGTTGGGAAAATGATTGTAATGGATGAGAAAGTTATCGAGCCCTGGATTGAATTATTGTCCAAACGGAAATCACTCTCTTTGAAATCGGTTTCGCAGGTCGCATTGCCACGGATCGGCATGTTCGAAGCAGGTTATTGGCAATAGCATGGGTTTAGCATGATAGAGTCTTTGGATATGTCCCGGGAACTGCGATATAGCTTCTCTCATCGTTAGCTTTCAGCTGATTCGGTTGTTCTGCGTTTTGTATCGTCTCAATTGGATTCCCATCGAAATGGATCCTCGTGAAAGTGTTACCGAGCGGAGGAATGATGAGCTGGAGGCGTATCTCAGGGAGCGATTCCCTTTCATTCAACATTTTCGTCATCATCAACTGACAAGGAGAGGTCCCTAATGTGAACACTCCGATTTTCCTGAAACTTGCTCAGCGTGAAGTTCATCGTCTACTGAAGAATACCCTATCGGGATTTTGTACGGAAATGCGCGGATCAGGAGATATGACCATTTGGATATTGCGTGCTCCGTAGAGGGTGCCGCGGTTTCATCCGCCCTCTAATGCGCGTCAGAGCAGCTCACCAGAATCTTATGGCTGAATCGAGGTTCGTAGGATATGATGTCCGCAACAGGGCATTTCAAGAAACATGTTAGATATCTCATTGAGGTCCTGCATCAATTCGACTTGGATCGAATTCGGGAATGTACCTACACATATGCTACCTCATAGATCTGTGTGGTGACGGTTCGTGCGAGAATTTTTTCCACGTGCTCTTGCGCGGTACTGGCTCTGATTGTCACGTCTATCCGAGTGAGAGTACCCCGCAGCTAACGTCGAATCGATGCTGCATCGATGCCTCAAACGCGGCAATCTTTCCCCGTCAGCATCGACTCTTCGCGCCTCCTTTCTCGCTGATGTGGACTCCCCGGGATAAGTTATTGCGGTTGCTTCCCTTGAGTTCAGCTGTCATTATTCAGCCATGTATCAACTTGATCCGACTTCTGTTTCAGAAATCGGTCCTGTTATTTCAGCAACCTCTTGATAATCCGAACTTTCGACCACATGAACTTCTTTCTCTTTTTCTCCTCACTTTTCGGAAAAACTCGGCGGAGATGATCGATATAATGCTGTATTTGAGTTCCTCTGCATCCACTGGCAACTCCTCATTGCAAAGGTCATGTATTACACACCACAGACCATTCATTGTCGGCCACCAGACTCTGCTGCGCTGCTCACCTCAATAGAGTGGTGATGTAACCGCGCCACCCTCTACGGAGCACGCGATATTCAGATGCTCATATCTCCTGATCCGCGCATTTCCGTACAAAAACCCGAGAAGGTTTCCTTCGGGAGACCATGAACTTTACGCTGACGAAGTTTCAGCGAAATCGGAGTGTTCACATTAGGGACTTCTCCTTGTGAGTATTATTCGTAGTCTACTGGAGTCTGTGTTCGCGATCTTGCCAACAGGCGACGGAAAATCGTTGTTGTACTACTTCATCTCGGCTTATCTGAACACAAGTGTTGTTTGCATCGCTCCTCTGAGGTCATTATGCTTTGATCAAGTACGCTGTGGTATCGAGAAGTATGGTGTGGCGACGGCTTTTCTTGGTCCGAGGCATCGTCGCAACGCAAATATTGTGAGAGGATCTCAGGGTCAGAGCAGTTGTTATCCTGGAAATAGCAACGAAGACATCCTGAGTCGTTGCCTTAACGGCGAATCTTTCGTTCTTGTTACATCGCCAGAGTATTTCAACTTTTACCTTGGAAAATTCAAGGTTCTTTATCAGAATCGTAGAATTGGATTGATTGTTGTTAACGAGTGCCATTCTATCGTAGATTGGGGACACTTTCGACCTGCTTGCTTGAAACTGTTGCAGTCGATCGCTTCCAATTTCAATCCGAGTAGTGCTTCGTTGTTGCCGACTGATGTGGCTGCGATAAGCGCCTCGTTGCCCCGTCATTCATTCATCGAGTTTAGAAGTACTTCAATGCGATCGAATATTTATATCAGAGTGATGAATGCCCGATCAATCCTTCAAGATTTAGTTGGCGTCATCGATTACACCGAACCAACGATTGTATACGTCACCGATGTCAAAGCAGTGGAAGCAATCAGTGGAGTTTTGAAGAAAGCTCAGATTGGGCACGTAACATATCATGCTAAAGAAGCGAACAAAGATATCCATCTCGATGCGTTTATGCGTGATCTCGTAACCATCATCGTCGCAACAAAAGCGCTAGGGATGGGATTCGACAAATCCAATGTATCGCATATCATCCACTATGGACATCCAGCATCGGTTAAGGATTATTATCAAGAAATTGGCCGTGCAGGAAGAAATGGTACCCGAGCGAAAGCTACCATTTTCTTATCAACATTCATGGAGAGTCGTCATCGTTACGTCAGAAGATTCGTCTGTTCCGCATCACAAGCCGCCAGTAGCATGCGAGATGCGATGATTGTAAAAAGTATTTTCAATCGACATAACTGTATTTGGAAAGCTGTGAGTCGATATCTGGATGGAGAAAACACCTTCGTGTCCAGCGGCAGGGTTCGAGATGTAGAATGTTGCTCGATTTGTAAGATCAGCAATACTTTTGGCTCTCGAATTGCACTGGCTGAGTCCTGTGATGAAGAAATGAGGATGTTGCTTGAAGACACTCTAACGTTGCCGAGATGGTTGGATGCGAACAAGTTGAGCCACTACATGGTGGGACAATCGTGGACCCTCGCATCTGATTCGATGGAACAGGAATCGATTCGGAAAATTATGGAAGACCGGAAACTCGAACTCCGAATTCGTTCTCTTTGGAGGAGATCTCACAGTCTTCTGTCCAAGCGATCCATACAATATTGGTGAGCCCTCATCGATCATGCAGTCGCTGTTGGATTACTCGATATTCGTTGCGAACAGAAACTATGTAGGTTGGCAACCTCGACGTTCCCAACTCCAGATGCGACTGTTGGCCAGCGATCTGGAGAACAACGTGCGGATGTAGAGCGTGCATCGAGTAGCAGGGAGCCTCCTTTGAGCCGGAAAAGGCAGGCGGACGTGGCAGACGCTTGGCGGAAGACGTTTAATATGTCATCATTGTTCGTGACCTCTGCTGGGCATCATTTTCTGGAATCCTATCACAGTCCTGCGTTCACGATATGGCGTCATCCTTACATCGTCCAGATGAATGACCACGAGGGCATTGCAGCACCAAATGCAGTAGATCTCGACGGTCAACAATCGTATCATGCCCTGCCTTCGCATCCAATAATCCTCTCAGGACAAGAAAGAATGGAAGAATTCCCCTCAACAACGGAGAACCCAGCGCCGAGTTCGCACACTTATCATGATGACGAACGATTCACATGGTTGATAAGGAACGATGATCGCTATCAAAGTGGGGCTCTTTGGAATCATCTTATTCATGGATTGATCACGATAGCAGATTCAAAATATAGTCGTTTACGAGAACTCAACACTGCTGTCCTACCCAGTGGTGAGATCTTCATCATACAGCAGTTCTACATGAGTGCGATGCGTATTTCCAATTGGATGAAGATGTCCGAGTGGTCAGCGCTGATTTTAGAAAGATCGCTGTCCATGAACACTGATGCGCAATTGACTGATAATCTATACGCTTTGGCATCGGCGGACCCCCATATCACGGAAAGAATTTCATCGAGTCCCATGGTCCGAAGAGATCGAGAAATACCAGGTGTGCAACTATGAAACCGGACTTTTAATTCCGATAGCGCCACCGTCGCTGAGGTTTGAATTTTCGCGCTCTGTTCGTGGCGCTGTTTAGCTCTGTACTTAGGCTACATGTGCTCACAAACAGATCCAAAATATTCGGACCAGAACGTTTTCTCTGAACCATCAACCATGAGCACCTGCGGGCCGAAAAACGTCATCCAGCGGGGAATTTCTGACCCCGGACAGGGCTCGAAAAAGGATGAGCTTGCAGAAGCGCTTGGCGTGATTCGAAATGCCATTTCCAAGCGCCTCCATGCTCTTGGGAAGATCCAGGAGCTCGGACGGTGGGTTCCGCTTCTTCAAGTGAGAGAAAATGATCAGTTTTCCCCGCTGGATGACGTTTTTCGGCCCGCAGGTGCTCATGGTTGATGGTTCAGAGAAAACGTTCTGGTTTGAATAATTTGGATCTGTTTGTGAGCACATGTAGCCTAAGTACAGAGCTAAACAGCGCCACAAACAGAGCGCGAAAATTCAAACCTCAGCGACAGTGGCGCTATCGGAATTAAAAGTCCGGTTTCATAGTTGCACACCTGGTATTTGTCCGTCATCAAGTTATTCAGCCGTCCACGGTGGCTCTTCATGTGGTTCCACGATACGCACCTGCCGTGGAAGAAGAACCAGAAGACCGCCAAGTTCCAACGCTTATTGTGAAGATCGATCGACGTTTCAGCGTTCGTGATGCTGACGGAATTGTGTATAGAATTGAGCCCATGACCGATGAGTATAACAGACGTTTGCATCGTCGTGTTATCGAAGTATTAGTGTCAAAACAGGCGGAGTCTATTCGATTCAGTGATCGGTTCATCGAAAAATATCGTCAAGAGCGTACAGATCGGCTTAGCGTTGCCTTCATGTTCTTCACGATGCGCTACATATGTAAGCCTCTCAATCGGCCTATCTATGGCTTGCGGTTCTATATCCCTGACGTAGATGCTAAAGCAAAGTACGTTTGTCCCATCTGCCCTTTACGGCGTAACTATAATCGATGGGGTGAGGAAGACACTCGACCTGACGGTGCGGGAGATTCCCCGGAGAACATTAGGAGTACTTTTAGAGCTTTTGGGGAGCATTGGCGGAGGTCGCATCAGGAGGCATTGAGGGATTGTTCAACAAGTCGGATTAATTTCTCTTTGAAAGAGTTCATTGATCATGTTGAGAATTCGTTATATTAAAGCTGAAGGTTCTCATGGAATGATGTCCATGGCAATGTTATCTACCCTCAAGAACTGTCTTAACTTTTCAGTAAGCAGTGGATTTAATGGAAGCCGGCTTCTTTGGAAGAATACGTAAGAAAACGAGGCTCTCTCCTTAAGCAAAACGTTTTTTAGGTACCATAAGTTTTCACATTTAGATCACTGCACGGAAAATGCGCGTATATGTATGCGTATATGCGTTCCAGGGGACATATACGCATACATATACGCGCATTTTTGAAGGCTGATTGAAACCAAACGCGGCATTTGCCTGAGAAATGCTTCGCCCATCGTGAGTTTGGCACCGAGGACTACCCACATGCCAACTTTCATCGAGATCCGTTTGAGTCAGGTGTGACTCGAATGATTTGCTCAACCACGGACATAGACCTCGAGACGTCATTGACGAGCGTGCCCTTTTTTGAGGCTGAATATAAGAGTCGTGTCATCTGCAAATGTACAGACATCACATGCTCTGAGCCGGAGGATGGCAAGAAGAATGAAATTTATATACACGAGAAAAACCAGGGGTCCTAAAATCGAGCCCTGCGGAGTACCGAGATCCAGAACTTTCCAAGCCGAGCTAACCCCGTCGACCTGGACAGCCTGGCGGCGCTCACGCAGAAAAGATGAGAACCAGCCGCAAGTGATAGGGCAACAACCAAGAGTTTCGAGCATATGCAGAAGCAAAGAGTGATCGATACAATTAAAAGCAGACTCGACGTCGAGGAATGCACCAAGGGCAGAACCACCTCGGTCGATTGGTTGCTGAATGAGATCACAGATCCGTGCAAGTGCAAGCTCTGTTGAGCGACGTTCTTGGAAACCAAACTGTGAAGACACAAAGAAGCCACAATCCTCAAGGCTACGCTCGAGTTGAACTCTGACAAGCTTTTCGAACACTTTAGAAAGGACATCGACAAGGGATATAGGACGACAGTTGCATGCCCTATCGCGACCTCCTTTCCTCTTATAGAGCGGTACGACACGGCAATCCTTGAGGGCGGTGGGGAATTTGCCAGCAGAAACGGAGATATTGAAAAGAGTGGCGAGGGGAATTTTTTTTTTTTTGAATAAATGCCTTTATTAACGTTTATGCGTTAGATAATAAAGTCCACTAGGGCAGAGCCCTGTCCGTGGTTGACAAGGTACAGTATATTCGCTAAATAGGACTGGATGGCATGACCCCGATCACTGGGTCTGATGACTATAGGAGATTCTGGCAAAGGTTCTCGGCATTGTCGGATACGAACTGTCGTATCAGTTTCCTTCTGGCGGGTATTTTGGCACAGTCACTAATTTTCTGCATGAAGGCGGGATAGGCGCAGTGGATTCTGAGGTAACGATTCATATAATAGCGATCACTAAGATGGAGCCTCATCCGGGGAGGTCGGATTGAATCAACGTATCGGGTATTGTAACTATGATTGGAGGTCAAGGATTCTAGCATTCGGGTGGTCTGTATGGCGTCACGTATCTTACATTTCGTCAGGAGGGACTGGGCATAAAGGAGGTGCAGCGGGAGAATCCCGGCTTTCTCGTATAGCGGAGCAGCGGACTCACTATTACCGGCTCTTGTGAGTTTTCTGACAGTGATATTTAGAATCTTCTCTACCGATGCAAGCGGAGATCGATAAGCCGACATGTAGACCAGTAAGCAGTACCGTACGTGTGACTCCATGATAGCCTTGTAAACGATCGTGGCAGTTTTTTGCGACACCGATCTCCTAAGTCTGACTATCGACACAGCCGCGGCTCTAAGACTCTTCGTGAGGTTATCAATGTGTGGTTTCCAACTTAGTTTCTCGTCTAGAGTAACACCTAGGTATCTAGCTGTCGTAACATTTCCAATTCGTCCGCAGTCGCAGTCAGGGTCGTTCAGACATGTGCTTCGATGGATGATAATCGGGGGTCTTGGGACGTCACCGAGGAATCCAAAGATCATGTAGTTTGACTTGCTCGCATTCAGCGAAAGACCATTTACGATGGACCAGTCGAACACCCGCTGCACCGCCGTTTGTACTCTATTCCAGTCGATCGACCTCTCAAAACTGAACATAAGCGCAACGTCGTCAGCGTATCCCACGTATTCGACAGTCCCATCTTCAGATGTTAAGAGATCGTTTATGTATATTATAAAGAATAGGGCTGAAAGGGCTCCTCCTTGAGGTACCCCACAAGTGACACGTATCTCGTCGGATAGTCTTTTGCCGCATCGCAATTGTTGTGTCCTTTCAGACAAATATGATCTCAGAACATTCAGTGCAAGCCCCGAAGCCCCAATGGCCCTAAATTTCTCTAGTAATCTCTTGTGATCAACGCAATCAAAGGCCGATGAGAAGTCCAACATTACCACCAGTGGGATTCTTCTGTCTTCCAGGGAGTTCAGGATGAACTTGTGGAGACTCAGGACCGCGTCCTGCGTACTTCTGTTCTGTCGGAATCCGTATTGCTGATCGACGAGAATATTGTTTTTATCCAGATGTTCGACGAGGCTGGAGGCAATGACTTTTTCGGTTATCTTGCTGAAGAGGCTGAGTAGGGAAATTGGTCTGTAATTGTTCAGGCTATCCGGGTCACCTTTCTTGTGGACCAGTATCGTAACTGCTCTCTTTAGAATAGCGGGATATCGGCCGGTACGAAATATCAATCCAATCAAGTGCTGTATTACCGGAACAAAAAATTCGCTGTTCTCTTTGAGAGTTCTTGCCTGGATTCCATCATGCCCCGGCGCCTTGTTGTTTTTCAATGACTTGATCATTTCTTCGATTTCCACGAGGCTTGGTGGGGGGAATTCATCGAGTTGTTTCGCAATCTGATAGTTCGGGATGTTTGCTCTCGAGACCTGCCCGTACGCGTCCTTGCCGACTCTGTGCCCTAGCTCGGCAAAGAATCTATTTGCGTTGTTGAGATCAACACTGGCTACGTTCTTGCATCGCAGTGTACTCGGAAGTTTGTTCGATTTGGTTTTACCTCTGATCTGCTCATTGATGACGTTCCATGATTTTTTCGGGTCGCCGACCATGTCAATTCTGTCGCGTAGGTAGTTGTCTTCTGCTCTCCTCAGAGCCGTCCTTAGTTGGTTTCTGTACTGTCTGTATCGCTCCTTTAGGATGTCATTGTTCGGGTATCTTCTATGATCCTTCCACAGACGATCGCGCACCTCGATTAGGCGAAGGATGCTGTCGGTGATCCAGGGCTTGATCGGAGTCGACTTTTTGTTTGCGCTGATTAGTTTCGTGGCACTTGTCTTACATTCTACAATATCATTGATCAAGCTGTTGGCCAGGCGCTCTGGGTCGTCAGTACTACAGTATTTGTCTATCTTAAGTTTCGCAATATTTGTGTTGAACCTCTTCCAGTCCACCCACGTTCTAGTCTCTAGCTCCAGAGTTGGCCGCATCTCGTTTGCTATCGATAAGATCACTATCTGATGGTCAGAGATACCTCTGGCATTTCGTATTTCTACGGCTGTAGTCTCTAGATCTAAGCCTTTCATAAATACGTGATCAATTATTGTATGTGAGTTCGCACCGTGCCTCGTGGGTCCAGACTCCATCCACCCAAGGCCGTGGCTTGCCATCTTGTTAACATATTCCTCGGATCTCCCGCTAATCTCTGATATATCAATGTTCGTGTCTGCCATCCACACCATCCGGGTCGCTTTTCTCAACCTTCCTAGTATTGCGTCTATATCTTTATCTATGAATTCGGTCGTGTTGGACAACGTTGGGTTTGGCGACCTATACGCTCCAATAATTTCTATCCAACCTTTATCGGCTCTCACTCCAACAGTACATGCCTCAATGTTTTGTGTGTATTCAAACCGAAAGCAGCTCTCGAAGCAGTTCCTAACGAACACGGCCGAGCCACCCGCTGCAGAGTGATTCTGACAGCAGAAATATCCCGAGTATCCGTCAAGTCTGAACAAAGCTGTCTCTTGTGAATATATCCAGATTTCGGTCAATACTATAACATCAGGCTTTCTCACACTCTCTTCAATTTGTGCCGCAAGCTCACGAAAATTACTCCTCATACTTCGGATATTTAGCATCATAAATGTGATCGGTTCGTCATCCAGTCTGACGTCTACATAGTCTGCAATGATCAGTGGTATTTGAAAACCCTGTGTGTGTATTAAGATCGGTCGTTACAACCGTGGAATTCATTCGGAAATCATTGAAATTGCTCCTTCCTTATATTATCTACATTCATTAAAGCCGTTTCGGGGACGCGTTTCTTCATTAATTATGGCCACTCAGTTGGCGTTCGCCTTCTTAGGAGCGGATTCTTCATCTTTGTCCTTCGGTTTTCGGGTCCTCTTCCTTAGGTTCATCTGCTGTAGTTTGATCCCTGCTGCGGGGCTTGACATCTGGATTTCGCCCGACTTCAGTAACTTGTCTTTCAAGTCAATCAGGTCTTGTAGCTCGTGGATGGTGACTCTCAGTGCGTTGGGTTCCTTCGATTTTACCATTTCGATTGTTTGAGTGCTGGTGAGCGCACGGCAGTACGCCCAACCAGCATCTTTCCTAATTATGTTAGCGGTTTTCAATAGCTCGGTCAGTTTCTTGCTCAGGTGGTACCTTACTTCGACTCTTGATGTGCCGTCCATCCCAATGGTTGCAGGTGATAGCTCGGGTGTAGCTCTTATGGCTCGGAAAACCTCTTGTGCGTCTTGTTTACACGTGAACTGAACGATTATTGGGCTGTCTTCTTTCTGGACGAGCCTGTGTGCAACAACGAACTTTCGCTTCACGTTGGTTCTCGTGAATAGTTTTGAAACGATTTGTTCGGTCATCATGCGATCTTCCGTCGGTTTACCCGGAATACCGTACACGATCAGGTTCTTTGAACGCTGGAATTGGTCCTCTAGATCCATTCTGTGTTTCAAGTGTTCTAGATCGGTTCGCAGCTGACGGTTCTCCTCCTGGAGTGCCAACACTTTTTCTTGGATCGCCGGATTAGCCTCTAGTTTTGACTTGATTCCTTGTAGCTCCGTCAAGATGTCACCTTTGGACCGTTTGGCTTGCTCTCTATCCATTGCCGCTTCATCTCTGATTTTCTTCAATTCGCTCAGAACTGTGTCCAAGGTGGCCATCTTGTTCTGCGCCGATTGTCACTCTCCACCTCACCAGCTGTGTACTCCTTGTTGATCCGTCTTTTCTTCTACCAAGCACCCCAACACGGTCACTGAATCAGGGCGGGACGTTCTTAGGGGATGATTTCGTGATATTAACGGTCGTTCTTTCGTTTCGCGGGTTTTTTTACCGCAATGACTCACAGCACGTGCGTCATCGACAACAAAAACAAAGCAGACTGGAATTGCGAGCTCGGGGGCCGCGAGCGAGAGAAGGCGATCAGGAACACCAGAAGCTCCAAGCCACCAGCTTGTCCTGAAATTCCCCAACACAGTCTCGGCGTCACGCGCACCAACCATAGCAATGGAGAATCCACCAGAGACAGCTGGCCAAAGCTCGTCTAGTTGGTTGACCATATCATCGTCCCGACGAAGGGACTCCACGGCTCGGGGACCGACGTTTGCGAAATGATCGTTTAGAATGGTAGCGATAACTTGGGGGTCGTTGACCGAAGAATTTCCATCGACCAGAGACACAGGGAGAGAAGCCTTAGCTCGGCTCCTCCCGCATGTGCTGTTAATGAGTCTCCATGTGCCTACAGCGTCGCCGCCAAGCTCAGAGAACTTGCGCTCGAAGAACGCTCTACGAGCCCTCCTGAGCGCGGCGCCAAAGCGAATAAGGCTGCTGTAATACGCAGCCAGGTTGTTGTTTCCTCATTCGCGTGACAACAGGGATCCTCCTCCCTGAAGATTCGGATCCCTGGGTGGGCCACGATGTTTGATATAGAGTAGGCTACGACGAGGGGCTTGGAGGCTAGTCATCTAGAGGATAGTAAAGACACATTTTCTCGTTGGGGTTACATGGCCGAGTGTCGATGCTATCGTCCTTTTATTCAGCCCTGTTGCGTTAGTATTTTCTCATTCTCTGGTGGCGCGATATTCTACGTCACAGATTCGCTTACATGCCGATCTGAACTACAGTGAAGTCTCGCTAACTTGGACTTCGCTAAATTGGAAACCTTCTCTATCTTATAACTTAGACTCGATTCTACGGTCGTCTCGGTAACTTGTACCGTAGGCTCAATGCTAACTCTATCTCGTAACTTGGAAAACCTTCGCTATTTTATAACTTGGAGCTTTTTCTCCCTCTGACTTGGAAAGCGCCCGACCGCAGTCTTCGAATTTCCCGTGGATATCCGAAAAGCTCGAAGCTGTCGGGATTCTTTTCGACAAACTCCAATTCACAATCCTGTCTTTCTGAGTATCAGTTCAGGCATGGGGTCTTGCACATGCGTGTGTTTCCGCGTCAAACGTGCATGTGCTCGAAGTGAGCGTTCCGTGCGAAAGTTAACAGGTCAGCTGTTGAAACTGTCTCCGCAGCAGGGTTGGGTTGTGCCGAAGCATGGTTTGATTGTCCGAAGAACCGTTTGCGTGCCGAGAAACGAATCCGTTCAAGTCTCACCCATATTTTATCATTGTGGCCGTCAAGAAGAGGACACCGAAACGGGACACATGGCGAGAATGTCAAAACAGACGAACTTGAGTCTTCGAGAGAAGGTTCAAGTCCTCGAAGATTTGGAAGCCAACTTCAGTGTTCGTGATATCAGACAGAAATGGAAAATTTCCCAGGCTACCGTGTACAACATCAAGCGCGACGCCTTGAAAATTCGTTCGCAGCGCGCATTGAAGCCTGCAAGGAATCTGAAACGCATCCGGCAACAGAAATACGGAACGATCGAGCAGAAACTCTTCAAAATCTACAAAGATGCTCGATGCAAAAACCCCGCATTGCCGGTTTCTGGGCATTGGCTTCAAGAGAGAGCGATAGCGATCGCCAATGAGATCGGTGAGTCAGAATTCAAAGGTTCGAATGCCTGGCTCGCAGGATTCAAGCACCGCTTCAAGTTGTCGACGAAGACGGTTTGCGGGGAGGCGTCAAAGGTTTCTCAGGCAGACGTCGATGATTGGCTGGAGGAAAACCGGCTCATACTGAACGAGTACACACCGCGAGACATTTACAACGCGGACGAGTCTGGATTCTTCTACAAGATGCTCCCTAAGCGGACTGTACACTTCAAAAATGAGGCTTGCCACGGCGGCGAGCAAAGTAAGGACCGGTTCACTGTGCTTCTCTGTACGAATTTCGATGGCACGGATAAGATCACGCCGCTGGTCATCGGCCGGAGCCGGAAACCGAGATGTTTCCCAAAACTTGCTAAGAATGAAACTCATCACCAGGCGGAGAAAATTGGTTGTGAGTACAGATCACAGAGCCACGCTTGGATGGACACAAAAATTTTCAGCGAGTGGCTCCCTCAGCTGGACGAGAAGTTCAGGAAGACGAAGCGTCAAATCCTCCTTCTCTTGGACAATTTTAGGTGTCATGATGTAGATCTGGATCTCAGCTCCATCAGGATTCTCTTTCTCCCACCAAAGACGACATCAAAAACGCAGCCGTTAGACCAAGGGATCATCCATACCCTCAAGCAGCTTTACAAGAAGAAACTTGTAGAGCATTATTGGACGCAAGCCCAGTCCGGTGATTTCAAAGAGGTGAATCTCTTACAAGGCATCCGGTTCCTCAGGGAAGCGTGGGACGACGTTAGGCCCAGCACCATCTTCAATTGTTTCGAGAAATGTTTGCCTGTCGTCAAAACAGCTGTTCCCGATGCCTCTGGATTGTCAGAATCGTCTTCGGATGAAGGATTTGTCGTAGATCCCATGATCATCCGCGATTGTTTTCCGGTCGGTTTGACATTTGCAGAGTTCGCTGAGGCTGACAACAATCTCCTCGTGGTTGAGGATTGTGATTTCGAGCCCGATAACGGAAGCGATGATGATGAGATGTTTGTGTTTGACGATGAAGTTGAAGAAGGCCTCTCTGTGAGCGTGACCGATCCAGAAGCACTAAAAGCTCTCGCGACGTTGATAAATCACTGCTCTCAACGACCAGAGTTCGACCCCGACGCTAGCGAAGCTTTTCAGAAATACAGAGACAAGCTCATAGCTGAACATTTGGATAAGAAACGGCAGACGGACATCCGCTCATATTTCACCCAGAAGTGAACATTCCTAACTAAACTCAACTCAAGATTGTCTGTTGGTAACTTAATAACATAAATACATCCGAGATTCCCTGGTTGTGATGGCATCCGAGTGTAATCAGTTCTATCCAAAAGCGACTCTCGTATCGGTATTCAAGTAGGGATTCGCTGCCGGTTCTAGGCTCCCCATCCCACCTTTGGGATGGCGAGCAGCGACTCATGACTCTGTCTTCTATAACTTATAACTTGGAAAAATGTTCAAATTACTACTCCCGAATTTTCCAAGTTAGCGAGACTTCACTGTATTCCAGTGTGAACAGCTGTTACTTATCTACCAGAATATTGAGCTGGCTGGAACACTATTTTCAGCACCTCCACGCCACGCCGGCTCAGTGATTCTCAACCTTTTTTTCACCGTGCACCCCCAAACTATAGCAATAAAAATCCCTCCCCCCCCCCTCATCCCGCAACGCGTTTTCAATGATAGCCTAGGTGACTTGAACGCCGATGATTGTGTTTTTTTGTATACCGAGGCGTGGATATGAAATCGAATTACGAGATGACCGGAGTAGACGGAATAATTATCAGTGAGAACTTCAGAGAAACTTTGCTCCTGTGATTGGCTGCACAGAAATGAGATTGCGGCGGAATATTTGACAGCTTCAACCTCAAATCATCTCGCATGCAAATAAATCGATTCCTTTGTAAGGAGATCGTTCACGGCTCTGAAACGGGTTTCACCAGGTACGACGAGGCAAAATGAGATGCCATTCGTCGTGCGAGACCACTCGAATTGGGAGACTTTTCTGAGAACTCCCCGTTGAGCCACATCAAGACAGCCAGCTTCTTAAACAGTTGTTTTACGGCGGCATCTTCTCGGATTCGGGCAATCTCCTCCTGGAAGCTCGATTCGACATCGCAGCAATCCAGCAAGAGCGGCTGTGTCATCCACGCAGGGATCTGAAGTTCCTCGATGCCCACGCACCTACTTCCTGGAGGACCCTCGGGAATCTCCCGTGCACCCCTGGAAATCATCCGTGCACCCCGGGGGTGCACTGGCACCCCTTTTGAGAATCACTGGGTCAACTTCTCTCCCACGAGAACACAAGTTCTTCCACGACCGGGGAATCTGCCACATTACCGTTTCAGCGACACGCAACGCAGTTGATCTTCCGAGGGCGATGCAGTCGTTCCAATGCAGCATTGTCAGAGGAAAAGTGAAGCAAAGAGAGATAACCAACAGTATTACGTAGAATGCAGCCACTAGCGGCTCCACACATCGGAAGTCTATAGTGGGGTCGTATGAGCTCTCTTCGAGCATTTTGTACTCTGAATACTTGTCCCGAAGGTAAGCCGCGATTCTCTCTATTTTGCTGACGATCTTGTCGTTGGTTGAGTTGCCTCCTCCTCTTTTCCCAGAACTCTTGTTCAAATTTGTTGATCGTATACAGCGAAGCTTTGACGTGATGATATGCCAACAAACCATGTTCAAGAATCTTTCTCACGGTCCGTACATGGCTAGAAAAGTTTAACTGACCTCCGTCAGCTTCTTCATTGGAGCATAATGCTTCGGTCGCTTGAGACTTTGCGATTTTCTCGAAAGCCAGTCCCTTCCCAAAGGTTCCCCCCATCTGAAGTTTCATCAGTTCTTGATCGTCGCATATGGTTTCATACCTCAAAAGTGTATCAAGTTTCGTCACGGTCGTCATTCCGGTTGACATCATGGACATGCTGCGGCAAGCTTGATGGAGGTTCTTTTCGATCACCGAAGCCTGCGGATTAGTTTCTCTCGTCCACTTTGGCAAGGGGAAGGGATTACTTCCGGCGGACATTCGATAACGGTAGTCGATGGACTCGCAGCTGATCACGCTACAATTGGACGGCTTGATTCTCTGCTCGTATGGGGATGACACGACTCCTGCTTTCAATGAGTTGATAGGAAACTGGATTAGCAGAGACACAAAGCCGCAGATAAGCAACGGCAGAGTTCTCAGATTCGATGTAGAAATCAGGGACCTATAGGCGTTGCCACTCAGGAGGTGGTACGCGCTCCTGATGATCCACAGACTCCGAATGAGGGAGCGAGTGCGCCGAACCGAGAGCACAACCGGCAGCGTGAAGAGTGACAAAATGACGAGAGGCAGTTCGAGTTCGACGTACTCCGATAAACTCGAGACGAAAATCACCCTCCAAGGGAGAGGGTTCGCCAGTCGGACAGCGAGGTAAGTGTATGCGTACACGTAGCTTTTTCGCTCCTATAAAGAGAGTAGAACTGCATGTTAGGATGAGACTGTCGTCAGACCAGACTGCTCAAATACAGTGCTGCTGGGTTGGAATCAGCGGATTTAGGAAAATTCAAATCAAATCTTTATTCACTCTGTTCGAGTAGTTGTCATATTTCAGTTATAGAATCTCACTGTGGTGGAGCGAAAGGAGAACTCGCGTTTACAAATACAAGCGTTCATGCTAAGCTATTGATTAAGACAGTTCCCGGACAATCTTGGGCGTGATATGTAGAGCAAGCCCCCCCCCACATCGGGAGCATCTGTATTGCGGGGACGGCTCATGAAAGCCGGGCAGTGCGCACAGGCGATGATGAAAACCGTGCACTGAATATCACGTCAGTGCATGCCGGTTCGCCCTACCCGGGTTATTCCAGGTAGGGCACCGCAACGCGGGAGTACGGCAAAAGTCCGGGTCGATTTCGGCCAGCTTGTTCCCCCACTTAGTCAGAACTTCGGAGTACGTTGTCGTGATCGGCAGTTTGTAGATTGCTATCACGTCTTCGATCATGAGTCTCGCTTCGGCTAAGACATACACTAGCGTATTACGAGTCGACGCATGGAGACATAGTATCTTTTTGAGATACGAAGCTTTCAGTCGATTCAGAGTCTCCTGGTTGTCCCTGGAGAGGTGCTCCCAAATCATTTCGATTCCGAAGGCCGCCGTCGGAAGAATTTTCATTTCGAAGAGCGCGAGTGCCGTATGTATCGACAGGAGGTGCGGTTGCTTGATTGAGTTCATCGCGATCAGAGCTTTACGGCATCGATTCCTTGTGTGCGAAGTGAAGCAGAATCCGCTTGACGAGATACCCAGTCCAAGGTACTCAAATTCGTTTACGTGAGTTATCGGAGAGCCTGCGTAGTAGAGGGCTTCGTTGCTCGGGATGCGTCCTCCCCTACGAAATTTCACTGCAGCTGTCTTCTCGACATTAACCGTGAGTCCGAGCTTCTTGACTGCTCTATGGAGCCTTACCAGCGCATTTTGTACATGCTCGCTGTTTCGGCCGTAAATAATTAGATCATCGGCTTACATGATCACGTTTACGGCTTTCCACGATCCGTAAATGCTCTCCGGGAGATCCTTCACGAGGCCCGAGTAGAACAAGGGACTCAAATTGTCGCCTTGAGCCAGGCCAGTAGTTTGCGGGATCTCTTGGAGCAGTGAGATTCCGTCGTCTATCACGATTCTATTCACTTGCAAAACAGCAAACAGGATCGTGAGGAAGTTTTGAGGAACACCGACCCCGGCCAAGGTCGAGAGAACCGTGCTCCTCGGGCAGGCGTCAAAAGCAGCCTTGAAATCGATAAAGGCCGCCGCCGTCACGGACTGGTGGGGTTTGGATAAGGCGGTCTGTTGATAAAATATCAGATAGCCCTCACTCTGATCACGGAAACCAAGCTATGATATCCACGGAACTGTTCTATGCGCAACTTCAGTGTTTTGGTCAACGGTCCGTCCACTTCCTGGACAGTGTTTGTGTTTAACTTCCGGAAGCCCAGTCTAGTAATGTAGGTCAGACATCAACCCTTTCAGTCTTCCGTCTGTGTGAACACTGAACTATAAAAGCAGTATTCGTGGAATAAAGATCACTCTGGTTGCACCGACGAACGTGAACGTTTCGTGTTTATTAGTGGCATCCCTCTCACAGTATAACTCTTATCTCTGAGCTAGAAATCAGTCAATTTGAGCCTTATTTTCCAACATAAAACCGTTATCAGCACGACCAGCTGTGCCTAGTGCTCCAACAATCAGGAACTTAGAGTGAACTTATCAGTGAAAAGAGTGTAGTGAAGAGTTGTAGTGTGTTACGCCACAGACAACGAGCAGCCATGGCGGAGTCCAGCGAGACCCACACGAAGAAGAACCGGGTCATCTTGCGAGACGACGGTAGGAACTACCTCGCCTGGAAGTCCATCCTCCCAGTTAACCTCCAATCGGCAAAGTATGCCTGGGATGTCATCATCGGCAGACTTGATCCCACCAAACAAGACGATAAGGAAAATTACATAATCGGCAATCAAAATGCTCGTGAAATTATCTTCAACTCTCTTCAACAAAATACAGTGATGAGAATGTTCTTTGAAGATTCAGTCTTCGTGACAGCGAAGGATGCCTGGGAACGTATCAACGATAGATACACCGGCAAAAGTGACATCTTCGCAGACATAGCGATCGAAAAATTCTCGAACTTCAGATGGAACAACAACAAATCAGTGTCCGACAATCTTAACGTTTACCAAGCCATCATCTACGAATTACAAGAGACTAATTCAGGAATCAACGCCAAAGCCATGACCTCCAGGCTTGTGGGATCGCTACCACAGAGCTGGGAACCATTCAAGCAAGGATGGGCACTCAAGAACCCGAAGCAAAAGGATTACGCTGATCTTGTGGAAATGATCTACGCGGAAGAAGCTCGAAGAACCCTGCGTGATCCTCAGGGCAATACAACAGCTCTGGCAGCCAGAGTCGGTGGACGTCGGCCATTCCGTGGAGGCCAGTCACACACAAGAACAAACATGAGGAGAAGCCAGAGTCAGTCATATCAAAGAACAACTGAGATCATCTGCTGGAACTGCAACAAGAGAGGACACAAAGCGTTCCAATGCCGTTCAAAAAGAAAGCCGAACAACCGTCAACAGAAGACACATGCGCAAGTCGCAGAAGTGCTAGCCGTCAACCATCATCCGACTCTAGAAGAGGGATTAGAGGTAACGGATGACATCTCTTTGCTAATCGATTCAGGAGCAACATGTCACATTATGAACAGCAAGAGCTATTTCATTGAGTACGTACCACTTGAACCACCCCGGGAAGTGCATCTCGGTGATTCCTCGACCATCAGAGCACATGGAGAAGGAACGATCGAGATCACTGTTCAATGTGGTGACAGAAAAGTGAAGTTGAGGCTAGAGAAGACACTTCATGTACCTAAGATGTACTGCTGTTTGATTTCCTTAGGTCAACTTCTAGATTCAGGGTTCCGGTGTACTGTCCGTAGCGAAGGGATGATCTTGTCCAAAGGAAGGACAAAAGTGTTCGCCGGACGTGATAGAGCGCTCTACAAACTGAGAGCCAGTGTTTCGAAGTCAGCGCATGCCATGGCGGCAATGGACATCGCTGAAGAGAGTCCAATCAGTCTGAAGGAGGCACACCGAGCACTGGCGCACGTACACAAGGAGAAAGTTCGGCAAGTACTCCTTAGAACCGGAATACCCTTTGTTGACGATCTGACTGACTGCACATCATGCATCAGGGGCAAGCAGACAAAATCCTCATACAGAACGAAGCCTCAGGAGGCTAGAGCATCAGCCATAGGTGTCATCCACGGAGATCTCTGCAGTCCAACACCACCATCAATCCACAGTCATAACCACTTCCTAGTACTGACGGATGAGTACTCGAAATTCCGTAGAGTGTTCTTCTTGAAAACCAAAGATCAGACAGCCTCATGCATCAGAGACTATGTTCAGTGGTTTTTGACACAAACTGGAAAGAACATCACCAGACTTCACACGGATCGTGGACTTGAATTTCTCAACCAGGAGATCGATGATATCATCAGACACACAGGGGCGGTGCATACGACCTCGAATTCTAGGACACCTCAGCAGAATGGAATCAGCGAAAGATCCAACAGATCCCTCCTGGATCTGGCACGGACAATCTTGATCGACAGCGGACTGAACAAAACACTGTGGTCCGAAGCAATCAACTTCAGCAACCAAATTCTAAATGCGATCACAATCAACAAAATAGAAAACAAATCGGCATACGAAATAATCTACCGCAGGAAACCCTATCTAGGGAAAGTGCACCCGTTCGGAACAAAATGTTTCCTCCTCGATCAAGATCCGAAAAGAAAGAAATTCGCGGACAGAAGTGTTGAAGCAATTCTCGTTGGTCTGAATGATGGTGTCCTCGGATACAGGGTCCTCATACCTGGCACAAGATTAGTCAGAGTATCTAACAATATTCGATTCCTCAGAGAAGGTCCTCTCAAGCACTCCAGTGTACAAGATCCTTCAGACGGTGGAGCATCAAACAACGGGCCCGAAACAGCTCCAGGCAACAGCAACAACGAGGCGGACTCCCTCAACGAAAGACCAGATAGTGCACCGGACAACAACCCAGAAGAAAGTGAGGAATCAGCCAACAACGAGAACGAAGAAGTGAACCAGGAATCACCAGAAAATCCATCATCAGCCGAACGGCAGCTCCCGTCGACTAGTATGCAGCAGCGCGCACTAGAATCCCAGCAGCGCCGCTCAGAGCAGCAGTCAGATTCACAGCAGCAGCAGCCTTCATCTGAAGAGCAGCGCGCCATGAGTCAACGACAGCGCCAGAGCGAGCAGCAGCAGGATTCAGAGCAGCAGCAGCAGCAACGCGGGTCGGTGGAGCAGCCGTTAGGTTCTGAAGGTGAAGGACAGTCAGGTAGCGGTGAGCAGAAAGGTCAGGCGGATGAAACTTCTAGCAATCAACGAAAGAAAAGAGGCAGTAGGGCAAAGAGTAGAAAGCAGACTGAGCCAGCTCAAGAGAGCAGACGAATGACTCTCAGAGACCGATCAACACTCAAACCAGTTCAACGATATGGATATGAGGCAAATGCCGCTGCGGTCAATAGCAGTGGGAGCAATTTGCCAGATGAGCCCAAAACGTATGAAGAAGCAATGAGTTCACCTGACAGAGAATCATGGTTGGAATCGATGAAAGAGGAGATCCAAAGCATGGATTCTCTGGATGTTTGGACTCTGGTGGAGCTACCACCCGGTAAACGAAGTTTGCCATGCCGCTGGGTCTATAAAGTGAAACGTGGACCAACAGGTGCCATCGAAAAGTTTCGGTCTCGTCTTGTGATAAAGGGGTTTCTACAACGCGCAGGGGAAGAATTCAATGAGCTTTATTCTCCAGTAGCAAAATTTGAAACAATCCGTACAATCTTGAATATCGCAGCAAAAGAAAGATTAGTCACATATCAGTTCGATGTGAAGACAGCATTTCTCTATGCTGAGTTAGAAGAGCCAGTAATCTTCATGAATCAGCCCCCTGGATTCCAGGACAAGACCGGAAGAGTTTGTAGACTCAAGAAATCCATCTATGGACTGCGGCAGTCAAACAGGATGTTCCACTTGAAGATCAAATCCATATTCTCAGAGTTGTCGCTTGAACAGAATAGTGCTGACTATTGTGTGTTTCATAGCAAAAACTCTGATAAGATTACGATTGCTTTATACGTTGATGACGGAATAATCATGGGCGTGAGTGAGAAGGTCATTCTTGAGTTTCTTGGGAAGCTGAAAAAGAAATTAGAAATCAAGTATGCACCATTGAGTTACTTTCTGGGATTGCAGATCGAGAGAACTCCTGACATGGGCGTGATTATTCACCAGAAGCAATATTTGAGAACCATCCTGGAGAATTACAATATGCTGAATTCCAAACCAGTTGCCACACCGGTTGATAAGTGCATCTACTCCGTTGAGGACTCAGAGAAAGTGGAAAATGTTCCTTATCGAGAGCTTGTGGGATCGATAAATTACCTAGCACAGGGCACGAGACCAGATATATCATTCGGAGTCTCTTATCTTTCGAGATACTTGCACTGTCCCACAAAGCATCTCTGGAATAGCGCGAAGCGTCTCCTGAGATACCTCAATGCGACTCAAAATTACGGGATTCATTACGATGGAAACAAGGATGGCGCTTTCAAATTCTTCTGTGATAGTGATTACGCAGCATGCCCAAGGACGAGGAAGTCAACCACCGGAATGGTTATAGTTTCCAGTGGTGGCCCTCTCTTCTGGGCGAGTCGAAAACAGCCAACCATTGCTCTTTCAACATGTGAATCAGAAACCATTGCAGCAGCAGAGTTCGGCAAAGTAGCAATCTGGTTCCATCGACTCGTCAGTGAGCTAGGCTATCCCGAAGTACCAAAGATTCGCATAGATAATCAGGCAGCATTGAGGTTGGTGAATGAGTCTCAGCAAAGTAGAAATACAAGGCATATGGAGGTGAAATATTTCTGGATTCAAGAGAAGGTGGAGCAGAAGAAGCTAGAGATATCCTACATTCCAAGCCTCGAGAATCTGAGTGACGCATTCACTAAACCAATTGATAAAACTCGATTCCAGAAGCTGAGAGAAGAGATTGGAATTCAACCAGTAGCGAAGGATTGAGAACTGACCATGATCCTCGCAGCACTCACATTTCTCTTGCTCTCACTCAACACTGTCGACTCATTCTTCAAGTACACGGATTGCGATGAGCAATGCCAGGCAGAGAAATTCAGTTGCACAATCTCGGAGCAATCGAAACAGTTTTTCGTTTGTCATTGTTTCCAAGCCGAGATCGCCTGTGAGATGCTCGCTTCTCCGACGGTGGTGTGCCTAAGACCAGATGGAGCGCCCTCTGGCGGTGAGGAGATCTGGGAAGACTTTGAGAAGAGGAACGCGTCAACGACGGTCGCTCCCACGTCTTCATCTCCGCAGCCAACGACGGAATCACCGGCCTCGACCACATTGCCTCCTCCGGCACAACCAGGATCGAGAGCTAAACGGATAGTCATTCTCATCTCCGTTGGCGTCTTGATAACGATTGTGGTTATCGTTGCCACCATAATTAAGAGAAAAATGAGACGAAGAGAATATTCATCCCTGCCCGCTAGCCTAGACTCGCCATACCAAGAAACTGTAGAGGATATTTCTTAGTATAGATGTGAAGAGAATGCCTTCAAGAAAAAAGGACAGAAAGATTCTCGATGAGAAACGTTAGCTTAAGATGCGCCTTGTTACTTTTATTACAAATCGAACGAACGCGAAGCCAGGTTTATAAAATGTAGCAGAACAACCCAACTCCAAATCAATCAAGGGAAACAAAAGAAGACTTAGAATCAGGGGCTAAGAATCTACCAGCGAAGTCCTCACGAAATGGACATGAACTTTCCCTTTGCATTTAAAATCGTATAGTGCCTTGTCCATCGGATCCACGGTAGTGATAGTTGAAGTGATTGGAGCTACAACGATGGATTGAGACGATGGAACCGCATTTTTGAAGAACACACAAAATGATGAACCACTTTTGGAGCAGACCCAGTGTCTATTTAAGATGTTGCATGCGAAGCTCCGAAACGAGATTGGGAAGTGCTCATCCGAGGCTGAAGTGGACAGTTGAATTGTATCGGTAGTGGTCACGGGCGCGGAGGTCGTCAGTGGAGTCACAGTGGTCGATGAGACTGATCTTCGCTCCTCATGCTTTTCGGGTAGCGCTGCATCGAGGACCTCCGGTGGATGGGGCGGCGATGAATCAACCTCCTTTTTGGCGTTTCGAAATTTCTCTTGTAAGAAGAAGTCAACGTAGGGGGATCCATCGGGTTGTGGCTTGTCATGCTCCCATACTTTGAATTCCGGGGACGTCAAATGCGATGTTGGCAGATCAATCTTTGGGAGGGGAGCCGCGAGAATTTGATCAGGTCTACTCCTCTCACTGAGGAGTATTCCATTCGTAACGCTGTTTAAAATGATTGCACTGGTGGTTAAAAGGGCACTTGTCATCACGAAAATCTTCAGTTTGAATCCAACCTTGAGTTTCGCCGCAAATTGGACGTCGGCTTGTGTATCCACTTCCTGAGTAACGATGGTTTGCGCTAGGTTGGTCTCCTCTTGTTTAAAAGGGTTTGTGACGGAACTCTCACCCATCGATAACGGGGAGCTAAGATTGAGCGGCTGCTGGGTGACGAGGGTCTGCTCACTCATCTTTGTGGTAAAATCGGCTAGATCCCTCCTGGTCAATGTTTCGTCGCTGTTTCTTCGGTTGAAGATTGAATCTCGGCTGGGTTCCTTTCGCACGGCGAACTTCATTGAGTCTCTGGCTTCCTCTTTCCTCTCACAACAGGCTTGCGCCTCACAAAAGTCACAAGAAAAGTGGCGGATCACCACCAAAAGGCGGTGGTGTGAAAAAATGAGTAAATGACTAGATTGTGACTAGAATTGTTCAAACAGAGGGAAGCAAAAGCAGCAGTCCCTCTGTTCCAGCACGGATGGTGTCAACGAAGATGACACTAGAAACGAGGATGACACAGCCCACAAGGGATTTTGAATTGGATCACGGAAAGAAGCGTCGTGGAGTTTGAGGTTGGGATGGGATCCACAGAGAGAATAGGCTATGCACCTGCTTATATAGAGAGTATCAGAGAGTGAGAGCTCCATACGATGTGCATCGTCTTGCGTGGCTGCACAAAGTCTAGCTAGATAAGCACGTGCCCCCTCCACTTGAGAATAAACTTAGCTTAGGAAATTCGGAAGGCTTGCGATAAGGAAAATCGATAACGATGGAACACGGGAGAAAAACTGCACCCGTGTAGCACTTGGAAAAGGCGTGGAAAACGCATTTTTTTTGTTCTTTCCTTGATCAGAGTTCAGCCTAGGTGGAGAATGTTGATAAAATATCAGATAGCCCTCACTCTGATCACGGAAACCAAGCTATGATATCCACGGAACTGTTCTATGCGCAACTTCAGTGTTTTGGTCAACGGTCCGTCCACTTCCTGGACAGTGTTTGTGTTTAACTTCCGGAAGCCCAGTCTAGTAATGTAGGTCAGACATCAACCCTTTCAGTCTTCCGTCTGTGTGAACACTGAACTATAAAAGCAGTATTCGTGGAATAAAGATCACTCTGGTTGCACCGACGAACGTGAACGTTTCGTGTTTATTAGTGGCATCCCTCTCACAGTATAACTCTTATCTCTGAGCTAGAAATCAGTCAATTTGAGCCTTATTTTCCAACACGGTCCAAATGTCTATGAGTAGGATCCTCGATGCGGTGGCGGTTGATCTCTGTCTTCGAAAACCATGTTGCTCGCCTGGAAGGATTTCTAGCGCCTCAAGGTAGTCTGACAGTCGATCAGTCAGGAGCGAAGACAGAAGCTTGTAGCAACCACTTTTCTTTGCTATCCCCCTCCATGAGCTCGGATGACTGGGATTACCTTTTCCTTTCGGTATCACCGTAAGGATCGCATCGCGCCACCCTTGAGGCACCGTGCCCGTCTTCACGCAAGCGTTGAAAAGTGCTGTCCAGCAGGGTGCTAGGCAAAGAGTGTCTCTGAGATACTCGTTGCAGATCTGATCAGGACCGAACGCCTTGTGACTCCTCAGTGCCTGCATGTGGTTGAGGACCTCCGTAACTGTGAACTCCAAGCTCATGACTGAGCGCTCGAAAGTCGTCCGCGGATCCCATGCAGTGGAAAACGACGGGACTGAGGTGGTCGATTGTGACGCGAACATGAGGCGGAAGTGGGCTAGAAGGGACTCGGTGTCAACAGCACATGGGTATCGGGTGCCGTCTTATAACCATTTGTAGGGGGTTCTTTCTGCCTCTTGGATGAGCTCGGACTCTCGTCTCGCCAAGTAGTCCATTTTCTTCCTCTGGTAGGTGCTTCGACAGAGTGATTTGAACGCTGCTGCCAAAAGTTCCGCGGCCGGGCAGATTTCCGCCAGTTGGCTAGGTACTGCAGGTTCCTCACCTGTTTGCACGTCCTGTCGAACCACGGTCGTCCGCTCACAGGTTTACGGACGAACACTGACGAGCGGAGAATTCCCGTCAGCTGATCCGCGTAATCGTCCACCTCGATGACCTCGGGAACAGGGAGAACCTCCTGTGCTCTATCCAGGAAAGACGCGGGGTCGATTCTCCGGCTCGGCGCACATGACCTGCCGGTTCTCGTGGAGCATACATTAATAGATATCTCAATAGCCACCGGGATGGGCGAGAGTAGCCGACTTCCTTCTTGTAGTGAGAAAGCGTCCCCGAGGAACGTCACCTTGTCGGATGATAGATTGACGGCGAAGAGATCGATCACGGAGGAGCCTGAGTGATTGCTCAAAGTGGGGAAAGTCCCCGGGTTGACAATCCAGCATCCAAACGACTCCAGAGTATCCCTGAGTGACTGAGTGCGGGGTGAAGTCGGGCGATCCCAACGAGCATTGAAATCACCGGCCACGACGAGAGGGATTGACAGGACGAAAACTCACAGGCCTGATATAAGTTTCACGAGTAAATCTTCCGTCGTAGGAAAATGCCGCCCCAAGGCTGAATCAGATAGCCGCTCCCCTCTTTTGCGGGGGTACGAGTTTGGCATCGATCACCTCTGGGAAGAATTGCATGTTCCAAAATGCGAGCGCTTGATGTGGGAAGCCTTCTTTATAGTTTTTTTCGTCTTTCTCTTTTGAACGCTGATGAACCCTCCCATGTCGACACCGCCGATCCGAATCGCTGACCTCAGATGACACTGCTGTTTTCCAAATGAGTTCAAAAAAAAGCCACCAGAATCTTACAAGGGAGGTCCGCGAATTGTACGACGTCGATTTGAACCAGATAGGGCACGATTGGTAGGGCTACCAGAGGCATGAAAAACGGCTGATGAAACTTTCCCCCATAGGCCGTTTCTTGCGAGCTTCCCATAGGCTCCCATGGGGGCTCATGTTAAACTACATGAAGTACCATTTCCAATGATATGAAACCTGCCAGTTTGTCTTCTTTTTCGTCTCTCTCTGGTGAAACCATTGTCGCGTGGCGCGATTCCCAGGACTTGGCTCGGTACCAGAAGCCCTCCGCAACTATTTCCAGGGCTTTCTTGGCTTTGGCTCACACAAATTCCCAAAGGCTCTCATAAGAGCCCATGCGCAATTTCAGGTTCTGAAAGAGACGGCCTATGGGGTGATGTTTCATCAGCCGTTCTTCATGTCTCTAGTCGGCCTACCAATCGCGCCCTATCTGGTTCAAATCGACGTCGTACGATCCGCGGACCTCCCTTGTTAGGGGTAGCCCACACGAGAAAGAGTAAGGAATGCTCGTAGGCCGGAACTTTGGGTGGACGTTTATCAGAGAATATTCGGCAGACCATATCGTCATTGAAGCACTTTCTAATGCAGGAACTGTTTTTCGCAAGCGGAGATCTACTGGGAGTTCGGAAGATAGACGAGCATGGCGTCGGAATCAGACGTGGATGCCCATTGATCAGAGAGTGCCCCGTATGAAGTGAACCGTCATGTGGGGATCAGAGAGGGACGCCAGGGGCGAATAATGACGAACTACGTCATTTCCCACCGCGCTGGAATACCTGCCGTTCTCGTGAAGCTGTTGTGTTCAATCTGGCTCTCGTGAAATGATTCCCTAGGAAATCTGCCGCCCCCGAAAATTTGCCGTTGGAGGCTACAGCCTCCTTCAGCCTACTGGTGAATCCGCCTCTGGTTGGCATCGATACACCGAAGTGTTTCGGACGCTTATCTTTGATTTCCGCGCCAACATTGTGTACTCACCTGAGGACATCTGTTTAGCATGATTCTGGTCGTCGAATCCCCGCTGGAAGAAGCTATGGAGAACAGATCGAAAACGAGTTTCTCACTACTGTTCGCGACAACCTGTACCGGGTCGAATGCGCGACGCGCGTCCTCCATCTTGAAGTAATCCGCAGCTAGCGCCAACACGCCGGTGACAGTTTCGTGACCTGCTGGTTTCACCACGTAGCTCGAGAGCAAATGGTCTCGGCGGCCCGCCCCGAATATAATGAACACGTTCCGGTAGAAATGAAGGTGGCTTTTTAACCGTAAACCCCGCTGTATTTTCAGTTTTATCTCCGCTGGGGTTTCCGTGACGGACTCTCCGTCCCTTGGTTCTCGAACTTGGATCAAAACACGTCTCTCAAGGTACCACAGCTCGTATCTCACGAGACTCCCACTACAGGAACTGTGTCCGCAAACGCTGAGAATACTCCTCCAATTCAGACCCATGCCCGCGAAACCACCTTCGTGACGACCCCAGGAAATGACGATTTGCCTGTCGTTGTTTCTCAGCAGCACTGGTTGCATTGCGAGATACACGTGAGACTTCGGGAAATTCCAGAGGTAGCTCAATGAGGGTTGCTCTATGGGTAATAAGTACAACACGAAAACCCATATGACGGTCGAATTCTCTGAAGCACTGTCCCCGATGGTTTTGCAGATCGCGTGCACTAGATCACTTGTAGAGACGAATCTTGTGGTCATTAGGGCGGATGCATGTTGTGCGCCGGCCTCATGGAGGAGTATGAATCCGAGGGAGAAATAAAAAACCGACACCGTGTTCCCGAAAAAGACCCCGAACGACTTCATAGCAACCATCTCAAACAAAATTCCACTCACCAATGACTATTCTTTCCGAGTACAAGAGCTGGCTTCCGGAAATCGAATCAAATACATAAAAGACAACTTCCGAGCGCGCGAATCTGCCGATATCACGGCCAAACCTCAGCCCGGATCTCGCGGAAATTTCGCTCAGAGCCGCCGAACTCGCCGAGGACGGATCCAGACCACCTTGAATCTCGTGGATCTTGAATTTGATATGACTCTGAATCTTGAATTCTTGAAAAATCTTGAGAAAGCGCGCTCTAGTGTTTCCTAGCGTGGCCTATCGACATCCATCAGACGCACGTGCGAGAACTGTGATCAATGCCAGTTTTCCATGCGAACGAATTCAAAGGAGCCGTTGGAGCCTACCCCTCCCGCGCCATATCCATGGCACTCAGTGGCCGCTGATTTCATGCACGTCAAGCAGAATACGTTCCTCGACGTGGTTGACTATTTCAGCAAAGACGTCTTCGTCAAGCAAATGCAGTCAACCGCGGCAGCCCCAGTTGAAGCTGCTCCACGAGAGCTCATCCTGCAACACGGGATTCCAGTCCGTCTAATCAGTGACAATGGCCCACCTTCAAACAGCGCTGCGCTGAAGAGTTTTAGCGTTCACTGGGGCATTCGCCTTCGACCGGTGTCTCCCGGGCACCCATCCGCGAACGGCCAAATTGAAAGAACGATACAAACTCTCAAAGCGTGTTTCATCAAGGCCGAGCGCTCAGGTGGATCCCTCACTGCGGCTCTGCTAATGTTTCGAACTACTCCTGGTGCTGATGGTCTCTCACCGGCGCAGGTGTCAAACGGCAGGACCCTCCGTACACGCCTCCCGATGCCCGACTCCAGCTTGGCCACCATGCCAGCGCATTCATAGGAGACTCGCAGACGCATGCTTGGAACCGCGGCGACTCGGGCAAAGCTCTACTCCGACCAATCAAAGAGGGGAGTTCCACATCTGCATTGTCAGCAGAGAGTGTTGAATCGGAGGTCTTGTCGAGACTGGGAAAGCGGAACCATTGTGGAACGACTGCACAATCCCAGGTCGTACGTCGTCCGTTTAGACTTAGGCAGGAAAATCCGGAGGAACAGGAGAGAGATCCGGAAGGACCGCAGAGGACATGGCCGTGAGCTGACCTCGGCGTCTCGGGCGGACTCCGGCGACCACAGTGCCGTAGCCTTCACGACGACCAGACCCCAGGCAGCATCGTTGGCGGGTACTCCAACTGTTCATCAGTAGAGGTCCTATTTAGGCGGACATGTCCTTTTGTCCGGTTTCTTGGTATTTTCGCAAAAGTCTGCTTCTCTGTCGCGACTCGTCCGCGATTGTCGTATTTCTTGACCGCGCCAATAGACGATGCAGGATAATCACCCTTGTTATAACTACTTTTTCCATTCTGTCAGTCATGAGGGGGCCTGGAAATTTCCGGCCGAGAAGAGTGGGGCCCGGCAGAACTACGGTTGAGAACCACTGCTCTACTCATCAGTCGTCCGCCCCCGTTGATCATCGCCTTGTTCCTGCGACTCCGGGCCCCACTGTTACGTTACTTAGTCATGCCCCGTTAATACCCGTGCCGACAACCCGATCTTGAAGCAGAATTCCGCGACCGAACAGGAGAATCTCCAACTATCAGTTCACCTCCCGTTGAGACAAATGAGTCGGTGCCGACTGCCACCGTTTCTCTTTCGTCACGAAACAGAAACGCGGGCCAACATATGGTGGCCCACACAGGGAACACTGGCTTCAGGGATCGAACAGTGATTCGTACCAGCGATCATACAATCGCCAACGCAGGTCGGAGCTACCACCGCCTAAAGTGAGCAGAGAGCAGTGAGTTCAGTGGATTCGGAGCTGTGCCGTCCATCAGAGCATATTGATAAGGACTGTGTGCTACATCAAGACGTCAGCACTGAATCAAAACGGACAAGGACAGTGCCGCGCGTGTGAACGTGAATGTGATGTGGAGAGAAGAAACGCAGTGCTGACATGGAGATTTTAATTGGTGACTTCGATGCCAACGGCGGACGATTCCATTCGGAGAGCTCGTCGGTGGCTGGACGATGAGATGAGAGAATCCCGCGAAGACGGGCGTTCTGGAAGAAATTCCTGGGAGAGGTACCTGGGATCAAAATCGAATGATTGCGGAGAATGGCCCTGAGGAGATATGCCAGAGAGATGCCCGTGGTCAGGGCGAGTTCGCTCTTCGCTCTTGGCAGCCGTGAAGAAAATTCGAGGCAGACGAAGGACCCAAAGGGAACCCGCCATACAAATTTCAATCGGCACGACGTTCGACTGCGGCCGAAACTGAGATTCAAAAGAACACCTGGGAGCAGTTCCGCGGGGAGAGTACTCATTGGACCGCTAGACGGACAAGTGCTGCAAATACAGGGACGAACAGGCGTAGTCGGCTGACGATGCATACATGAAAAACGACAAAGAACTATCGTAAATCTGAATTCACAATTTATTAAGATGATCGGTGATCAGACTACAAACAAATTATAAACAACAAAAGATCTCAATGAGATTTGATCGCGCGAAAAATCTTCGAGGAAACACATAGCTTTTGAAATATCTCGCGCTCGGTACTCAGCAGAAATCGACTAACATCGTCAAGACGCGAGACCAAAACGCGTCTGGAGCTGGGGTTCAGACCAAAGAAGAGCACACTTTTTCCGCCAACGGGATCACGGCCCGCGACAAACTTCTCAAAATCAAAGCGGTCGTATTCAGAGACGTCGAAAATTTCGACCGAGGGACCCGACGGAACGACTTCGTTTTCTTCGCACGGAAGAACGGTTTGGTTCAGAACGGCACACAACTTCTTCCACGGTAACGACCCGGTATCCTCCCGTTTCCCCGAATCCGTTTCCCCGAACCCGTTTCCCCGAACCCGTTTCCCCGAACCCGTTTCCCCGAACCCGTTTCCCCGAACCCGTTTCTTCGAATCCGTTTCCCCGCTGCCGTTTCCCCGAATCCGTTTCCCCGAACCCGTTTCCCCGCTGCCGTTCCCCAGAACCCGTTTCCCCGAAACCGTTTCCCCGAAACCGTTTCCCCAAACCCGTTTCCCCGAACCAGGCAGGGTCTGGTGGATGCAGATGGCCGGGGATTGGGTGAGGTTAGGTTAGGTTTTGGGCGAGCGAGCGAAGCGAGCGAGCATACTGGTTACACCGCACTGGCAAGCAGCGCAATGACAGCCGAGGCATTGGACTTGAATGTGAGAATTTCTTGAATATTTAAGTTCGGGGGAACGGTTTCGGAGAAACGGATTCGGGGAAACGGATCCGGGGAAACGGCAGCGGGGAAACGGGTTCTGGGAAACGGGTTCTGGGAAACGGGTTCTGGGAAACGGGTTCTGGGAAACGGGTTCTGGGAAATGGATTCGGGGAAACGGTTTCGGGGAAACGGTTTCGGGGAAACGGTTTCGGGGAAACGGTTTCGGGGAAACGGATTCGGGGAAACGGTGTCGGGGAAACGGTTTCGGGGAAACGGATTCGGGGAAACGGACTGTAACCAACGACCCGGCACTTGTACCCGGCTCCCGGTAAAGGCTCAAACCTGCCAATGCGAAAACACCAGTTACGAGAAGAACACCTAGTGCCAGTGCGCAAATCCTGAACCATAGAGAATTACTATGGATCATGTGAAGTCGGGACAATGAGTCGAACCAATTGGGGTCATCAACTTGAGGAAGTCGGCCCCATCAGGGCGATCCCTGTTCGCCGCGATACGGACTTGGGGGAGACTGATCGATTGGGCGACCCGCTCCGGCACGTGGGGTCAGGAAGACACGGTCGCGAAAGGATGCCGGCGGCGAGGTGCGATGCGGTACGGCGGAGCTCGGGGAGCTTGGCAGTGAGATCGCACGTAGGTGGCGACTCTCGTGCGGCCCGGGGACGAGCTGTCGATCACGACTGTCGGATGTTGTGTCGATGACATTACACTGCGCGTCATGGACTCCGGCTGATGCATCCAACGCGAATGAGGGAGTGGATCCGTCGGAAATGTCGACGCATCTGAGCTCCTCAGCGAGCTCGCGCTCAAGTGACAAAGCATTGGCCCTGGCTTGAAGCATAGCGCGGACGCGCTGTTCGTGCTCCGCGGCGCTGATGGGTGAGTCCGGGTCCGACATCTAAAAAGACGAAACCGCACTCGAAAAGTGAAAACAAACGGAAAGTCACGGAAAAGGTGATTACGATTCGTGGGAATGCACAATGAGGGAAGAAACTCACGATGAGGGAGGAACACGGATCGACACTTGGTCAATGCACAAACGCAGCAGGACGTGCTTCGTGCGACGAGGACCGCGATGGTTGTCTCAACTCCTGCTGAATTGAGTTTCGCATGAAAACATGTGGCGTTTCAAGAAATCGACAGAATCAACTCTCGGGGCGTCGAAAATAGGCAAATGTCCAATGCTAAAGGAATCAACTCACCGAATCAACCAAAACTGAGATGGAACGCGTGATTGTGCAAAAATTCTGAGGGACCAAAACGCGATCGCAGACACAAGAGCCGTGAGGCCGAACACTGACCGGAGGAACATCGTGGCGACTCCTTTTGTATCGAATGGACTGCACATGGACGTTGTGCGCCAAACGTCGGATATGACCGGATGCAATGAGGCAGTCCAGGCATCAAAAGTTGCACGTATGTGCAGAATCAATGTGCGGCAAAATTGTTGGACGTGCGTTCGGAATACAGAGTTCTGAACAAGATGTTGAAGATGGGGATCAGCTGGAGGATCAAGAGGGCGGATTGGAAAGATGATCCTCTTGCTGTCGGCCTGCTCAATCGATTCTTAGGCTGACAAGGAAGTCGACTCCCTTAAGATCCAACGCTGAAAACCGACACATAGCGACAGGCTGACGAGCCAACGAAAATACACACAACGAAAAGTAGCAGTGGCGTGCACAGGGGGGGCTGAGGGGGCGATCGCCCCGGGCGGCACTTCCCGGGGGCAGCATCCCGGGCGATCAAGTCCCTCGCGGGAAAATTACGCGCAACACAAGACGACAGAGACTCCGAGCAGTAACAAATCGACGTTATATTCGCGCGAAAAAGACCGCCTCGTGCCTGAACAGCCTGGCGATCCTCTCAATTGAGCACAAGCTGACGGATGAGATAGATTTCATAGAATTGATTCGTGAGTTTGCCGAGGATGGAGTCCGCAAGGCATCGAAGTAGATGTCGAGCATCACCATGAGTTAATAATATAGGTCGATTCCAGCGTGCGAATTGATGTGAGAGCAAAAAATGCACCTTCTTACTCTCTTAATTTCTTTACTTTTCATCTTCACTTCTCAAGACATTCATGGCGGAAACCATACTGTGTTTGCCGTTTAATAAGACATGGCTTCTATTTCTTTCTTGTCGAATTTGGGGAGGATGTCTAACTCTCAGAATATGTCTGGTATTGGGTTCCCTCAAGATCGTTGGTTGGCTTTGCCCGGTGACTTTTGTTCCATAAGATTGTGATCTGAAGCAACAAGCTCATCTTTCTCCGGTACGACTTCGGGCAGCATCATGCTTAGAATTCCTTCTTCCGCCCCCCGTTGGTTCATTTTCAGAGGCTTTCTCGCTGAGGTTCCTGATTCTCCCACCTGCAGGTGATCCTCGGTTTATGCCTCTCGTTCAGGATCTTGTTCATGGTCGAAATGTCGCTTATAATCGGGATATGGCCGCCCCGGGCGGCGCATGCCCTGTGCACGCCATTGAAAAGTAGGCAACGGATCAACGTCATCGGAGTTCGACCTCACAACGAAGACAGTGAAGGAGAAAAGTTAAATGACAAAATGGTGTCTCATGGACCACGCATCGTGCCGAGTAGTCTGCATTTCCTCTACAGCGAAAATAGCCGCAGGCCCTACGGGCAGCGAGCGCAGAATTCCGAGAGAGAGAAGTCTTCCTGAGCGGATACTGCGGCCGATTGAGTTTGAGACAAAGAAACATAGGAGATAGCTAACCCGAAATTCCGAGTCAGAGCGATCCAACGGAACCTGGATTAAAAGTTGCAGTCAAAACATCACTCCTAATGGGATTTGTCTGTCAAATCTCTGTCCACACTGGCGGCACCGTACGCGCGCATTTCAGATCTCGAGTGCTGTCGAAAAAGTGTGTTGAATGCAGGAGCTTTCCCATGGCCGAAAAATCTTCTCGGAAGAGTTCACGGATGATGTTCGAGAAGTGCCTGATGAGATTGCGCTACAGGCTAGACTGCTGTACCGAACCCTATGTGGGTGAACCCAAACTGTGAGAGCGCAGCACGTGCCTAAAGAAAAAGAGGGAAATAAAAATAAAGGGTACTCGGAAACCCAAGAGAGGAAAGGAAGCCAGTTCTGGGGTCCAGGATTCTGAAGGTGAATGATCAACACCTTTCGTAAGGTACAGCGAACGGATCGCCTCGGAGACAATCAAAATCAAAATATTTCGACATTCACAACAACTCTCAATTGTTCTTGTATTCGTAATAATTGGAATCAATAGACGATTAAGTTGCAACGCAGGCTATGCGTAAGAATGTGAACCTGTGAAGGGCGAGTTGGAATCTCGCCTGTGGACATCGATTGTCATTTTGAGATCCCACAACACTTGGACTCGAGGTGGAAGCGATTCAGATGGGACGAAGATGGCCGCGAGCGGGAGCTCGTCACGGCATGTACCAAAACAGACGGCAGAGGCGACTGGGAGCGGTAGCTCGTCGCAGTCAATTTCAATGAGGAATGACGAGGGGTGTGACTGGGAGCAAAGACTCGTCACTGACCTATCGAAAACCAGAAGTCCAAGGCGTGAGGCATGGGATTGAGAGAGGAAAGGAGTGGACAAACCACCTATACGAAAAGTGGTACTCGAGCAGAAGGAGAAGGAGAGGATGTTGAGAATAATAGGTAATTCTCTAGAGTTCTCCTTCATGTCTCGTAGGATTTGGAATGAACACAACAAGGTACGTGTTCAGAGGGCGATAGTGAATCTGTGTCCTTGACACGGAGCCCGCTGACCTTTACCTGGGCGTTCCGCCCACGGATACATTGTGACGAGATTCGGACGGAATAAAAGGCAGGCGCTGCTGAGCGCCTGCAGACACTCAGTGAGTGGTATACGAAGAGAACACATCGTCCTCCTTGTAAGCATGATAGTAAGGCAGGAACAGGCCGCTTGGCCTACCTAACGTCGAAGCTCCGACCTGGCGGCAAGAGAGCCCGTTGGCATACCCTGAACCAGCAACCGATTTCCAACACAAAGCATCGAAGTTGTTGGAAAAAGAGGATGTTGTGACATTCTTAATATATATCAAGCTCATGAACGATACTTCAATAATGCAAGCCACGGAAAGAGTCAACCGGGATGACTCTGATTGTTGGAAAGACAATAAACGATTTCAAATACATTCCTCGCGAACAACTATCCGACCATCGGATAGTGGCCAACTACGGACCTCCCAAAATATACTCTTAATCGTAGCAAATAGGTACTTTGCAGTAGCAGAAAACAACCACCTGCTCCTCCAGAACCTCCGGGATCCGCTAGTCCAGACTAAAGAGACGGTCCGCCGTAGTTAAGGCCAACGCTCCGTTGAAATTACGAGCGACAAGAGCGCAGCACAGCCAGTTGATCATGGCGCGGCGAACCAACTCAATACTCGTCATCCTAGTTTGTACGTTGTGTGATAGGTCGGTGGGCTAATTAGACAAGAACCACTTCATTCACTTCGGGTGGATTGTGAAAACGACAGGTTTTACACGGTGTTCACGGCGACAGCGGATAATTGGGAAAATAATCGACATGTCGTGTCGGTGTGTTCGGTCTGTGTAAAGGGTGAAGATAAGATGGCCGACTGTCAGTTTTCGAATTTCCGGTCACAAGTCACAATCGGGGGAGTCGGTCATTCGGAGGTGTTTGCTATTCATTAGTCAGTCCGTCAGGAACGTGGAGGAGTTCGAGATCAGGGGTGGTTGGTTGGGTCTTTCGTCACTTGCTACCAGATTCAGGTGGTCCACTGCTCGGAACAGGTGCTCCTTTAGTTGAGTTCAACGAGGATCGGACGGTCAAGACCAGGGCATGCGTAATCTACCTAGGTGTTGTGAGTTGGGCGTTGTGGGAGAGGATTACATGGTGTGAGATCGGTTTCTACACCGTAGGAACCGTGTCTGTTTTCCAGAGTCCCCGGGTTTAGCCGTCGCTCGGTTATGTCACGAAGGTAGTCGAGGTGGGTACACAACGTCTCCCGGTGTTGGGGAGACGCTTAGGTGTGTGAGAGAGATGCGACATCGGTGAAGAACTCCTGGTGTAGGTGTGGACACATGGGAAGAGTCGTGGGGTCCCTCGCTAAGGGAACTCACTCGAAATGGTTGGTCACACTACGCCACTACGCCTAATTTCGTGAAAGCAACACCCTGTTGACCCTCGAAACCTCACGGCGTCGCATCCGAGACTCAGCTCGCCTCTCTGCTGCTGTTTTCGCTCGTTTGACCGAATTCTATCTTCCTTCTGCCCTCACCATTCGCCGTTCTGCGTTCATGGCAGCCGGTTTCACCATGATTCTTAGCGTTCGGCTTTCGCGGGTTTCATGGTTCACCGAGGGCTTTTAGAGCATGCATGGCTTTGCTTGCTTTCAGGTTTGCTTCGGCGTCGCCGAGAGGTTCAGGATTCAGGAACTGTGAGTCTGGCGGCTCAGGATAAGCCTGTTTGAGATCCCGAGTGAGTTTCGAGGCATCTTTCGAGTCGAAGAGCCGAGCGGCGACCACGCCGGAACTGCAAGAGGCGTGGGTGTTGTAGAGACGTCAAAATGCGGGTAGCACAGTCTTGTATATGGTTGTCGCTAGATCGTGGGGCCTCAAAGGCGCAACCTACCCTGAAATCTCGGATATAAGGACCCAGACTGGCACCAGACTTCCGGGGGGTACTCAATCTATACCCTCTGAACCTGCGGGGGTCAGCGGAAGTCCATAATAAAATCAGAGGAGCTGCAATGAGGGGTCGAGCACTTACCAGCTGTGGAAGACACCTTTAGAAAACGCACACGCTGGCGAGACGTCCTCACTCGCCTAGCGGAAGACAGCAAGTGAGGGTAGATCCGCAGCCGACGACCGACCTTCTGTGTTGTTTTCGTTGAAGAGCCGAGCGCCCTCGGTGAGCCCTGGCCCCGGCGAGATGTTTCACCCGACTCATGGGATTACAGCCAAGCCTTCACATTGCATGAATCGGCTTACGAGGGAAGTACACGAAATGATCATCGAGTTCGGAACTGAGATAATGCCTTCGTGTAGGTACGCCCTGGAGGAGAACACCCTGAAAATATTCGCCACGAACGCGCTATAGCCACCGAATACGAGCACTTTGTTTACTTCAATTTTCACCCCTCTTGAACTGCTCCGATTCCGCGATTGAAAGTGCGAAGACGCTTCATTACAAGATGTATTTATGTTTTGAATACAAGAGAAACGCAAAGGGTAGACACCATCGAAGTGAAAGCTTCGGGGGGCTTCGTGTGGTCACTAGCGACGTCATTTTCTTAACTCCAGAATCGCCATGAAGCGACCTGTGAAGAAGACGTGACTGTTCCGAGCAAGCCTCAAAGTTGTCATTCAAGCCCTGATAGCGAACCTCAGTCCCTGACGCTAGTGGGTCGAAGCAGGGCCGGCGTAAGAGCTGATGGCGCCCTGGGCGATATTTTTCCGAGCGCCCTCCTGGGGAAGAGCATCGAGAATAATGGTGAGGAGCGTTTGGAATGAGCCGATGCTGGCCGATGGGGATATCAGTCGGATTGGAACGCTCTACATAGCATTTCAGAAAATTATACGCGGAGAGAGATGTGAGATCTCATCGGGCCGCACACATCACTGTGGACCAACTCAAGTTTCGACCTGGTTTCAGACTTCGACGCTGGGAACACCTTCCTCTGCTGCTTGTCGCCGGCGCACGGCCAGCAGGATCGTCCATGGTCAGGAACTTTACATTTCACTCCGTTCACGAGTCCAAGCATCCGCTTAATACCAACTGGACTCAGGTGTCCCAGCCGTCGATGCCATAGATCATACGTGTCCTGCACAGGCGAGGTGGTGGTTGCGAGAGCCCGGTTGAAACAGGCTTCCAGGCGCAACAAACGCCACATCGAAACCCCTGCTCGTGAGCTGCCTCACGGATATCAAATTGACGGATAGACCGGGCACGTACAGAACCTCGTGCAGCCTTGCTCTCTGGCAGGACTTACCCACACAACAGTTGATCCTAACATCTCCGACCCCGGCGGACTTCATGACCTCCGAATTTGCCGTCGCCACCCACCTGGTGCGAGCACCTTCATCGAGGGAAACAAAGAAACTCCGTTGCCCTGTCATGTGTAGACTTGCTCCTGAATCAATGTACCAGTCGAAGAGAGAGATGGCGGCGCTTTCTTTCGGTGGGCAAGCCAAAACTCGCTCGAAGTGGACGAATTCGCCTCCTTCAGGTTCTCGCTCTTTTTCTGCGTCAGTCTCTATTGGAGTGTTCAGCGCCAATTTGCCGTGTTCACCTGCCCTGCAATCCTGTCGCTTATGACCAAACTTGCCGCAGCCGTAGCAATGCCCGTCGAATCGAGCTCGTCCATATGATCTCCCTCCAGCCGGCGTTCCGCGTGCGCGTCCTTGGCCGCGAAGGCGGTCTCTGCCACGAGTCCGGTTGCCGACCTGTGAGCTTGCCAACGCCGACTATTGCCTTTGCGATGTCAGTCGGGCGGCCTCACTCAACAGCCGCTCCTTCACGATTTCAGTCGAGATCCCACCGAGGGTCGACATGCTCTTGATCAGCGGCGAATATTCCTCTGGTAACTTCATCAAAATGAGCCCTGCGAGGAGCCGGTCGGTTACTCCACTGTCGATCGCTTTCAAACGCTGAGCCGCAGTGACCTTGCGACTTATGTACGTCTCCATGTCGGAGCAATCGCTGTACTTGAGGTTAGTAAGCTCCTCGAGCAGAGCCACCTCACGGTACAAACCACGAGGCTGATAGAGCTTTTCCAGAACATCCCAAATCTCTTTTCCAGTTGTTGCGTCGCGAATTGTTGAGAACAGACACGGCTTGATCCCGGAAATTATTGCGCCTCGGGCGCGTCTGTTCTGGTAGGAGTCGCTCCTTGTCCCGTCCACGAATTCCCAAAAATCACAATTGAAGAGGTGGGCTTCCATGTCTTTCCAATCCATGAAGTTGTTCGCCCCGTCGAGCTTCTCAGAAGATGAAGGCACGCTTACATTGATGGTGGTCGGTTTGGGTCCGTCTGCGTTACCCGTGCTGGGTTGATTCGGCTCATTCGCATCTTTTCTAACAAAAGCGGGTCGTTTCGTCGGTGGCGGGTCCTCCTCCTCACTGCGGCCACCCGCGGTCGCTTCCACAACTTCGGCCGCACTCCGTCGCGTGCCTCGGCGTCCTGGGCCCATAACCTGTCAGATTTAAGCGATACACAGAGAAGGCACGTCAAGTTCGGACCAGCACCAGTCTAACTACGTTGTTTTATTGTTACATCATGGTCGCTTTTATACTGTGGTAGATAACGAAATCAGTCACGGTGGAGGCTTCATGTAGTTGCGCCCGAGAACTTGCCGCGATGGAAAAGAAATTAGATGCACTTATCTCAACCATCAACAAACGCTCCGAAAATATCGCCCGACCGGCTGACCCGAACCGAACACCTGGGCGAACTCCAACATCGACGTATGCTACCCCCGCACGTTTTCCGCAAAGAAGCACACGAACAAATCTTACGGGACGCCGCCTCAGCTTCAACGAGGAAAGAGCCCCGATGAAGCAAGTGCAAAAACTCAGAAACATTCGAACGAATTCAAGACCGACCAGAACGGCTGACCACCGACGTGAAGGAAGACACACCGGGCAGAGAACACAGGGAACGAACAAAATGACGCTCCTGCGAGCCGCGGAGAACATTCCCGAAAGACCGCGGCTCAGGGCACTATTCGTGAGCCACGTCAGCTTGAACCACTCCGCTGCTGACATAAAAGATCATGTTGCGAGAATTTTGGAACACAGCAACGACATAAGAGTGACGAAACTCAGCGGGAGGGATCAGGAATACTACCACAGTTTTCATGTACAGGTGCCCGAGGAGGATTTCCGCGCACTACTTGACCCATCGATGTGGCCATATAAATTCCAGTTCCGACCCTACAGAGGGGAGATCAAAGAATATAGAATATTTAACAACAGCGAGCCAGCAGCCGGCTCTAAGAAACTCAGGACGGATGAGGTCACAACAAACCTCATGGAGAACTGACTATCAGTCCGGGGTAGTGGGTGCGAAGCGAAAGGTGTCCTCTGGAACGTGGAAGGCCTTAGAAGCCTCTTAGACAACTTTGAAATCGACCCTTTCGCGGGAACCGACTACATCTTCCTGACTGAAACTTTTGTTCATGACCCGAGCTCGATATATTTCCCGCACCACAAAATTTTTCACGGACCAGCCAAGAAACCACAAAGAGGCCGACCAGAAGGGGGAGTGGCCATCGGGGTCCCCAGTCACACAGACGGCAAAGTGCTGAAGGCAGGGAGTCACTCTGTCGTAGTCGAAACGCCCACAATGTATTTGATCTGTATATATTCACCTCCACAAAAACCAGTCGAACGCATCATAGAGACCCTCGGCGACTGCGTCGTGCTTTGTGGCGACAAATCCAAAGGACTGATAATCGGCGGAGACTTCAATTGTAATCTTTTGAACAACGACAGCAGAGCACAGGCATATTGCGATGCCCTCGCCGACATGCACCTTGTTTTCGCATCCCCGACCACAGAGCCGACGTACATACATATGTCACAACGGCCGGAGCTGCGTCGATCACTTACTTACGCCAGGGGGGATGGGAGAGAACCGCATAAAAGACTGCGAAATAAAGCTCTCGATGGACAGGAAGCACCAGCCGATCGGGTTCAGCATCATCATACCCGACCTGGAGGCCACGGTCAACGAGCCGAGCACGAGCATGGGCCTTCACCGCAAAGTGAATATCAGCGATTTGCAGAAATATCTCGATTGATTGATTGATTGATTTGTTTATTAACCATTCCTATTCAATATACATTATATGTTATATGTAAGGAACCCCTTCCGCGGGGGCGAGCTATCTCAGCTGGTTACTGTTGTTGTTCAATCGACGATCCTGGCTGCGCGAGGGATATACCCCTTCGTCGCTTTTTCCCATTTTTCTAGGGATCGCTTCGTTTGCTCTACAATCGACTTTGTTGAGTCTTCATGCAGGCCAAGCCTTATGCTTATTTCCGGATCGTCTGCTTCACTTTCCTTGCATTCCATCACTACGTGTTCAAGTGTTCCTGTGTGATGACCACAGATCTCACACTTCCCATCACCTCCTTCGAATCTCGCTCTGAAGGCGTTGGTGTCGAGAAAACCCGCTCGTGCACCCGCCAGGAGTGTGCTTCCCCTAGTGTTGTCGTAAATATGATCAATGGTGCCTCGATCCTTCTTATAGTTCCTGTATCTCACCAGGCTAGATTTGTCTTCCATGCTTTCCCGCCACTCCTTTTCCGTGAGTGATCGGATGTGCTCTTCCACATCTTTTCGGAAAGCTCTCCAGTTGCCTCTCCCTTCGGACGGTGTCTGTGTTCTCATCGAATCACATCCAAACCGCCTGTGGAGTTGCTGCATCCTCTTGAGCGCGTTACTGTAGATATTGCAAGTTTCCATCGCGTCCAGAATGGCCCTGAGCCACCTGTTACTCGGCATTAGCCGTAGTCTCGCGAAGTAAAGGATCCTACTCTTGGCCTCCCTGCTCTCGTACGAGGCCCATCCCAGCTCTCCTTCGATGAACTCATGGGCGATGTTGAAGGCTGGTTGTCCTAGAGCCCATTTGCCTGCTTCCATCTGAGATGTTTCCATTCTCTTTCTGGTTTCAGCTAAAGCTACTAGGACCGAATTACAGTAGGTTAGCGCGGGCACACACGTAGCTTTCCATTGAATCTTAGTGGTTTCAAACCTGTTGAACTTCCATAGCGACTTGGCATATAGCTGCCTGAGAGTGCTTGTGGATTTCTTCTCGAGCCGCACTCAGCAAGCTCCGTCGATGACATCGAACTAGTCATCAGGACCGCAATACATAGAGCGACGATACCACGAAAAGCGACCAGACCTCAGAGTAAGCCTTGGTTCGACAGCGCTTGCGCGGCGGCGAAATCTTACGCGGTGATGACAGCACAAGCATACAAGGGGGGAGCTTGTGATCTGGAGACTTACTCTGACGCCCGGCGATCTTACAAGATCCTCAAAAGCAGCAGGAAGCGTGACTACACCTCCTCACAACGCATGAAGAAGGTCAGAGCGAGCGTTAGCAGGCCATGGATCCTGCTTCCACGGAGGGGACCATGCATCAACCCTCTCATCGACGACGAGGCCTGGATGACTCACTTCTCGAAACTCCTCGACGACGGCCGAGCGCCACCAGATTCAGAGCCCGTCCCGCACATCCCCGAGCCCGAAGACCATATATCCTTTGAGGAAGTTGACCAAGTTCTGCGGCGGAAGGCAGCTCAGAAAGCATGCGGACCAGGCGGCATCTTCTACGAGCACCTGAAAGTTCACCCGATGACAACCATACCACTGCTGACGTGGCTCTTCAACGAGTGCATGAAGAGCGGTAAAATACCGGAAAGCTAGCGAAGAAGTACCATCATACCGCTATACAAGGGCAAGGGTGAAGCAACCGACCCGAGCAACTACAGGGGAATAGCATTGACCAGCTGCATCTACAAGGTTCTAACCACAATCTTGGTGAACCGACTGATCGATCGACTGCTCCCAGAGCTTCCAGCCGAACAATTCGGGTTCCTCCCCGAGAGAAGCACGGGAGACGCTCTGGAACTCGTATTGAAGTACATAGATAAGAGGCAGCCGAAAATGACCTACGCAGCATTCATCGACTATCGGAACTGTTTCGACACCGTACCACGTATTAAGCTACTGGAAACACTCAAGAACAAATTCAGGGTGGACGAGCCCACACTCCGCCTCATTGAGAACATCCTGAAGCCGAATTTCTTAGAAATCAGGAGCGGCGACCACATGGTCAAAAGCCAAGTCCGTCAGTCCAGGGGTCTCGCACAAGGTGACCCCCTGAGTCCGCTGTTATACGTAATCCACTCGACCGATCTCGCCGAAACCCTGAGGAGGAAAGGGGCAACATTCGCCCTATATGCCGATGACTTGATTATCCTCGCACGGGAGCGCCAGTACCTCCAAGGCTATTTGAGAATCACAGACTCCTGGAGCAAAGAGCACGGCCTACAGATAAACGTGGAGAAGTCGAAGATCATGCGCTTCAGTAGAGGAGGAGCTTATGCGAGGGAAGACAGGACCATCCGCCTCAACGGAAAAACACTCGAGCTAGTTAGCAATTTCCCATATCTCGGCGTTATCCTGACACCACGGCTCAGTTTCACACACCACTTTGAAAATGAGCTTGCAAGAGCAGCCGCGGCTACGAGTCTAATCGGGAATCTAATGGACGTCGACATCAAACAAGTCCTCAACCTTTTCCGCATCAAAATCGCCCCGTTAGCTTCGTACGGCTTGGAAGCCACGGCTCCTTTCTTGAAAATAGAGAACCTCCGCCAGATAGATCGTTTCAAGTCAAACTTCCTCAAGAGGGCCCTCGGGTTGCCGAAGAACTGCAGTTCGACCTCGACGCTGCACATGACCGGAGAGAGGACCTTCACAGAAGACCTGGTACTCGACAGATACCCTTTTCGACGGTCCATCTTCGAAATGTACGAACAAGAGAGGGAGGTCAAGAACCTAGGCTTTGTCGCCGATGATTTCACTCTCGGCCCAGCGTTCCGGAGCGACAAATGGAAACGGAACCTCCAACGAAACCGAAAAATTATTTGCCGAACGACATGGCACGGCTTCCATCACCTAATGTGCCTGAAGGGACGATGCTTCGAAATAGCCGACTGCATTTGTAAACATTGTGGCAGAACCAATATTGGGAGATATCATATACTGAGTTGCGAGGTCATAAACCATGACTCTCTCACGCATTGTGTCGCCGACCTGGTAGAACTGGACGAGGCCTGGCACCAATCTGTTGTAGACTCCTACTGAGAAGAAAAATTATTTTCTGACCATAATAGGTCGAATAAACACATGATTGATTGATTGAATAACGAAACCCGAGTCGGTCATGCGCAGAAATCTATCACAAACATACAAACATACCCTGGATTTTTATATATATAGATATCACACGATTTCTGCCTGAAGGAGCAATAGTCATTGACGAGCGAACGGCCCCGGGTATCTGATTCCAGATTTTCGGTAGGCGACAAGGTGAACTCTGTGTGGCAACGTTCAACCTGTAAGACGGGATTCTGGAAACTGCGTTGCTTCTGGTTGGCCTGGCAGTTAGAGGGGTGAAGCAAAACGGTCCCTCCGAGGGCAAGAGTCGCCGAACAACTTTGAACGCAAGGACTTCCCCTCTTAGAATATCGAGCTCTCGTATTTTCAGGATGCCGAGTTTGGGATACCATTAGGAGACGGAGGCATCTTTTTCGAGCCCACAAATCGCTCGGATATTTGACAAGGAATGTTCACGAAGTGTCCCGCGTCGATTCCGGAAAACGACAGCGCGTCGAATAGCCCGTCCCGAGAGTAGTCAAAGCCCACATGACCTATCGGCAGGTGGGCCCTTTTTCATAGTTCAATTGGAGTTCCAAAATTCAATCTCTATCGGGCTTTGACATGGGAAAATACAGCGACGCCGGACTTCCCCATGCGAACCCTGATTTCCGCCTCACTCGATAGACGGAGGGCTGGCTGGTTGTTTGGAGGGCGCCACCAGCGTTCTGACGGAGTCGTCCGTTTTGTAGCGCCATGGATGGAGTGGTGGTGGTGGACGGTGGATGGTTTGGTGCAGCCGCTAGATCTTTTTTGTTTCCGACAGTGGAAAGATTTCGCAGAGAGGGGGCCCACCTGCCGATGGGTCATGTGGGCTTTGACTACTCTCGGGACGGGCTTTTCGACGCGCTGTCGTTTTTCGGAATCGGCGCGGGACACTTCGTGAACATTCCTTGTGAGTGAATTTTGGAGCACCGGAGCTGTTCGGAGAACATTGTCGTAGGAGCGTGCCCATATAGTAATACAGTATGTTAGAACCGGCTCAAACTGTAGACTTTAACGGGGAGACTACGGGAGGCGCCTGTACGCCTGAGGCGGGACGGCGAAGCTATAGCTGCGAGACATCTGCCCGAGACCGATCGGAGGTGAGCGGACTATTTGATGTGTTGATCGAGTACGAGACCGAGACATTCCGCAGTGGAACTGAAATGGATTCTAGTTCGCGCAACCTTTGATACTTTCTTTGCCGCATAGCTGATATGCTGAGAACCGGTCAAGCCGGAATCGAGGATGAGCTCCACGTACTTGGCCTGCCTCGTGATCTGCAACTCGGTTCCGTCGAGGGTGAGGTTGATGCTCGGCTGGTGCTTGCGGCCATTAAGGAACAAAGCACAAGTTTTATGCGGGACCAAGCGCAGGCCTCTCGGCCGCATCCATGCGGATATGTACGCAAGGGCCTCATTTGCCTGCGTTTGGAGTAGGGTGGGGTCTCTTCCAGTGATGACGATGGGGGGCTGATAGTCGGCTGGTCCACCGGAGTTGCTCGATGCCCGTGATCCAGTTCTGCGACGAACTTCCAACCCAAGGGGCATAACCTACCGAGCGATTCTCCATATCCCAGATCGATGCTTATGTACTCTTCTGGAAAACAGGGACCGGGTATCGGAGCCCTAGCAACGGACAAAATACAGAGTGCGGACAAACAGGATTCATTCACTGAAGAAGGCAACTCATTCAACAGGCTCAAGCTTCTGCGACCTGAATCTTCAGGGATCATTGAGGCGGACCTGTCGGCACTCGGTGTTTCGTTAGGGATTAAAGATCCAGTATAAAGTCTGGATTGCTCCGGGCTAAGAAGAAAAGATGAACACAGCCAAGCCGACAAACAACTAGAAAGGGAATGCACACTATCACACTGTCCCCAGAAGATTCACAAGTAGGTGATGTTTTGAGACAAATTGATTCTCCGAACCCAGTGGATGGAGCTGACTGTGCTTGTCCTTACCATGAGCGGATAGATTAATCACTCAGAGTGAAAAAAACGACATTTTGATGGAAATCCAAACAACCTTGTTACTAAACGGCTTTCGGAACAAGGAGGAGTGTTGAAAGAAGGTGTCCCGTTAGCCCAGATATATAGCTGTACTTACCGCAAACTCTACTTATCGCTTCTTAGGCTTGCGTGAGGCTCGTCGGTGCCTCACGTAAGATTCCCTCACTTACCGTGACTATATAAGAAACCCCATTGGATACAATAAATACTTGGACTTCCCCTCTACCAAGAGCTCTGTGTGCTCAAGTCTGTGCTCACGTTAACTGACTATCTCAAGGGTGAACCCATTCCTTCCAACAAACTCTTTGACTCTTCTATTTCAACTCGGTACCTCAGCCGCCTCGGCTGGCCGTGAAGCTCACGGAGTATTCAGCTAATCTGCCTATGCTAACGCCCACCTTCCACCACTCGCATGCCTCCCTCTCTCAGGATTTATCCAGCTATTGTCAGGCTTTTGAGTGGGGGTGTCAGAATTGAGCGTCCCGGGGGTTTCACGGTGAACACAAGCTTTATTCTTGTTACGAGATATGCTCGAGTGTACCCGTCCTCGAGGTTAAGTTGCACTGATGCTGGAAAACAGCTTCCCTCTCCCGACCCGGGAACCGGGCATATTCGAATTAGCCTATTTGAGATCTTCACTCTTACCAGGCTCAACAGATGATGATGCCTCCCATAGGACTCTATGGGCAGGATCGAAATTTTGGGCGGGTCCATGGCCCCTTGGACTCCCCCTCTGTACGCCTTTGAACACATGGGTAAATTCGAAGGGTGTTTCGTGCGGGATTCTCGGTGAGATCGATGCTGAATGCCTCCACGCTGGCGCCGCGGCGCGCCGTCATCGGTCAAAATCGGTCGAGTCCGCGCTCTCCCTACATTGGTTTACTTCTCTTCGATGAGAACATAAATTCTTTCACCATCGAAGAGTCTTCCTCACCACCGTTGCAGCGACTTGCACTGCAGTTGATCTCCCGAGGGCGATGCAGTCGTTCCAATGCAGCATTGTCAGAAAAAAAATGAAGCAGAGAACGACAACCAACAGTATTACGCAAAATGCAGCCACTAGTGGCTCCACACATCGGAAGTCTATAGTGGGGTCGTATGAGCTCTCTTCGAGCATTTTGTACTCTGAGTACTTGTTCCGAAGGTGAGCCGCGATTCCCTCTATTTTGCTGACGATCGTGTCGTTTCGGTTGAATTGCCTCCTCCTCTTTTCCCAGAACTCTCGTTCGTGTTTGTTGATCGTGTACAGCGAAGCTCTGACGTGATGATATGCCAACAAACCATGTTCAAGAATCTTTCTCACGGTCCGTACATGGCTAGAAAAGTTCAACTGACCTCCGTCAGCTTCTTCAAGGGAGCATAGTGCTTCGGTCGCTCGAGACTTTGCGATTTTCTCGAAAGCCAGTCCCTTCCCAAAAGTTCCCCCCATCTGGAGTTTCATCAGTTCTTGATCGTCGCAAATGGTTTCATAGCTCAAGAGTGTATGAAGTTTCGTCACGGTCGTCATTCCGGTCGACATCAAGGACATGTTGCGGCAAGCTCGATGGAGGTTCTTTTCGATCACCGAAGCCTGCGGATTAGTTTCTCTCGTCCACCTTGGGAAGGGGAAGGGACCTTTGGAGGGCGTTCGCCAACGGTAGTCGCCGGTAGAGCAACCGACCACACCACAATTGGAGGGCCTGATTCTCTGCTCGTATGGGGATGACACGACTCCTGCTTTCAATGAGTTGATAGGAAACTGGATTAGCAGAGACACTAAGCCGCAGATAAGCAACGGCAGAGTTCTCAGATTCGATGTAGAAATCAGGGTCCTATAGGCGTTGCCACTCAGGAGGTGATACGCGCTCCTGATGATCGACAGACTTAGAATGAGGGAGCGAGTGTGCCGGACCGAGAGCAAGACCGGCAGCGTGAAGAGTGACAGAATGACGAGAGGCAGTTCCAGTTCGACGTACTCCGATAAACTCGAGACGAAAATCACCCTCCAAGGGAGAGGGTTCGCCAGTCGGACAGCGAGGTAAGTGTATGCGTACACGTAGCTTTTCAGCTCCTATAAAGAGAGTAGAACTGCATGTTAGGATGAGACTGTAGTCAAACCAGACCGCTCAAATACAGTGCTGCTGGGTTGGAATCAGCGGATTTGGGAAAATGCCATTGGATCAGATCGCCGCTCCCCTCTTCTGCGGGGGTACGGGTTCGGTATCGATCACTTCTGGGAAGAATCCCATGCTCCAAAATGCGGGCGCTTTATGTGGGAAGCCTCCTTTATAGTTTCTTCGTCTTCCTCTTTTGAACGCTGATGAACCCTGACACTGCTGTTCTATAAATGAGCTCAAAAAAAAACACCAGAATCGTACGGGTAGCCGTCACGAGAAAGAGTCAGGAACTTTAGGTATACGTTTATAAGAGAATTTTCGGCAGACCGTATCCTTCCGACCGGGGCATTCTCTAATGTGGGAGCGTTTTTCGCAAACGGAGTTCGGAAGATAGACGAGCATGGCGCCCTATCATGGGATGGCAAAGTAAAGTAGCTTCCTCTCATGAAGGTAATCTCTCAGGCACTCGGAATCAGACGCGGACCCATTGATCAGAGTGCCCGGTATGAAGTAGACCGTCATGTGGAGATCAGAGGGGGAAGCCAGCGGCGAATAATGAGGAAGTATCTCATTTCTCACCGCCGTGGAATATCTGCCGTCCTCGTGAAGCTTTTCTGCTCAGTCATCTGGCTCTCGTGGAATGATTCCCTAAAAAATCTGGTGCCGCCAAAAATCTGCCGTTGGAGGCTATAGCCTCCTTCAGCCTACTGGTAAATCCGCCTCTGGGTGGCATCGATACAGCGAAGAGTTTCGTACGCTTATCTTTTATTTCCGCGCCAACTTTGTGTACTCACCAGAGGACATCTGTCTAGCATGAATCTGGTCGTCGGATCACCGCTGGAAGAAGCTATGAAGAACAGATCGAAAACGATTTTCTCACTGGAGTTCGCGACAACCTGTACCGGGTCGAATGCGCGACGCGCGTCGTCCATCTTGAAGTAATCCGCAGCTAGCGCCAACACGCCGGTCACAGTTTCGTAACCTGTTGGTTTCACCACGTAGCTCGAAAGCAAATGGTCAGGCCGGCCCGCCCCGAATATAATGAACACGTTCCGGTAGAAATGAAGATGGCTTTTTGACCGTAAACCCCGCTGTATTTTCAGCTTTATCTCCGGTGGGGTTTCCGTGACGGGCTTTTCGTCCTTTGGTTCTCGAACTTGGATCAAAACACGTCTCTCAAGGTACCACAGCTCGTATCCCACGAGACTCCCTTTACAGGAACTGTGTCCGCAAACGCTGAGAAAACTCAACCAATCCAGACCCATGCCCGCGAAACCCCCTTTGTTACGACCCCAGGAAATGACGATTTGCCTTTCGTTGTTTCTCAGTAGCACTGGTTGGTTTGCGAGATACACGTGAGACTTCGGGAAATTCCAGAGGTAGCTTAGTGAGGTTAGATCATGAGGTATCAACAACACGAAAATCCAGATCACGGTTGAGTTCTGTGGCGCACTTTCTTTGAAGGCTTCGCAAATCGCGTTCAGTAGATCACTTATATTTTCGGATTTCGAGATTATAGGGGTGGTCACATGTTGTGCTGTGCCTTCGTGGAGGAGAAAGAGTAGAAGTAATGGGTAGAAAACAGACGATGTCTTCTCAACCAACACACCGAAGGTCGAGACTGCAGCCATCCCGAACAGAGAGCCCATCACATATGACTGTTTCTGACAACGAATGAACTGTTTCCCTTGGGTAGAAGTGCTGGTCGCCTAGGATCGATGATGAATCCTACTCGAGAAGTCCGCCACGGCGACGCTGCAGACATCATCGCAGAATCGGCTACAATCCTTCTTGCGCTGCTGCGTCCCGTGTGGATTCTTCTCACCGGGATGAGAAGTAATACGCCCCTTGAGAGCTTTTGCTTTCTAGGCACTTGCAATCAAGCTATGGAAACAGGATCGGAAACGAGTATTTGCATGGACGCTGCAAAGAAATCTTGGATGACTCATTGGCAGTGGAGGAACAAACTTCGTCCTTGGAGCATTCTCTTGTAATATTTCTCATGTGTACCTCCGTGCTTACCAATCGCTCGTTATCACGCTTCTTCTCCATGGCTCTGAGGCCTGGAAGCCGTGGTGAAACGCACAACAGAGTAACTCGAAGCCTTCCAGAGGCGCTTCGTCTGCCGTAGGTGTCGCATTGTGCCGACTGAAATCACTCTCCCTCCCATCACCACCCTTCTAGACGATAGGAATCTCCGTCTCTTCCAAGTCCGCCCGACCAGCATCAGGTCGGGACCAGGGGCGTGCGCAGGGAGGCATTCTGTGGAACGATTCAACTTCGAGGGCTTCTCTGCTCATCTTTCTCCGGTAAACCCTCCGGAGGAGTATCAATCCTTGTGGGCCCTCGAATCAGGAAATATCGAGTCCACTCGGCAGAAGATGACACTGTCGTCGCTGAATTCCCTTCGGTCTACTTTATAGGCAGCGGTGGGAGGGACCCTACATTCCAGCTCCTGGAGGAGATCGGACGAGCAGTCGCCTCGACCCCGGACGATCGTCCCTTGCTTTTCGCTGGTAATATCAACTGCCGTCTAGATGAGTAACCCAGGTCGTCGCGCACAGCCGCTTTGAGGGTCGCTCTCGCTGAGCGTGGTCTCTCGATCCGCTCGGACCCATCTCTCCCCACGTACTATGCTTATGCCCGAGGCTCACATCCAAACCCTCAGAGAACCGGAAGGCCAACCATTGATCTGTACGCCCTCAGAGGTGCCCAATCCAGCAGGATCCAGGTTGATAGACCTGAGGAACCACCTCCATATCGCAGTCTCGCTGAGCTTGCAGTCCAAAGCCGCGCCCCTCTACACTCCCATCTCAAAGAAAATCAACCCGCTTCCCCTGTTTGTCAGCCCTGATCGACCGAGATCTACAGGATTTAGAAGCATCAGACGTGGAGAGCCTCGCGAGTCGCCTCACACAAATCTCTCCAACTCTTACTCGGTGCAGTCCTGCCGGGAAAGATCACCACCAGAAGGTCGCCACCCTGGTTTGACTCAACGTGCGTCCCCGCCAGGCGCCGTGTAATCCAACTCCTCGAAGTTTGCCGCGAGTTTGACGCCGCGAGGAGATCCTACTCGGAACTGCGCACCTACTATCGCCTCCTGCTGAGTGTGAAGAAGGAGTTGCATGCGGAGAATGCGGAGCAACAATTAATTCTGAAGGCTCAAGCAGCGCCATACGCTTACTTCAAACGCCCGGTGGCGTTCAAGAGCTGCCCCGTACCGACCGGGGAGCTCCGAGCGCATTTCTGGAAGATGTTCTAGACAACAGACACTGTGCTTGATCAGATCCCCAAAGTAACCCCACACCGAACGCTCTCAGCTTTGAAGCTCGAGATCTTGAGCGTATGCCAACTCGAGCTACAAGCCCCAATCTCACGTGACGAAGTTTGAGCCGCCATCAGAAGCCTTGAGAACAATGAGGTATTAGGGTCCGATTCAGTGGGAAACGGGCATATGAAGGGAGCCGGCCAATTGATCCCCCTATGGACCACGCTCCCCGACAAGTGTCTAACCAATGGGGTCGTCCCTGGAACGAGGCGCGACAGCATCCTCAAAGTAATCTCCGGATGGAGGTGATGCTTCCTCCCTGATAGAACTTTAGAGCTGGGCCGGAAACGATAGAGTAGCTATAACACTTCAGTACGGCACTACGGCTCAGCCACGAGTTAGATATATAATATATAACAACGCTTTATTGCAACATAAAGGTATGTGGGAAATAAGAATTTCCCGTAGCGGTTCACATGGGATACGATCTCGTTAACCTCCATGCGAAGAGATTATTCACCTTTTCGTTTCTCGTCACAAACTTGGGCCTAAAAACACATGCTGATCTCGTCTTGGTTTTCACGACATCGAATAGCAGATCACAGAAAGTGGGGTTTTTACAAATTCTGGCAAACGTAATTTGATCAATGTCTGCCAGCAAAGCTTCAGCGTTGATTCGCGGAAGCGTTTCATTTCTACATCTGTACATTATTCGCCTCCTGAACCTGCTGGAAACAGATTAGATGAGGTTCTTGTCCTTTTTGAAACGCGGGTTCCACACCGGCAAACAGCAAGTTAAAATGGGTACCACATATGTTTGGAACATTCTCATATATACATCAGCATCAGATAATACGAAGCATCTGAGGATGAAATTCGACTGTCTAGCGTCTAGCAGCCCTGTTGACTGCTTCTCGGGTTTGATCGGTGCAATTGAAATCAGGCGTCATCATTACTCCTGAGTCCCTGGTCTTCGTCGTAACATTCAGTCTCTTCGCATCGATGAAATATTCGAAATTCTTGTTCCTCGTTCCACAATGCATTTTGAGACACTCCTCAATGGAGAGCCTCAGGTCTAGCGATTTCGTCCATGCATAGAAATCATCAATGGCCTCTTGGAGCACTTTCGAGTCTTCCATATGTAACAGGCTCGAACGGGGACAGAGTTGATTCTCTTCATGCGGATGCACATGCAGGAGGGAGTTCACCGGTAGTGCACTAGTATCACTTTATTTCACTCAGTCATTCAAATGCAGTCCGGCGATCTTACGCGATCACGGCACTGCCCTTCTCTCTCTCTTACTACTATCTCATTCACCTTTTTTCTTGACTGCCGCCGCCACTCTCGTGCAGCGTCAGTCCATCTCCTCTTGGCCACATGCGCGTTCGCCATCCGCGCGCCAAGCTATCCACTGACCAGAGACAACTCTGGTCGCTACATTCGACCATGCTACCTAGACTGACTCCTGGCAGTCATCAAGTTTCCAAGCTAGCCTGCATACCTATGCCTAGCAAATAATTAGTCGCGAGCGAGCGTTACAATACTGGTTACATTTGAATCGTTCGAAGTATACGATTGGATCTTATGACGTTCGTTCTGTGTACAGTTCTGTGTATTCTCTAGGCCGCCGCGCAACAACAATTTGAAGCTTGACTTTTCCTTTCGCCATCATGGTGTCGACAGTCTCCGTTCCAAGCACTGGACAGGATAGCTGTAATTGTTGATCAGCCCAAATACTTCAGTCGAATCCTGCTTCGACAATCTTCGCACAACTCCTAGGCAAGTTCGGCATTGTAGCGCTGTGTAGAACTTCTCGTCGGTCTTCTAGCTGGCCGCCGCGTCTGTTGAGGTTTCTCCAGCCGCCGAACTCGTGCCAGCCGATGTTTCTCCGACTATGGCCGCCTCTCCTGCCGGATTCGCCATGTGCCGTGCTCTGCAATTACGCTGCACGTGTCCGCTCTGGCTGCACTTGAAACACAACGTTCTTCCGACGTCCGGACAGTTTGCGATCATGTGTTCCACTCTGGCGCACGCATTGCACCGCGTGCGTCTGGCCATGCAGTCGGCATCACCAGAACGATACCTGTTGTCTCGGGGACACACGCACTTCTCACGCTGCCTGTTGCTTTCTTGCCGCACCACTCGGAGGAAAAGCTCCAACTGAATCCATCCCGTCGAATTCTCGAACTCTGGAGTTGTTTTTCTTACTCTCTCCAGTCCCAACAATCAGTTCTCAGATACTTGACGTTCTCACATTCTCTCACACAACATCTCGCGTTTGTTTCTGTTCGCTCGTATTTCTTCTCTGCTTTCGTTCGATTCCTACCTACCGCTCGCCGCACGCTACCAAGTGTTGTCCTCAACACTACTACTTCGGATACTTGTACTGAAATCTAGCCTCCCTAATTGGCTGCTGCCTGCTAACTGCTTCGGTTCTATCTACCTCTGGTGAGATTCGGAATCAGCGACCCCGGTTTACCCCTATATAGCTGTCACCTTCTCTGTTTCTCGAAATTTTTTTCCTCTGTACCCCTGTGTAATCTGTTAGAGGCAACCATCATGAATGGGATATTCAAGGGAGAAGTTGTGCTGCTTCAACGTATCACAATCCTGCCACACGATCTCCCTTTCACGTTCAAGAGACTCAATTTCCCGTCAGATTAGCCTTCGCGATGACCATAAACAAAGCGCAAGGATAATCATTACACGTGTGCGGTCTCACCTTGGAGATCATCATTGCTTTTCTCATGTTCAATCGTATATAGCGTGTTCCCGAGTTGGCAAATCCTCTGACCTTCACGTCCACGCACCGGGCAGCATGACGAAAAATGTTGTTTGCCTCCAAGAACTACAATGGAACGAAGCCAAATGCAGTGTGATTCTCTCGACTCCTTACTTTTCACATGGCTTATGCGACAATTTCTCGTGATCTCTTCTGTGTTTGAAGCAAGAAACGCTTCATGGACAACGCATGGCACGCAGGAGGGCCGGCTAGTACAAAATAAACTAGGTAAGCTGTCTCGAAGTGAGATAACTCGCATCCAAACGATTCGAACGGTCGCACATGTCCAGGATGAACAATGCACGGGACCGAAAAAATGCAGCTATTGTGTCAGGGGACGAATGCCGGGGCTGTTTTCCCCTCTCCGCCAGACGAAAAAAAACCTGAGATCCGACCCTATGCTAGATTGAATACTCTCGAGCCCTCACGCGGCCAGATGTTCTGCAAAACGTTGTCAATCCCGCCAAATGGGAACAAGGCAATTCAGCAACATGCCCGGTCACGGTCTAGGTATCCTGAGGTCAAAACCAGGCAGTGAGCACCTTTCTCGAGGTTGGACAGGGCCGAATTCTTCGGAGTCTACGGAAATGATCCCAGGGTCGGTCACCCTGCGATGACGTTCGTGGAGTTCGAAGAAGACTGTCCGATCGATGCCAAAATCACTTCCGGAGATTCCAGAAAGTTTTGTCAACCCGATCCTGGGATCGTGCCCTGAGGCCGCGAAAAGTAGCCAAAGAAACCAAGGATGAGAGCAAGAAAGTTTCCATCAAGAATAAGACAATGAAGATCACATCGGTCACGACGTCGACACTGACAAATCTACGCAAACATATGTTCAAAGCGAACCGAGAACAGCACTGTAGAACCAACCGTGTCTATGCTCGAAGAGATGGAGGCTCGAACCAATTTCGAAGGGGACAACTCGAACCCGAACGAATGGAAGGTGGCCGTCAACAGTACGACGATGAGGAAAATTGCCGAGGCAAACATGAGCGTGGACGAACTCCGGAACAAGCTCCGGAAAAACGCAAAAGATCTGTTTCGAACAGTCATGGCCAGGTTGGGCACGGAGAGAACTGACTGTGTGATTCACGAAGAAGAAGTACCATTCGAGGACAAGATCTTGCCGCTATGCTCCGAACTCTACAAACAATATACTCAGGCGAAAACAGTATCCAGTTTCGGAATAATGAACGTGTGGACCAGCACATTCGGAGAGACAAAAAAAAGTGGGGGAGCTCAGCTCGTTGATGGGTATCCCCGTGCCTGCGAAGTGCTCCGACCTCGACTCATTCTGGGTATCACACATATCTTTGGTTTGTTTCATGTCCAAGCTGGTCGGAAAGCTGGTAAGACTGCAGCTGGAGGGTCTTACCAGGGCTTATCTAGGGAGCATTAATTATTTCAGTGAAAACCCATTTGGTTTCGGACGAGCCCGTTCCACGGAGTTGGCATTGTCGCATATAGTATGGAATGAGGTAGTATCTACGGAAGGGAAACTGCTGTTTAGCAGCCTTCCTCGATCTGGCCAAGGCCTTTGACTGCATCGACCACTCGTATCTCCTCGGTATGCCCACCCATATTGAATGTTGCGAAGATAGTGTCGATTGGTTAGGTTCATACTTCAGTCGTAGGACACGGCGGGTCCTGATGGGTAGACTCAACTCCGGGTCCAATGAGCTTGTTATTGGTAACCCTCAGGGCCCCGTGTTGGGTCCTTTCGTCTTCGTCTTGTACTTGGACTTTGGCCTACGAGCTATCGAGAGAGATGTCGGGTGTCGTCCGGTGGTGTATGCTGACGATACAACTTTGTTGTTCGAGGTTGTAGTATCAAATGGTGGAATATGCGACTTGGGAAACGCAGAACCAGAGATTATTTAGCTCAGATGACGTCATCGTAGTTCGTATGATGACGTCATCCGGGTCGCGAGAGTTCTCCGGATCGATCGATGTGCTTATGTTCAAAATCCGGGCAGTTGACCAAGAGATTAGTGGAACAGTGGAGCAACACCGTGTTCAAAGAAGCTGTCGATAGGCTGCACGACGGGAAATGTGTGCTCTGTGTGGAAGCTTGGGGCGGTCACAAAGATCAGGAGCACTACCAGATTCCGAACAAGAACGTAGTAGTGAAAGTCTTCCCGGAGGGTTCCACCCGTATTGTGCAGCCATTGGATCTGTATTGTTTCCGCCAATGGAAAGACTTCGCGAAGAGAATTACGGAGTACTGTCTCTTCCTTCAAACTCGTTGCGACCAGAGACGGGACATCCTGAGAATGCAGAGTTTGATTCGTAATCAATTTCAGCATCCGTCATTCACGCCGATGTGGCTTTGTGTGTGGAGGATGCTCCGGAGATCGAATTCCAGAGTCTGAATGAGATGTTGTTTAGGTTCACAGGCTCCAACGCGTATTCTGCGCGGAGCAGGGTTTCAGAGCGGCATTCAGCCGATTTCAGCGTCACGTCCCACCCTTCGGGTCCTCTGGAAGCCTTGCATCGGGCCTACCTATTATTCTGCCCAATCTGCCTGTTTGGCGATAAGTCGGGTGGCATGATTCATACTTTGGGGACCTCTTTCAGATCCGCATTGGTTCGGCCCGAAAGCGGAGCTTCACTTCTAAAAGCTCCCTTGTCAATGGAAATGCCGCCGGAGTGCATCCGGCTACTCTCCCATCTGTTCCAAAGTTCAGAAAACCCTTCATCGGGAATTCTCTTCAAGTCCCCTTGACCAGGTCTCCGAATCGAGGTACGAATTGGAGACGAGACGTTTCATGTGTCAGTCGATGCTTGACGCTATCGGAAGAGTCAGAAAATGCAATCGGATCTGGCGCTGAGGGGGAAAACAAGAATCCACGCAGTATCAAATCGAGGCTGGAATCATGCCTCGGAAGCGGCAATTTTCTGTGTGTTGCTCGTGGGCAACTCTGACCATACTTTTTGGAGCCTCTGGGAGTTTCGGGGTCACTCTGACCATACTTTTGGAGGTCCCCTCTCCCGCAAGCATAGCGAGCGTTCAGAGGTGGACGTCATTTGAGCCGGAGTTTTCACGGAGGGCCCTTTTCTGCTGGACGGCCGGCGTTAGGATGGTGGGTGTGATTTTTGAACGATAAACACGGAGCGCCGTTAAGAATTTTAAGGTTGCGGGCCGCCATGCTCCATTGCCCGGATGCATTCATTCGCGGAAGTTCCTTTTTCCAAATTTTGGCGCACATTTTCCTCAATCTTGGAAGTTATTTCTCCGGCGCATTCTCATAGTGATCATGGCTTCAAGTGATCCTCCGAGCAAGCTGAAATTAACTGTTCCCCATGCTTTGCGGAGTGAGTTTCTCGAGCCTTTCCACTCGGATCTCCAAAAAGTGGAAGACGAAATCAGGACGAAGGAGTGTGTCACTACGCAATGCCGGAAGTGTGAGCCGCCCCTCGAAGTGAAGACTTCAATATATCGCAATTCAAACTTGAATACGTATCTGCATAAGCGCCTCGGAGCAGCAGCAGCTACTGCCTTCAAACCATATCTCGAGGCAAAACGACTCAGTTTCGCGTACCTGCATCCAAGGAGATTGAGTGAAACCCGCGCGGAAGACTCAACCGAGCATCGGCAAAAGCTATTCGATGATGCGCTTGTTGAGTTCATCACGCATTCAATGGTTCCTCTGCGAACGGTCGAGCAGAAGCATTTCGAACGACTGCTAGGAACGCTCGATTTCAAGGAGAATGGCCTGAAGCTAATGAGCCGACGAACTCTTGGCCGCAAACTGCGTACTGCTCACGCCAAGTTCCGAAGCGATTTGAGCAGCATCCTAGCTGGGCCCACGTGGGTTTCTACGACCGCCGACATCTGGTCCGCAAGTACGAGAAGTTTCATTGGCTCGATCAGGGGTTCTCAAACTGTCAGAACAGAGAGTCAAACCAGAGAGTCACGGGCGATTCCGAACTCGGTCTGATCAGACTATTTGAAGTCTATGGGAGAAATTTCCGGGTCGGTCTGACCATACTTTTCGAAGAGCTCGGGGTGCCGCGGGGTGCCGCCATCGGAAAAGTTCGAGAACCTCTGGGCGAGATGTCAATTACAATCGGAGGTCAGCGCCCCTCGCCTGCCGACCTTTCCGCGGAAGGCATACCTTCGGCGCAATAGCCAGACTCGTCGAGGAAACACGCCAGCCGTTCAACATTCCAACTGCGAAAATCACCACCTGCGTCACCGACAATGGGTCTAACTTCGTCAAGACTTTTGTCGAGTTTGGTGTTGAAAACGTCAACATTGAACGTGATAACGAGGAGTCTGGCACTATCCAAGCAGGTCAAGAAGCATTGGACTTAGAGAGCGCGCTACACGGAGCAGATACTGATGACTCGAATGACACGGAGGGGGTTTATATTCCATCGAGGTATCGATCACTTGTGGAAGGAGACAGATAGTAAAATTGGAATGTTGGCAAGAGATTGTGCCTGTTTTGGAGCAGCTCGCAAAATGTCAAAGGAATCAGATTTTAAGGTTCCGTTTTCGCCAAAATATGCGTCATGTAGGGCCATTCTGAGATCGAGAAGCGCCTGAATTCACAGTTATGAATATGATTATGCACAAGACTGGGTACTGACAGCGACGAGGATTCAACGGGGCACGGGACAATCTTCCATTGCTCAATACGCATTGCCTTTTTACAGACCGTTTTCCCTCTCCAAAGCCTCCTCCGCGAAGGCATGGTCTTGCCTCGTCGCATGGTCTTGCCGCATCGCACTACGACCATACTTCGTAACGCACGGAACCGATCACGCTTCAGCGGCTTGGTCAGTAGGTCCGCAAGTTGATCGACACCAGTGTTGGGCACCTAGATGATTATGATTATGAATATGAATATGATTACAAGAAAATCGAGTTATGATTATGAATATGATTTCCAAAAATTTTTTCCATGATTATGAATATGATTATGATCAGAGGGTGCCCATTTTATGATTATGAGGTTGATTATGATTATGGATAATCATAATCATATTCATATTCTTAGTGTAATCATAACCATGATCGAAAAAATCGTCGAAAAATGGCCGGAAATAGAAGAACGACGTGCGTATTCGCGGTTTTCAGGGTCGCTGAGTATGAATCAGTCGTTGTTCTCCATATCCGACCCCTCTCGTGTCCAAGAGATGACTTATGACAGTTGGTACAGTGAGCAAAAACGTAGACGAACCCTGGCTAGAGGTGCCGCGGAGTGTCGCCACCAGAAAAGAACTCCTGTTCTATCAGACTGCTTTGACCACTCAGCTATCGCCTCGGTACTGCGGAAGAAATTCTATTCCTCTCAAAAATCCGTGGTTGCTTCGGGACCCCAGGGGGGCCCGGAGCGTAGGACACAGTACTGTGTCAGGGAAAGAATGTACAGCGTCAGTCCTCGAATGTGGCTGCGAGCCATATTCGCGCTTGCACGACTGCCATTCGCAGTCATACTCCCTTCGCGAGAAAGCAACAATGGAACACCGTTTTTTTCTAATGTAGTCTGATTGATTGATACGATCCCGGACCACTCAATTAGCGGGTAGGACTAAAACATTCGAACTCAAGTTACAAGCTCAAACGTGGGAACTCGACATGCTTATCCGCGTATCTCAGATCCCCAACCTGTTGAGAGCTTAAGTCTCGCTCTTTTGGAGTTACGGTGCTTCCGTTCAAACGCGGCCCATGGTTTTCATCCTTTTTGCTTACTATTCCGTAAAAATTCCGTGTCACGTCTTAGACTCAATCAACGCGGTTCAATCACTGAGGAAGGAGACGTTACCTCACAGCGCATAACGACGACCTTGAGCGAACATTGTACTTCGCGTTTTCACTTCGTGAGAGTCGTTTTAGAGGCTTTCTGAGGAGGGCCAAAATTGGTCCATTTTTCGATGATCTTTTTGCTTATGATTATGATTACAGATGATTATGATTATGAATATGATTATCAGCTGATTATGGCTATGATTACAAAGGGCTATGATTTTGATTATGAGGTTGATTATCAGGTGATTATGATTATGGATATGATTAATCACACCATAAATCATAATCATCTGTAATCATAATCATAAAAAAAATCATGATTTTATTAGATAATCATGATTATGGCCAAAATCATAATCAACATCATAATCATGATTACGAAAGTGCCCAACACTGATCGACACCTGCAACATGTTCCAGGCGAAGCTCGCTCGCCAGCACCTCCTCTTCTGTTGAGTTGGGGGGACGGGGGATCAAAGCGAGAGTCTGGGAATAGATAGGCACGAGATCGACTTCTGGATATGAGTGAATTCAATTCAATCCAATGTCACTTTATTTTTAAAGGGTACATAAGTTTAACAAAAGCGGTTCAACGAAGTTTCGCTACCTGCTGCGAGTATCACATTGTAAGGTCCCGTTCCTTATCTTGGAACAGGTCCGCCATGCAAAAATACCATTGATTCTGTCAGTCCGTGCCACCACTTTGGTTGAGACCGTGCACTTTGACCTGAGAGAATTCTTTTGTACGTTGAAATAATGATCCATCTCCCCTAACAACACGATTCGACGAACCATCCTGTCGTCCTGTTTCTCCAGGATCTCCATGATTGGAGTTTATGGAAACAGGGCCACTGAGCCCGGACAGCGAATTTCAAGTCTGCGCAAAAAATACTTTTGCACTGAGGAGATCTTATTTACATGTTTGGCGAGGTGTGGAAACCACACGGGAGAACAATACAGAAATTTCGAGATTACAAGCGACTCAAATAAGCGGATGTAGAACTCTGGCTTCCGAACGACGAAACACCTGAATATCGAGTTGACTAGAGTACGGGCAGACCCGACTAGTTTGCAAATATGATCGTCAAAGTTGAGATCGGGCGTGACAATAACTCCGAGGTCTCGCACCGAGCTCACAGTAGGGAGGGATTGATCACCGATGGTATAACAGATCGGTGGTGCACACACTGACTCTTTGGCAAGAACAACGCATTTCGATGACGAGAGTGTCATCTTGTTAGCCGTGCACCAGTCAACAACCCCGTCAACTGCAGCCTGAAGTTCCTCACGCTGATCAACTCCGCCAGCGGGGCCGTAAACTTTCAAATCATCTGCGTACAGTAAATACCTGGTGGATGGTGGTAAGTAATGGCGTATGTCTAGACAGTAGATGAATGTCACCCAATATGGCGACGGCTTTCCATTCTGATCTCACTCAGATGACGACGTAAGACTGAGCGAGGCTCGGCTCAGTGGCGGATCCAGGAAAAGCGAATATCTGCTGGTAGACAGTTCCAAATCCTTGCTGCCTTGACATAGTATGCATTTCTACCTATAAGAGTATTTCCCGACTCGATTATGATAATTCTTGCATTGTTCGCTCTAGTTTCCTTCTTTCACCAAGCAGAATAATGATGAGGACATTGGGACTCTGGCCGATTAGTTGTTGATGAATGAAGTTGCACATACTATAAAATAGAGCGTACGAAAGGGGTAATATCCCAAGTTGTTCCATCGGCACAGTCGGTCTACCTTTAGGCTGTATGGCTTTCACCGCCCTTCTCTGCAGTCTAAATAGCTTGTTCAGCTTTGTTTTCGTGGCCAAGCCCCAAAAACCTGGACAGTAGTTGAGGTGGGACTGCACATATGCTTCATATACAGCTTTGGCCATTCCATAACCCGAGAGTTTACACAGACTGTTAACAATACAGATAGCTTTGTTGAGGTTCGTGATCATCCCTTCTATGTGGGCTCCTGCATCGAGTTTTTCGTCTAACGTGCAGCCGAGGAATTTCGTTCTTACGACTTTGAGTATTGCTACATTATCTAGGTGTAGATTGAGGTCCGGGGACTGCTGCCTCTTCCGCGTGAAGAGGATGTAGTTGGTCTTGCTGGCGTTGAGCATCAAATGATTTTCCTCACACCAGTCGCCGATCTGATTTAGGTCTCTCTGCATTCTCCTCTCGAGTTCATCGTATGATTCATCAATATAGACAACGCTAGTATCATCCGCAAAAATGTTGACCATACCGTCACACACCTCAGGCGGTTGAATATTGAATTCTTTGTTCGATATTTGTTGGGCACAAACATTTATCTATTTCTGGAGAAATTCATGAAATTCTCACTTCCAATCTGTACATTCCGCCTGGGTGACCAGACTCGAGGGGGGCGATCGCCCGATCGCCTCCTGGATCCGCTACTGGCTCGGGTCCCAACATTCCTCCCGTGTTTAGCCGTGGAACGTTTTGTGGTCAACGGCAGTCTTGCAGCGTCGTGGTCGCGAAATTTAGGTGGTTGATGAAAGTTCCGGCGTAGCATTCGCGGGCCTCCTCCGCCTGGCCGTGGCTCATCGGCATTGCTGGAGCGCCGAGCGAAACGGAGAGGCGTGAGCGCTTTTTCCTAGCAGAAATCGACGAAGTCCACCGAATTCAACGGAGGTCCCGCAGGATGTTCCTCCCGTATCGACCGACCCCTGGGCCACTCCAATATTCGCGTGAAGGGACCATTGCCAGTCTTGCGAAGCGAATGTGAAGAAAATAAAGATTTGCAATGAGCGAATCGATCTCTCAAACGATGGTGGTCCTGAAAAGGGCTTTCGTTGTTTGTTGAGTTTTGACAGTGGTTTATTCTGATTGGAACTGCATCCTATTGGTGCTTAAGTTCACAATATTCGTACATCATATTATACACAACACCTATGATTCCCTTCCTTCATTCATGTTCTCGGTCTTTCATCAGTTCGTATACACAACAACTATGATTCCCTTCCTTCATTCATGTTCTCGGTCTTTCATCAGTTCGCGGAATTTTTGCCGCAGAAATGCGGCTTTGCGGACACCCGGAGGGGGTGGTGTCAGAAATAAAACAACGAAGTTGGCTGATTTCTAAGTGACGGGTGTTCTCTATGAAGGGCGCGTGTTTGGGTATTGCGGTCTCAGTAAAATGTGTCGGGATGTCGGGCCGGTTGTAATAGGCTACTTTTTACGGTTACCGGATCACGTTTCAGATAGTTGTGTCTTGTCGAGGAAATCGGAGGAGATTTTGGGACTTCGTTGTCGGTCAAGTATATAGGTGTGACTTAAGACTCGTTTGTTGACTTCGACAACGAAGTCCAACTCGGCGAGTGTCATAGCGGCGAAACTCGACGACTCTCGTGGTAGTGATGTCCCGGAAGCGAGCAACGTTCGGTAGAGTTGTTGGTGGTGTCAAGAGAATGAGAAAGTTGAGGGCCTCGAAGAATCACGGGCGACGACAGCTGTCGGTGGAGGACCCTCGGGTACCAAACGTGGAAGAAACCAGTGGAGAAATTGGTGAGATTGCGGATATGGGAGAGGCGTGAAGGGGCGAGTTAATTCCCACGAGGCAGGATTCGAATTGGTTCGTCAGGACCGGTCGGAGAAGATTTTTCGTGACGTCTAGTGGTGGTTTTCATCCTTGGGGGATCCCGAACAAGAGTCGAGTGGCAGGGGAGTAAATGAGAGAAACCGTGGACTTGGTTTCTCTTTCCGGGATTTGTTGTTTTCCGGAACCATGGGTGACTCAAGGCGGGGTGAGTATGCGACAAATGGTGATGGTGTCGTGTTTGGTAGGTCGGAGAGTCGAGGTTCAGAAGGTGTTGGGGAAACGTATGGGGTCGAGGGAATCGGTCATGATGAGAGAGTAGTGACTGGTCATGAAACGTGTAGTCTTACGAGAGTCGCGTCCCAGAAGTTTCGGGAGGATTTCATTGAGCAGCAATACGGTCATGTGTGTGGTGTGTGTGAGCGATTGTGGTTTCGGAACGACCTCCGTGACGGCAAAGAAAGTTTTTTTCCATTGTTGGAGAGGATGGGATGTCCGACGAGGGGCGTGAAATTGTGTAGTACTTGTCTGACTGCTTTGGGAAAGGGAAAGATTCCGTCCTTGGCGGTGTACAACGGGTTCCAGTACCCGCCGAAACCGTCTGACTTGCCCGAGCTTAACGCTATTACGACGAGATTGATCAGTCCCCGAATTCCGTTCATCCAAATCCGGCGACTTCGAGTAGAATCAGAGTCGCCGCAACATCAGCTGTTCAGCTAGTGCTACACGTTTTCTTGGTGCTCCTAGAGCCAGGTATTTAACCCTGTTTCTTCGGCGCCCTGGTGTCGCTCTACCCGCTGTGGTTCTTGCTCTAGTGCTCCTGTATCCTGCGATCTGCTTCGCATCATGTCTTCACTTCCTACTGTGGCGGGGGCAGAGGCCCTATGTATTGGTGGCTCGGAGCGTGGTTCCTGTCCGACATGTCATGAGGGCTTCGATGGTCGCCACAATCCTTTCCGATGCTCTTCGTGTGCCTCGCTGACTCATAGGAAGTGTGCAGGCTCGCCCTTCACGCACAGACATGGTTCGGGGGCTCTGGCTAGTGGGTTCCAGTGCGCCGCTTGCCGGGAGCTCATATCCCACTCATCACCATCTTCTCGATCTGCGTGTCGCGACTCGTCCCATACAGGGAGTCACGCTCTGTCTTCATCTTCTACTTCACCCGTTCGCCATGATGCTGAGTCTGCTAATGCGACTGATCCGGAGAAGGGTGGAAGTCTGCCGGTGGATCCTTCCTCACTTCGCATATGCTTGGTATGCGATTGCATCTATATGGACGTCGGTCGTGCAGCCTGTCCATTTTGCCGACGCATATCACTTTTGACGTCTAACTTTCAATCGGACTTGTATGGTGTACGACATGCAACGCTTCCTAGACTCAGACAGCTGGAGGAGCGCCTTGATGATCTTTATCTGCGGACCGCCCGACACTGCGCGGCTTGCACGGGAGGCAATGCTGCCTACAACTCTAATCGCCCTGAGCGCTCATCCAGGATGGATACGCCCCTCCGCGGTCCTGCTGGATTGGATGGGGATATCTGCCGTCGGCTTGAGAGTGCGCTTGGCGAGATTGATGCTTTGCGTTTGGAGAATCTTGAGCTTCGAAGACTTCTGGGTTCTGCTGGTCATTTGGGCTCAGGGGCTGGGAGGGTCGGTCCTCGTCGACGTCTTCTTGATCAGCGGCTCATTGTCCCTGATCTATCCGAGGAATCACCCGGGCATGCCGGCGATCATCCAGATCCCCCTATGGGAAACCGTCGGGGTTCTTCCACTTCGTATACGCAGGGACGCCCACCTGGGGAAGCTACTGCCAGGAATCGTCCCCTGAGGGCGAGAGGACCTATCAGTGCTGGTGCTGCTCCAGGCTCGTTCCCGCTCAGGCCAGCTAATTATGCTCCCAAGTCTGATTCGATCGACCCATCTCATAACATCGTCTTCATCTCTGGATTGGATCCGGATACTTCAGCTAAGGACGTATATGATTACTGCTCCACTATCTCTGAAGGTGTCGTCTCTGTCTTCAAATACAAAACTGATAAACACCCATCTTTCGCATCCTTCGCAATTCTTCTACCTGAGGATCAGACAACGTTGCTCTTGTCACCGGACCGTTGGGCCATTGGCATGGTCTTCAAGTTGTTCGATAATAACAGAGTCCGTCCAGACCGGATTGCTGAGGTCTTCCCTGCATCTTCTGCCACGCAACCCCCAGCCTCGAGCACTGAGGGGAATTGACTACGAATTCTTCATATCAACACTCGGTCTCTGAGATCTTCCCTCAAGTTTGAACTTATCTCAGAGCGGTACTGTGATCTCTACGATGTTATTTGTTGCTCTGAGACCTGGTTGGTCCGAGATGAGGCACCTTCTTATCAGCTTCCTGATTTCCGGCACTACTATATATGTCGTAACTCTGCTTACGGGGGCGTCTCAGTTTTCGTAAGATACTCGATACATGTCTCGGAAAGTAAATTGTTCCAGTTTGAGGGGGATAGTATCCAGATGATTCTTCTGAATCTTAGGGTCTGCGGCACTGTCCTCAATCTTCTCACCATTTACTCCGCTAGAGCTTCTCTTTCTGATTCTCTCTCCTACGCTCTTGATGATATTGTCAAGGAATTCGGAGGGTCTTTCATTCTTATCGGAGACTTTAATGTCGATCTCCTTTCGTCTGCGTCTCTCGTTACAAGGTTCGCATCCAAGCTTCATGAACTGAATCTCCTCGAGGCCCACACGCTGATCACTCGTCCAGCCTCATCTACATGCCTAGATCATGTCTGGCTTTCTAACGATAGTGCTGTGTCTAACATCACTGTTAATGTTATCGACTGTCTTGATTTCTCAGATCACTACCCTGTCCGTTGCCTTGTCGAGTTGAGTGTACGTCCCAAGGTGGATCCTCCTACTAAAGCTTCCCCGCCTCTCAGGCGTATATTCAGTTCTCGTAATTATCAATCCTTCTACCGGGCCCTCCACCATTCTAACTGGAGCTCTCTCTTCGCCCTATCTGATGTTCATGAGGCCGTTTCCTTATTCTCTTCCCGTCTAATGGATATTTACCACAATTCCTTCCCCCTGGTCAGGTCAAACCTCACCCCTAAAATACCTCAATGGTTCTCTCCTTCCTTGGTTCACCACAGTAAAGTCCTGAGGCGTAAGGCCCTCCTTTACTTCAAACATAGAACCCATTCGCTCAAATTGCTCTACAACTCATGCCGATCCCGTTACCGTCGTTTAGTCAGGAAAGCTCGTTTTCGTCATACTAATCGCCTACTCTCTAATGCTGGTTCTTCCCACGCTAAGCTCTGGGGCTTAGTCAATAGAGCGACGGGGCGTGGTGGTCCTACACATTCACTTTTTGATGCTCAATCTGATATCTCCACATCGGGTAAGCTTGATGCGTTGAACGGTGTAGCAGATTTCTTCTCTTCAGTTGGTGTCCGTACTGTTGCAACCTGTACTCTCGTTGATCCCTCTCACCCACTTTATCATGGTACACTCCATAATTTCCGATATGTCACTTCGTCGGCCCCCTTCACATTCAGCTTTATTGATCCGTCTTCTCTTCCTTCGGCATGTCGTGGTATGAAAGTCAACTATGCCAATTCTAGCTCCACTGTTCCTTCTAAGGTTTTCCGCGAAGCCATAAATTTCCTCGCTATTCCGATAGCTTTCCTCTTCAATCTTTCTCTCGCATCCCATACCTTCCCTTCTGCCTTCAAGCGTGCTTCGGTTGTGCCGTTATACAAAGGTAGAGGACCCAAAACTGACCCGTCTAATTTCCGTCCTATAAGTCTTACTCCTTTCCTATCCAAACTTTTCGAAAAATGCTTACTCCAACAATTCAACCTTTTCTTAGCCTCCTCTAACTATCTCTCACCTCATCAACATGGTTTCAGAGGCGGCTTTTCTACCGACTCCGCTCTTTTCGATATAACTCATTTCATCGCTGAAGGAGTTGATAGTGGATACATGGTCCTTGGAATTTTCCTAGATCTCGCTAAAGCTTTCGATTGTCTTAATCATGAAATTCTTCTCTCTCTGCTGGAAGGCCATGGTTTCGCAAAGGAGTCGTTGGCTTGGCTGCGCTCATATTTGTCAGATAGATCTCTTGTCGTCTCCGCTGATGGTCTCACATCCCACCCGTGTTCGGTTCCTCTTGGTGTCCCTCAAGGCTCTGTTTTGGGTCCAAGTCTCTTTTTAACCTATATTAACCCTGTCCTCGAATTTGCGAACTCCCGCTCTCAGGATATTCGTGCCGTATCATTCGCAGATGATACTACGATTCTATTCAGAGTTCGTAAATCGGAGCTTGTTTCTGGTCTCGAATTTCTCAATAGCTTTATCTCCCAAATTGCTACTGTTCTGCAGATTCTACGTCTGGCTGTCAATCCTTCGAAAACTAAACTTCTTCTCTTCAGGCCATCCTGCGCCCAGGATTTCAGACTTCCTATCCAAGTTATGTGGGATGGAAGCCCTTTACCTTGTGCGGACCAGGTTACATGCCTCGGTATATCCCTTGATTCTCGTTTAACCTGGAATGCTCATGCACTCTCACTTCGTTCTAGACTCAACTCTGTCGTTTTCTGTCTCCATCGTCTCCGAAGAACGGGCTTCGCCCGATCTATTATTCTTAAGGTTTTTGAAGCTCTCTTCATGTCCACCTTACTCTATGGCGCAGTGATTTGGGGTGCTTTACCTGATAAGTTCATCTCCTCTCTCCAGACTGCCCAAAATAACGCCTTGCGTGCCGTTCTGGGGATTCCCCCACGATCTTCTGTCGCCTCAGCTTTCTTACGTTATTCAATACTTAATGTCACCTCTTCCATTCGTTTCCGTCTCGCTTGTCTCGGCTTCCTTGCCGTTAGGGGTAGGCTGCCTACGTCGGTCAACCTCCGGCCCCGAATCGTCACCTCTATACGCCGCCATAGCCCTCTAGATCTCCATATTCCGCCTTTCAGGGCAAACCTTTCTCGCAGGTCATCTGCATATCTAGTCGCTTCATACTGGAATTCCCTTCCTATCGCCCTTAGGGAGATCCTCTCATTTACTTTGTTTAAGAGACAACTTAGGCTCTATCTTCTCGGAGAGCAATAATTAATATCACTATTCTTTTTACTTCGTGTCACAATTGCATGCATCAATGCCAGTGATACTCCAAATAAATTTATTATTGATTGATATTATTGAGTAGAATCTCCTTCATGGTGAGTCATTTTTCCACGTCCCACTGCCATCCCGGACCAAAAACCCACAATCCCACCCTGTGATCTCCACTGTCCCACATCCGTATTCCAGCCTCGAATTGAACCTACCACGACGCGATTTCGAATTTAAATCAAGAAATGACACGAAAATCTCAAAAACCAAACTAGAGAACCCAGTTCCGGTGCACGGCCGTTCCAAATGTCGCTCCTCCAGTATTCCAGGAGACCGTGATTGATTACTACTTTACTCCAACATGGAAAACCCCCCTGAGTTGACGGGTATTGTTACGGAAGTCTCACAATCAGTTCTTTGCAAAGTCTTCACCGATGCGTACCCGAACACCTGAACCATCGATCATCCTCGATCCTCAATAAACCCGGACCAAAATCCCCAAAATTGGTCCAAAACCTCTTTGTATTACTCGAACCAGGTGTCTCGGATACCTGCATATAGAGATATTTCCACTGATCCATATAATTCATATAATACCAAATGTAACCGCTCAACATGAATCCCAGAATAAATAAGGTGAGACGCCTTCCGGCGTTTCACCAAAACCATCGTTTTCCATCCACTCCCCGATGATGATCACCGTGGACATGGGCAATCCCCATGGGACCTACAATTCAAAACCCATTGCCCACTACGACTAGAAAGTGGCCGAGATCACCGGAAACTCAACCAATGAAACCCCCGAAAATCACCCCACATGGAGTCAACAACTCAGAAAATTCCGCATTACAACCAGAAAGTGACCGAGATACCGGTGACTCACCCAGTAAACCCTCATCAACGTGACCCAGATCACTCGACATGGAGTCTACGACTTAAAATATACCAGTACTTTCCAGTACCGCCTGCTCGAGACGGGGTTTGGTGTCAACGACACCCTCCAAGATACCCTCAGGTGACCACCAGGACCATCACCTCGAAAAGCCTACAAGGTGACACTTGAGGCCTCTCAAGACGGTACTTCACATATGTATACCATCATCACATATACCCAATGTGTTCCGACAAAGTTGCGGAAATTATCAACAACCACACAACCGAAAAACTCGAGGAAATTCCGGAAAAGATTAAGAAAGACACCGAGATGAATCTATAGTGACCCTCAAATCGTACATCGATCTCGGACAGGATGAGTCCCCACCACTGGTTCCTTCAGAACCACCTCCCTGTGGAACCTGTATTCAATAAAACGATACCCCTCATTCCTTAACTGTCTCCTCCTTCTGGTGATTAGTTCCTTACTTCCCCCCCCCCTCTTCTGGATTTCCGCATTTCTGCGGAACCGCAAGGTTCAACCGAGGGTTGAACGCTCGGTTTTTTTGACGGGAAAACGTCTTTCCCGGCAATAAGGGAGCAGAATGATTGTACTTCGTCATCCATGTAACGATTTTTTGGTGAAAACTGTCGCCAGAAAACGCCTCAGAACTCAGTCGGTACTGGATCGATTGAGTCCGGGTCGGGGTTGAAAGACGGGAAATTTATGTGGGAAGGTTCCGTGTAATATTAGTGACGAAAGGATCGTTGATGGACGCACGCGGGACCGATTTCCGACCCCCCCTCATAAGAGCCGCGAATTCCCATAAATAAGTGTTTTTCTTTGTCATTAGCGATCGATTCGAGGCCGGGCCCTCGCAGAAAGGTATGTCGTGCGTGTCTCGAGTGGGGGGGATTCTTGAAGTTTCAAGGGAATGATGTTGGAAGCGAAAAATACCCGTTCAACGGATTGATTCTTATGGACAGACGTGGAAAAATCGAATTTGCAACCCCGAGGTGTGCCCTTTTCGTGAGGTTCTATTGGAGTGATGGTTTTCAGGGTACGGTTCAGCGCATGCGGATTCGAAAGAAACAGAAGGAGATGGAGAGTTAATTATATTGCGGGTCAGTTAAGTGAAATGATTCAGCATTGACCCGCGTTTCTAACAACGAGGTTCTGGCTCGCAACGGATTTTCGACTTGGCTGTCGCAGGACACTTCAGTACATTCGGAAAATTCAATGGTTCCCCCACGAGGGGAGAGTATGAAGAGGGCGAGGCAGAGAGCCGCTACTTCTTCACGTCCTCCGGAAAAATCTAGACGAGACCATCACGAATCGGAGACCATTGCTTCTCTGACTCCATCAGGGACAGCTGACAATAGCCAGGTAATTTCGAGGCTGTCTCCTCAGTATTTGATGGATCCATCGAGAGCGTCGGCGCAACGTTTCTTCAGAAGCATCCATATGCGCTGCCGGCCCGTCGAGCAGTGGAAACCGTCCGGTGGACGATGGTAACGACGATATCGTGCCTGTATCAGGATATCCCCCGAGATTTAAGAATTAAGTTTTGAGGGGCCTGAAGTATGATCAGGTATGGAAACGTGCAACGTGTCAGTTCCAACGTATGTTTACGGAGAACGCGTTCGGGTGCGAGTGCGATGTATGCGACTGCCTGTGGTTCCAGAGAGATTTGAAGCCAGTGGGTCGAATAGTGTCAACTTTTCTGGCCGAACATTTTCTAGGGGTTCAAACTGTTTTCAAGTCTGTAAATCTTCGGAGATATCGAATCTGAGTAAGACTCACGGGTATCAGTATCCACGGAAGCACACCGATTTGCCAGATCTGGATCGCTTGAGTGAGAGATTGATCTCTCCGCGCATACCATTCATGTGAATTCGCCGGTTGCGTCATGATGGATGCTACGCTATTGTTGGTCAGGTGATAAACGTACCAGTTGGTGTAGACACGATGGTCAGGAGCCTACCGCGATCGCTCGATATTGATCAAGCATTCAATGTGAACTTGAAGAAAAACCTGATTCACATGTCTTCTCATCTCAGCGTTAAGAGGCGCATCATCGAAGCCTGGCTTCGGTTCTAGGTCGCGCAGCCTCTCTCCAAACATTATAACATTTCAATCGATTGGTCTGTCTTCGGGAACTCGATCTCTGATGCGGCGCCGGGAGACTCACTGCAAGAGCGTATAGAAAATCTCATTCCGATGAGGCGTCAGAGTCAGAAGTCATCCACCCGATGCAGCAAACGATCATGTTCAACGGAGATCAGTGCTTAGGTATGGCTCCGGGATAACACCGCACCCCGGAGAGTCTCCTATATGATCAATTCGCAGAGGAGCTCTCGTTCCCATCCATGTATCACGGTGTGCGACGTGAACTACGATCCAATAATGCAAATAGCGTGCGATTAACACCGTAAACGATGTGCATGTCCGAGATTAGAAGAAAAGACCGCCGCGGTGTGACGCCTCATCATGTACTGTACATGGCGATGAAAATTCCACGGTTCCGTGTGCGCGACGGGATACAGCACATGTATCGCTGCCTGCGATCTACTGAGAATATTACTTGAGATATGATTTAGAGCCGCGAATTCGTTGAGCGGTGAATATATACTAATCAGGCATTCCTGGAGACTTTGTATTTCGAATTCAGTGCAGTACTGAGCTGGTCGAAAGGACGACTCATTTGCAATGCTCCGGCAACTCGGCAAGCCTCATGCATTCTTGACATTGAGCGCGAACGAGACGCGTTAGTCACATCTACTTCGTGTTTCATATCGGCTGAGGATAACTTCAAGTCACATGGAGACGATATTCCAGAGAGTCAAATTCTGGAACGCCTTACTCGGTATCAGCGGGCTGGCTTGGTCGCGGGAGATCCCGAATCTTGCGCTATATATTTCCATTAGCTGGTGCATATCACGATGTCAATACTCGGTACAAAGAAAACTCACAATCCGTTTGGTAAATATCGTGTCGAAGATTACCGGTGCAATACAGACTCATCTCAGCACGTGTAACATACAAACATAGCACACGACAGTATGAGTAAACAATAAGAGGTCTCCCCCAACACAACACCGGTTTTCCGTTCCAGACGTTTTCCCGCCAGACTAATCGCTAGTACCCTTGGTACTAGCATCGCGAATTTTTGAAGATTTTGTCAACCTAACCTCCCTCGGCAGTGAGCCCCAGATCTTAGGCAATCGGTAGTGCAGCGACTGTCTAGCAAACTCTCTGTTAGCGATTGGCACGTCAAACATTGTTCGTCTCCCCGCTGCCCTACGATCAGACGCACTGATTCGAAAGTCCAGGTCCCTCGGAACAATCCCCTTAGCCACCTTGTACGCCAGCATAGTTGTCTCGAGGTTGTAGATCTGTTCAATGCGCAATAGTTTCTCTTTGTGGAAGATTTCGGCCACAGATTCCCATCTTTTCTTTCCCGTGATCGCTCTCAGACCGTCGTCCAAAATGACTTGCGCTCTTGTTTTGGAGCCTGCACAGCCCGCACCCCACAGAACTATTCCGTAGGCGAGCAACGGCACCAAGAGAGCTGCGTACGCAAGTCTTCGTCCCTCCCATGGGATCCCTGCGTTCCGGAGCTTCCTGAGTGCGGCATTCACTGCGTAGCATTTGGGTGTAGTGTTCTCGATGTGTTTCCTCCAACTGACAATGAGTCTCGCGTCCAAGGTGAAACCCAAACATTTCACCGTGTCCGAAAGCTCGATCCTCGTGTCATTCAGCAACATAGAGGTGGCTTCAACCTTCCCTCCCGGGACTCGAAATACCATGGCCTCTGTTTTCTGCGTGTTGATCCTCAGTCCGAAACTCTCGAAAACCCTGATTATTCGCTCGTTGTCCAAAGGATAAGGAGGTTTCTCTGCGTTCTGCGATGGCGTTTGGCTCGTAGTTGTTCGCGGACGATGAGGTTCGCTTGTCTTCCATCACTCCTTCAAGGGATTCTATGACCGGGGAAAATTCGTTGGGGCGGAGGTGCTCTGTCAAGAGGGTAAGCGAACCCTCGATTCCCTGAGTAATCAATTCCATGGTCGCCTCAAATTGTTCCCAGTTCGGCTGCTCGTTGAGCTCTTGACAGCCTGTTCTTCGATTGGATGAGTGGCACATGTTCACCTTCGTTGCGTTCACTGACCCACATCGAGAAAAGGGATTCGACTCGAAGGTTTACAGGCAACCTTGGGGTTTCTGAGAAAGTTAGGCAACTATTCGAATCGTTCCAATTGAGTTTCATGGAATCATCCTTCAATGAACACGAACGATCGATCGGAAACCATGGGTGCTCAGTCATGGTATCTGATTCTATCGGAGCGATAAGTACGATAAAAGAGAGGGCTGTTCTTGCTGAGCGCTGCCATTGCTTCACCCACGATATAAACCTGTCCTTGGGCAGATCAAATAAGTCCGCCGAAGCGAGGAATACTATGGATATGATGGAGGAAGTCACCACTTTCTTCAACCGCTCTGCGAAACTGAACGCAGTGCTGCGACAGGTCACCGGAGGACAGCTGAAGGACATGTGCAAGACCCGATGGGTTGGAAAATACGGTGCGATCGCAGAATTCGTAGAAAAAAAAACCCAGGGGCTGCCTTATATGGCGTAAATGAAAAAAAAGGTTTACATGAAAAGAAGCTACTTATGATCATCTCCCCGTTTGAGCTCACGGTCCTGCGTCTCTCTGCGGAACTTCTTGGCGGCCCCCAGAGAGCGAACCCCCCTCGAAAGGGATCCTCATATCTTCGGCAAGCAATAAGCGAGCGACTGTGTTACAAAGTTTTTGGTCGACTTCGGTATCTCGAGGGTAGTCCCCCTTCTTGGGACGTCTCGCTCTCGACGGGAAATTTAAAAATATACGTCTGCGTCTGAACACTGCGTCTGCGACATCTGAACGCCGCCGGGTTACTCAAGGCCAGAATAACTCAACGCTGACCATGATCGATTTTGATTCGATCCGTGAGTTAACTCCTCTGAATGCTGAGATACTCTGTTTCAGAGTCATCCTATTCTTGACGTTTAGTAACTTGTATCGTCTAAACCAGATTGCTACGGATTATTTCCTTCTGAGACCTTTGATTGCATGGATTGCATCATTTTGTTGGACTTGAGCAGTTCGAGTAACATATTGATAGCTGCCTTCCCAAATAGTTATGCAATACGTAAGGATTGACTCGATAAGAGCTCGATATATGTATTTTTATCAAAAGACTAATATTTTCGCCAGTTTTTATTAGCCGCGAGAGAGAGGCAATCGCTCCGTACCATTTTCGTGGGATGGCTTTGAGGTGGGGTATCCAGTTTGGGTGTTCGTTCAAAACTAGAGCCAGACATTTGATGGAGCCGCCGAATGATATGCCTGCAGCGCGGTCTCGGTCGCCGAGTTTCCTCCGGGGATCGTGGAAAAGGACGATGACGGTCTTTCCAGAGTTTACCACAAGGCCGAGTTTGTTGAAGAGGTTGGTTACAGATTCATTCTCTTGTTTGACTAGGTCCTTGACCTTGCCCTCCACGACGTTCACTTCGAACATCCAAGTTGTGCCGTCGGCATAGACTACAGGTCGGCTTTTCTGCCTCTCCTCAATGGCTCGAAGAACAAAGAGATACGTCACAAAGAGCAATGGCCCGAGAACTGACCCCTGGGGGGTACCTATAGTTGTGTATCTGAGTGATGACTTAAGACCTCCCATATCAACAGTCTGCCCGACGAAGCTCAATGTAAGACGAGAACCAACCAATTGTTCTCATACAACATGATTTTATGAGAGATGTGCGTTAATGCCGATTCCGCTAATCTAGAACGTTCGAGCCCGAAGAACCGTTGGTTCAGCCGGAAGAACTTTGTGCCTTCGAGGTACTCCTCGAACTGTCGCACGACTGTTCTCTCGAATACTTTTGATATGAGTCCGACAAGAGATATCGGTCCGTAGTTTCCCGGGTCAGTCTTTGGCCTCTTTCCCTTATACAATGAGGGAACGGATACACTTTTTAGTTCGGATGGAAAGATGCCGTTTGCGATGGAGCAATTGAAAACAGCCACAAGAGGAACTGAGAGCTGGAATGCAAAAAGTGTAATGAGACGGCTGAGCATGCTATCCAGGGAATTGCACAGCGCATACCTCCTATGGCATTGCAAAGATTTTTTTATATCTCTTGAATAAAGGCGTATTACAACAGAAAGGTCAATGGTATCGATCGGCCCTAGAGAGAAATTGGACTCACCCTCTGTTCGTGATTGCAATCGTTCAAGGTCGAGGGGACAGTTACGGTCTAGGTATAGATGTAGTATTCTCCCGAACACTCGATGAATGGCCATTCAGTGCTTCCACAACGAGTTGTGATTCAGTGCGCTCGACTCAACGATACGTGAGAGTACTTGGGATTGTGCTTCTAGCGTTGTCACGTCCGCAGAGCCCATTGGTAATCTTCCACTGTCTATCCGGTGTATCCCTGAGGGATCTGAAGATCTTGTCATAGTGTTCGTTTTGAGCCGTCTTAAGGGCTCTCTTATATTGTTGTTGCGAAACATTTTAGGCTCTGCTCTAACATTCCTTTCATTATCAATATTGTTTTCGCAAGTTAGATCTGATCGGGCGGATCTCTTTCAATTTGGGAGAAGAATCAAGCAACGTGATAATATTCCCATTTTCCGACGGGGCCCAAGAGGGGCCCTTATCCCGCTGTACCCTTCTTAATGAATTTAAGGTCTCAAAAGGTGGGCCGTCTAGGAGTTTGTTCGTAATTTCTGAGGCTGCTACGGAGGTCAGCAATCGTCTTCTTTCATCCACGAATTCCATGTGTTGGAAGTCGGTATGCTCTTCATGTACGTCATTCTTTGCACGCTAGGCGTGCAAAGAATCCGAACATTCGTTCCAGAGCCTACGCTCGACGAGATTTCATCTAATTTCATCTAAAGTTTATTCAGTCGTTTGTACAACGAAGAGGCCCAATGGGGCCCCGCGAACCTAAGGGCTGCTGTGCGTTGACAGATGAGATCGAAGTTTACGGAAGAAAACGGCACGGGAGCTGAGGATCCGCAGCTCAAGGGGAAGTTCGTTCCAGGCAGCAGAGAGGGCGTAACGAGGGGCCAGGCGGCAAAACTCGAATGGGACGGCGGGGAGTGGGAGACGACAGCGGCGGGAATCCCGACCAGCGGGGTTGGGTGGGGAGAGGGAGGATAACGATGGGGGAAGGTGGCCGTGGGCCGAAAGGAAGGCAAGGCGAGAGATTCGGATTTTGTAGAGGCTACTGACGTCAGGGATCTTGTAGTTTCGGAACAGGGCGGACATGGATTTACGGGGACCGAAACCGAACACCGAACGAAGGGCGTTGTTTTGAGCAACTTGGACAGACTTTCTGGATCGCTCAGTGGCCGACGGATACCAAACCGAGATGCAGTACATGACAGAGCCTACGACCAAGGAGCGGAAGACACGGAGAAGGACAGAACGGGGGAAGCCCATGCGGCGAAGGCGATATATGCAGAAAGAGTGAGATAAGAGAGACTTACGAAGATTATTAGCGTGGGCATGGCCAGAGAGACTTTCCTCAAGGGTGACGCCGAGGCAACATACCGAACTGGATGGGGCAAGGGGAACGTCATTGAGGAGAACGGGCAGTTCACTCTCAATCGGTCTCGATCCCTTGTATCTGAACCACACCAGTTGGGTCTTATCGGCATTGACAGCGAGTTTGAGGACAGAAAACGTCGACGATATCTCTTTGAGTAGATAGTTCAAGCGCTTGACGTCGTCGTTGGCAGAAGCAGGGTCAACATGGAATAGAACCGTGGAGTCATCCGCATATGCTATGACACGGAGGTGCTCAGAAAGTGAATTAGAGACCATGAGTACAGAATTGTGGTAGACGACAAAGAAATACGGCCCGAGCACGGACCCCTGGGGGACATCATTCAGGACCTCAATCTCTCCAGAAGAGGCGAGACCAGAAACGACCCTAATGGTGCGAGGGGAAAGATAAGACGCGATCCACGAGATACTGTTCTCATCAAACCCAAGATTAGAGAGAGAGTCAAGGAGTATACGATGGTCAAGACAGTCGAAGGCTTTAGATAGATCGAGGAACAGCGCGACGACATGCTTCCTGGATGCCCAACCCTCGGAGATAAACTGCCTGATATCGAGCAACGCAGTCTCCGTAGACCGGTCGACAAGGAAGCCGTGCTGATGGGGGGAAAGGAGGCCAGTAGAGACAAAGAAAGCATTGAGTTGAGCGTGGACACATCTCTCAAAGAGCTTTGACAGGAAGGGAGTTATACTGATCGGTCGATAGCTAGCAGGCTCAGAACGTTCGCCCTTGCCCTTGTATATGGGGACGACGAGTGCACGTCTGAAGGCGGCGGGGAAAGTAGATGTGCGGATAGAGAGATTGAAAATGAAGGCGACAGGTGTGATGATGGCACCGATTGCGAGGGAGAGGACTTTAGAGGGGACAGATTCGGCTGCGCCGCTGTATGAGACTTTGATTCCAGCACTGGCGGAGAGGAGGGTGGTAGGATCAATGTAGCGCAAGCTGAAAGTGGCATCGTCGTTGGAATTGGCATGTAGTAGAGACTGAACCGTGACACCTGAGGAGAGAGGGGGCGGGCAGGTTGCAGCCGTGCGGGAACCGATAGAAGCGAAGAACGTTGCATACTGGTCAAGTGTAGACTCCAGGTCGCCACCCGCACCCACAAGGGGGATGGCAGAGTCGGATCCACCGCTGCGGCCACACGAGGAGTTGACGAGACGCCAAAGCTTTTTACTAGAGTTACCGACTTTGGACACAAGGGAGGAAGTGAAGCGTCTACGGGCAGAGAGTATGAGTTTGCGGTAGTGTTTGAGCGTGGTGTAGTATCGAGACTTTGCCGAGACACGACCACATTTGAAGAAACTATAGCCATGCTTACGGAGTCGTCGACGCAAGGTTACAAGAGCGGAGGTAAACCAGGAACGTTGGGCTGCTCGACCACGGGGCGGGACGCCTACGAGAGGGAAAGATTCCTCATAAATAGCATGCAAGCGAGATGAAAACATGTCATAGGCAGTGTCGACATCAACAGAAGAATAGAGGACGCTCCAGTCCTCTCGGAGGAGCGTAACGAGAAAACATTCATAGTTCACGGCACTAAACACCCTACGACGTCGCGCACCAGGGGATGAGCGGGTCACGGAAGATAACAAGGATGCCTCCTCGGAGGCAACCTCGATCATAATGGGGTAGTGGTCCGAGAACTCGAGAAGTTCGCAAACGGATACATTACGGACTGAGAGCATTCCATCATTAGAGCACCAAGCGTGATCCAGACAGGTGCCGGAAGCAGGGCGGGTCACGCAAGTGTGCAGGGGACGAAGATCAAGTTCGCAAAGCGATGACTGAAAACGGCATACTCGTGGAGAAGGAGAGAGAAGGTCCAGGTTGAGATCACCTAGGATAAGGATGGGGGGACGAAGGAGCTCAATCTGGTCACGGAGAAGCGACACGAGGGATTCAGAGCTGGTAAGGTGAGAGTTGTATGCGCATATAAGCCAAAACTTGAGAGTAGGGGAGGCAATGTTAACGACGACAGCCTGCACGCACTCATCAATCGTCTGAATCGACCTGGAATTCGAGGCCTCAACTCCCGAGCCGTACCTAACAAACACGCAAACTCCCCCGTACTGAGAGTTCTACGCGGAGATTGCGTGGACTCCGGCAAAATGAAGCGAATGGTTCGAACAGGAAATAAAATCAGCTTCCGGATTGATCTACAGGAATACCCCGGATAGTACGGCTTCGATTAGTACGGATTCGCTATAGTACGGTTAATTTCCCCATACTATAACACACCCTCCTGGACCCATTACGCGTCCTAGAAGCGACGCGAACAGTTTCATCTTTATTGATGAGGATCCCAATCCAGAGCCCATCAATGTGTCTGCATGATCACACTCATTTGAGCCCCCGGGAAGCCGTGATCGCGAATGAAGAGGACTTTTTGGAGAAGAACGAGGAATCTCGCACTGAATCGGAGCATTCTACCCTCTGTTCCTCTGCGTCCAAGTCCTCTGAGACGCTCAGGAAGCGTCTGAATTTTCCATCAGCCTTGCCATGTATCTAATACCCCGATTAGTACGGTTTCGGATAGTACGGTTTGGCTTGGAACGGACCTACCGTACTAATCGGAGTATTCCTGTATTTGATTTCCTGCTGTACTCCGTTGTATCGTTCAGCCATCACACTCGCATTGTCGTAAGTTTGACCTCTGCAATCTTGGATGTTGAGTCTATATCCTTTCAGCTCCTCCATTTTCAACTTGGAATGAGCTTCCGCTGCTTTCTCTTCCTTTCCCACGAAATCGATGGAAGATTCAACCATCCTAACGTTTGTTACTTCCAGAACGACGTAACGCAGTATTTGACTTGTTTGCTCTGTATGAGAGACTTCTGGAGTGCTGTCGAACATTATCGCGAAGTATTCAGACTCTTTCACTTGCTTCAGTATCGTACGTCGCACAGTGGGAGATTCGTGCTCGAAACCTCAAATCGCGTTTTTCGCGATTTTGAAGTATAAAACGTTGAATTGAACCTAGAGAGTATGGTCGCATAGGCTCGGGGCGGTTGTTCGGGATAGACCAGATGGAGATCTGTCGAAAGGAATTGCCACCGCCCCCCTCGCAAACTCTCCCTTAGAAAACTGTCGCTCTCCCTGAAGATATCCATAGTTTTTTAGATCCCCGCGATCCCGGCTGGGCGCATGTTGAGTCCAACTCCTCACCAGAGGTAGAGTATACCATGAAAATTTCAGCTGCTAGTTCGCGCAAGTACGAGAATACGAGAGGAAAACTTGAAGAGCGGTCGCACTTTCCCACTTTTTTTTTGGTATCGCTTTCTCGACTCCAGGCGCACCGATCTCGACCAGATGAGTTGAATCCGACGTGAAATGTCATGGACTTTGAGAAGAAAGACCGGTCGACCTGATCCGAACCCTCCAACTATGCTTAAATCGAACCGCCTCGAATCCCACCCAGAGCCACTGGTTGGTACTGCGTTCTCAGACTTAGAATGAACAACACGGTTAGATGATGCGAAGCCTCCGCATGTGCTGGAGATCGATTGATTTTATTATTCCGAGTCGGAGTCGGAGTCATCCTCTTCAACTCCCGCTAAGAGCTCTACTACGTCCTCGTCATACTCATCGTCATCTCTCGCTTGCATCTCCCTGTAGCTGTAGATGAGCGGATCGGATGACGCCAGCATAGTGTGCAGGATATCTTCGTTAGTTGCTTCTCGACTCGTTTTCCGTGAATGATAGAGTCGTGCCTCTCGGTAAGCCCTATTCTGAACCTCTTGGGCTTCCTCGCTCAGCCTGCCAATCGGCAAGGAGGCTTCGCTCAAGATTTGAGGGCCGTGGATGAGTATTTTGTGGACCGTATTTGTCATAGGGTACCAAGGATACAAACTGACATACAGTTGGGCGGTTTCTACGCAAAAATTCTTGAACCTCTTCACATCGAGTTGGTCAGAGCAATTTATCGCATTCAGAATAGTTTTGAATCTGCGGATCAGCTCCTCGTCGACTTCAGTGATTCTGGCATTTTTTGAGAAAGCGGCGAAGAAGCGTCGGGAGGTGTGTCCCCAAGCCTTGCTTCACGAAGTCTACCTTCAAGCCGAGTTCCTCCTTGAGCTCATCCTGTATTCTCTTCTTCTCAGCCATCTTCGCCTTCTTCGCTGCATCTCCCTTTACTTGCCACCTCTCGAGCTTCTTATTATACGCGATCTTCAGGATAGCTTCCATGAATTTTATCCTCGCGTGTAGAGATGACATCGTCATATGATCAGCGGATGGCACTCGATCGAGAATATTCTCCAGCTGGTTCATTTCGCTGGGCTGGGCTTTGCAGATAGAGCAGGTTTGCATTCCCGGAGTATCGTTCAGTGTTTGAAGAATCTTGCCGTCGATCATGGAGAGGATCATGTCGAAGCTAACCTCAAACAACTTGCCTCTGACTACGATTTCTGAGACTCCCAAGTTCGAAATCTCTCCCTTTACTCTGTCGATTTCCGCAGTTATCACCGTCGGACCCTCTTTGACAAGTTCAAAACGTATCGGGCGACACAATCGTGTGGACGAAGGTCTCGGATTCTCCCAATAAACTTCCTCGCGAGAAGAGTCTGTATCCTTGAGAAGTCTGAGTGGAACGAAGCAAGAGACGTACTTGCGCGAACTAGCAGCTGAAATTTTCATGGTATACTCTACCTCTGGTGAGAAGTTGGACTCAACATGCGCCCAGCCGGGATCGCGGGGATCTAAAAAACTATGGATATCTTCAGGGAGAGCGACAGTTTTCTGAGGGAGAGTTTGCGAGGGGGGCGGTTGCAATTCCTTTCGACAGATCTCCATCTGGTCTATCCCGAACAACCGCCCCGAGCCTATGCGACCATCCTCTCTAGGTTCAATTCAACGTTTTATACTTCAAAATCGCGAAAAACGCGATTTGAGGTTTCGAGCACGAATCTCCCACTGTGCGTCGCATATGATCTGAATTTTAGGAGAGAGATAGGAAAATGGTTGATGGGCTGGGACGAGAAGTCAGGACGCTCAGACTGCTCGACGAGGAGTGATCATTTATTCAGCTCAGGTCGTATATATCGGGTACATGCACACTTGAACTTATAAGGCGCCTCCCACAATCTCTGGTGGCGGCTGTCTTCCAGCGCTACCAGAGTCGGGACACCACAGAATGCCACCTCCTTCTTCCGACATACCCTAAAATCCCGCAGATGAGGAACCTTTCAGCGAGCCAAAAAATCCCGCGTGTATGGAACCTTGCGTATAAGGAACCTCGCGTATTAGAAACTTTACGTATAGAGAACCTCGTTCCTTATCTGGGAGGTTCCTTATCTGCGAGGTTCCTTATGTGGAAAGTTCCTTATCTGTGGCATTCCTTATATCCCGGATTTGAGGGTACTTTAAGGAGATGCGAGTCAGATGAGCGAGTTTCAAGAAATTGCCGCGATTCGTCGATTCCAATAGCTAGTCCTCTTCCTCGTCGTTGTAACTACTATATGCTGGATGACCCCGAAACGACAGATTCTGTTTTGCCAAGAACTTGACAATATCGATGATTCTCGATAGAATCAGTTTCCACCTCTTTGCCTCTCCCTGCGCTCTCAGCCGCTCTGTGGCAACGATAGTCTTGCCCTCTCGAAGACGCAAGTCTAGCTCCATCCAGGCCAGTAAGTCTCGATTTTGCGGTGCTCTCATCTTGTGCTTGTAGATTTTTGACACAGGACTGTGTCATAGCGCTCGATATAGGGAGTAACACTGCGAAAAATGGGCCAATTTTGGCCCTCCTCAGAAAGCCTCTAAAACGACTCTCACGAAGTGAAAACGCAGAGTTCAATGTTTGCACAAGGTCGTCGTTGTGCGTTGTGAGGTAACGTGTCCTTCCTCAGTAATTGAACCGTGTTGATTGAGTCTGGAACGTAACAAGGAATTTTGGAGAAATAGTGAGCCAAAAGAACGAAAACCATGGGCCGCGTTCGAACGGAAGCACCGTAGCTCCAAAAGAGCGAGACTTAAGCTCTCACCATGTTTGGGACCTAGGATATGGTGAAGAGCATGTCGGGTGTCCACGGATGAACCCGTAATTTCAGTTCCGATGTTATGTCTTCCCCGCTGTTTGAGCGGTCTGGCATCGCTTGAATCAATCAGACCACGATAGAAAACAACGGTGTCTTATCGCTGTTTCGTTGTAAAGGGGCTATGAGTGGGAAACGCAAAATTTGGCGAACTTGTCCATCAAAGCATTGTCGGTTTTTGGAGGATGACGGGAGAACCGACGTAACGCTGCGAGGCGCGAGAGATACCAAGCACGGCGGATGCTGCCACCCGGAGTTGAGGTTTCCCAGAATGACCGAGTTGACCACATTCTGTCTACCAGGTTTGATTATTCTTACTCTCCTTGTCTGACACAGTCCTGTGTCCTCCGCTTCGGGACCTCCTGGGGCCCCGAAGCAACGCCTGTTTTTCACTCAACCGCCAACACTTACTGGAAGCACTCACAAGCCTTAACTGGAATCGAGCTTTGAGGTTGCCTGCGGGAATAGCTCACAACAGAAGCAGAACATGGACGACTTTGATGGTGAATCAATCATCCGCGACCTGAGGCTCTTCTCTCCATTGGCTAGGGTTCGATAGAACCAGTCACGAGACAGACTCCTAACCGTGCCTCAGGCGTTGCCCGGACGCTCCATTGAATCGAAATCGAGATCCAGATTTTGGATTGCCGACGCCCCCTTTTCGATCAACGCATCTACGTCCGCCCCGGGCGGCACCCTCAAGAAGGCGGCACTCTGCTGATTCATGGTCCCTAGCGGGCCGTTTTCTTGGTTGTCGCCCCGCGCCGGAGGCGCCTCCAAGGGGGCGGCAGTTTTCGGATTTTCCGGATTTTTCGAGGTCCGCCCCGGGCGGCTTTTAGGCACGGTACGCCAGTGCTCGATGTATGACTGACCGTGTCTCCATCGCAGGAAAATGGAGATTGTGCTTCGTCAGCCTGACATTCACGTTCGACACCGATAAACTTCAGCAGAGCCCCTCGTTTCGCTCTGAGTCTTGCATTTTCATCCTTCGCTCATTCCTGAAAGCGGCACCCCTCAACCGAATTCGCTTCATATTCGGTGCTTCTTCACTGAATTCTTGATAGGAGCAGCGGGCCGGCTGATATCATTCGGGAACACCTCGGCTGCGCTGATTGCTCACATCCGCGATCGTCTCTGAACATACATGCTGTGAGATGTTTCGCGAAACTTTCACATCCATCGAGCCTGGTACTGTTGATCGCGCGGAACACCCAGCAGGCAGCACTGTTGCTTAGCGAAGCGGTACCATATTCATGGATCCAATCGGAATGCCGCCTTCAAAAAAGTGCCGCCCGGGGCGAAAAGTGCCGGGACCACGGACTCGGAAACGAGCATAGCACACGCATCATCAGACGGATTGAAAGCAGTATCAGACGGAGAAGGAAAGACTGGAGGCGATAGAGCACGGAGCGAACACGACACGGAGTAGACCCGAACACGCCCAGCGGAGACATCCCGCGAAAGAACGCCGACCCCCACCGAGCCTGAATTCCGAACTGAAAATATGAGAATCCCCCTTGCCGGGAGCATCCCAGCGCTTGAAATCCCGAAACCGCCTAAATCGAACTTTCCCGCATACAACGGGATTCGGTCAGAAAACGCCAAAATTCGTTTCCAAATGTTCGGTGCACAGATCATGGGCCTCATTTGAGACATTTCGAGCGGCACTTGGAGCTCTTGATGAATCTGAATCTGCTCCGCACAATCGAGACTTTTTCAGAGTCAATTGTGGGAGTTTTCGGACCTATGTAGACTTCAAGATTACTGGCCTACAGTGATGCTTCGAGACGCGCAGAAGCGATCGGCTCCGAAAAGTCTCGATTGGGCTTACAATCAGTGAGTCTGGATATCTATGGAGAGCTTCAATCATCGCTCAAAATGCCTCTTTGATTACCAATAGGCTGTGCACTGTGCACACAAGGTCTGGAAGCTCTCGCGTTTCCTGGCAGACCCCCTTTTTATTCGGAAATCTTCGTTTCATGCGGATTCGGAAACCGCATAAAACGGGAGTCAACTGTATATGATTGTGGGAAATGACAGATTGTGCCGCGTCACTTGAATCCTCGACCCGAACACTTGAAGAACATCAGAGTGAAAATGTTGGAGAGTGTTCCAGACGATCGAATCGAGGCAGCCTCGATGTGTTAGAATGTCCAACTCGACAGGGGGGAATGTATTCACAAAGTAATCAAGCACCAAGTTCCGCCTTGGAGCTCCCGTTGAGATGCGCCACTGATATCTATCTGATGGTACAAATTTGAAAAACATCGAAATGAAACAGTTGGGGAGTGTTAACGACGATCGAATCGAGGCAGTCTCAACCGAACAGAATGTCGAGCTCCGATTTGACGAGTGAAATGTAATCAAGAAGTTATCAAGTACAGAGTGCCGCCTCGGAACTCTCATTCAGATACGATTCAACTCGCTGTTCCCTACAAATATACACGTCGCCGTCCACCTTGGTCCGCGTCTTTCACGTTCAGATTCAACGTCTCGCAGCTGGAACAACGTCATTGAAATTTTTCACCCAAGCGACGGTTTCACCCGAGCGTTGGAACAACGGATGAGATTTGATGGAATCTGTTCTCATGAAGTTGACTATTCTTCTGCTCCTTTCTGCCGCCTGTCGCCCCACGAGAGCGCTACAGAGCAAAGACCTGGATGATCCTCACCCGATGAATCTTGTGATTTTCGCTGAGAATTACGCTACTAGACGGAGCATCCCCGCCGAGAAGTTGCTAATCCTCGACATCGGTGCCGTTCTGTCGCAGGGAAGTTTCAACCTCAACACGAATTTACTTTCACTACCTCGAAAACATCGCCCCGTATCGCAGCGACCGTATCGAGGCAACAAAACCATATCAGACATGATAACGGCGAAGCCGTTTTCGGTCGTCCCTCTCTACCTCGATGTCCTCGCTTCTAGTTTGAAAGTCATCGTTCTCTCATTTGAAATACCTGGACAATCAGAACGAGAGAAATTTCAAAAAGAACCGATGGAACAACCGTTCCAGAACTTTCGTCATAATTGTCTCCTGCACGTGATCATTCTGAAGCGAAATCTGGAGAGCTCATCTGTCTCGAATCTATTCGTGCCGACCCTATACTGGGAGCAGAATGGACGACAAAGCGCTCACTGCATAAAGAGCTTCGATCACTTGGTCAGTTGGGAGGAATCTGACCCTTGCTTTCAGACCGAGAGCGTGTGCCATCTTGAATCCTTTGCTTTTGAAAACGATCAACAAAACGACCAACTGCCACAGGTCGACCTTCACGCTTCACTCAGGTGCAATGTGACCGCTCTCAAACTTTTCTTGAAAGTGACCACGGTCCGTAACTCCTATGCGCGTTCCAAGGGATTCTCCAAAACGTTTGAACAAAGTGTGTTATACCGGTATTCTGTCTTCAAGCTGGACGTTATTCCGTGCTATTCGTACATTTTCCAGCGCCACAGGGGAGTATCCGCTTTGTTAGAGCCTTTCGAGTCCAACGTTTGGATCCTCATATTTGTGAGCACCTTGATTCTGGCCAAGCTAATATCGTGGCTGCAGAAGACGGAGTTTCTGGGCGCTCTGATCAAAATCTGGGTTGGGTTCCTCTCTGCCATGTATATGGAAAACACCAAACGATCCGCGCAGTTGATCGCAACCTCTTCCGCTTTGGTTATGATCTTCTTTTTGACACAGGTTTACAGTAACTATATCATGTACTATTTTCTGAATCCACAGCTTGTTCACCCTTGCTCGCAGTTCAAGGATTGTCGTAGTATCCATAGTTGCTATCTTCGTAAAATGGTAGTTTATTATCTCATGGGTAAGTGGTGTTTATGCAACCTGGATCATAATCAACGAACCCTCGCTGGGAGACCACTGTTCCGACGAAGTTTCGAGACGACGAAAATGGCCAGACTGAATCCCCTCGCTCGGCAAACGTTTTACATCCAATCATACTCGATCGACAAGTCCGGGCAGTTGACACTCGTGGCGGCGAGAGCAAGCTCAACATTGGATCGTATGCTGGCCGCTGGTTTTCCCCATCCTCAGGCACTGCAATTCACATATGCTCGGGTCAAGTTCCTCAAGGGTTTCACAGACCTCTGGCCTAACAGAAAAGACTATACTGGAGTTGCGATGGGCTTCGAAGCGGTGATCGACTGGTTCGACATGGAGAGTTTCCGCAAGCTTCAGCCTGTATTTGCGGTCCTAGTGATCTTCTCCGGTGCCGTTCTGTGGTCCGAAGTGCTGAAACTCATGATCCCACGTGTTCCCGAATGTTTGGGAACATTAAGTCGAAGATTATTCCGTCAGTTGCGACGGATCCACCCTGTTTCGCAGATTCGCTATTTTCGCTCCCGGCGTCCAGTAGCCTGAGCTCATCAGACCAGCGCAGAAATACAGAAAAAAATAAAGTTTTGATGCGTTTCTGGAGGGAATGATTATTTCGCCGCGGTAAAGGTAGGCTTTCGGACGGCTCGAGTTTATTAGAACTCACTCACGGTACTGCAAAATCCCCGATTTCTGTTCGCTTAATCGAACTTTGATTCTCATAGACCTGTTCGAGTTGCCTTTGGCCTTATTCATTCGTTCCGTGCACAATCCCACGCGGCGTCCAGTCAGCTCTTGTGAGCCTGACTCGTACATATGAGAATCTCCGGTTTGATCTCATTGATAGCTAACTTCGCTCATGAAAGGAGGACATCAAGTTTTCTATATTAGTACCCTAAAATCCCGCGTATAAGGAACCCTATATCTGACCATAACAGGGCTCAGTACTTTGTCTGACAGATGAAAAAGTGTGTTCTGGGCGTCTGTCATGGTAGATCTCTTGCGGATCCACCATGTGAAATTTCCAGAACACACTTTTTCATCTGTCAGGCAAAGTACTGAGCCCTGGTAAGGACAGAAATAGGGTTCCTTATACGCGGGATTTTAGGGTATTTTATTCGCATCTTCTATGGAACATCCCAACTCAGACAACGTATGTACGCTACCAGCGGTGACGACCTCCATCACCATCTTCTCCGAGTCCGTATCCTCCGTGACCGTGAAAGACGATGGGGGGCGCTGTGAAAGGAACGACGGGCTTCGAACCGGGCGCGATAGTTCGAACGGACTTCCGGGTGTGTGAAACGACCGTTTTTTCAGGTGGCTCGTAGAAACAACGGGACTCTCGACGTAGGACTCCTCGGCGGTGCTAGCGTGGGAAATTAGCTCGTGACCGAGTTCTAGTCCTCCGCCGTATCAGTGGAGATCCCCGAAACAATATACTCCGATCGAAGCATCGGAGAGCAGAATGACTATCGTGGCCGGCACACCCGAGTAGAAAAAGAAGAGTCCGCGGCAGAGCAACACAGGAATTCGCCGCCCCCCCCCCTCATCCCGGAGCTCACTCCCTTCGCCTCCTCTTCCACCTTCCGGTCTCCACGAAAAATGACTACGAGTTCCTTCAACTGGGAGACGATTCTTTCCTCGCAGATTGAATGCTCAAACATGACTATCTTTCACTGAACCGTCGCGCATCCGGTCCTTTGGCGGCGAATTCGTCGTGTTTAAAGGCGCAGTTTAGGCGAGTGCCGAATGAGAAATTGACAGTCGACGACGGGTTATCGGGAGGAGGCTTGATGATATCAGACAACTGAAGATTCGCGTCTTCTCTTCAAATCTCGCCGCCCCCAAGAATTTGCCGCCCTAGGCCAGGGCCTAGTTTGCCTAATGGAAGAGGCGGCCCTAGTCTCCGGCTTGTTCTGGTGACTTGAAATGATGTCCAAGACACGAGACCATGGAAGCTCCCCGTCCGATGGTGGTGAACTTTGGAGCGCGGAATCTCTGAATCAATTTTGCACCCATTCGAGCGGACTTTGTCCTCGAGTCCTCGTCGCCAGGTGTATCGATTTTGATTCTGTTTGTTTCCATTTGCAGCTGAGCTGAGGTGTTCGGCGACTGAATGAACTAGAGCAGGAAATTGAGTTGAGCCTCCCTGAACTGGAATGATTCCGTTCAGAGCACGCGTTTCCGATTGAGTCGCCGGGAACGACAAGCGAGGATTTTCTTTTTTCCAACTCCGCATTTGGGAAACTTTTCCGTGCGTGGATCCCCAGCATTTTAATTCATTCGATGGACCTGGGAATTCTCAATCGATCTCGGAACGCTCAGAAGCTGAACGATAAATCTATCAACTCATCAAGACCCGATAAGATCTGTTGCCTGGTTATGGATTCGCGCTCTGCCGCTAACAAGGGAACGGAAAGACATGATAAGCGCTGATCGAGTTGGTACTTGGTGTAGCGACCAGAGTTGTCTCTGGTCAGCGGGTAGCTTGGCGCGCGGAAGGCGAACGCGCATGTGGTCAAGAGGAGATTGACTGACGCTGCACGAGAGTGGCGGCGGCAGTCAAGAGCGAAGTGTGAATGAAGTAGTAAGAGAGAGAGTGGCAGTAGCCGTAATCGCGTAAGATCGGCGGACTGCAATTGAATGACTGAGTGAAATAAAAGGTGACGCCATCTTCCTGACACATCGCTCATCAGGCGTGCTTACTCGGGTGACGGAATCGAACTCGAGTGATCATCGTTTGCCCATCGTTAAAGCGAGTGACAATGCCTCAACGAGTAAAATGTCGGTGGGAGCAGTCGTGATTTCTCTGCTTCGCGAGAAGCTGAATTCCATCAACATCGATTCTCGCCATGTGATCCGACCACGCGAGACCGAGATACAGATGATGGGAGCTCTATTGAAAGCCATGGAGTCGTTTGAGAAAGTAGGTGGTTTCTTTGTCGAAGAACTCGAGGAACTCGTAGACTCCAGATACACCGACGAAGATTTCAAATGCGTGTTCGAGAACTGGCAATGCGGTGAAGATTGCGATTTCTTCTCTTATTATGAATGCTTGTGAAAAGTGCTACGATATGTGGAGGAGAACCCATCTCCCAAGATGGCCTCTATCAGCGATGGTTTCAAGGAGGTCAAGAATATGTACTGCATCATCCTTTCGTCAGAGATGTGTACCACATCAACCTTTCATCAGAGATATTATAAATTCAGGGGGTCAAATATATGAACTACATCATCCTCTCATCCAGTGCGTCCATCGCGAACGAGTTTTGTGTATTCAATGTCTGTATGTTAAATATCAAGTCCATTGATTTCTGATTTCGTAGATTCGTGCTTGCTCTTCTGGCGAAGCGGATGTCATCGAATGCTAAAAACGTCTATGAAAAGGTGCTACGTTGCGATACAAAGGAGGGCCACATGCATGTGAGGTTCACTCGGAGGAGCATATCGTGTGATGCGCCGTGACGGAATGCGTCGAGGTTTAGGAGATTGTATACTCGCTCGAACAAATATCTCGGTGACCAAGGTCAGGATCGATCTCCCTGGTGAATATGTCATCATCATTCGTTTATATAGCCAATCACATGCCGTACGGATTGCCTGTTTCTACGTTTCCGATCTCGGCTACGCGACACGCGACCATTCTTCTTGAACGCACACAGGAATGTGTGGCCGCCATACATCGACCTTGCTGCGTTGATCCTCCAACAGTGATGATGGGTAAATTCTACTACCCATTTGATGGACAAGTTCGCAAAATTTTGCGTTTCCCAGTCATAGCCACTTCACAACGAAACAGCGATAAGACACCGTTGTTTTCTATCGTGGTCTGATTGATTCAAGCCATGCCAGACCGCTCAAACAGCGGGGGAGACTAAACATCGGAACTGAAATTACGGGTTCATCCGTGGACACCCGACATGCTCTTCACCATATCCTAGGTCCCAAACATGGTGACAGCTTAAGTCTCGCTCTTTTGAAGCTACGGTGCTTTCGTTCGAACGCGGCCCATGGTTTTCGTCCTTTTGGCTCACTATTTCTTCAAAATTCCGTGTTACGTCCCAGACTCAATCAACACGGTTCAATTACTGAGGAAAGACACGTTACCTCACAACGCATAACGACGACCTTGTGCAAACATTGAACTCTGCGTTTTCACTTCGTGAGAGTCGTTTTAGAGGCTTTCTGAGGAGGGCCGAAATTGGCCCATTTTTCGCAGTGTTACTCCCTATATCGAGCGCTATGACACAGTCCTGTGTCAAAAGTGGTAGTTTGCAGAAGAACGACCTATGTCATGATTAATCCCTAGACTCAAGCTCCACAACGCACCCACCCTCGTTCTCAAACTTTCTTGTAGGGACCGAAGGTTTACTTTACAGATCATCTAGAGCAGTGGTTCCCAAACTGGGGTCCGCGGACCCTGTGGGGTCCGTCGAGCTTTTTTCGGGGGTCCGCGGGGCTCCGCGGAGATCTACGAGCAAGATACTTCATGCTTCGGCTGAAGCTCGTACCGCCCACAGCTCTATGCGAACCTTAATGCCTACTTCTCAACCGAGTCATTCGAGCATCAAACCGCGCAAGTATGGGTAAAAAATGCTTCCGTTGTGAAGCCTGAGCATCACCTCTCTGGCCTACAGAGAGATCAGCTGATTGACCTTCAGCAAAGCGCCCACTTGAAAGAAAGCTCAAACCAGATGCCGCGGGCCAGGTGGTTCGCTCGCTTTGGTGTTCGCTCGCGATGATTTTCCCTGAACTATCCGGATCGGCCCTACGTAGTACTTGTCCCCTTCATCGGAACTTATCTTTGCGAACACGGATACTCCACATACACATCAACAAAAACCAAGTACCGGAATCGCCTCGATACGGAGCATGATGGAAGTGTTCAAATTTCGGGAAGAATCCCAGACTTCGCCGCGATTGCGAGGCAGTTACAGGCGCATCCATCCTACTGATTGTGAATTGAGGGAAATCAGCACGTTTTCGTATAGGTATTTTTAAACTCCGAGTTGCGCTTCGATTTGGATAAGAGTAAGTTGTGTTCTAATAAGGGTGAACTATGCAAATTTTTTTCTTCATGGAATTAGGCGTCAAAATATTGCCCAAGATGAGGCGATTTGAGAACCAAGAGTGGACCAGGGGTCCGCACGGACCCCCTCTAGGCCTGAAAAGGGGGTCCGCAGAATGAAAAAGTTTGGGAACCACTGATCTAGAGAACAACTGTTACTGGAAAGTTGAGGGAAAAACGGACTCCGTTGACTGATCAATTTTTCTAGGCATTCCTCGGGAGATATCCTGGATATATTACTCTCAACAAACCCCGAGCTCGTATCTAACCTTCGGTCGGCTGCTCCCCCAACAAATAATCTCTGAAAATCTCGCCGTTAATCTTGCTCCCACTCTCCGGGAAAATGCAGCGTCAACTAGAGCTGATTCTTTCGAGCACAGGAGAATGGGCGAGAAGTCGATTGCTCTCAATCTAGACATGATTTACTCCACACTATAATTGAGGGTAATACTCCAGAAAAGTCCTCTCCCATCAACGTGATCAACAGGAAGATTGCCGAGACTCAAGCGGCCATCCTGCGCGCCGCGAACGAATCTGTCACTGCATTCCTCCAGAAAAAGCTTCGGAGACTGTGTTCGCGACAAAGGACCCTCATCGAACGCGCAGTTGTGAGCAGCTCGGATCCCGGAGCGGTTCATAACTATGTCCGTAAGCGTCTGATCACCTCGGATTCCCTCTCCGCCATCAGAGGGCCGGATGGGCATCTCTCCAGCTCGGATGAGGACATGGCTGAAATCCTGAGGAACCACTTCGCACTGACCTATCCATCCACAGATGAACTCAGGATGCGCTCGGCCAGACCGCCTCCGATTGTTGCTCTCCCACCCGATGCTCGTGTCATAAATGATCTCGATGTTTCTCCAGAGAACCTTGTCAGCCATTTAGCCCATCTTAACAGCAAGTTAAGCGACACTCCGGACAAGATACCCTCCTACGTCTTCAAGCAACTGGGACTCTCTGTATGCGTTCCCCTCTCGTTCATCTTCCGGAGATCTTTGGAGGATGGTTGTGTTCCTGATATCTTTCGAAGGGCCATCGTATGTCCCGTTCATAAGAAAGGTAGGCGCACCGAGCCACAGAATAAGCGGCCTGTATCGCTTACCGTTGTCGCCTCTAAACTACTTGAGAGTGTCCTGTGCTCGGCCGTCTATATGAATGCCAACACCCAGGGATTGCTCCACAACGATCAATATGCCTATCGCCCTGGCCTGTCTGCTCCGCTCCAGCTACTTTCCGTGCAGCAAGAATGGGCACGTCTACTCAACGACAAGCGTTGTTTCGATGCTGTATATTTCGACTTTAAAAGCGCGTTTGAGACTGTAACTCACGATAAGCTCCTATCAATATTGCCCTCCTATGGTGTTGGCCCTAGATTGGTCAACTGGCTTGCTAGTTATCTTGATCGCCGCAGCTTCCGTGTCAAAGTGAATCAGACTCTCTCGTCTGAATGTGCAATCACTTCAGGGTGCCCCCAGGGAACCTGTGTTGGACCCTTATGTTTTCTACTGTATATCGACTCGATTAAGTATATCATTCCGCAGGACATTCGCGTAAGTGTCTATGCCGATGATGTCAAGATTTACGGTGTAGTTGATACCCCAGAGCAAGCCGATCGACTCAAACGCACCGTCGCGGATTTCGAGTCGTGGTGTCGATCCCTTGATCTCACTCTGTCTCCCGAAAAGTGCGTTGTTATGCACTTCGGCTCAAACAATCCTCTACACAAGTACCAAATCAACGGTACGAATCTCGCGTCTGTCTCTTCAGTCAAAGACTTGGGTGTTCTTACTTGTAACGACCTGAAGTACTCTGTCCATACGTCCGAGACCGTCAAGAAGGCAACGCAACGGGCCAATTTCCTGCTCAGATCCTTCATTCTGCATGACGCCTCTCTCTACATGCGTCTATTTCGCATCTACGTCCTTCCCATCTACTTATACGCTGCTTCTGTATGGTCGCCTTGTCTTCTCAAGGACAAATCCCAATTGCAAGGAGTCGTCAATAGGTACCGTAGACGGGTTGCTTTCAAATGTAAAATCGAGACGACGGCCGTCCCTAACATTGACGTTTGTGACGAGCTAGATCGTGCCGACCTAAGAATGCTCGGTGTGATCAAGAAAGACAACACTCGCTTTAATTCATTTTTCGACACTGTGAGCTCTTCTACCAGATCGAACGGCACCATTGTTCCAAAGTTCGTAGCTCTCAGAAAGAATATCAATGGAATTTTCTGTTTTCGTGTCGCGAAGTCTCATCAAGACTATCTACGTAGCAGTATACCTATGTAGACACCGTGCATCACGACGATCAAGCTTAAATACTAAATCCTTTGAATAAAGTGCATATATATATATATGATTAACCGGCGTCAGGTGTTTTCGTTCTGCGCGACGGTGGATGAGATGTATATGCATTTCTTCGCATGCTGCACACATCACATTGATGGATTCACTCCTCTCCGTTCCAAAAAGACTTCGACTGCTCCACTTGATAGAGGCAAATCGAGATTCGGGACGAGCCAAATCGTGGATGCATGACACCTGACAATGTTTCGAAAAGTCTGCAAAAAGCTGTGATTAGCGGGTACACCTCAGTTGCGCCACGCCGTCAGCTCGGCCGGAATTCAATCTAACCTCACCCAACCTCCGACGATATGCTGCAGAATACGCTGGCTTCCGAGGTGGTGCGTTCTGCGGATTCTGTGTCGTCTTCGCGCAAACTGAATCTGCTGGTGGAGGCAAACAGAGAGCCTTCGGTGCTCTCGTTGCAAAGCCATTCATCAACCACAAGAACGCTGTCGAACTTTTTTGGAACCTACGAGAAAACCCTCTACCACAGAGATGCAGAACTCGATGCGAGCTATTTCATCGAGTTGTACGAACACGGAGAAAATACCAGACATTAGAGATCGAGTCGATTAGGGCCGATTGCAACAAGTGTCGAGGAACAGATCCCATCTGATTCCGCTCAACAAAACAGTTCTTTTCTGCGGTGAATAAGATGTCAAATTTCGTGGACACAGGGAGAAAGCCAGCTTTTCACCCGATGGATCGAATACCAACAGGGTCACTTGTGTTGCCTGCTCCTGTGTTGTGGCAAGACTCCCAGCTTCCCCTGTCGGAGGTGGTAAAGAGTCTTGGTGTTCATCTTGACTTTAATCTGTCTGCGAAGACACATATTGGTGCTCTTAGGAACAAGCTTAACTCGATCGTCTATCTAATCCATCGCCTGCGCAGGCTAGGATACCCGCGGCCTACTCTTCATGAGCACTCTTCATGAGCAATGCTCTTCATGAGCACTCTTACGTATGCGCTCGTGGCATGGTGTTCAGGCTCAGCTCATCTCCTTTCGTCAAAACAGGTGGCCCAGAACAATGCTATTAGGGCGACCCTCGGTCTTCCCCCCCCCGGCTAGTCTGTCCGACTGGTTCTCAAAAAACTCGGGATTCTAAATGTAAACCAGTCTGTACATTTTCGCTTGATGTGCCTTGCTTTTCTCAATCTATGTGCTGCGCTTCCCCCACCCAGTCTGTCATTTGACAGAATCCGAAACACTTCCAAACGACGCCTGATTTCTCGCGACCTCCTCACCCCATTCGTTCGAACGACCTTTGCGGAACGTTCGTTTCTCATCCTGCTCCCAAGAGCCTGGAACCGTCTCCCTGACGCGGTCTGCTCGGCTGAGTCCCTGACGAAATTCAAGAGGCTCCTCAAACCGCATTTGTTAGCTACCGACACTTAGTATCTTATTCCGTTGCCGTCACATATGCAGCTCAAGCTTGTTCGTGACCGGCTGTTCTTAACAACAAACTATGAATAAATGAAATGAAATGAAAAGGATGAACGATGGGGAATCCCGTGCCAACTTCGGTTTCGGATCGACGCTGGTGACAAAGCTCTCGAAGAACACTTGCTGGAAGGTCCGAGGAATGCCACCTACAGGGGTGCCTCTCTTCAGAAGGAGATCATAGTGTTGATAGGTAAATGAATCGGGAAGCAAATCGTTGCGGACGTAAACGCCGCGAAGTACGTCTCGCTCCATGAGAATGAAACGAGAGGCGTCATTAGGGCTGACCAACTGACCATCTGCCTTTCGCTACGTGGCACTGAGCGATGGTCAACAAGTTCAGAGAAAGGGTTTCCCCACATTTCGCATTGCCGCGAGCAAAACAGGTGCCACACTTGGGGAAACAATCCCTCAAGTCTTGCACGACGAAGGCATCGTGGTCAGCAATATGAGGGGACAGGGCTGCGAAGGATGCAGCTCCATCTCGGAGGTATAAATGAGTCTGGGCCGAAGTGAAGAAAGTGTTGCCTTAGGCTCTGTACTTCCATTGCGCTAGTCATCCAGTGTCTCAACCTGTCGCTAACACACTCAGAAAAAAAAACTGTGCACGCCCCCGCATAGGGAGCACTTGCCCGTTCCGGACCGGCTCACCGCATCGAGTGAAACTTCTGCACGACGCGCGACGGCCCAAGCCCTTGCATACTACCCTCTTGGTTGATGGTCACAAGGCATACGTAACACCCAAAGAGCTGCTGGTTCCCATCGTTTGCACAATGGAAATGATAGCCAATGGAGGGGACGATTAATCTGTGCGCGAACGAACTGAACTCTACGATCTGCCGAAATTCGTCGAGTATCATTCGACGATCCAGTTGACGTGCTCGTTTTCTATGAAGCCGACCAGAATTGCTCTTGAACAGACCGACTTCAATGCAAATGCATCCCGGAATCTCCGTCAATCCAGAGAAGTCGTCGATATGCTCGCGTTGAATACTAGAGGGTTGGATTTCGTCCTTCAAATTGTGCCATGAAACGAGTACAGATATAGGTACAGGTCGTCCATTTGTACTGGTTATCTAAATTATCATAAGCTCCAATCGATGTTCCGAACACCGTTTCATTTTTAATGGCAAAGATCATCCACAAACGTTCGTGAGGAGTTTAGGGGAAAAAATATGAGAAGCAGCCCTCCCAGAAGAAGAATGCTGCAGACAAGCCTGAGAGGGATTCGGACAATTCATCAATGACGGTATTCCACATCATGCCGTTTACTTTGACCTCGAGGCCGACTTTGATGGAGTCGATCATCCAATCCTACTGGTGAAGTTGAAACGAGCAGCTCTTCACTCTAGAACCATTGAGCAGTGTCGTAGCTTCCTGAGCAACCGCTCGTTCAGAGTGAAAGTTGACGATGAACAGTTGTCTGCTCCTAGACCCGCTCCATCTGGAGTTCTACTGGGTGGAGCCCTATCTGACTTATTGTATGCCATACACGTTCTTGGTTTGGGTGTCTATTCTCTTCCATCCACCTCTCACCTACTTTTGGTGGATGATTCGAAGATATTTGGACCCGCTCGCGACCCTGTTGACCGTGTGGCACTCAAAGCCGCGTTTGATGTACTGAAATGCTGGTGTGGGAGAAATTGATCACTACTTTTACATCAGCTCAAACAACCTCCGCAGCAAACGTGCTCCGAGAACTCAATCAATTGCAGGAACCACTGCGGTCAAAGTTTGGTTATCGAGGAGAATCTGTCCCAAGATCTCCCAAGGAGAGATTTCATGTGATTACTTGCTATAGCACTCCGTGACCAGTGTTGTCATGAATGCGTGTGACTGATTATTCCCTCATGCAAAACCAAGAGAATCGGATCTGTGTCTGACTCTCTTCGTCGTTCACAGCAAAAAAAAAAATTGGGTCCGAGAGAGCAGACCCACACTTCCTTGTTACGCTCCCCTTCAGCATCACTGGATAAGGTGGTATTTCTCTGGAACGAACACCCCGCAAGCTTCAGTCTTGTCATTGCATCTCCTCCCGCGGTTCACGCATATCTTTTCCGCCCCTCTCTAGCAGTGGTAAGGCCCCTGAATCGCTGTTGAACGCGGATAGCGTCGACGTTTCTTTCGTGGTCTCTAGAATCTCGGTTTCTCTCCCCGGTGCGCGCAATCCATCGTAGGTATGTGGGCTTTTTGAACGAGGATCACCGAATCATATGACTTCGAGGCGGCACTATCGACAACTCGTCGCGGCAAATGGCATGCAGTTTCGGAATTTATGTTCGTAGGGAACGATAGATGGAGCTGGATGACTTGAACCACCGACCCGAAAACTCGATAAACATCGAAATAAGAATATAGGAAAGTGTTCGTGACGATCGAATCGACGCAGTCCCTTCGGGGTCGAATGTCGAACTCAATCTCGACAAGAGAAATGTAATCAAGAAGTATTGAGCGCCGAGTCGCCTTGGAGATCTCATCTGGAAACACAACTGATATTCATCCGATGGTACACATCGGGGCAGTCTCAACGGATGTCGCAGCAGGATGTCGAGTTACGAATCGACAAGGGAAATGTGATCAAAAAGTTATCAAGCACCGAGTGCCGCCTTGGAACTTCCACTCCGATACGGCTCAGTTCGGCGTTCCTTACAAACATACACGTCGTCATCTACCGTGGTCCGCATCTTTCACATTCAGATTCCACGTCTCGCAGCTGGAAGAACGTCTTTGGCGACTGCTTCAGCCGAACGGAGGAATACCGGATGGAACTTGATGGAATCTGTTCTTATGATGTTGCCTATTCTTCTGCTCCTGCCAGCCGCCTGTCGCCCCACGAGAGTTCTACAGAGCGAAGACCTGGATGATCCTCAACCGATGAATCTTGTAACCTTCGCTGAGAATTACGCTAGTACACGGAGCATATCCGCCGAGAAGTTGCTGATCCTCGACATCGGTGCCGTTCTGTCGCAGGGAAGTTTCAACCTCAACGCAAACTTGCTCTCAGCACCTCAAAGAAATCGCCCCGTATCGCAGCGACCGTATCGGGGCGACAAAGCGATCGCGGATGAGATACCGGCGAAGCCGTTCTTGGTCGTCCCTCTCTTTCTCGATGCTTTCGCTTCCGGTTTGAAAGTCATCGTTCTCTCATTCGAAATACCCGGGCAATCAGAACGAGACAAATTTTTTAAAACGCCGTTGGAACAGCCGTTTCAGAACTTCCGTCACAATTGTCTTCTGCACCTGATCATTCTGAAGCGAAATCTGGAGAGCTCTTCCGTCTCGAATCTTATCGTGCCGACCCTCTACTGGGAGCAGAATGGACGACAAAGCGCTCACTGCATAAAGAGCTTCGATCACTTGGTCAGCTGGGAAGAGTCTGATTCGTGCTTGCAGATCGAGAGCGTGTGCTATCTTGAATCCTTCGCTTTCAAAAACCGTCAACAAAATGACCACCTGCCAGAGGTCGACCTTCACGCTTCACTCAGGTGCAATGTGACCACTTTCAAACTTCTCTTGAAAGTGACCACGGTCCTTAACCCCTATGCGAGTTCCAATGCATTCTCCAAAACGTTTGAACAAAGTGTGTTATACCGGTATTCTGTCTACAAGCTGGACGTTAATCCGTGTTATTCGTACATTTTCCAGCGCCACAAGGGAGTGTCCGCTTTGTTAGAGCCTTTCGAGTCAAACGTTTGGATCCTCATATTCGTGAGCACCTTGATTCTGGCCAAGCTAATATCGTGGCTGCAGGAGACACAGTTTTTAGGCGCTCTGGCCAGAATCTGGGTTGGGTTCCTCTCTGCCATGTACATGGAAAACACCAAACGATACGCGCAGTTGATCGCAACCTGTTCCGCTTTGGTAATGATCTTCTTTTTGACACAAGCTTACAGTAACTATATCATGTACTATTTCCTGAATCCACAGCTTGTTCACCCTTGCTATCAGCTCCTGAATTGTCGTAGTATCCGTAGATGCTATATTCGTGGATGGGTAGACTATTATCTGATGGGTAAGTGGTGCTTATGCAACCTGGATCATAATCAACGAGGCCTCGTTACGAAGCCACTGTTCCGACGGAGTTTCGAGGCGACGACAATGGGTCTCAAGGTTCAGAATATGATGTTCATCCAATCGTACTCGATCGACAAGTCCGGGCAATTGGCACTGGTGGCGGCGAGAACCAGCTCCACATTGGATCGTCTGTTTGCCGCCGGTTTTCCCCATCCTCAGTCTCTTCAATTCACGTATGCTCAGGTCAAGTTCCTCAAGGGTTCCACAGAAACCAGGCGCTACAGAACAGACTATACTGGAGTTCCGATAGACTTCAGAACGAAAATCGACTGGTTCGACATGGAGAGTTTCCGCAAGCTTCAGCCTGTGTTTGTGGTCCTGGTGATCTTCTCCACTGCCGTTCTCTGCTCTGAAGTGCTGAAACTCATGACCCCACGTGGCCCCGAATTTTTTGGAACCTTAGGTCGAAGATTATTCCGTCAGTTGCGACGGATCCACCCTGTTTCGCAGATTCGCTATTTTCGCTCCCGGCGTCCATTAGCCTGAGCTCATCAGACCAGCGCAGAAATACAGAAAAAAAATAAAGTTTTGATGCGTTTCTGGAGCGATTGATTACTCAGCCACGGGAAAGGTAGGCATTCGGACGGCTCGAGTTTGTGAGTGTTGAGGATTAGAGTTTCCCGTTGTCCTTGAGCTATGGCTCAGACTGATACATTGTCTGCTTGGGCGTGGTCACGAGCCCGGTCGGGGTCGTGATAGTAATGTCACGTACAGTCGCGTAGAGGTAGTTTACGTCTCACGAATAAAAGGCCGTGTACTCGGCACACGAGCTCATTGGCTCGGCAACCCGCAACACCAACGCGTCTTCACTCTGACCAGGAATGTCCAAGACTTGATACGCGCCGATCGAGCTGAAATCTTCGTAGTCTTTCATATGTCGGCAGGCGCGTATGCAGGATTTTTTCTGGGAGGGGGCTAATTTTTTTCAACAAGGGGGTACCCTTGTGAAATTTGCAGGAAATCAGTCCCTCGGTCGGAAATCTCAACTTAGATAGTATGAACTCAACAGGCCTGGGGGGGCACTAGAGCCTCACCAGCCTCAAGGTAGATACGCGCCTGTATGTCGGTGAGTGTAAAAAAACCCTAGGACATCTCGTCCCCATAGCCAGTAGAAAAAAAGTACATCCAACTTCGAAATACTATGAAATTTCCCATTGAACCCTATTGCGTATGGGATTCCCCGGCTGCCGACCTGCATAACGAGTGTTCAACATGACTTACGAGGGTAACAGTGAATGCTCCACGCTCCGGTGAAATTCGTCACTCAAAAGCATCATCGTGACCAGGAAGCGATGGAAAATCAGGCAATGGAGCTGCTACTGGATTTTGCGGAGAATGTCAGACCCCATTATGATCCGACCGAAATCTTCAACACCGATCAATCGGGTTTCACATACTATATAGTTCATACGAATCGAACTCTTTCACACACCGGAGAGCATTCGACCGTGGCCACTGTGAACGCTACAGGACCGCTAACGCACAGCTATACGATTCAACCCCTTCTGAACATGAACGGTTGCCTCGTAGGTAAACTGCTCGACAACTTGAAGGAGGCGGCGGGTGAATTCGGCCCCCGAGTGGCTGAATCCATGCCGAACTTTTTTTTTTCCAAACAACTCAGTTTATTCAATGTTCTTTGTTACAAGGAGTTGCCATACATATTACTATCCACAAGGGCTGAGCCCTGTCTGTGGTTTCGGGTTGGAGACGTTCATACTACTGGGATGCCGACGAGAGGCACCGCTCTCTAAGATTGCTAATACATACATCAGTGGAGCATTGATTCAAGTTCAGAACTAGTGACGCTATTAATGAAGGTTTTGATATTCTTCTTTCTTTCCTTGATACGGTTTTGACTCCAAGTTCGCAAATTGGGGGGTAGAGAATTCAGCATAGATAGGTACTGTCTAGTGTAAAGTTTTCTGGTACGCTCGAGACGAGAAGCAGGCACGCGAACATGCTTAGATCGGGCAACTCGAGTGTCATGTTGGTGATCAAGCACATTATCTTCTTCAAGTTTGATGGCAATGTGAGGCTGCGCTATGTGATGTTGTGTGAGGAGGACGGATGCATATAATTTACGGAAAGGCATTATGCCGAAACGATCATGAAGTGGCTCTACTGGGGCATTTCTGGATTTGCGGAACATGACTCGCAGACAAGAATTTTGTATTTTTTCGATTGGCGTGAGAGCTGTGCGGAAAGCCGACCCGTAGGCAAGAATGCCATACCTGAGGTGGGACTCGAAGAGAGAGTGGTACGCCTGCAAAATCACACGGTTCGAGGCTGATTTCCCCAGTTTCGATAAGCAGGCGACAGCTGGCCTCAACTTCTTGATCAATTTATCGATGTGTGGTCTCCACGATAGTTTATCGTCTATGATCATACCAAGATACCGGGTCTCCGGCACACAGTCAATGATGGGTCAGGAGCATGAGTTTTCATGGTTGAAGTCAGAATGAATCTTTAGCTCCATCCTAGGCTTGTCAACCTGATTCCCGAATATCTTGTAATTACACTTCTTCGTATTCAGCAGGAGTCCATTGGCAGTTGACCATTTACGGATGTGTATCAGTGGATTTTCGATCACCGGGATGTCAACCCCCGTTGAGAATTTGAGAAGGAAGCAGGTATCATCAGCGTATCCTATTGTCGCGTTGTTCAGTTCCATCGTTTGCGTCAACAGATCATTGATGTAAACTATGAAGGCGAGGGGGGCAAGGACACCTCCCTGGGGTGCACCTTAGGTAACCTCGAATGGGTCCGAACGGAGTTCAGCACACCGGAGAGTCTGGTGAGATCTGTCCTCGAAATATGCGGAGAGTTGCTGCAGTGCTCCATCCGTAACTCCCATTTTGTCCAGCTTCGCTAGCAATCGCTGGTGTGGCAAACTATCGAATGCCTTCGCGAAATCCGCGAAGAATACGACCGGGACTAGCTTAGACTCTATAGCTTCGATGATTGAACATTGGAGATCAAGTATGGCATGTTGAGTACCTCTATTTTTCCGAAAACCAAACTGCCTATCACATAGTATCTTGCTAGACTCGAAGTGCCGCGTTAGGTCTTGTTCAACGAACTGAGAAGAGAGATCGGTCTATAGTTATGTAGGTTCTCGGCATCACCTCCCTTATGGATCAAAATCACCTCAGCTTCCTTGAATCGAGCGGGATATCTTCTAGTGGAGAAAATACTTTCACATAGATGTTATTCGAACACTATTCGAATCTTCTCGTCACATGCTCGAAATCCGGCAAATTGAACAAGGGACTAGTGCGAAAATGGAGCGAGCAAGTGCTGGGTCCCGTCGTCGATCGCCTCCATGAGAAGAAGTGTGTGCTATAGGGTAAAACCACCAGTTATGGGCCACTTACCAGTTATGGGCCACTTACCAGTTTTGGGCCACCTACCAGTTATGGGCCACCTCATCACCAGTTATGGGCCACCCCATGACCAGTTATGGGCCATCCCATGACCAGTTATGGGCCACCCTATGAATTTGTGCCTGGCGTTGACCCCCGACTAATCCCCACTCAGACACCAAGATTCGCGTTCGAAAAAGTCAGTCTCCGAGCTTACGAGAAGCTTTTTCCCGCGAAGGATACTTCCTTCTCGATTCGAGCCATGCATCCCTGAGGCTCCGTAATCTCTAGATTCATTCGGAGTGAATAAAAAACAGAGTCAACGCTAACTCATGATTGATTCATTGTGGATCACTTCATTCGGTTGGCATTCAATCGGTTGGCTCAATAGTCACCGTCTGACACAAATCCATAGGGTGGCCCATAACTGGTCATGGGGTGGCCCATAACTGGTCATGGGGTGGCCCATAACTGGTCATGGGGTGGCCCAAAACTGGTAAGTGGCCCATAACTGGTAAGTGGCCCATAACTGGTAAGTGGCCCATAACTGGTGGTTTTACCCTACGTAGACTCATGGAGCGGTCATACAGATCAGGGCCTCTACAGTATGGCGGATAAACAGATCGCGGTGAAAATCTTCCCTCCCGAATCAACCAGCAACTTGCAGCCCCTGGATGTGTACTGCTTCCGGCAGTGGAAGGACTTCGCAAAGAGGGTGACCGAGCACTGCCTCTTCTTCAACTACCGCGTGGACACACGCAACGACATCCTGCGGCTCCGATCCCTGATCTTCAACCAATTCCAGCATCCGAACTTCCGGCCACTCTGGCTCTGCGCCTGGCGTTTGCCTGGCTTTGAAACGCCTGAAGTCAGCTTCAAGAACCTGAGGGAGATGCTATTCGAAGTGGACGAGGACTGCTCAACGGCCTCGTGATACTATGTACCCTTCATCAGGTGCATCTATTGCTCAAAAGCTCTCTGTATCAAGTGTTTCTACATTGATTATCACTTCTGCAATAGTGTACCTCAATGAACATGCGTCGAAGTTCTCGTCTGAGCGTGGAGCATTCACTGTTACCTTCGTAAGGCATGTTGAACACTCGTTATGCAGGTCGGTAGCCGAGGAATCCCATACGCAATAGGGTTCAATGGGAAACTCCATAGTATTTCGAAGTTGGATTACTTTTTCCTAGTGGCTATGGGGACGAGATATCCTAGGGTTTTCCTACACTCACCGACATATGAAAGACTACGAAGGTTTCAGCTCGATCGGCGCGTATCAAGTCTTGGACATTCCTTGTGAGAGCACTGGCTGACCGATAAAGTCCTTCGCATCCAGTTTTCCAAACAGTGAGAACTCACTTACGGTAGTGCGAAATTTCGATTGTGCGCTCGATCGAACTTCGATTCTCATATTAGTGTTCGAGTTGCCATCGGCCTTATCCGTTCGTTCCGTGCACGATCCCGCGCGGCTTCGAGTCAACTATTGTGAGCCTGACTTGTGAGCTGTCCTCTATCCAGAATGAAGAGATTGATTGATAGACTCGTATGAGAAATCTTTGGTTCGATCTGTTCGATCGCTAACTTCGTTCATGAAAGAAGGACATTAAGGGGTACTCAGGTGTAAGAGGGTCGCAAGCTACGTAGCCAAAATGGCGTCTAAACGACGGAGGGGGCGCGTAAAACACGCGCGTATAGCCGCCAGCGCGGCCGGCGGTTAGCCTCCACAAAATCCGAATCTCTCGCCTTGCCTTCCTTTCGGCCAATGGCCACCTTCCCCCATCGTTATCCTCCGTCTCCCCTCCCAACCCCTCTGGCCGGGATTCCCGCCGTCCCATCCGAGTTCAACCGCCTAGTCCCTCGATATTTCGTCTCTGCCGCCTGGAACGACCCTCCCCTCAAGCTGAGAGTCCTCAGCTCCCGTGCCGTTTTCTTCCGTAGACTTCGATCTCATCTTCCAACGCACAGCAGCCCCTAGGCTCGCGAGGCTCCGTTGGGCCTCTTCGTTGAACGAACGAATGAAGGAATGAATTAACTTTACTTTGTCAACTAGGGTGTTAGAGCGCCTGGCTCGGGGATTTCAGCGGGAAACCAACCACACAGGGAACTGAGTTCCCTGCGGGCTACACTCGGGACCACGCCGCCGCCGCCTGCAACCCTCTGACGCGCAATTCTTGAGCGCTCTTCGGTCGTCATTGTGTGTGATAGATGTTCTTTCAACGCCGAATTCACCAAATCTTCTAACGTCGTTGTAGTCCAGGGAAGCCGATGAAAGCGAAATACGAAATTAACGATCATTAGACGCAACGACGCGGACCGGCGAGGAGAAACGGGCAATACTCTACCCTACGATTGAGACCGTACAGAACAGACACTGGAAATCCCCTTTAGGAGAGCAGTTCGCAAAAGAGAATCGTCTCGACCATTGGCAAATAGCATCAGTGGCAGAAACTTAGCAAAGGTTGTCTGCTCTGAGATGAACAGTGAGGGAGTTTCTGCCGGCGAACGCGATCGAGGGCGCGTGTTTTCCTCAGGAGGAGCACTTCAGGAATATCAAGTCGGTGGTGTATGCATATTTTCACACAACATGGTGTACAATCATTGTTGGCGTGCTGGTGGCTAAGCTTGCGGCCAATCGAAGCCACTCGCAGTGGTTTCGTTACCGTCCGGAGTTTCGGTCTGTAGCCCGGGGTAGAACGTCTTCTACGTTGAAAACCAGGGGTTGCCTTCTCCTGGCGCGCCAGTTGCGAGAAAGCATGGCTTCAACAACGTTCAAGAACGATAGACGAAAACTGTGGTGAAGTAGTTGAGAGGAAAAACATGAAAATTGGAGTACTCTGAGGTGTACATTACAAGACGGATCTATCACGTTTGCGTGTGTGTAATGTAGAACCATCACATCTTTTCGGAAATCAGACTGAGCCGTCGTATTGAATCTATGCGCCATTCAAACCGGACGCGCAGCAGACGTTCGGCGCTGCTGTGCGCTTCCAAACTGAGAGAACGGCACAGTCAAGTGTTTGAGAGACTAGTGAATCGACGTTATTCCGATTACCTCAGGTACGATTTGGAATGATGTTAATCCTGATATTTCCGTAAGCTCCGGTCGAGCACCTTCTCAATAAATCTTGGATCCGCAGTTAAAGGCATTATCGGAAATCGCGAAGTCTCCTCATTGAATAATCGGAATTCCGTCACGATGACTGCCAAGTTTCGCCTCGCAAGCGTCGAGAAAAGCGTTCAAATCGAGTACATCACCGATGAATTTGGCACAACATCAGAATCACCGGATTGACTAGACCCTTAGCAACCATGGAGAGCTGATGCATGTGCTGGCCATGAAAGCTGCTCACCGCACCGCTGTACCACGACGCGGACGATAATTTGTGCATGAACGAAACCTACTTCGAGGAAACCGTGAGTCCAACGCCAAAAAGCGAATCCAATGACGCATGGGCGACACAACTGAACCGAATTCAAAGCCAGCGATCGATGTGAAAGTTCGCAAGCAATTGAACTGCTTGCGTGAACAAACCCGAGGATAGCTGAGCGTCGTGAACTTCTGGAAATTCTGGATTTTTTGAAGGTCACTGTCAACAGCGAACGATTCCTCTATCATGACACTGGAATCGGTGATAAGGATCGGATTATAATCTATGCGACAGCCGGAAACCTGAAGCTCTTGACGGAGAATAAGGAATGGTACATGGATGGCACATTCAAGGTGTGCCCGTCAATGTTCTACCAAATGTACACTATCCACGTTAAGCTTGTTACGAAAAAGTCAGTGCCCGCCGTGTACTGCTTCCTTCCTTCGAAGACATGCGCACCTATTCCAGATTGTTTAGAATTATCGAGGAAATCGTCGATGGCTCTTTGCCGGAGTGTATCCATCTCGACTTCGGAATGCCCGTTCTCCAGGAATTGGAAAGGAAGTTTCCAGGAACGAGGTTGGTTGGTTGCAATTTCCATCTGAATCAAGCGATCTGGCGACACATCCAATCCGACGGCCCGATACGGGAAAAATATCTTGACGATGACGATTTCAACTTGGGAATGCGAAGGTTCCCCGCTCTCGCATTCGTCCCTGTCGGCGACGTCCGTGAAGTGTTCGAAATTTTGCTGGCCTCGGATTTCGTTTGACAGAATCGCAGAATTTTGGCGCGGTTCTTAGGATACTTCGAATCCACATGGGTTGGTCGAGAGCACAATCCGCCTCGATTCAGAATCGAATGGTGGAACAGTTATGTTGTCACGCGCCAGGGCTCGGCGAGGACAAATAACGAGATGGAGGGCTGGCATTCGGCCTTCTCTAGACGTGTCGGCTCCTCGCATCCCAGCTTCTACAAAATGGTAGAACACCTTCAGCTCGATCGAGGCACCACCGAGTTTGTGATAAGCAGAGCCCGTACCATTATGCACTCAAAGTCCTGAAAATATGCACTGAAAACCCCAAAAATATGCACTACAAACACTCAAAATACGAACCTAAAAGCCAAACTCTCAAGATTTACTGACAATCCATCTGATTACAATGTATGATGAGAACCATTCTCAGATTATCAAAGGTAAAACTCGAGCGACGGTCGGTTAGAGTGTATTTCAGTACGGAAAACGTTCGTTCTACATCAACGGACGTTATCGGGGTAAACTTGAACGACGCGATTCGTTCCGGACTGTAGTTCCCGTTTCCTTCTGGAGAAGGTGTGCCGCGCAAGATGTCTGCAAACTTTTTTACCCGATCATAATCGGGGTTTCGGTTCATTACGGAATCGCATTTCTTCCTGACGCGATCTCCAATCGGGCCGGGCGTGCTTCTGAGTTCATCAAGAGCTCTTTGAAAGATGTCTGTACTTTCTGTCAGACGGAGGTTTTCTTCCTCCAGTTTTTTAATCGCTGCAGGCGAATTTCGGAAATGCGTGAGAATGAACGAGAGTTCATCCTTCAACGATGGAATCTTGACCAACCGCTGAGCCTCAGAGATGCTGATAGCTTGACTTGCGTCTAAAGCTCCCAGGACAGCTGGGAACGCTTCAAGATGTACTGAATAGTACAGGGTGCGGCACCCAAAATGCTCCGATTACAAACGCCTGTTAAATCTGAACCAGATGAGATATCGAAGCTCTGTTTGCGCGAAAAGTTGCGTCTTGAATTGCCATTTCGTTTGCGATTCGTCCGCCTCCAAAAGCTCGAAGCGTCGAGATTTGCCTGGAGAAAAACCGCGAAAATCTGGGTTCGTCTATGGGACGCCCATAGTGAACGTCTGTCAAATCTGAACCAGATGAGATATCGAAGTTCTGTTTGCGCGAATAGTTGCGTCTTGAGTTGCCATTCTACGGCTTTGAGCTATCGGGAGCGAACAGATTTCAAACGGAATGGCAACTCAAGACGCAACTATTCGCGCAAACAGAACTTCCATATCTCATCTGGTTCAGATTTGACAGAAGTTCACTAAGGGCGTCCCATAGACGAACCCAGATTATCGCGGTTTTTCTTCTGTCAAATCTCGACGCTTCGAGCTTTTGGAGGCGGACGGATCGCAAACGAAATGGCAATTCAAGACGCAACTTTTCGCGCAAACAGAACTTTTATATCTCATCTGGTTCAGATTTAACAGGCGTTTGTAATCGGAGCATTTTGGGTGCCGCACCCTGTATATCGCGGCGGTCAGCCATGTTCCCCACCGGGTGATCGTCGGCTCGGGTGGCAAAGGTGTCCGTGGGGCAATCTCCTTGAAAGTTGTGGTTCTTGATCCTGACTTGAGGAATATTTTTCTTCCATTCGCGACAAGTTGATCGACGTGCGGGAACGACATCCGGATCTCTTCTGAAACTCGGTGCAACGCGTGTACGGCACGGATGACGTGGATCATGTTAGGAAATATATGACTTTGAGCGCTCCTCCCGCTTTTATCATATAAGCGGCCGCGTCCGTCACAAAGAGCAGCACTTTTTCATGTTATATGCCGTTGGGCCATAGTATCGATAGAGCATTCATGAATGCCTGAGCGATCGTTGTACTGTTCGTCTTCTCTAAGCTTTCTGAGTGCAATAACAAGGTTCTGCTCTGTGCTTTGTCGAGTGTCCCGATCACCGTATGAGCAACGAAACGTCCCCGGGCGTCCGTCGTTTCGTCAATGGATACCCAAATTGCTTTGTCTGCAAACGAGTTTCTGATGGACTCCATCACATTCGTAGATATTTTTGACGTAGTTCAGCCTTAACGTAACCGACGACGGAGCGAAACCTGGGATTTCCTGTCGGCCACGATCTCCGTCTGACAAACTTTACACAGACGAACGCGGCCATCGGTAGAGAGAACTCCTGTTCCGAAAATCTTGACGAATGATTCTAGTCTGACTCTGGTCGGTGCTGAAACCTTCGGCATCGTGAAACTTTGACCGATCGTACACTGCCAAATGGAACAACAACCTCTGACGATTCGAAGGTTAATGAACGCATCAGCGGGGAATCCTCCCCGCTCCGTTATAAACGGACGTTCCGTGGACCACGTGCATGTCAACGCTGTCATGCTGCCTTTCATTCGGAGCCCGCGCCTAGAGCGAGGGACGGCGAGGTGGAAATCCTCTGGTTGAAGTTGAACCGCCGATATTTGAAATCGATTTCTACTTTTTAACGCTGTTCACCGACCGTTTGGTCCGGTCAATCTTTGGAATTATGCAAATTTATGCAACAACCTCCAAATTATGCAAATTTGTCGATAAAGTACCAAAATATGCATTATTATGCATTTTATGCATTTTGCATGAACGTACGGGCTCTGGTCATCAGTTTCTCGAACGCTGCGATGGTGTGCTCCGCTGTAATTTTCCTCATTGGGATTATTTCGGGCCATCGCGAGTATGCGTCTAAAACAATGAGATAATAGGTATTTTTCATTGGACCGGCGAAATCTGCGTGAATCCTGACCCATGGACCTGTGGGGTGTTCCCATGGAGATAGAGGGATTTTGACCGGGTTTTTACTTGCCATTTGGCAGTCGTCGCACTTTCTCACGTAATTTCGGATGTGGGCGTCGATGTTCGGCCAGTATACGTACGATCTTGCCAGAGCCCTTCTTTGTATCGAAACGTAGCACCTCTTCAAAGACGTTTTTAGCATTAGGAAACACCAATTTCGCCACGAATTTGTAATTTTCCGATATTTCACGATCGATTCCGGCGTCAAGTCTCAAAGCTGGCGGTGGGTTTCGGAGTCGATCGTCGCGCCATCTTCCTGACTCATCGCTCATCAGGCGTGCTTACTCGGGTGACGGAATCGAACTCGAGTGATCATCGTTTGCCCATGGTTAAACCGAGTGACATTGCCTCAACGAGTAAAATGTCGGTTGGAGCAGTCGTGATGTCTCTGTTTCGCGAGAAGTTGAATTCCGTCAACATCGATTTCCGACATGTGATTCGACCACGCGAGACCGAGATACAGATGATAGGAGCTCTATTCAAAGCCATAAAGAAGTTTGAAAAAGTAGGTGGTTTCTTTTTCGAAGAACTCGAGGAACTCGTAGACTCCAGATACACCGACGAAGATTTCAAACCCGTGTTCGAGGACTGGCAATACGGTGAAGATTGCGATTTCTTCTCTTTATGAATATATGTGGAAAGTGCTACGATATGTGGAGGAGAACCCATGTCCCCAGATGGCCTCTATCAGAGATGGATTCAGGGAGGTCAAGAATATGTACTTAGTCAAAGTCAGATACACCTTTATTCAAAGGGAGGGGGGTGGTTTTGGAAAGGTATTTACATTTGTACAAGCCGTGCCCGGTGCTCTCAAAAGGCGCTCCACACGCCAGGCAAACATGTGTCTTACACGCTCCTTCTTGGCGGTATTTATTGTACGGACGGACCAACCGCAGCGTAACCGATTCTCACAGACTAGAAACATAGATTTGAAACAATCAAGACCACCGAGTCGGCGGTACATCTTAAGATCGGCGGCATCGTACAGGGCATTGAGAGAGGGGAGTGAGAGGGTCGCGCGGTCAACATTACAGCGGTACGCAACCCGTCTAACAAACCTGGACTGGGCTTTATCCAGAGCAGCTAATTCCTTCTTGAGATAAGGTCTCCACACTTCAGAACAATAAACAAGACGTGGAATGACCAGAGCTAAGTAGAGTTTGACATAAAATTCGGGCCTACGAACAATAAAACTACGCAGGATGGTGTTCGAGAGACGACCGACAGCCAGAAGAACTCTCGATAAGTGAGAGGAGAAATCAAGACTCGGGCTGACGACTACCCCCAGGTCGAGGTATTGCGAGGCGGTGGGGATGGGCACGCTGTTCAGAGTCAGTGTTGGCGAGGTTTTGGAGGACGATAAAACAGCACACTTTTGAACGGATATGAGCATGTCATTCTGCAGACACCATTCGGCAACAGCATCAACCGCTTGTTGGAGGAGGGCATCGCAACCGGGTCCGGTGGGACAGTAGATCTTGAGATCATCTGCATACAACTTGTATGAGATTCCCGACGGCAGACAACGAGGAAGGTCAAGAACGAAACACAAGAAGAGAACCGGACCAAGCACTGAGCCTTGGGGAACCCCAGAAGGACTGGCACGGAGGGGTCCAATCGTCTCATCGATACGAACACGGAAAGTTCTGCCGAGCAGATAGTCGCGGACCCAATCAACAACAGGACCGTCAAAGCCAAGGGAGGAAAGCTTGAGAAGAAGAAGGTCATGCCGTACTCTGTCAAACGCTTTAGAGAGATCAAAGTATACACAAGAGAAATGCGTGCCATTGTTTAGGAAAATCGCCCATTCGTGAGTCATCCCGGTGAGCTGGGTGGCCGTAGATCGGCCTCCGGTGAAACCATGCTGATGGGCGTCAAGAAGATTGTTTGCAATCAGATGACCCGTCATGTGCTCCACCAGAATTCTCTCAAGGAAAATGCACGCGATGGATGACTGCGCGACGGGACGATAGTTGTCAATCAGGGAGCGATTTCCCTTTTTGAAGACGGGAGTGACTATAGAAACTCGAAAAATTTCGGGTACACAACCATCAAGCAGAGAACGGGAAAACACCCTGGAAAGTGGTTCGGACAATTCGAACGCGAGCTTTTTAAACAAGACAGGGGGAATCCCGTCCGGGGTAAATGAGCACTTTTCGGGGACAAGTTTGAGTTCATGATACACAACCTCACGGGAGATCGAAAGAGGAGATATAGAGACAGAAGAGAAAGAGCTACCACCGTCATGGGGGGGTACCGTCCCAGCCGAGAAGTTAGAGAAGACAGAACCGAAGAAATCAGTAAAGAGCTTAACTTTTTCATTGTCCTCAACAACAGAGCGACCATCAGCCGAGATAGCCCCAATATTCTCTCGGCCCTTGAGCCGGCGGTTTGCGTAGCGGAAAAAGGATTTGGAATCCTTGAAATTTAGAGAGGATTCTTCAAGAACTCTGAGGCGCTGAGATGCCCGAGCGAGCCTTTTCTCAAGGGAACAGGGGCCCAGAGTTCGGATATGCCGCTCAAGTCTGCTGATCTTCTCCCTGAGAGGAGCAAAGGGGTCAGGGCGGACATTGCGGCGAGGAACAAAGATAGAGATCAGAAAGGTGAGGTATTCAACCAGGCAAGTGTACATTTCATCGACGGAGCCGCAATGGCCGAAAAGAGATCCCAGGACACGGCACAGAGATTTGACGAAAGGGCATCATAGTCAGCCTTCCTGAAGTCAAGGAATGAACCGCTGGGGAGATCGACAGGGCCCCTACCAACCAAGGAGAAAGTGAGAGCCTGGTGGTCAGAGCGAACAGGGGGGTCCGAGACAACGAGATCAGCAATGAGGTCCGGCTCGGAGGTGAGAAGCAAGTCGATAATAGAGCCTCCACCAGGACGGGTCGGAGTGTCTACTAGCTGGAAAAGGCCATTGGAGAGAGACATGTTTACAAAGAGGGACTCCTTAGAATCCGACTCCTGAAGATCGAGGCAGGTCCAATCTATACCCGGGAGGTTGTAATCACCAATAGCGACAACAGGTTGAGAGCACATGCAAAGAGAATCATACAACTCACAGAGCACGGCAACGCGCTGACGACGCGCATCCGCACACCCTGCATTCGTGACATAAGAACATATGAGACGAACCAGTTGATCACCGACAGCGACGTCGAGCACAAGGGTCTCCGACTCAGGCGAGGAAAGGAACTCCGTGCACTGGATACGCTTGTGAATGAGCACGCACACCCCACCGCCTCGCGAGCCACGGTCGCATCTGAAAGTCTGGTAAAGGCCATTTAACGAGAGTTCACAATCCGCAGTGTCGGCCGTGAGCCACGTCTCGCACAGTAATATAACATCGATATTGTGTAGAATAACATACGCATGTAACGCATCACAAGCACCGGGTTTGTTGATGGATCGAGCATTTAGGTACAAACATTTGAGAGCGCAGGTATCATCGTGTGGAGAACGAGTGTTACGAGCGGACGGATGAGAATCGAATGCAGCTGGGTCGGGTAGTCAGTCCAATAGATCGGACGGAGTCTTGGTTTCCGAGAGGCGAGAATGGATGAGCTTGCCACGAAAAGGTTTGATTAGCATGCCGGTACCCCAGTTCTCAGCGTTTAACAAGGCGTCAGTATCCTCACGTTGAGACACGATGGCGAACGAAGCGTAGTGTGCGGATTCGGGAGAGTTGAACTTCGAGACCGACAGTATGTTTTTGGAGAGGGTGAGGCAGTAACGCAGCATGTCGGCGGCGGTGGTATTCGGGTCGATCCTTGACACGAACACGATTGAGACCCGGGGCCGCGGGGGAACAGCGGAGAACGGAAGTCCGGACGATCCAGAACCAATGATGGCCGTGGTGCGCTTCACAGCTGAACTAGACTTGCGATCTTCGCCACTTTCGGGCGACGGGTTGACGGAAGGTGGTTTATCCAACGTGGGAGTGACCATATCTGATGAAGGCACCGATTCGATACGTACCGATGCATCCGGCGGGGGGAAGAGTTTGGTATGAGGTCAGCCACGCGGGGTTTTGTCGCCTGAGCGCCAATGGATGTTTGCGGTGAACCAACGTTGTTGTTTACAACCGCCATGTTTTCCAGAGACGGCGGAGGAGCAGAGCGCGTTCCAGCAAGACCATGAACGACGCGATTGGAGGGCGGGCACTTTTGGATTGATGGATTTGAGACCGATCCAGACTTACTCTCTTTGGAGTGGCCAGTGGGGCGGTAGCCCGACGAGACGGAGTAGAGGGCCGTGAGCGATCAAGTAACGTCGTGACTCCCGAAGAGATGACAGACATGAGCCGAGCATTTTCAGACTGAGAGTCAAGCAGCTCAATCCGCATGAGGGCAAGATTGTGAGATAGCATACACATTCGCTCAAACAGCCAACGCGTTGTTATTGACCTGGGAGCGATGGATCTGCACTCGGGACAGCAGGAAGCGTCGTCGGAGGAATCGGCGACGGTATTACACTTCCGATGGAAGAATCCGCCACAGTATCCACGACAGACAGCAATGTCATCGGTGGCACACGGCAAGGCGCAAAGTGAACAGGTCAACGCAACCATGGTATACAGGGAAAAAGAAAATGCGGCTGGGCGAGCAGTACACGAAAACTCTCCTGAGGGTCCAGGGTTCAGTCCACTGTGACAGCACAGAGTTCTTGGGGCCAGTTAGCAGGGATTTTCCGGAAAACTCACGGAGCCAGAGAGTCGCACGACCACACACGTTGACGGCTAGCAGACGACATAACTTCATCATCCTTTCGTCAGAGATGTGTACCACATCAACCTTTCATCAGGAATATTATAAATTCAGGGGGGTCAAATATATGAACTACATCATCCTCTCATCCGGTGCGTCCATCGCGAAGGAGTGTTGTGTATTCAATATCTATATGTTAACAGGTTCAGTGCCATGAGGGGCGCCGGCGTCCCTCAGGTTTCCGCAGCCCTGAGGGGCGCCGGCGTCCCTCAGAGTAGTTACCCGTTTTCGCACCGCGGAGGGACGAGAAATCACTAGAGCTTCGGTTTGAAAGCGTTGACGCTTTCTCTGGACCACACTCCATTCTCAATCACGATGGCCTGGGACTGGCGTTTGCAGCGTCGAAATAACTGTCGTTGTTTCTGAGAACCAGTTATTCAAATGAGGAAATGCGTTTCGTTGTCTTCTGTTAGTAGGGTGTTGAGCCCATCGCGCTGACAACTTCGTCTTTCTCTCTCAATAACCACTAATTTGTGTCTCTGATGGGAGAAGTTGAGCTCGACGCTGTAATATAGTCGAGTTCTCAAAGATTGCTTTTAGTGAACCTGTTATCCGCTCTGTTGCATCGTTCATGCATGAGCCAAGCTGCAGCAGCGGCGTCGATCGTTGTTCGCAACCCGCCAGAAAGAGAAAGAGCACTGCGGATAGATATGAGTACACTTATGCGTACCCGTATCTTGATATCGCCGGCGAGAGGCAACAAGAGTCCTTCCTCCGCGGGCATGTGGAATGAACTTGTCATGGTGGATTCGGGGGGAATCGAGGAGAGACGGCACTCCAAGAATCACACGCGGTGCGATCCTTGAGTACCTGAACTAAGGCCAAGCAGGGCGTGGATATGCCCGATCAGCTCGCAAGCTTCCATTAGCCCCCGGGTAAAACCAACCCAGAGTATCACAAGGTTGCTTTTGAAACAATCCTGAACACAGCCATCGTGGCTTCCCGGAATTAACTGAGCTAACTCAAAAGGAAGAATGTGTGGATGAAGCAATTTCGTAAAGGAATCTTTGCGTCCCCAAAAATTTCCCCGCTATCAACAACGCGCCGCCCTCGACAGGTCACCTTCGGCCGAAGCAAAGTCATCAGTTCCCCCAGACCGACATCACTGTTGGCGGGAGGAGGGTAATCGGACGAAAATGTCAAGATCGCTACGTTGAGGCGTCGAAGTCTCGGGGTAGAGTTGCTTCACAGGATGCGGGGCAGAAAGTGAACATCAGGTGTGGAGAATGTCAAAGATGGTCGTGTGTTTCACGAGATCACGTTAGAACGTTTGCCGGCAATAGTGAGCACGGTGAGCCTTCGAATATGCATTTTCTGAGTACATTCTACCGTTTTGCTGGCATTCATCATGCGTTTTCATTCGAAATTCAACGTGAAAATCTGTTTCCAGGAATGGAGTTTCCCAGGTGCCATGAGGGTCGCCGGCGCCCCTCAGACCCCTTAATATGGGTGGCACCTGGCATACGTTTTTGGTTCAACATAGGTGGCACTCAACCTGTTAAATATCATGTCCATTGATTTCTGATTTCGTAGATTCGTGCTTGTTCTTCTGGCGAAACGGATGTCATCAAATGCTAAAAACGTCTATGAAGAGGTGCTACGTTGCGATACAAAGGAGGGCCACACGCATATGAGGTTCACTCGGAGGAGCATATCGTGTGATGCGCCGTGACGGAGTGCGTCGAGGTTTAGGAGATTGTATACTCGCTCGAACAAATATCTCGGTGGCCAAGGTCAGGATCGATCTCCCTGGTGAATATGTCATCATCATTCGTTTATATAGCCAATCACATGCCGTACGGATTGCCTGTTTCTACGTTTCCGATCTCGGCTACGCGACACGCGACCATTCTTCTTGAACGCACACAGGAATGTGTGGCCGCCATACATCGACCTTGCTGCGTTGATCCTCCAACAGTGATGATGGGTAAATTCTACTACCCATTTGATGGACAAGTTCGCAAAATTTTGCGTTTCCCAGTCATAGCCACTTCACAACGAAACAGCGATAAGACACCGTTGTTTTCTATCGTGGTCTGATTGATTCAAGCCATGCCAGACCGCTCAAACAGCGGGGAAGACTAAACATCGGAACTGAAATTACGGGTTCATCCGTGGACACCCGACATGCTCTTCACCATATCCTAGGTCCCAAACATGGTGACAGCTTAAGTCTCGCTCTTTTGAAGCTACGGTGCTTTCGTTCGAACGCGGCCCATGGTTTTCGTCCTTTTGGCTCACTATTTCTTCAAAATTCCGTGTTACGTCCCAGACTCAATCAACACGGTTCAATTACTGAGGAAAGATACGTTACCTCACAACGCATAACGACGACCATGTGCGAACATTGGACTCTGCGTTTTCACTTCGTGAGAGTCGTTTTAGAGGCTTTCTGAGGAGGGCCGAAATTGGCCCATTTTTCGCAGTGTTACTCCCTATATCGAGCGCTATGACACAGTCCTGTGTCAAAAGTGGTAGTTTGCAGAAGAACGACCTATGTCATGATTAATCCCTAGACTCAAGCTCCACAACGCACCCACCCTCGTTCTCAAACTTTCTTGGAGGGACCGAAGGTTTACTTTACAGATCATCTAGAGAACAGGTGTTACTGGAAAGTTGAGGGACAAACGGACTTCGTTGACTGATCAATTTTCCTAGGCATTCCTCGGGAGATATCCTGGATATATTACTCTCAACAAACCTCGAGCTCGTATCTAACCTTCGGTCGGCTGCTCCCCCAACAAATAATCTCTGACAATCTCGCCGTTAATCTTGCTCCCACTCTCCGGGAAAATGCAGCGTCAACTAGAGCTGATTCTTTCGAGCACAGGAGAATGGGCGAGAAGTCGATTGCTCTCAATCTAGACATGATTAACCGGCGTCAGGTGTTTTCGTTATGCGCGACGGTGGATGAGATATATATGCATTTCTTCGCATGCTGCACACATCACATTGATGGATTCACTTCTCTCCGTTCCAAAAAGACTTCGACTGCTCCACTCGATAGACGCATATCGAGACTCGGGACGAGCCAAATCGTGGATGCATGACACCTGACAATGTTTCGAAAATGTTGAAGCTCAAAGTTCTGGCTCGAAACCACGGGGGAAACCCGGGAAGCTTTAACAGATGCACTGAAACTTCACGTGGCACACAACGCTATAGACTCAGTCGGTATACAGGCGCTAAGGTCAGGCAGTTACATGCAAGAAGTGAACACACGGTCTTCTTGTACAGAAGTGGGGGGGTTTATTGAGAAGGTATCTTCTATATATGGACATCCTGGTAGCACTTTCCCAATGGGGTCCGTTCAGGGATACCTAGTGGGTAGAGCCTAGGCGAGAGACACATGAGAGCCATAAACCTAGGTCGTAACTGTGAACCCCGTCTCCGTAGTTAGTCTGGGGTTCAACCAGTACCTAGACAGATAAGAACGTTCCTCCGTCTAGACGCAACTCTGGCGTACACTAAAGAGGCCAGCTGGATTGTTTGTGTACGGTCTGGGTTCGTCAGAGACGAACCGAGTCCGTAAGAACCGTTTTATGATTCGTCTGGCAGTGGGAATCACCGAGGCGACATCTCCAAGCAGAAGCCTAGAAGTTTCGGTCGAAACCTAGCTTCAACAGCCTCCCAGATGTCGACCCGGTGACTCGCACTCCAGCGATTCCAAGAGGGTCGTTCTTAGTCCATCGATTTCACATGTTTATATCTACCGATTTTGTTTGTTGAGTGTCGCTTGAATTCTGGATTGGAGCACGATGCTCTTGTGAGACAAATAAATGATCGCATTCTATTTCAATGACGGTAGGGAGCGAAAAATAGCTTTCGAGAAGTCCCATGTCGCTCGAGCGTCGCAAGATGGCTGCGTTGGAGCGGCTGATGAGATCAGAGGACGATGAAGTTCCGGACTGAAGCATGTTTCTCGGCCTAATGATTTACATTCCTCCTGAAATTTATGTGATGGGGGCAGGAGAGCATGCTGATGCTTCCTGCCGGGTTCGGTCGGGAACGTGCGAAGTTTCGGTCATTTCTCCCCCAACTGCGCACTTCCGGACCAAGTAGTTAGCATTGTATTCCGCTAGGGGTTTCCGAGGCGCGAGCTCTGATTTTTGGCGCGCAGAAGACCCGTTATAAAAGCGGAGGGTGTCTCCGATCGATTCAAAGTGACTTGATCGTCGTTGAGTGCTTGATCCGGTGCCGTTGATTGAACGTTTGCTGATGGCGTCAGGAGGTTATTTCAAGTTCAACGTTGTGGATGACCTTCAAGAGGTTTCTTCGACTGTGCGGAAGAGCGAAAGTACTCGGCTGATGAGTTATTCGCCGGAGTTGACCGAAGACTACACGCAGTTAGCCGAGATGACCGAGGATTTGTCTCCGATTGCTCCGAATCGGTTTCAACTGATCGTTGATGATGATAATTCTGGAGGTGTGCTCATCGAGTTGGAGGAAGTACCGAAGGAGACTCACGTTGATGCTGGATTGCCGACACGGACTGTCTTGAAAGCGAAGTGGAGACGTCTTGCGCTCGGACTCTTCGTTGCAACAATTGTGATGGCCCTCTTCATTGCCGGGACTGTGCTTTGGTCATTGGAGCTTGGCGTGGAGATAGGCCCGGCATCAGAACGCCCTTCGACGAGTACCACGCCGCGACCTCTGCCGACAACGATTCCGCCGTTCGTGCCTGATGTGACTACGATTCCCCCGGTGACGACAACGACGCCGGGGGCGGCGACCACCCCAGAGACGACAACTTCAGGAACGACACCGATCCCGGAAAGGACCACGACTCCGCAACCAGGACCGAGCTCTACAATGCGCCCGAGCTGGCCCCGAGGGCCCATCATCGTTTTGGATATGAGGAACTTTTTCTGCGGATTCGTTCGAGGGATCAAACTCTGCCGTTCACGTGAAAGCGGACAATGCGTCGCTTTGAAGAGGAAGACCGTTGCGAAGCCACTTAAGTTGAGAGTGGTTAAGGTTAATGAGCGTTTCGATGACTGTGCTGGTTACGAGATGTATGTTGAGGTTTGAGAAGGCCACTCATCCATGATATTTCGATTCATTGAAAGAAACTATTGTATGCTTAACAATAAATGGGTAACCTTTTGAGGTATTTGATGATATCGTAGGTTTGGTTATTATTGGGCTTTCGATATGGATGTTCGAAGTTTTTAAGAAAATAAGTATCATATGAGTACAGTTCATAAAAGTTTACAATTTTGTATCGCTGGGCTCTCTTAGGAAACTGTGTCTCTGCCTGGTTAAAGAATTGGCTTAGAGGACTCGAAACTTGCAGTTCCAAGTTGTGGACTGAAAAAAAATTGTTAGGTTTTCAGACGCTGCCACCAGGGTCGCTGGCGTCAGCGTAGCGTTTTGATCGGCCTGTGGGGTCTTTCAACGCCTTTGTTGGCTTTGACGAGAGCAGAATTGAGTCATTCTGGCATCTGTAATTGAAGAATTTTAGGAAAATCTTCTTGATTTGGGTTTGGAAGGCAAATCGGGGATCAAATATTGGGGAGTGGCTCCGTTGTTGGTCCGTACGGATTCGGAGGGAACTCAGATACTGGAGTGGAGTGTCGCACATAGGGTATTTCAGGTGAGACTTGTCTCATTGATTTTGCCAAGGTGATGCTCTGTATGAGGATCACGATCATTAAAAAAGAAGTGATCGAGAAGGTGATATAGAAGTACTCTCTTTTGTATTTCTGGAATTCTGCTTCTGGGTCAGTCATGTTGGAATAGTGGAGTTGTTTGAAAGGGATCCAAATCTTTTCGCCCTTCAGAGGGGGTAGGTTTGGACGGAGACAGACGACCGTTGGAGATGCCTGATTAACGCACCATGAGTCGTCGACACAGCGGCGAACGAAGACTTCGTTCAGTGGTTGAATTAGGCAACTGATGTTGTGCAGAGTGCAGAAGGAGTCACAATCATAGTAGGAAAAGTAGTTGGGAACCATTCGACATGACGAGAAGACGACAGAAAAGAGAGCTGAGATTATTGATGTTTTGAGAGCTGACATTCTGTCAGACCGATAGCTTCTGAAAGTTTTCTGAATCTTGGCTTGGGCAAGCTTTTTGTCAGGATATCGGCGAGCTGAGTTTCAGAAGGGGTATATACGTACGAGATTTGTTTCCTTTGTGCTGTTTCTCGAATGAATTGGTAGCGTGTGTCAACGTGTTTGCTACGCATATGAAAAGCTGTGGTATGAATTAGCTTCAAAGCAGATTGGTTGTCAACGAAGACTGTAGGTTTCAGTGGGATTTTTAGTTCTTTGAAGAAGGTAATCAGCCAAAGCGCATCCTTAGCTGCTTCAGTGGCAGCAATGAATTCGCTTTCTGTGGTACTGAGACTGACCGATTTTTGTTTCTGAGATCGCCAGATGCAAGGGCCACCGTTTAATTTGGTGATTGCACCACTGACGGAACGCCGGTCGGATTTGTCCGCGGCGTAATCTGCGTCCGTGTAAATTTCAAGCGTCTCAGCGAGAGCGGACGCCGTTCCACCTCTGTACACAATGGCCAGGCGCGGTGAGCTCTGTAAGAAACGGAGCACGCGTAAGGCTGCCTGCCAGTGTAATTCAGAGAAGGAATCAAGGAAGCGTGATAGATAACTGGTAATGAAGGTTATATCGGGACGCGTACAGACTGAGAGGTAAGATAAACAGCCCATGAGTTCGCGATATGGGCGATTGGGAAGTTGGTGTCTGTTGTTTTCGAGGGAGTAAATCGAGTTCTCAGCCGGAGTAGACTGTGGTTTGCAGTCCTGCATTTGAAATCGTTTGAGAATGTTGTTGATGTATTTCTGTTGGTGGATCCAAATGTTTGACTCTTCATCTATATGGATTTGAATGCCTAGAAAAAGAGTCAACGCCGAGACTGTGATTTCGAAGGCTTTGGAGATTTCTCCGAGCGCCTCGTTGATCAGGCGAGGATCGGTCGAGGAAATAACTCCGTCGTCGACGTAAATAGCTAAAAGGAGAAGATCATCCTTTCCGCTATGCTTGAAATAAATGCAAGGATCTGCTTTGCTTCTGATGAAGTCGATTCCGGTGAGGACGGAATGAAATTTTTCATTGAAGCACCTGCTGGATTGGCGAAGTCCATACAAGCTCTTGTGCAATAGACAGAGGCGCTTAGTTCCGTCTGAAAACCCCGTTGGTTGTCTCATGTATATTGTTTCTTTCAGAGTGCCATAGAGGAAAGCCGTTTGTATATCGAACTGTTTAATGGTCATTTTCCTTGCGGCAGAGATAGCGAGGAGGCATCTTAGGCTATCGAAGCGCGCAACAGGCGCGTATAACTCGTTCATTTCGATGCCATCGACTTGATTGAACCCGCGAACGACGAGTCGAGAGCGGTATTTGAGGATACGATTCTTTTCGTCAGTTTTGACCTTATAAACCCAGCGGCATGTCAAGGGTTTGACATGTTTTGGGGGGTCAACAAGTGACCACACCCCATGGGCGTGCATCGAAGCGATTTCGTCTTTCATTGAAGCATACCATTTTGCAGCATCGGGGGAAGCCATTGCTTCTTTGTAATTGTTCGGTTCGGTATGTTCAAGTTGCGTTAATGCAATCTCATATCGCTTTGGCTTCTTAATGTTCTGGCGTTCGCTACGTCTTGGAGGATGCTGCACGACTTGTTGCGGCTGATCAGAAGCAGCCTGTTCAACTTCGTCGGAGGGAGTAGCTGGATTATCCTCGCAGTTTACAGCGGAGATATCATCGTCTTGTTCTGAGTTTTCGTTCTGAGTGAAGTCAGGCACGGGTTTGGCTTTTGAGTTGTCTCCGAAGTAAAGGGATTTCAGAAACGTGACGTCTTTGGTCACCATGATTTTAGTGGTTTTTGGTTGCCAAATACGGAAGCCGTCAATTCTCTCAGAATAACCCACAAGAACGCCTTTGAGGGCGCGACGAACCCATTTGCCCTGTTGGGTCTTGTTGTAAAAGTAACACAAGGTTCCGAAAGGATGGAATTTTGAAATGTTCGGTGGGGCGCGATAAATCATTTCGAAAGATGATTTGTTGGTCGCTGAACAAACGTTGGTAACATTCAGCATATGACAAGTGAACCGGCATGCTTCTGCCCAGAGTCCTGTTGGAACATTAGAGGCTATCATCATGGTTCTAGCGAGTTTTGTTATTGTTTGATTATTCCTCTCGGCTTGACCATTTTGAGCTGGGGTTCGTGGACAACTGGTAATCAGTTCTGCGCCGATTTTGCGAAGAGCATTTTTGACCACAGAATTCACGAATTCTTTCCCACCGTCACAATGGAGGGTTTTTACTTCGTGATGAGTTTGGTTTGAGAACCATTTCAGGAAGTGGCATATCTGGAGCGGAGCTTCATCTTTGGATTTGAGAAAGTAAATCTTGTTGAATTTTGAATATTGGTCATGAATGTTCATGAAATATCGCGCTCCCCCCGAAGGCGGACTTCATTGGACCGCATAGGTCTGTTGTAACGACTTGACCCATCATTTGAGCGGCTTGTGTCGCTGGTTTCGAATGATAGCTAGCCCGGTTCATTTTTCCTTCGATACATGAGGTACAGGTGGTTTTATCGTTCCGAACGGGAATGTTGTTCCTTTGGAGGAATTCTTTGATTTTTCGTTTGTTGATATGAGCGTAAACCTCATGTGCTTTTTGTAGAGTGATGAGTTCCGTATAAAACGCTTCTGGCTTGGACGGTCCGACAATTGGAGCAGCTTGCAGGGGAAACAACCCGTTGTCGGATGTAAGAATCATGCGGTCTTCGCCGGAACGCAATTGGAGGTTCTCGCCCTCCGAAGAGATTGACCAGCCATTAGCCAGAAGGGCCGATAGAGAAATTAGATTTCTGCGGAGGTTGGGTATAAAGAGCGCGTTTTCAAGCTGAAGGATGAATCCCGAGGGACCTTGACCGATTTGGAGAAGTACGGTCCCTTCGGCTACAGCTTGAGTTGCGGTTTGCCCACTTGACGATACAGTTAGTGGATTAGGAAGGTGATTCATGGTGATGAAAAAGCTTGAATCATTACAGAAGTGGTGGGAAGCCCCACTATCTACTAGCCAATTAGAAGTTCTTGGATCATTCATTGGAGAGGCTTCGGTTAGATTCATTTCTGGAGGAAATGGACGTGAGAGCATTGTGAAATTCGCTTGAGGACGGAAATTTCTCGATTGATTACCACGGAAGTTGGTGTTGGGACGAACATTTGAGTTTCTACTTGCAGAGTTGTTGAAACGATTATTCGGTGCGGAGTTATTATTTGTACGGGAGTTCGACGGGTTGTAATTGTTGGGACGTGAATTTGAACGATTAGCGTTATCGTATTGGTTCGCAAAGGAGCGGTGATTGTTATTGGAGGGGTTGAATCTGGGATTGCTTTGATTTGTTCCATTGGTATTGTTGCCAAAGTTTGAGCGAGATTGGTTCTGATAATTAATTCGCGCAGATTGATTGCTATAACGTGGATTGAATTGTTGGGGGATGACTGGATGACGGTGGGTGCTCTGCACCGGATGCTCAGAGAGGGTCTCTTGAGCTACCTCAGATTCTATGAGTCGATAGAGACGCGAAATGTTGCGTTCGCTTTCTTCTGCTTGAAGGAAGGTCTGGGTGAAACCCTTCCAAGATCGTGGCAAAGCCCGGAGCAGACATGAGACCAAGATGTCATTCGGGATGATCGACCCAGCAGAGACCGCGTCTTGAACGAGGGAGCGGAAATTGCGAACATTTGCAAGGGTGGATTGAGATGGGTTGAATTTAAAATCCATGACTCTGATCGTGGCTGCGGTTTTGTTTGCACCGCTTTTCCTGTCAAATTCTTCGACAATGCTATTCCAAATGTCAGCCGCAGTGGCAGTTAGGGTGACGCCACGAAACTTAAGGTCAATGAGAGGACGTGAAATTGAATCCAAAAGTATGGTTTTTGCCAATAGATTGGCTTGGGGGAATCTTGGATCATTTTCGGGCAGAGTGCCCATCGCGGCTTCATAGCAATTAGGTTTGTTTTGGAGAAGAAGTTGGATGATATCACGCCAGGTGAGGAAATTCTTGCCCTCTGCATCGAGCCGTAGTTTCGTGAGATTAGAAAATTGGGTACTCGAATTGTTCTCTGCCATCAGGTTTGTTTCCTGTGGGCCCAACAAGAGAACAAAATCGTCTTCCTCCAGGTTCGGTTATTTGGAAAACGGGGCTAACTATATTGTCAAGAAAATTCGACCGTGGAGTTGGAAGGACACTAACCTTAGACGCCTCGGTTCCTGCACGGAACGAGGCCAAACTGAAGATCCAATGGCCGAGGGACGCCGAAAGCAGGGAACCGAGAGTGCACTGATAACGTGTTGAAGCTCAAAGTTCTGGCTCGAAACCACGGGGGAAACCCGGGAAGCTTTAACAGATGCACTGAAACTTCAGGTGGCACACAACGCTATAGACTCAGTCGGTATACAGGCGCTAAGGTCAGGCAGTTACATGCAAGAAGTGAACACACGGTCTTCTTGTACAGAAGTGGGGGGGTTTATTGAGAAGGTATCTTCTATATATGGACATCCTGGTAGCACTTTCCCAATGGGGTCCGTTCAGGGATACCTAGTGGGTAGAGCCTAGGCGAGAGACACATGAGAGCCATAAACCTAGGTCGTAACTGTGAACCCCGTCTCCGTAGTTAGTCTGGGGTTCAACCAGTACCTAGACAGATAAGAACGTTCCTCCGTCTAGACGCAACTCTGGCGTACACTAAAGAGGCCAGCTGGATTGTTTGTGTACGGTCTGGGTTCGTCAGAGACGAACCGAGTCCGTAAGAACCGTTTTATGATTCGTCTGGCAGTGGGAATCACCGAGGCGACATCTCCAAGTAGAAGCCTAGAAGTTTCGGTCGAAACCTAGCTTCAACAGAAAAGTCTGAAAAAATCTCTAGGTGGAAGTGCACAAGTGCACTTCCGTGGGGAGGGGAGCGGGAAAACGCGATGACAACAGCGAGGAGGACGACCTCGCTGCTCCCCCCGTTTTGTACAAGTGAAAGTGTGTCTGTGAGTCTGATTAAGGATTTTCTCAGGATTACGAAGATCCTTCTCGTCTACGCTGAGTAGATCCGTCATCAGCTGGATGGTAACCGGTATATTCTCTCCTACGTCCTCCTTGGGATCACCCTCAAGCCAGAGAATTATGTGAGCGTGAGGACTTCCTCGATTTTGCCATTCTATACGTAGAAAATAATCAATCATCCGGTGTTTTCCGAATGGATTACACGATCTTTTAGAACTTAGAATGCTCATTACGACCCGAATCAACTTGTTAAAGTAAATCGCACAAGTCACAGGGTCTTCAGCCACCAAATGCGCTATTTTATGGTTATCCAGTTTACTGCGAATTTCCTCTTCCTCAATATCAGAGCCGAGTTCTTTGAATTCATCAGACAAACGATATAAAACACGCAACAACCCAGTCCAACGTGTTTCATTTGAAGATAAAGTTATGAAGGCAGTCGGTTTACCGAGTTGTCGAATCATGGCAAACAGATCCTTCTTTCTACCATACCAATACTGCACCGAGTTAGGTATGGACTGTAAGAAAGCCTTATTGTTGTCAATCAAACGTTCGACATATTCGCGGTCTTCAATCATTTTACGAGTTATATGCTCAGTTGACCGCAGACACCTGAACATGAATACTCGCAGACGGAATATTTTCATCGCCATGTACAACACGTGCTGAGGCGTAACTCCACGTCGATCAGTGCGTCTAATTTCCGACATACACATACTCGAGTGTGTCGCTCGAGTGCCATCAAGCCCATCTCGTTTTATTTCACGAGCCTGACCAAAGTATATAGTTGGGAATGGTAACTCTTCAGCGTATTTATCAAAAAGTAGATTTTCCGGTACTTTGTTCTGCCCAGGGGCCAAATCTAGACAGAAGTCCTCATTCCATAACATTGTTTGCTGTCTCGCATATACTAATTCAGATTCTGTCACATTACTGAGAGAGAGCGCATCCGCACACTCTGCATCGGGGTTCAATGCTTCTGTGTCATGGGCTGAACTATGAAATACACTCCAATCGATAGTGATATCATAATATTTGTAAAGAGGTTGACCAACTAAATATCTCAGCCATGGCTCTAGAGTAGATTTCTTAACGTAACCACTAAGATTTGACGATTTGTGTATGATATTCTTCTTAAGATTCACATTAAATGCATGATCATTGTCCAGCGCCCTGGGTAACGATCTCACCATGGTATCAACCTCAACAGGAACATTTATAACTTGCCCAATGATGCCGTAAGAACCACCATACTTAAGACGCCGTATTTGCATGTGGGGAATCCGTGGTGAAATCAATCGTTCGCTTAAAAGATCTAATTTTGGCAACCCCGTTGGTTTCTGCGGATACTTGTATCTATTACTCCTACTCATTGCCGGAAGCTTTCCCAATCGACAATTTCGATAACAGTTACTGCACAATTTGAAATCACTTGCATTTTCCTCAGGAAAAAACGGCTGTAAAATGCTTGCAATTCGAACCGTCACCTGTTTCAAGTCCCGAACGAACCACAACCGATCACACACGTCGCACTTATGTCCAAAATCGTTTGTAACGAAACTCTCCGAAACTGATTCCACGCATGTTGCCAGACCCTCTCAGGTTCCAGGGATCGAATCGGTTCAGAAATTACCCCGTTACTACTATTTTCCAAGCACCCTATTTGCTCGTTCTTCTTTCGGACTCTGCGATTTCGGTCTCCCTCGAGTCTTCTCGCACGTTGTTCCGCAGATTCTTCTTCCCTCGCTTTTCTCTGTCGTTTCGCCTGAGGCGTCTCCGACCCAACGAACAACCGTTTCGGTGGCATTTGACCCGCCAACTACCACCGTAATATCACTCGATCCCCAACAAGTATAGTTAGCACCCTTCGTATTCTCCAACGAGGCAATGGAGGGAGGGCACACTCGTGCCCTCCCGACCTCATGACAACGAAGCGCGAATTATCACGGTTTTTCCGACGTTATGTTCCATGAACGGCAGACATAACCGTGGCAGCTAGCCTAATATGTTGAGAGAGACGCTTCTCTCATCTGGACCCCATTTTTACGCTTACGGATCCTCTCATCTCGACGCCCATCGAGTACATCGCACTTTCTTCGACCCGCCCCCTCCCTGGTGGACTTAAAGGCGTTTTCCCGCCAAAAGCTGTGATTAGCGGGTACACCTCAGTTGCGCCACGCCGTCAGCTCGGCCGGAATTCAATCTAACTTCCGAGGTGGTGCGTTCTGCGGATTCTGTGTCGTCTTCGCGCAAACTGAATCTGCTGGTCGAGGCAAACAGGAAGCCTTCGGTGCTCTCGTTGCAAAGCCATTCATCAACCACAAGCACGTTTTCGAACTTTTTTGGAACCTACGAGGAAACCCTCTACCACAGAGATGCAGAACTCGATGCGAACTATTTCATCGAGTGGTACGAACACGGAGAAAATACCAGACATCAGAGATCGAGTCGATTAGGGCCAATTGCAACAAGTGTCGAGGAACAGATCCCGTCTGATTCCGCTCAACAAAACAGTTCTTTTCTGCGGTGAATAAGATGTCAAACTTCGCGGACACAGGGAGAAAGCCAGCTTTTCACCCGGTGGATTGAATACCAACAGGATCACTTGTGTTGCCTGCTCCTGTGTTGTGGCAAGACTCCCAGCTTCCCCTGTCGGAGGTGGTAAAGAGTCTTGGTGTTCATCTTGACTTTAATCTGTCTGCGAAGACACATATTGGTGCTCTTGGGAACAAGCTTCATTTCATTTCATTTATTTAACATAACATAACAAGGGGTTTTCCTCGCAAGCAATAAGGCTGCATATCGTGTTGTAGATTTAACAGCTGACGAGGAGAGACCACTGATGTGAACACTCGGATTTCGCTGAAACTTCGTCAGAGTGAAGTTTACGGTCTACAGAGGAGAACCCTTCCGGGAACTTTTACGGAAATGCGCGGATCAGGAGCTATGAGCATTCTGAAGTGGGAAACTCCCCATAGCGGGAAGCGCGCTCCCGACTGAGACAGCGCTAAGCATGGGGAATACGCGGTTTTCGAAGGGTTCTATCTCCTGATCCGCGCATTTCCGTAAAAGTTCCCGGAAGGGTTCTCCTCTGTAGACCGTAAACTTCACTCTGACGAAGTTTCAGCGAAGACCGAGTGTTCACATCAGTGGTCTCTCCTCGTGAGATCGAGTAGTTATTATGTCTAGCCAAGTTTGGCCTTGAAACGTGTGAGGGTGGTACATAAACGAATCTCAAGTGGAAGTTCATTCCAGACGGTGGCAAAGACATAGAGTGGGGCCAATCTGGAGAACTCGTAAGGCACCCCAGGGACTCTTACTCTGCAGCGTCTAGCGTCTCTACCAGTGGGGTTGGGGCGCGTGGGGCTGGAGAGGGCTGGGGGAAGTGTAGCATTGGCAGACATGAAGGAAAGTAGAGCGGTACGATAGCGAAATATGTCGTCAACACGACGGATGGAGAGACGACAAAAATCAGACGTCACCGAAGTCCGCGGTCGCTTACTAAGAACGGCACGGAGGCTCGAGTTTTGAGCCTTTTAGATTAGAGATCGCAAGCTAACAGTGGCATTGGGGTACCACCAGGGCCGGATTTCCCATTAGGCTAACAAGGCTACAGCCTTGGGCGGCAGATTTGTGATCGGCGGCGGATTCTTCCTCGTCGTCGTCCGTCGTCCCCTCCCTCCGCCCCCCCGCAAGGAGCGTCTAGAATCTATGATGCGAGGCTTCAAGCAGCGGAGTTTGGTGGATCGGTTCCGGCATTCGCCTGTAGAGATTGGGAGCCGTGGAGACCATTCATGGGATAGCCGGCTGCAGGGATCGAACTCGCAACATACCCTCCGAGAAAGCTTCACATGTGGCTTTGCGAGCATGCTTCTGTGGCACACACTGCTTAGACCGCTCGACTGTCTCGTCGGTTGAGTCATCTCGAGAGCTACGCCGTAAGCTCTCTGTCCCCGCACATACCCTTTTATGAAAATCCCTCCAAAAATCAAACAGGAGACCGTCCGAAGATGACGCTCGGATTTCAGCGGAACGCAAAGAGCGAAGGCCTGACCAGCCTCGATGTTCGCAGGTTCACGTGTTCCGCCGTTCCATAGACCCTACGCCTCGAAACGATAGAATCGCTCACGTACTAGTTTGACTCTCAGATTTTCAAGAGAGCATGACAGGCGGTATTCCGAGCCAGCCTTGGGCGGCAAAATCCTAAATCCGGCTCTGGGTACCACACAGAGATGCAGTAAAGTATAGCGCTTTCGACGAGTGCGCGAAAGACACGAAGCAACACCGAGCGGGGGAAACCCAGCCTTCGTAGCCGATTGAGACAGTATGTATAGGATGCGATCTTCGCCTGTAGACGGAGCACATGCGTTCGACTACCAAGGTCGTGCTCCAAAATCACCCCAAGACACGTCACAGAGCCAACACATTCAAGAGGAACGCCGTCCAGAGTGACCCTACTATCACAGGCTACAAGTCTGGAGCCCCTCCATCGGAACCATAGGAGCTGAGTCTTGCTTGGGTTAAGGGCCAGACGCAACGCACAGAACATTACGAAAATCTGCGAGAGATATTCATTCAGCTGTGCAATGCCGTCCTCTATACAGCGTGGGTCGAGGCCGAAGAGAATGGTCGAGTCATCTGCATAAGATATCATCCTTAGCTGCGGAGAAAGGGAATTAGCAGCAGATAGTAGAGAGTTAAGATAGATAATAAAGAGGTACGGCCCCAAAACGGATCCTTGGGGCACACCATGTCGGACAAGCATAAAGTCAGAGCGGGCGTTACGAGAAACAACGGTTATGCTTCGGTCTGAGACATAAGAGGCTAACCAGGACAAGCTGCTCCCACCAACCCCGAGGCTGGAAAGAGTTGTGAGAAGGGTCTCATGACATAGGCAGTCAAAGGCCTTAGAGAGGTCAAGGAACAGGCCAAGGACATGAAATCGAGCGCTCCAGCCATCTACAATGAATTGTTTGATATCCAGTAGGGCCGTCTCCGTAGATCGACCCGAGAGGAAACCATGCTGATGGGGAGAAAGCGTGTTCGCCTTGTCGAGATGCTCTTTGAGCTGAGCGAGAATACATCTTTCGAAAAGCTTTGAGAGGAAGCACGTCAAGCTTATGGGTCGGTAATTGCCCGGCGCCATGGGGTCACCCTTTCCCTTGTAAATAGGAACAACTACTGCCTGCTTGAACGCCCAGGGGTATACAGAAGTTCGGAGCGAGAGATTGAAAATGAAGGTGACGGGAATAGAGAGGGCAGATAAGGCAGAATGGATAACTTTAGACGGAACCTCGGCTACAGAGCGTTTGTATGAGGATTTCATGCCAGAGCAGGTGTTATGGAGTGAGTACGGGTCTATATACTTAAAGTCAAAGTTGGAAGGACTCCCAGCATGCAGGAGAGAAGACAGAACAGCAGATCGCATGTCAGAATGTGGACAAGCAGAAGCAGTGAGGCCGCCTATGGACGCATAGTACTGAGCAAGCTTGTCAAGAGCATTCTTTAGTTCCTCAGGTGTGCCAGAAAGGAGGGTGGACGCGCGCTCCCCTCGTGCCCTGCCACATGAGGCATTGATAAATCTCCATATTTTCTTGCTAGACGTACCACAGTTCGAGATGAAAGAGTTCGTAAATTTTTTGCGTGCGATTAAGATGAGCTTTCTGTAGTGCTTAAGGGTGGCGTAGAACCGTGCCTTAGCTGAGACACGACCTAGCCTGAAGAATTCGTGCCCAAGTTTTCGGAGACGTCCGCGAATGTTCGCCTGTCGGGTGGTGAACCAAGTTTTGCGGATATTTCTAGTGTTAACCGGCACCAGAGGAAAGCATGCATCGTATATGGAGAAGAGACGCGAGTGGAAGTATTCATAAGCGGTGTTCACATCGACGTTAGAGAAGAGAGGGTTCCAATCTTCCCTGTAGAGTGAGACAAAGAAACGATCATAGTTACGAGTATTGAATATTCTCTTGAGTGGTAGTGAGGGACGGGTTGGGAGGGAGACAGGGTCAAAGTAAACGCCGAAGGAGATAGGATAATGATCGGAAAACTCCAGATGTGGGAGCGTCACAATATCCTGAACATCCAGCAGGCCGTCATTCGACGCCCATACATGGTCCAGGCACGTGCCAGACACAGGACGGGTTACTAGGTTATGCAGAGGGATTAGACTCATGTCCAGAAGCGAGGAACGAAAACGCAAAGCTTTGGCGTCTGTGGACAGACGGTCGACATTAAGGTCTCCCACAAGGATGATCGGTGGTCGACAGCTGGCAATAAGGTTATCAAGAAAAGAAGCGAGGACAGTCGCACAAGAGGAGCTACAACTGTAGATAGAAAACAGCCAAAAAGCGATCGAAGAGTGCCTAAGATGAACAGCAACCGCTTGAATGCGCTCGTCATCCGTCTGGGCCGACCTCGACTCGATTATCTCTACACCAGTACCTACGAAGACAGACACACCTCCATACGGGGAAGTTCTACACGTCATTAGGTGAGTAAAATCAGCCAGTTGATAAGCTGAGGCTTCAAGAGTAGAGAGCCAGGTTTCTGTACAGCAGATTATGTCATGGGAAGAAGCATAGTACTCCTCGAGTAGATCAAACTTGTAGGTAGGTCTCAATGAGCGCGTATTCAGGTGGAGGATCTTGAGTGGGAATCGGGATAGTCAGTCAGTTTGTTGAGCAGTTAGATTAGAAGTGGCTCTGTCAAAGGACTGATCAGAGTCGTTTGCTTTTGAGGCGTCATCTTCAGGGTAGGCATTGCGTGTCGAGGTATTCAGCAGCGACGGATCAATCGCGTCCAAAGGATGAACTTCAAGAATCGGAGCCCTGAAAGGGTTCCCCGAGTATTGTTTGATGAGGATGGATGAGGGCCAAGCAGTCGGGTCAGCCAGAATATCAAAGTCCTTTTCGTGAACTAAAACACAGAAGGACGAGTAGCTCTCGTTTCTAGTCTTAGTACGGAGTACTATGGGGTCGGTTACCCCACGGGAGACAGCTAAGGTGTACATATCCAGCGCATTGAAGTCATTCCTCAATCCGGTGATGAAGAGCTTTTTGCGGTCAGGTAGGGGATCAGTCCGTCTGGGGAGCTTGGTACTTTGTATTCCAGCACCGGAGTCCAGAGGTGCAGATCCCCGAGTGAGCGGGGAAAGTTAACTCCATCCATTAAAGCTTAACTCCATCGTCTATCTCAGTGCTGCTCAAACCGTGGCCCGCGGGCCAAAAGTGGCCCGCGAGGCGATTTCTGATGGCCCGCGACGCCTGATCCGTATTTTTTGGTATGCTTCGTTTTGTACGTGAGAGACAGCATACTCGAAGCTGCGGCTGGGGTAAAATTTTGTTCGAAAATCGAATTTCTCAGTACTGCGGTCCGAGTGCCGGATCTGACGCTGTCAGGGATAGAATACCAAGGTGTCGCTCAAAATAAGGTTTCTTGAGTATGACCGCTGACGATTAGAGATCCTTCTCAACAAAATGGCGGTGGTGGTCTGAGATTATGCGACATGCCGCGCGCAAGAGTTGCGATACTCGATTAGAAATATCTCATCGGAATAACTGGAATGATATTCACAGTACAGATTAAGATCCGCCTCCTCAGGAGTTGCGAACAAGCATGCTCTGCAATAGAGCTCATCTTATGGACAGCCACTTGGGGGATCTCCGTCAGTGATCAACAAATCTTGGAAAATCCTCGAAAACCTCGAAATAAATCATGAATTCTCTTTTTTCGCATACAGAAAATCATCTTGCGTTGCCCACATATCCATGTGTCATTTTCTCTACTCTTGAAGATGTATGAATGAAATGAAATATCTCACGTGAATATCGGGCATCTCCCTGGTGAGCGAATTTTCGCAAAACCCTCTGGCCCGCGGTGGATTTTCGACTAGCATTTTGGCCCGCGGTGGAAATCTCGTGAGCACCACTGGTCTATCTAATCCATCGCCTGCGCAGGCTAGGATACCCGCGGCCTACCTTATTGCATGTATTCAAAATGCTCTTCATGAGCACTCTTACGTATGGGCTCGTGGCATGGTGTTCAGGCTCAGCTCACCTCCTTTCGTCAATACAGGTGGCCCAGAACAATGCTATTAGGGCGACCCTCGGTCTCCCCCCCCCGTCTCGTCTGTCCGACTGGTTCTCAAAAAACTCGGGATTCTAAATGTAAACCAGTCTGTACATTTTCGCTTGGTGTGCCTTGCTTTTCTCAATCTATGTGCTGCGCTTCCCCCACCCAGTCTGTCATTTGACAGAATCCGAAACACTTCCAAACGACGCCTGAATTCTCGCGACCTCCTCACCCCATTCGTTCGAACGACCTTTGCGGAACGTTCGTTTCTCATCCCGCTCCCAAGAGCCTGAAACCGTCTCCCTGACGCGGTCCGCTCGGCTGAGTCCCTGACGAAATTCAAGAGGCTCCTCAAAACGCATTTGTCAGCTACCGACACTTACTTAGTATCTTATTCCGTTGCCGTCACATATGCAGCTCAAGCTTGTTCGTGACCGGCTGTTGTTAACAACAAACTATGAATAAATGAAATGAAATGAAAAGGATGAACGATGGGGCATCCCGTGTCAACTTCGGTTTCGGATCGACGCCGGTGACAAAGCTCTCGAAGAACACTTGCTCGAAGGTCCGAGGAATGCCACCTACAGGGGTGCCTCTCTTCAGAAGGAGATCATAGTGCTGATAGGTAATCGGGTGAATCGGGAAGCAAATTGTTGCGGACGTAAACGCCGCGAAGTACGTCTCGCATCATGAGAATGAAACGAGAGGCGTCATTAGGACTGACCAACTGACCATCTGCCTTTCGCTACGTGGCACTGAGCGATGGTCAACAAGTTCAGAGAAAGGGTTTCCCCACATTTCGCCTTGCCGCGAGCAAAACAGGTGCCACACTTGCGGAAACAATCCCTCAAGTCTTGCACGACGAAGGCATCGTGGTCAGCGATATGAGGGGACAGGGCTGCGAAGAATGCAGCTCCATCTCGGAGGTATAAATGAGTCTGAGCCGAAGTGAAGAAAGTGTTGCCTTAGGCTCTGTACGTCCATTGCGCCAGTCATCCAGTGTCTCAACCTGTCGCTAACACACTCAGAAAAAAAACTGTGCACGCCCCTGCATAGGGAGCACTTGCCCGTTCCGGACCGGCTCACCGCATCGAGTGAAACTTCTGCACGACGCGCGACGGCCCAAACCCTTGCATACTACCCTCTTGGTTGATGGTCACAAGACATACGTTACACCCAAAGAGCTGCTGGTTCCCATCGTTTGCACAATGGAAATGATAGCCAATGGAGGGGACGATTAGTCTGTGCGCGAACGAACTGAACTCTACGATCTGCCGAAATTCGTCGAGTATCATTCGACGATCCAGTTGACGTGCTCGTTTTCTATGAAGCCGACCAGGATTGCGCCTGAACAGACTGACTTCAATGCAAATGCATCCCGGAATCTCCGTCCATCCAGAGAAGTCGTCGATATGCTCGCGGTAAATACCAAAGGGTTGGATTTCGTCCTTTAAATTGTGTCATGAAACGAGTACAGATGTACAGGTCGTCCATTTGTACTGGTGATCTAAATTACCATAAGCTCAAATCGATTTTTCGAACACCGTTTTATTTACAATTGCAAAGATCCTCCACAAACGTTCGTGAGGAGTTTAGTGGAAAAATTGCAAGTGTTTTCACGCAAGCGTGAAAGCGAGAACGGAGGATTCCGTTCCTAAGGAGGATTGTGATGAGCTTATTAGATTCTCTTTAGCTAGCAACCCGATCAAATAAATTATCGTCTCAATCATAGAATTCATCCACTGAAATACCCACATTGTGGTTCAGCAAACAAACCCCTTGAGCAAAAACTACCCCAGCATCCTCCCAGGGAAAATGCAACACCACTGCTTTAATGATTACTCCTCAAAAAAGACAAATCATCCAAATGCTATTCAAAAATCAGAAATTTTCCAATAACACGACAGGCTTTTTTGAAACATGAAATTATCTGGGACCCACCACTTCCGTATCACGCTAAAAATCAACTCACACACAAGCGCTCAGTGCGATTTTTTGGGTTCTTCGCGAATTATCAAACCCTTCAACATTGGCTCTTCGGGCAAATTGACCGAAATCGACCGAAGACAGTTTGTGTGCAAAACTCGAGGAGCGGAGCAAACGTGGTCATCAACTAGAACTCCTCTCACCGATTTCAAAGATGAGGGCGCTGTTATCATCGGCAACTCAATTTCGCCCTCGGAATTTTGCCTCCCGGGAGCTTCCTCAACCATTCAGCTTTCCGCCCCCGCCAGAGGCAGCACGATTAGTTTATCGATCGGTGGAGTTCAGAAAAGCATTAATCTCAACAGAGTGAATAGCGCTTGACTCAGTAGTGTTCATGGTGCGCCCGTCACCCCATGTTCCCCTCATTCGCATATGTAACGTTATCGACGATGGAGGAGAGGAAAATACTATATGGAGCGAGAAACTTTTCACGATACTCCTGCTACTTGAGCGTCTGGTGCAAAATTCATCGTGAATTCAACGACTCCCAGCCCTAACCTCAGGCGAGACGGACTGACATCTACGAGAGCGCATTGAAAATTCGTAGCATACGAGGATGGCTCACTGGGGGTCGAGATAAATTCGTGGCTCCTAGACTAGAAATTGCCAAGGGTATTTGTCGAGAACTCCAAATTGAAGTCCCGCTCCTTCGTCGAAGGCGACGTGAGATTAGGCGAATCTCACGTCGCCTTAGTGGTATTGAGTAAAATTGGTATGGAAGACGATATTAAGGAGTTCGCAACCCTCACAGATCGTAGGGCTCGACTCTGAAAATGATGCTCGTGTCTCAAAGAGGAACGTGTACTCAAGAATCTGATCCGGTCACCCGTTTAATTTTTTTTTTGTCGGTAAGACGTTTGGGGAGGGGGGGCGCAAATTTCAGAATCCGCCCCAAGTGCCACTTCGTCTAGTTAGGTCCCAGCTCCCAAGCCTGAGAGCCAACGAGAAGTCATCAAATCATTCAAGTTGTTCCAAATAGGAACTTCTCGTTCCGAAACCGTTCACTATCACCACGCAGAGATGCACAAAGTAATCCTCGCGCACTGAGTTCACACAGGTCGCGAAAGTAAACACGCAAAGGGAGAGGGAAGTAGCGGCGACCGCGACTGTGTCTGACAAGTAAGCATATGTTTTGGTAAAAAACAATCGCCGATCCCGCTATGATGGATGGAAAGGCCTTAGTCCAAGAAGTAATACACGACATAGCTAGCCGGCTATCAGGCCCTTCTTGATAGTTCAAACGGTCAAAAACTCTAGGAGGGACCTGAAATGAGCAATTTTCAAATGCATGCCATTCCGCTTCCGATGGGGCTTGCGAGCTGATTCTCCCACCATTTTCAAGATAATTTTGTCCTCTTTCAGATGGTTTTTTGATGAACCTTCTACGACGAATACTCGCTGCTCTGGAATACTTTGAAAATACCAAAAAAAACGTGGAAACCCTAATGGAAAACGTGCACTAGCCGTCATTGGAAAACGCCACTGTGCGGTGTGTTTTCTATTGGAATTCTCACGTTTTATTCGATACCTTCAAAGTGCTCTAGAAAAGCGAGTATCCATCGTAGAAGGTTCTAATCAGCTCGCTAGCCCCGTCGAGAGCGAAATGGCATGCATTTGAAAATTGCTCATATAGGTCTCTCCTGAAGTTTTCGACCGTTTTAACTATCAAGAAGGGCCTGATAGCCGGCTAGCTATGTCGTGTATTACTTCTTGGACCAAGGCCTTTCCATCCATCATAGCGGGATCGGCAATTGTTTTTTACCGAAACATATGTTTACTTGTGAGTTAGCGTCTGAAGTGATTCGTATTTCGCGCCAAAACCGCTACTTCCGTCGAATATTTTCGTGACATCCGGTCGCGGGGAGGCGCGTCATAAAACGGAATCCTCCGTTAAAAAATGTGAGAAATCGCCCTCCCAGAGGAAGAATCCTGCAGACGAGCCTGAGAGGGATTCGGACAATTCATCAATGACGGTATTCCACATCATGCCGTTTACTTTGACCTCGAGGCCGACTTTGATGGAGTCGATCATCCCATCCTACTGGTGAAGTTGAAACGAGCAGCTCTTCACTCTAAAACCATCGAGCAGTGTCGTAGCTTCCTGAGCAACCGCTCGTTCAGAGTGAAAGTTGACGATGAACAGTTGTCTGCTCCTAGACCCGTTTCATCTGGAGTTCTACAGGGTGGAGCCCTATCTGACTTATTCTATGCCATACACGTTCTTGGTTTGGGTGTCTATCCTCTTCCATCCACCTCTTACCTACTTTTGGTGGATGATTCGAAGATATTTGGACCCGCTCGCGACCCTGTTGACCGTGTGGCACTCAAAGCCGCGTTCGATGTACTGAAATGCTGGTGTGGGAGAAATTGATCACTACTTTTACATCAGCTCAAACAACCTCCGCAGCAAACGTGCTGCGAGAACTCAATCAATTGCAAGAACCACTGCGGTCAAAATCTGGTTATCGAGGAGAATCTGTCCCAAGATCTCCCAAGGGGAGATTTCATGTGATTACTTCCTCTAGCACTCAGTGACCAGTGTTGTCATGAATGCGTGTGACTGATTATGCCCTCATGGAAAACCAAGACAATCGGATCTGTGTCTGACTCTCTTCGTCGTTCACAGCAAAAAAAAATTGGGTCCGAGAAAGCAGACCCACATTTCCTTGTTACGCTCCCCTCGAGCATCACTGGATAAGGTGGTATTTCTTTGGAACGAACACCCCGCAGGCTTCAGTCTTGTCATTGCATCTCCTCCCGCAGTTCACGCATATCTTTTTCGCCCCTCTCTAGCAATGGTAAGGCCCCTACATCGCTGTTGAACGCGGATAGCGTCGACGTTTCTTTCGTGGTTTCTAGAATCTCGGTTTCTCTCCCCGGTGCGCGCAATCCATCTTATGTGGGCGTTTTGAACGAGGATCACGGAATCATATGACATGACTTCGAGGCGGCACTATCGACAACTCGTCGCGGCAAATGGCATGCAGTTTCGGAATCAAAGTTCGTAGGGAATGATAGATGGAACCGGATGACTTGAACCACCGACCCGAAAACTCGATAAACATCGAAATGAGAATATAGGAAAGTGTTCCTGACGATCGAATCGACGCAGTCCCCTCGGGGTCGAATGTCGAACTCAATCTCGACAAGAGAAATGTAATTAAGGAGTACTTGAGCGCCGAGTCGCCTTGGAGATCTCATCTGGAAACACAACTGATATTCATCCGATGGTACATATTTGAAAAACATCGAAATGAAACGATTGGGGATTGTTTCCGACGATCACATCGGGGCAGTCTCAACGGAGCAGGATGTCGAGTTACGATTCGACAAGGGAAATGTAATCAAAAAGTTATCAAGCACCGAGTACCGCCTTGGAACTTCCACTCCGATACGGCTCTGTTCGGCGTTCCTTACAAACATACACGTCGTCATCTACCGTGGTCCGCATCTTTCACATTCAGATTCCACGTCTCGCAGCTGGAAGAACGTCTTTGGCGACTGCGTTAGCCGAACGGAGGAATACCAGATAGAACTTGATGGAATCTGTTCCTATGATGTTGACTATATTTCTGCTCCTGTCTTTCGTCTGTTGCTCCACGAGAGCGGTACAGAGCGGAGACCTGGATCATCCTCACCCGATGAATCTTGTGACCTTCGCTGAGAATTACGCCACTAGACGGAGCATCCCCGCCGAGAAGTTGCTAGTACTCGACATCGGCGCCGTTCTGTCGCAGGGAAGTTTCAACCTCAACGCAAATTCACTTTCACTACCTCAAAAATATCGCGCCGTATCGCAGCGACCGTATCGACGCGACAAAGCGATCGCGGATGAGATACGGGCGAAGCCGTTCTTGGTCGTCCCTCTCTTTCTCGATGCTTTCGCTTCTGGTTTGAAAGTCATCGTTCTCTCATTCGAGATACCTGGACAATCAGAACGAGACAAATTTCTTAAAACGCCGGTGGAACAGCCGTTCCAGAACTTCCGTCACAATTGTCTTCTGCACATGATCATCCTTAAGCGAGATCTGGGGAGCTCCTCTGTCTCCAATCTTTTCGTGCCGACCCTCTACTGGGAGCAGAATGGACGACAAATCGCTCACTGCATAAAGAGCTTCGATCACTTGGTCAGCTGGGAAGAATCTGACCCTTGCTTGCAGATCGAGAGCGTGTGCTATCTTGAATCCTTCGCTTTCAAAAACCTTCAACAAGTTGACCACCTGCCAGAGGTCGACCTTCACGCTTCACTCAGGTGCAATGTGACCACTCTCAAACTTCTCTGGAAAGTGACCACGTTCCCTATGCCCTATGCGCGTTCCCATGGATTCTCCAAAACGTTTGAACTAAGTATGGTGTACCGGTATTCTGTCTACAAGCTGGACGTTATTCCGTGTTATTCGTACATTTTCCAGCGCCACAGGGGTGTATCTGCTTTGTTAGAGCCTTTCGAGTCCAAAGTTTGGATTCTCATATTCGTGAGCACCTTGATTCTGGCCAAGCTAATATCGTGGCTGCAGGAGACACAGTTTTTAGGCGCTCTGGCCAGAATCTGGGTTGGGTTCCTCTCTGCCATGTACATGGAAAACACCAAACGATACGCGCAGTTTATCGCAACCTGTTCCGCTTTGGTAATGATCTTCTTTTTGACACAGGCTTACAGTAACTATATCATGTACTATTTTCTGAATCCACAGCTTGTTCACCCTTGCGATCAGCTCCTGAATTGTCGTAGTGTCCTTAGATGCTATATTCGTGTATGGGTAGAATATTATCTGACGGGTAAGTGGTGCTTATGCAACCTGGATCATAATCAACGAGTCCTCGTTACGAAGCCACTGTTGCGACGGAGTTTCGAGGCGACGAAGTTGGCCACAATGGGTTTCAATCTCAATACTCAGAATATGTTGTTTATCCAATCGTACTCGATCGACAAGTCCGGGCAATTGGCACTAGTGGCGGCGAGATCCAGCTCCACATTGGATCGTCTGTTTGCCGCCGGTTTTCCCCATCCTCAGGCACTTGAATATACGTATGCTCGGGTCATGACACTCCGCAATGATACACACCGCTTTTCCTTCAGAAAAGACTATACAGGAGTTGCAATGGAGTTCAACACGACAATTGACTGGTTCGACATGGAGAGTCTCCGCAAGCTTCAGCCTGTATTTGTGGCCCTAGTGATTTTATCCACTGCTGTTCTGTGGGCTGAAGTGCTGAAACTCTTTTTCGCACGTGCTCCCGGAGGTCTGGGAACCCTGGGACGAAGATTATTCCGTCAGTTGCAACGGATCCACCCTGTTCCGCAGATTCGCTATTTTCGCGCCCGGCGTCCAGTAGCCTGAGCTCATCAGACAAGCGCAGAAATACATACAGAAAAAAATGAAGTTTTGATGCATTTCTTGAGCGAATGATTATTTTGCCACGGAAAAGGTAGGCATTCGGACGGCTCGAGTTCATGAGAACTCACTCACGGTACTGCGAAACGATCGTGCGCTCGATCGAACTTCGATTCTCATATGTGTGTTCGAGTTGCCATCGGCCTTATCCGTTTGTTACGTGCACGATCCCGCGCGGCTTCGAGTCAACTCTTGTGAGCCTGACTTGTGAGCTGTCCTTCATCCAGAATGTCGGGTCCAAAAAATATCCCGATTCTTGCTCATTTTCTTGTATCCGAGTAACTTGCGCACCGAACGATGCCACATTTGTTGAAGTAATGGCCGTGAGCAAAGGTAAATCATTTCACAGAATGCAAGCACTTGACCCAGTTCCATCAAGTTACTGAAAGTCGCTTTCGAAACGCTGCAAGGCCAGATTGACAACGTTTTCTATCAGCGGTTTGGAACATCGGATGACTATATAGGCACACTGTGAGCACTGAATGAATACTCTGGTAGTCCACGTTCACCACTGTGTCTCTTTATTGTGTTTCAACGGTTTCATCAGTGTGGCTCCCTCCACGTTACTTCTCCGAGAGCAGAAATCCCTGTGATTTGAGGCCTGAGCTGATGGGATTTTCCAACACAGAATGAAGAGATTAATTGATTGACTCGTATGAGAAACCTTTGGTTCGATCTGTTCGATGGCTAACTTCGTTCATGAAAGAAGGACATTGAGGGGTACTCAGGTGTAAGAGGGCCGCAAGCAACGTAGCCAAAATTACGCCTAAAAGACGAAGAGGGCGAGTGAAAGGCTGCGCTGGCGGAAAGGAGAAGACTTGAGCGAACTGTTGATGCGATAGGTCGCAAGTCGCAAGCATCTGCTGGTGCGTGTGTGTGAATGATACCGACTGGCCACAGCAGAAGCTACTCACCGGGGTTGTAAATTCCAACCCGCCAACCGCGCTACCCACAACACGCCGGGATCAGTCGCCCAAAGGAAACATCTGACTGAGGAGACGAAAGCACACATTTATTGCAGAGGGTATGTGGAAGCGATTGTTTGGAAAACTGGGTGCGAAGGATTTTGTCAGTCAGCCAGTGCTCTCAGAGTTCATGGTTTTCACTCTGAGTACGTGGGCTTCGCGATTCGAAGAGCTGGCTTCGTTGCCGGAGTTCAGTTTCGGACTCGTCGAAGATAGCTAGGAATTTGTCTTGGTCTAGCAAATCGACGTGTTCGTTGCGAAACGGGAAGAAGAGGAGAACCATGCTCCGTGTGTAAATCACCGAATCGGAAGCTTTGTAGTTTGTCAAACCTTGAATGCGACTTCGCTCTCCTCGATAGTAGATTTGACGGCCTTCGGAGTCGCTTTCACTTCTGGCTGGCGTCATGCAAGCGGCAAACTCGGCCAACCACAAGTCACACAAGGAATCTGGTCGATCCTCGTACTTCTCGATTATATCCGCTGCCCACACGTCCGTCGAATCCATGCCGATGCCTTCTCTATCCATTTGAAATCGGCTCTTCTATCTCTTTCTCCGTTCGTTCGGGACTGTGGCCACGCCACGATTGGTTTTGTTAACGTATTCCGCAGAATATGAGGCGCAACTGTATGCGTCTAGTATGAACCGGAGATCCGAGTTCGACTTCAGAGTGTTCGCAATCCAAGGATTGACTGGGTTCACTTTTACTTGGGAAATGTCCCTTTTCATGAGCACGGTCGCACGCTTTATTGACGAGCCAACGATGTCTAAGTGAGTAAGTTCCGTAGCTTACTTGCCACTCAGAAAGAAACGCGTCGAGGCTGTCGAATGCTGATGGAGTTTTCGGGGAAGATTTCATCAGGACGCCTTGTTTACTTCGTGCAAAACGACGACAATCATCTTGGCTCAACGGCATGAGGACCCTGGTCTCTCGACTCGGCCAGTATGGAATATTGAAGCGACAAATTTCCTGATTTCCTCGGCATTTTTTAAAACACGTAAACGTGTGTTGGTGGACTTGCGTCGTAGAGTGATTTCGATTCTCCAGAACACCGAGGTCTACGTTGCACAATTTGTCGATCAGAGACACTGTCAACGGCGCGGCATAGTTTCCGAAAGCTCTTCTTGGGAATCTTCGTTTGACCAGATTAAGAAATTACAATGAGGGGATCAGTGGCGGCGCCAGCTTCTTTTTTTTGGGACGCTTGAGCCCCCGCCGGGGGGGGGGGGGCGGGGTTAGGAAGAGGAGGAGGACAGACCAGGGTATCCACATCCGCGTTAGAGAGACTGGAAGAGACCGCGTCGCAAGATTTCAATCGCTCTATATCTCTATCGTAAGACCAGGATTGAAACAGCGATAACCTCTCGCTGATCTAAATCAATGCTTACGAGCATGCCTCAACGTGGCCAATCAACCTTTCCGACCGGAACGCATGTCGCATATCATTCGATCATAACTTCTTCGCAACGCCAAAGACACTTCGCGGTCTTTCCTCTCTGCAAACGCATCGACGACCTGTTCTGGGTTGTTGCTGAGGTTATCCGTGAGGTCCTTCTTAATTGACAACACAGCCAAAGCATACAGCCTTCCGTCCTTCAAATGATTCAAACTTATGATTTGATCCTTCCCAGTACACTGAAGCTTCTCGCACATAAAGCACTCGTGACCGGAAAGGTTGACACCATCCTGGAGACCTTGATGAGATCATCGAATCCGAACTCAATCAGATTCCAAACATTCAAGCGGAGCATCACGGCCTTGGTCCCACAGAAGGTTCTGAGCTGACACGCTTGGTGTTCTGGACTCCGATACGAGAACTCCTGGCACCAGAATAAAAACCTCACAAGAAGTTGCCGAAATTTAGGACGCTAAGCTTCCCGGTTTTCTCAATTTGGGAAGCTTGAGCTTCCCAAGCTTCCCGCTGGCGCCGCTACTGGAGGGGATTCACGAGGCTGATATTCGATTCGAATGAAACAATCAATGATGAAATGTGGTGCGAAGGGGCTGTATGTTGAAGACTGTAGAATGTTCATCATTGTGGTCATGAGTTTCCAGAAGTAGATGCAACAAGTAACAGAATCTTCGTTCACGAGATCAGCACGGTGAGAGTTGCTGAGCGCCGTTATCGGTTCAGATACGACAGTTTCGGTTCGGGGTCGATGGAGCAGGGAGAGCAGATGTGGCCAGTTCATCTCATTGGCACTCATGGTCAGAAAGCAAGTTCGTTTGCCCAACTGGCGTATCATGGAGAAGAGGTCATTTTTGCGATACATCCAGTACTGCACAGAATTGGGGATGGGCTTCAGAAAGGCCAGATTTGTACCCATGCAGTTTTCGAGGAAAAGCGGATCCTCCAATCGTTGTCGGCAGAGGTGGCTGAGATCACCGTGGTGCCGAAAACTTGCGTGCAGACCTCGCGATACACGCAATCGCATCAATTTGGCTGTCATGTAGAGTATGTGCTCTGAGCTTGCTCCTCGACAATCTTTCCGTCGTATTTCACTGGCCATGATCATGAAGGGCGTCACGTGAACACCTGCGCGGAACTAGCGGCAATCCCATAATAGATTGATGGAGAAGCGAGCTCTTCCGAGTGTTCGTCGGAAATTATGCTCGGAGGTGTCGATCGTTGTCTGGAGCTGGACATAGGCAGTCATCTTCGCTAGACAAGACAGATTGTTGCCGTGAAAGTAACAATTCGCTTGCATTTTCGATGTCCACCTCCACCAATTCCTGTGCTTCCACGGTATCATTGGAACGATAGGCGCTCCAGTCCATCGTGATTCCGTACAACTGATACAGTGGTGTCTCTGCCAGATGATCGAGCCAAGTTATCAACGCCACGGTTTTTACCGCGCCGGAGTAAGCACCTGATGTGTGAATAGGATGTTCCTTCAACGATACGTTGAAGGCATGGTCTTCAGCAAGATTTCTCGGCAGCGGAGATACGATTCCTTGCACATCGACGGGGACGTTTATGATCTGCCCAACGATGATATACGTTCCGCTTCCATGCTGCAAGCGCCTAATGTGCATGAAGGGAATCCTAGGACTTATAAGTCTCGTACTGATCGGGTTGAGCGGCGGCAAGTGATAAGGATTCAGAGGGTAACGAAAACCATTATATGCGGCCATAGGAGGTATCTTGCCTTCAGATGGTGTTCGGGCACAAGAAGAACAAAGATAGGACTCAACCAGAGGGAGCCCGATGAAATGCAGCACGCCCTGATGAGCGGTTGTAGCGAGTTTCAAATCGTTCCGAAATCACTAGCTCCCACAAATCGCGCACGCGAGTCCGAACTCTTGATCCAAGAATTGGCTCTTGAACTTCAGCGTCGCAAGGATATTAGAGCCGAGTAAATCGGTGAGACGTGGCCATTATCAGCCGGCCTGGCAGCCCCTCTTCTTTTCCTCAGACGTCTTAATCGTTCAGCGCTCGTCAGTCCGAGTGTTGGCGAAGGTAAGTGGGCCCCGAGGCCAGAACGAGTTTCTCGACGGCGAGCAGTTGACGACCACGCAATCGGACGGCGCGAATTTTCATCACCCATGATGATGAATTTTAACTCTCGACATCAACCGGGATCAGTCACGCACCATGTGAAGTTGGAGCAACTTTGTTCACGGATTACGACAGGAAAAAAGAAAAAAGAAGCTGCGGCCAAACATTGTCTGCATCATCGGATTCTTTAGCGACTGCTTCGTCAATACCGCCGAACCGCTTCCAAACAGGAGCGTGAGACAATTTTCCCCGCAAAGAAGTATAGTAACGAAATCACGCGCTCCTGTGAGGGCTATCACTGCAAACGCTGAAGGTCTCCGACCCAGGGCCGAGATGGGATCATCTTCAACCCTCTCAAATCCTCTTGTTGCAGGGAGACTATCAGGAAAGCCGAACGATATCCAATGATGCGCTCAAGTTTCGTTGCGCACGGAGGGGGAAGTCCGAAAGTTTCCCAATGATTGCGGGACCGGAACTGTTCGAAGGATAAACACGTGAACTCAATCAATCGCAAGAACCACTGCGGTCAAAATTTGGTTATCGAGGAGAATCTGTCCCAAGATCTCCCAAGGGGAGATTTCATGTGATTACTTCCTCTAGCACTCTAGTGACCAGTGTTGTCATGAATGCGTGTGACTGATTATGCCCTCATGCATATCTTTTTCGCTCCTCTCCAGCAGTGGTAAGGCCCCTACATCGCTGTTGAACGCGGATAGCGTCGACGTTTCTTTCGTGGTTTCTAGAATCTCGGTTTCTCTCCCCGGTGCGCGCGATCCATCATATGTGGGCTTTTTGAACGAGGATCACCGAATCATATGACTTCGAGGCGGCACTATCGACAACACGTCGCGGCAAATGGCACGCAGTTTCGGAATTTATGTTCGTAGGGAATGATAGATGGAACCGGATGACTTGAACCACCGACCCGAAAACTCGATAAACATCGAAATAAGAATGTGGGAAAGTGTTCCTGACGATCGAATCGACGCAGTCCCTTCGGGGTCGAATGTCGAACTCAATCTCGACAAGACAAATGTAATCAAAAAGTACTTGAGCGCCGAGTCGCCTTGGAGATCTCATCTGGAAACACAACTGATATTCATCCGATGGTACACATTTGAAAAACATCGAAATGAAACGGTTGGGGAGTGTTCTCGACAATCACATCGGGGCAGTCTCAACGGAGCAGGATGTCGAGTTACGATTCAACAAGGGAAATGTAATCCAAAAGTTATCAAGCACCGAGTGCCGCCGTGGAACTTCCACTCCGATACGGCTCAATTCGCCATTCCCTATAAACACTTCGCCACACGTCGCAATCCACCGTCGTCTGCATCTTTCTCGTTCAGATTCCACGTCTCACAACCAAAACAACGCCTTTGGCGACTGCGTCGGCCAAACGGAGGAATAGCGGAGGGAACTTGATGAAATCTGTTCCAATGATGTTGACTATATTTCTGCTCCTGTCTTTCGTCTGTTGCTCCACGAGAGCGGTACAGAGCGGAGACCTGGATGATCCTCACCCGATGAATCTTGTGACCTTCGCTGAGAAGTACGCTACTAGACGGAACATCCCCGCCGAGAAGTTGCTAATACTCGACATCGGCGCCGTTCTGTCGCAGGGAAGTTTCAACCTCAACGCAAATTCACTTTCACTACCTCAAAAATATCCCCCCGTATCGCAGCGACCGTATCGACGCAACAAAAGCATATCAGATATGACACTGGCGCAGCCCCTCCTGGTTGTCCCTCTCTTTCTCGATGTTTTCGCTTCTGGTTTGAAAGTCATCGTTCTCTCATTCGAGATACCTGGACAATCAGAACGAGAAAAATTTTTCAAAACGCCGATGGAACAGCCGTTCCAGAACTTCCGTCACAATTGTCTTCTGCACATGATCATCCTTAAGCGAGATCTGGGGAGCTCCTCTGTCTCCAATCTTTTCGTGCCGACCCTCTACTGGGAGCAGAATGGACGACAAAGCGCTCACTGCATAAAGAGCTTCGATCACTTGGTCAGCTGGGAAGAATCTGACTCGTGCTTGCAGATCGAGAGCGTGTGCTATCTTGAATCCTTCGCTTTCAAAAACCTTCAACAAAATGACCACCTGCCAGAGGTCGACCTTCACGCTTCACTCAGGTGCAATGTGACCACTCTCAAACTTATCTTGAAAGTGACCACTATCCCTAAGCCCTTTGCGCGTTCCAATGGGTTCTCCAAAACGTTTGAACAAAGTGTGTTATACCGGTATTCTGTCTACAAGCTGGACGTTATTCCGTGTTATTCGTACATTTTCCAGCGCCATAGGGGTGTATCCGCTTTGTTAGAGCCTTTCGAGTCCAACGTTTGGATCCTCATATTTGTGAGCACCTTGATTCTGGCCAAGCTAATATCGTGGCTGCAAGAGACACAGTTTTTAGGAGCTCTGGCCAGAATCTGGGTTGGGTTCCTCTCTGCCATGTACATGGAAAACACCAAACGATGCGCGCAGTTGATCGCAACCTGTTCCGCTTTGGTGATGATCTTCTTCTTGACACAGGTTTACAGTAACTATATCATGTACTTTTTCCTGAATCCACAGCTTGTTCACCCTTGCCATCAGCTCCTGAATTGTCGTAGTATCCGTAGATGCTATATTCGTGGATGGGTAGACTTTTATCTGATGGGTAAGTGGTGCTTATGCAATCTGGATCATAATCAACGAGGCCTCGTTACGAAGCCACTGTTCCGACGGAGTTTCGAGGCGACGACAAGGGGTCCCAGGGCTCAGAATATGATGTTCATCCAATCGTACTCGATCGACAAGTCCGGGCAATTGGCACTAGTGGCGGCGAGAACCAGCTCCACATTGGATCGTCTGTTTGCCGCCGGTTTTCCCCATCCTCAGTCTCTTCAATTCACGTATGCTCAGGTCAACTTCCTCAAGGGTTCCACAGAAACCAGGCCTTACAGAACAGACTATACTGGAGTTCCGATAGACTTCAGAACGAAAATCGACTGGTTCGACATGGAGAGTTTCCGCAAGCTTCAGCCTGTGTTTGTGGTCCTGGTGATCTTCTCCACTGCCGTTCTCTGCTGTGAAGTGCTGAAACTCATGACCCCACGTGCCCCCGAATTTTTTGGAACCTTAGGTCGAAGATTATTCCGTCAGTTGCGACGGATCCACCCTGTTTCGCAGATTCGCTATTTTCGCTCCCTGCGTCCAGTAGCCTGAGCTCATCATACCAGCGCAGAAATACAGAAAAAAAAACTTGAGAGGTTTTCAACGAGTTGAAACCGTAAGCGGAGGATCCGTTAATAATAAGAAGAGGGGTTTAGGATGAGTTTTGATTGAAATCAACAAAAGCACATTAATTAAGAGTTTTCAAAGGATTCATTTAACATGGAAAAATGATGCTGAAGTGAAAGAGTTGGATAAGCATCGTTTGAAGAACTCTTTTGATGAAAAAGCGTTCGATAAACGCTAGAACGGTAATTTTTGAGAAGACGTCCATTTCCTCAATAGTGTTTTGAGATTGATGATCAGTCGATCAAGAGGCCTCGACAACTCTCATGAGAACCGGCCTTGGTTGATTAGCGTCCTGAAATCGCAGTAGAGAATATTGTGAAGCATGCAGTTCGCAGTGCGGTACAATCAGGGTTGGAATTTGAGAGGGTAGTCATCATGGAGCTTACTTGGTGCGCTTCGACACAAGATTCTGACTCAGAAGGACTTGTTAAGGATAGTATCGAGGAATTTCCTTTATTTTTCAGATCCAGTCTCGAATCTTGGTGCAAAATCTTGCGGGTCCATCGAGAAGAGCGAAGTTGCAGCCTTGAATGGACAGTGCGGAGGGTTTTAAAAAAGAGGCTCATATGGAGAAGGATTGGGAGATGTGATGTACCATATTGATTAATGAGCAACAGAATCATTGATCGCATACATCTGAGAATGCAGTCGCCCATACGCTCTCTGTGGAGTCCTTGAGAAGTAGGTTGACAACGTAGCTCCATTTGAAATCAGGAGTAGCTCTTCCACACTTATCACAGAACCACTCTCCTTCAACGGTCTTCTGAACTTTTTTTCCGCACCGCTGGTTGATGAACGATTCGTAAAGAAGCTTTGACGAATCAAAGCCCATGATCATGACTGTACTCCAGAATTTTAGAGTAATCTGCGGATAAGATAGATCAGAAGATCGAAGCTCGTCGAGCATTTCTTCGAAGGAGAAGTGGTCATCGATTTGTGCGCCCGCTGTCAGCAGCTTGAGTTTGCCATCTTTCGTCTAAAGATTCAACCATCTATGTAAACTAGACAGTTCAGTCGCTTGAGCAGACTTAGGTTTGAAATCGATAGTCGAGATTTCAGTGAACGTGAGGGATAACGTATCGTTGTAGATATGCGTTCTCACACGGCATAGGGCAATGACGCAATGGTCAGTGCGTTCCAGAGCGGAGATTTGATCATTCCAAATTCTCAAAGTCATCCGTTTGAGGGATGAGTCGACAATGTGAATGTTCAGCTTTTGAAGCTTTTTCTCTGTAGCTTTACTGGTAAGACATTCGATTTCGCTAACATGGCAAAGAATGCCTAGGGTGTTCCCGAGCGAACCTTGGGTTTCTTCGGCGACAGCTGCGAGGGTTTCGAAGACAGGATCTGGGATCCGTGTCGGCGCTGAGGCGCTTTGAATCAAAACCGAGGCCTCACTCAAAATCAAATTAAGAGTTGTAGGCGCGAATTCACTGCGGGATTTTGAATCGTGATAAATCGTATGTAGATCCGATTTTGAGTATCGGGTAGAATTTATCGCAAGCTTTTTGAAAGGCTACTACGGTAATCTCACCCGTGGCGTCGGCCATCCGAACAGAGCACAGTTTTCCCGTTGATCTAGGCTTGTTCCAAGTTCTCTCAGGGGGTTCAGTAACCAGATGCACTTTGAGAACCGAGAGATCGGAGCCTTCTTTCAGATCCTTGACGAGTAGAGTATGTGTTGAAGTTTCCGAAGCTTTGAGTGCACATTCCGTCGACGATGGGGCTTCAGAGCGATTTGGCACCGAACTCGAGATCTGGTTGCTGGTCGTCGTAGGCGGGGCCGTTTCGACGCCAGAATTTATCCGAGGATTCGATGAAATCCTCTTCGCGGTGTGAATTGTCGTCGTCGTCTTTCGTTTGCCTCTTTTCGGAGTTGGCTCATGTTCGCGGTCGCGTTCCGGAGATCGTTGGCGCTTCGATGTTCCAGGAGATCGATTGTCGGAGTCTTCCGTGATTGCCAACAAGGCCTCATCAAATTGAGCATCGAAATTCGAAATTTTGAACGTGTTTAGGAGTCGATGAGTTGGCGATGTTCACGATGGATGACTGATTGAGGACTGCGCCGAAGCATGGATGAAAAGGTGGTTTCCAGAGAGAGCCATGGAATTCCATGGAAAGGGGATCAGATGCACGTCTGTGCACAAGACTGTGTGTTTGCGGTCCCATTCGTAAGAGCTTAAGTCAGGAGCGTCAGTAAGAAAGGTGCAGAGGGTAGACACAAGCCTGGTTACGGTGCGGTAGCGTATGCACGCAAGATTCAGGGAAGCGAGATCGCGATCTCGCTGATCATGTCGAAAGGCAGAGTTGCACCGCTCAAATGTGATTGGTCGATTCACAGGATGGAACTGCTGGGAGCAATTATCGGAACGCGCATTGCCAAGAAAATTAGAGAAGAAGTTAAAGATTTGTTCACGTCGGTCCATTTCTGGTGCGATAACGCCTGCGTCTTGGCTTGGATCCGGGACAGACCGGAGCGCTGGAAAGCGTTTATCGAGAACAGAGTGGTCGAAATCCAGAGGGACTCAGAGGCAAATCAATGGCAATATGTACGTTCCGCGGAAAATCCCGCAGATTTGTTGTCGAGAGCGGCTGCTCTGGACACGGAGGAGGCAAGAAAGTTCTGGCTTCAAGGGCCGGAATGGCTACAGTCCGGCGAACAACCGATTTCTCACATTCTGAATCCGAGCGAGTGCGAACTCGAAGTGTCGAACGAAAGGAAATCGGAATGCTTCGTAGGCTCCACCACGGTGGGAGTCGATCCGATTGTGAGCAAGCAATTATCGTCGTGGCCGAAATTAATCAGAGTGATGGCATACGTAAACCGAATGAAAAAGCTAATCGTGAAACCGAAACCGAAGTGGGTCGCGACCATTTCGCCTGACGAGTACAGAGAAGCGGAGACGATGGTTCTTAAAAATATTCAAAGGAGGAGTTTCCCAACCGAATGGGAGTCGAAACAGGTTAATCTCTCAAAGAAAAGTCAGTTGTATCAATTCAATCCGTTTTTCGACAAAGACGGGCTCATTCGGTGTAAATCAAGGCTTTCTAACATGGAAAACGTAGAGTTCGAAACCATCAATCCAATTCTGCTGCCGGGCGAAAACGATCTGGTAGAGTTATATGTTCGGTTCATTCACGAGAAAGTGTGCATGCACGCGGGTAGCGTGCCAGGAATATTGCAAAGAACAAGGATGAGATTTCTCATAATCAGAGCTCGAAGAGCGGCAAAGAAAGCAATAGCTGGTTGTAAAACGTGCGTCAGATTTCGCGCTAAAGCGGCATCGGAGCCGACTCCAGAACTGCCAAAATTCAGGTTGGAGACCGCGGTCGCATTCGGAACGACAGGAATCGACGCTGCCGGACCAATTCCGGTCAGAAATCCCAACGGGGAAAAAGTACCAGCGTACATAATGTTGTTCGTCTGCGCGGTCTCAAGAGCAGTAAGGCTGGAGTTGGTAGCGAATCTGTCGACGTACGAATTTTTACTAGCAATGAGAAGATTCTATAATCGCAATCCAACGGTCAAATGTTTTTTTTCGGATAATGCCGCGGCGTTCAAGAGAGCTGCAAAAGAAGTGAAATTGCTGTTCGATCTTGAGCGCTCTGCGGAGACGAGAAGTTTTCTAACCAAACACCGAATCTCGTGGGAATTCAACACGGAGCGAAGCCCATGGAGGGCAGGCTTCATTGAGAGAACGGTGCGAGTAATCAAAGAACCGTTGCGAAGAATCTTAGGTAGGAATACTTTGCCGTTCAGAGAGCTAGAAACAGTCTTGACCGATATCGAAAAAATTGTAAACGATAGGCCGCTAACGTGCGTAAGCACAAATCAAGACGAATTGTTGCCACTACGTCCGTCAGATCTCATGTATGGGAATCAAGTCAATCCGGCATTGCCGGAGGCTAAAGAAGTCGTACAAACTAGCGAGAATGCTGCGGCAACAATATTTTCAGATCGCTGGAAACACCAACAAGAAGTACTGAACGCGTTCTGGCAGAGGTTCCGTCGAGAGTATCTGTTGCACTTGAGAACGGCAATGGAAAATAGACCTCTGCGGAGTAGAGCGGTTCAGATTGGAGATGTGGTGCTCTTGGATGATCCAGCGCCATCGAGATCTCACTGGCCTATAGCCAGAGTCCAGTCTTTTAACGTGGGACACGTTCTTAGGATCGCTGATCTGGGAAAGAGAGTGAGGGCGTTGTGACGGAAGTCGTAGGTGCAATGCGATGATTTTATTGGCTGGGATTTTTGCGCGCGATGCGATGAAATCATTGGCGCGGACATTTGCGGAGGCCAATTTCCGGTTACTTCGTCAACGTTGTTTGATCTTATGTCAACACGCGGGCAGACGACTCATTCGACATGGAGAACACCAGAAGCCTCCCCTTGACAGTATATAGTATTCAGTCAGATGCAACGAAATGTCGACTGAATCTTGTCTTGCATTTGATTGGTTCTGTGATTTCCATTCCGTGCGGCTCATGAAAGGGACGCGCGAGCGGTCTTCCACTGATCCTTCATGGATTCTCTGGGCCTCAGTGCACCTGGGGCTCGCACCCCGGGAACCGGAAACCGCTAGCAATCGCCCGGAATTCTTCCTGACCTCTCACCATAGGGTCCACTCCGCGAACCGCGACACTTTCCCGGGTACCGACTCGATCAACACAGTACTCGACTCGAACACGGATCGCTCGCAGTTATGGATTTTCACGCATTTTCGGGGCTTTCCTACCTCCCAGTGCACCATTGGGTTGCGCTCCCGGGGAACCGAGAGCCACTGAAACCGCTCGGATCCTCCCGGACCCTTCCGGAACTTTTCCCCCTAGTAAGCCGTAACATTGATTACAATTTCTATCACGCTACTCCCCAACATTCACCATCTCTATCACAATCAGAAAGCGAATAACAACGATTGGACAATCATACATAGATTCCTAACACACGATCATGCCCTGCTCGACCTATTCAAGGACGATGCATGGTTCCTCTTAAACAATGTACACAGTATTGCGGATTGCGGCCCGTGTCCAAGATCTCGTGTCAGATTCAGTTTTGATGAAAGCGATTATCTTATGTTTGATAGAAACTTGGCTCTCGAACAACTTTGCATTCGAGATCGAGGGCGATCACTCACTGGCACAGTGCAAACGTCCATCGAAAACGGGGGTGTCGCAATTTACGTCAACGACTCGGTGCCGCAGAGTTCGACGCGATTGGCGCAGCCGTCCCTCACTGATAATGACGTTGCGGATTTCTGTTATGCCGATGTCCTACTTCCTACTCCATCGTCGACCCGTTACAATCGCGGTTCTGAACATCAATCCCAGTGTAGCTCAGATGCACGTACAGGGGCGTGCCCAGGGGGGGAGGGCGAGGGGGCCGTGGCCGCCCCAAAATTCCGATCCTGCCTATAAGGTCCTTTGGGAAGGATCATCATCATCATCTGTTGGCGCCCCCCCCAAACCCTGACAAAGTGCCCTTGGCCCCCCCCAAAAAAAAAATCCTGTGCACGCCCCTGTGCACGTACGAGACTTCCTACGAAGCCAGAGTCCAGTCTTGAGACCGAACGACGCAAATCGAGCAATACTTTTATGTGGGGATTTCAATCGTGATTTCAAGATTGAGTCCAAGAGGTATGAACTATTGTCCTTCGTGAATGATGTGTTCGGAATGACATCAGACAACAATCCTGATGGAGTCACAACGCTCAATCAAACTTCCATCGATTTGATGTACAGCAAAAATATCGCCATTCGGGAATCCATGACCCATATCAGCTATTTCAGTCACCACAAACCAATCATTGTAAAAACTCAATAAATCAGAGGCTGGTTTGAAGGACGACTGTGTGTACGGAATGATTATGAACGCTCAAAAGAGACATTGTGAAACGGGCTGCTCTATCACCCTATAACAGCCAGGGGAACAATATTAGCTTGTACTCTTCAGAGGAAATACGGTTGTCGATTTCTTTTTGCGCGCGATGAAAGGATCAGCGAACAACGGTGATTCAGGATCGCCAACTGCGTACCCATGAAACAACCCCTCCATCAACTGCCCCTCGATTTAGGCTGGCGTGCATTTTAAACGCCAAACTTGACGACGAACACACCGAATTACGAATTTCATTCTGAGACCGTTCACTGATCATTGATGTCACTGCGCCGCTAACAAAGTTCACCACCCCGAACATGAACTCTGACCAAGGAACGTGTCCCACGCAACTAACAGTTCAGTCGAAGACTGAACTACCCCACCGGGTTTTTTCTGGCCGGGAGGGGTCCGATGGACGGAGGCGAACCTGTATTATTCGATTACCTAATGGAAAAACCCTGAAAAGACCCATACAGCTACTCTATCCTCTAAATGTGGGGAAGTTCTGAAGCTAACGATTTCCAGAGTAGAAAAAAAACACAAGGATCTGCAAAATGTATCAAAGTGGAGTTTATTGAAGAATTTATTTAAAAAAATTGGCGGGCCGCGGCCCGCCGGGAGCTCCTCAAGGGCTCATTCGGCTGAAGGCGCCTGTTCCGCAGGGCCTTGGACGGCAGGTTCGTCCAGAGGGAGGACATCGTACAGATGGAAGAGAAATTTTTGATGGATTCCGGGAGTCACGACGGTTAGGCGGCTGTTTTCCCCTGACCCGCAGACCAAGTCGGGGATTGGCTTTGGGAAACTCAAAATCAGCCCTGGCAACTTCCTCGGCGGTGGACGGTGCGGTGCAGGCCCGGTCGGGGCCGAGGACGGCGCGGGTGGTGGAGTCGGCTGGGGCGGTTTGCGATCTTCGGGAGCTCCGGTGGCTGGAGGCGCCGGGAGTTGCGGGGGCTGCGGGGTCGGCTGGCGAGGAGCCGGAGGAATCGTTGCCGTGGAAGTCGTGGGCGGCGGGGTTCGCTGCCGAGGCGGAGCGGGCTGCGCAGGGACAGGTCTCACCGCCGGGGCGGACGGCAGGGTGCGTCGACGAACGGCTGGGGGAGACGCTTGCTCGCGGCCTGAAGCGTGTCGGGCGGTTCCTGCGGACGGCGTGTCCTGCGGAAAAACCGCGGGCGAACCTGAAGGGAAAAACAGAGGTAAGACGGGGCTGCTAATCGACACGGGGCAAGTTGGGAAAAAGAAATTAGAAGTGTGTAACGGCGAGGATACTTACCGGTAAGCTGGGCGAGTAGTTGGCTGATCCGGACGGTTAGCGCAAACGTTCGGCTAGCTGCGGAGTAGGCCGCATACGAGGCCTTCGGGCAGCCTGTCTTCCTGAGCTCTTTTGAGGCTTGGCGGAACACGTTCCGTTCGGTTTCGGTAAGTCGGTCGTAAAGCAACCTTGCCACAGCGTCGCGATGGTCTGGGTGGCCGCGGCCAAGGCTGTCGGAGAGCCCCCCCAGGGCTGCTGAGAGAAGTCCAATGGGCGATGTAGCAAAAGAATGCTCGCGGTCCAATCCTGCTGGGACGTGTTCATGGCGGTGAACCATGGTGGAAGGATGCTTGATGCGAACGTGAAGTACGAAAAACTCGAAACAATGCCAGATGCGGTTCTGAACCTGGCTTATATGCAGTCCATGTCGGGAGAAATCTCCCAGAAAGGCGGGGCCCAAAAGCACGAACGGTTTTCATTGGAAGTCGCGACGTGTCTGAGGAACCGGAAACTTTGCATCTCAAGTTCGCACAACGGTTTCCGGAGCCACCAAGTCGAAAGCACAAATTCGGAGTCAACGCGCAATCCTTCCTCTCGTCGACCATAATATACCATAAGAAAAGAGAATCAATGCTATGTAGACAAATATGCTTTATTGTCAAATGAGTGTCAACAGATCAACTATGTCAAAGTGCGAGGAAGTAGAGTGTGAATCCAACTCGGATTATATTATTGGAATTATTAGGGCGTCTATACGAGATAACCAATGTCATCAGTGTAATTCCAGGCGCAAGCGCATTCATTATCAAGTGTTCGTGTCGCCGAGAGCCGTTCAGCCGACGCGTCGGTCGCCCAAGAACCTTCCAGTCCAAACCGCTTCGCGGTTGGCGGGAGTGTGGCCGACAGCGAGAGCAACCGTGCTGTTCGGCTGCCGGCAGGCAAATGAATAGTTCCGGAGGAGGCCGCCAGGCGGCGCGACAAGTTGTCACGCCGCGGCGACCGCTCTCCAGAGTAAGAATGGAATTCTGAGGAAGTTGTATCCAGAAGATACTTAGGTAGGCTCGTGGTTTCACCAGAGCGACGGAATCAATCATTTAAAGGATGCTGATTAATAAATGAAAGTCCGCGGAGCTGCCAAAGGGTTCAGAGAGAGGTCGAGCAGACGGTCAACCGGCGGGCTAAAACGTGCACATTGACCGCTTGCACAGTTGCAATCAGGGAGCCAACCCGTCAGGACGGCTCAAGCGAACAATCGCAAGGCGAACTTACTCTCAACCTACTGAACCCCGAGGCGGCTGCGGCCCGTACACTGAAGCTTGAGTGTTTTCCTTGGATTGGGGGTTTCTAGCAGGTGGGATTTTTCACAAATGCGAGCAGTCGTGGTCGGCGATGATAGTTCAGACCGATTTTTAACGGGAGTCGAGATGGGCTAGCTCGAATACAAGTGAAGTTGAGGCAGCAATTCCCAATTCAATCTGGTGAAAATCACTCCCATATGAACGCGTTTGCGACGGGTAGGACATAACGTGAAACGTGCACTCTTCCGTTGGTGATGGAGTCGACGGCATTGGAGGGGGTATATCTAGAGACGCTGGTGGCCTCGTGTCGGCCCCGGAAGTGGACGCTTGTGTCCCCTGAGGATTCATTCTTGTTGACTCGGCGTCGTCATCCGTCTGGACGCAGGTGGCCTCGTCTTCTATGACGATATAGCCTCTTGGAGCGGCCGTCGTCGGGTCGTGGATTTGCTGGTTGAGGAGGTCGCTAAGCTCCGGATTGATTTGTTCTCCTGAGTCGGAGGAGCCGTCTGGGGCTGACATTATGCTGACTGTGTTGTCGGTCACCTAATGATTAGTCGTACCGGGTGCTTCGTTGGCTTGAGTACCACAGCGTCTGGTAGTGATCAATTCCCGTTGACGTTATCGTTGATCCTCGATGCGCCGATGTAGGTCGGCGGAGAGCACTTTTCCACACACGGTTCGAGTTCGGACTAGGAGTTCACAACACTGCTTTTGGTCGATGGTGGGTGGCACGTCGGGGACGTTAGGCCTAACCGCACTGACCGAATGAATGATGAGTTGAAGTGGATGCACTTCACACTTGCACTGCCGAACGGGTGTTCGGGCTTGAATTCTTTGATTACTTCTGACACCAAAATGTGGCGGACTAGTATCAGTATCAGTATGTTTTATTTGAGCCAGATCACAAAGGTCATAGGCTGATTATTGGGTAATTGTTTTTGTAATTATATACACACAATAGAATCATCGGTAGGACTCTGTGTCCTCAGATCTCTGTACATCGAGCAGATAGCTCGTGAGATTTGTTCGAAACAAGTTCAGCGAGCACGAGTTTCTGATATCTTCCGGAAATGAATTCCACGCTTTTGGGAGTTGGCAACGGAGGCTCTGTTCCATTATCACACTTCTGTTATCGACTAGGCGATAGGTGTGTTGATATCTTGCAGACCGGTTCGGGTGGAGGATGAAGTCGTACGGGCCATCTGGAGTTATGCGTCTGTTTGATACCTTGAAACCTATGATACCTAGCCTGAGAGTGACAATATTTCGTATTCTCAATAGTCCGTACTTTTCGAACCATTCCGATACGGATTTGTCCCTCCTCAGTCCGACGATGGCCCTTATGGCATCGTTTTGGAGAACCTGTGCGACTCGAATGACGTATTTGTAAGAGCTGCCCCAAAGTGCCACGCAGTAGGTCAGCACTGGTTCAAATAGAGCTCTCTACACCTGGAGCAGAAGACTAGTGCTAGCGCCAGTTCTTCTGAGCCGCACAAGGGAGGCAATTACAGCGTAGCACTTCCCGGATATGGATTTCAGATGGGGAATCCAACTCATGTGTTCATGAAGGGTTAGACCCAAACATCTGACGGTGGAGCTGAACGGAATATTAAACCCGAAAACTTCGATGCCAAGGTCCTTGGTTGCCAATTTCCTGTGTGCGTTGTGGAACAAGACCACCGCGGTTTTTGAGGAGTTGACGACCAGACCATACTTGTTGAAAAGTCCAATCGCCTTCTCGATCGCACTCTCGACGGCTCCCAAGTCGCATATTCTACCATTTGAGACTGTAACCTCGAACAGAAGAGACGTGTCGTCCGCATATACGACGGGTCTACAATGTGTTTCCCTTTCGATTTCTCGAAGAATGAGGTTGAGATGGATAATGAATATATAGGGGCCCAAAACTGACCCCTGGGGGGTGCCAATCTCCATCTCTCTGAGACCAGACTCAAGACCGCCCATGGTCACTCGATGCCGTCGATGGCTCAGATATGACGCAAACCATGCGACACAATTTACCGAAAAACCAATACCATGTAGAGCATCTAAGAACATCGAGTGATTTAGGCAATCAAAAGCCTTGGCCACATCGAGAAATACACCAAGACAGCATTTTCCCCTGTCTGTCATCATCACAATCTCATTACAAATATGCGACAACGCCATCTCTGCTGACAGAGCGCCTCTAAAACCAAACTGGTTCGGACTGAAGAAACTTATGCTTTCAAGATATTCCTCGAGCTGTCGTTTCACCAGTTTTTCAAGCAGTTTAGACAGGAAGCAGACCAATGAAATCGGTCTCCAGTTATCAGCCTGCGATCTTGAACCCTTTCCCTTGAACAATGGGATTATGGATGACTGCTTTAGATCAGCGGGGAATTCACCGCTGGCAACCGATTTGTTGAAAACGACAGCTAGAGGCTCTGAAAGCAGAAAGGCAAAATCTGCCATAATGCGGCTAGGGATCGTCTCGAGTGAACCACGGAGGTCAGTCCGCAACGTTTTGATTGTGCGACAGATCTCGTACGGCTCAACTGGGCGTAGGGAGAATCTGTCAATGATCGGGTTTCGCCGGTCCGTCTGGGTGCGGTCTACAAGTCCAGGCAACTCAAGATGTGCAGTAGTTCTTTTTCCCACGGTCGCGAAATGATCGTTGAGCGCATCAATGATGTACTGAGGTTCTGAGATTTCCACTCCATCGACCACTAAGGTGTCTGGGATCTTGTTACGGTTGTTCTCTCTGCCACAGAGTTCGTTTATGAGTTTCCAGAGTTTGGCTGGACGTTCACGAAGAGAATTGAATAGTTTTTCGTAATGTGCTCGTCGACTCGTTCGGAGCCTGGTTTTGTACACTCTAAGCCAGAGACAATACAGCTCTCGGTCATCCCGCGTTCCGTGAGTTACCAGTCTTTTGTGGATCTTGTTTACCTTCCCCCTGAGTTCTCTGAGTTCAGGGGTGAACCAGACGGATCCCGTGCTTACCCTACCACCATTGCACTGCACAACAGGAAAACTCTCGTTGTAGATGCTGTATAACTCACTGTTAAAAGAGTCGAGAGTCGCGTTGACATCCCCTGCGCTGGCAACCTTGGACCAATCCGCCCCGGATAGCTGCTCGAGGAACCTACGGTAGCCATGGCGGCTGAAAATACGCTTTTCGCGTATTTCGGTTCCGGTCTTCAATCGAGACAAGGCAGCCGAGCTACCCGTCAGAGTGATGTAAACTGGGTAGTGGTCTGAAAAAACCGTTTCGACAACCTGAGAGTCAACCTGAATGAAACCTTCGCAGTTTGCAACTGCAATGTGGTCGATGCAGGAACCTTTATGGGTGGAGTCGACTGCGGTATTCGGACGAGTGATCTGGTTGATCTTAAGCGAGAGTCCTCTGCTGGCAAGGAATGAGCAGTACTGGACGCAGTTGCTGTTTCTGAGCAGTATATCGACGTTGGTATCACCAAGGAAAATGATGGGAAGGTTGCTCTCGGTTGGAATGATTTCATCGAGGAGGTCAATCAGGGTATTGGAACAGTCTCTGTGACGAGAGTATGCCCCTATGACAAATCCCTCGAAGCCGGGGCGGCGAATATGAGTACGGATGACCTGAACACTCCCGTCGTCGGAACACCTGGATAGGGAGTCTATCAGGTGAACCGCAGAGTGCACATAGATGGCGAGTCCTCCACCTCCACCGCCGGGTCTGGAAGACATGACACATTCGGCGTAATTCTTGATTCTGTAGATATTGGCCTCGTGCTCGCTGAACCACGTTTCGCTGACGACAATTACCTGAAACTCGACTTGACTATCATTAATTATATCACAGAGCTCATCGATTTTGGTGGGTCTACGAAAATCTCTGGCATTCACATGAATTGCAGCGAAGCTGCAGAAATGTTTTGCTCCTAATAATTGGGACATATGTTGGTCTTTCATAAGATTATGGACTGGAATATGTTTAGAAATCGAGACCGGAAAATGGTAGCTTATCGGCTAGTCACAACGAATCCAGGGTGCGGCTTTCTGTTGGAAGATTTCTTCTTGTTCCCTCGTTTACCGGTCTGGGAGAAGTCGGGAGTCAGGGAGATCAGGCCTTCCAGAAGAGTTGCAAGCTGAGGCGAGATGGATCTGAGGATTTTGAACACTTTGTTCAGTTTCTTCGATGGTTGAGCTTCGGTGGCCTTGGTGGTTACCGAGTTATTGCTTCTCCTTTTCTTGATCTCCGCTTTAATTTCCGCTTGGGTTTCTTGTTGGGGATTTCTGTCGTGCCTGGCAGATGTATCCTAGATTCCGTTCCGTCCTCCTTATTGATGACGATAGAGCGTACTACCGAAGCAAAGCTTCTGGTGACTTTGGAACTCTCGACGTGATCTTCGTTTTCAATCTCACACTCACCACTGGTGCTTGTAGGAGGGATGCGTGGCTCTTCGACTACCTTGACAGTGGTAGATTCGGAGTTGGCTGCCTGGATCTGCTTCATTAGTCGGGAAGCCATGAGGGTTTTGTTGGGAATCCGCATGCGCATGAGCACTCTCAACATGGGACTTCGTTGTACAGTCATCTATATAAGCTGTCGGGATGAGGAATAAATCACTTCAGTTCAGTCTTCGCTCGACTCGAGTCCGGTGTCTCTTGCCTCTGATCAATCAACAGGTTATGGGCCCAGCACGCTTCCACTGCTTCCTCAAGTGTTCGACGAAAAGATCCGCTGACTGGTTCGTGGACTCGGGGGCTAGTGCGCATATGACCGGACAGAGGGACTGGTTCATCTCGATCAATCACGATCACCGCGAACGAATGGTCGCCACGGCGAACGACGAAAAATTGCGTTGTGAAGGCGTCGGGGATGTCAGGATCCTCTGCGATGTAGATGATGAGTATCGACCAACCAGACTGCGAGATGTCCTATACGTTCCAGAGTTGACTGTCAGCCTGATTTCGGTGAAACAACTCACGCAAAAGGGGTTCAAGGTATCTTTTGAAGGTGAACGTGGTGAGATCAAGGATGCGAACGGTGACCTCAGTGCTGTGGCTATGAGTTCTGGTGGAGGTTTGTATCGCCTGAAGGTGTGTTTCGCTGACGCCCTGTTATCGGAAGGTCAGCACCATTTCGGACCGCGTACGGAGACCGGGGTGCGGAGTGATCTGGAGGTTGGCCGACGTGCACGGAGCGACGACCCGGAGGTCAGTCGGGCTCCTTCCGTTGGGGAGGAGGACCCGATAGTGAGACAGGGCACTCGCGTGGTGCACGGAGACCGTCCGGGGGCGCGATTGGGAACTTGCTTGGGACCACGTCCTGTTCAGGAGCGGTCAGGGGCCTGTTCAGGGATCCGCCCGGGGACAGGGTCTGTTGAGGAATGTCTGGGGATTTCCTCCGGGGCCCGACACGGGTCCCAGAGATGCAGTCCGGGGACAGCTCAAGGCACCTATGATCTATGGCACCGAAGGTTGGGTCACCCGTGCATGGAAGCGGTGAAAAGGATGTCTGAGGGTCTCGTCCTAGGCGTGAAGTGCAAGGTGCCGACAGTCAGACCAGTCTGTGGATCCTGTGCGGAGGGGAAACAACAAAGGACGAAGTTCCCAACGTCGGACTCGGTCACCAAACTGAGGCTTGAACTTGTACACAGCGACGTATGTGGACCCATGAGTGTCCCCAGCATCGGTGGCCACCGGTATTTCGTCACGTCCATCGATGACTTCACGAGGATGACAAGGGTGGAATTTATGCGGTCGAGGTCGGAGATTTTTGAGAAACTGAAAGAGTATGTAGCCCTCGCTGAGCGATCCACGGGAGAGAAGTTGAAAGTCCTGCGAACTGACAACGAGTACGTCACGAAGAGGATCGTAGGGTTCTTAACGGATGTGGGGATCCGACACGAAACTTCGGTCGCCTACACCCCACAGCAAATTGGCGTGGCCGAGAGGGCGAACCGCACCCTGGTGGAAAAAGCAAGGGCTATGTTAGCAGACGCTCGTCTGGGTAAGGAGTTCTGGGCTGAGGCTGTGAACACCGCCTGCAAATTAAAGAACGTAAGCCCCACGTCCGCGCTGCCCAGTATGTGTCCGGAAGAGGCTTGGTCGGGTAAGAAGCCGGATTTGGCGTATTTGCGCGTTTTCGGCTGCCTCGCTTTCGCTCGCGTTCCAGACCAAAAGCGGAAGAAGCTGGACTACAAATCAAAACCATTCATCTTCGTCGGGTACTGCTCAAACTCGAAGGCTTACCGCCTGATCCCGCTTCACGACAAGACCAGGATGGAGAAGTCTCGCGACGTCATGTTCGACGAGAGCGTGATGGCGAGTGAGGGTCCGGAGTCGTGGTCTGAGCCAGCGGCCTCCCCCACGCAGGTGCCCACTGGACCAGTGTGGAGAAAAGATTATGTCTGCGTTTGCAATCCAAGCTCTACAGCGAACCCCGATTCACCTATGACTGTGCACGAAGCCATGTCAAGGGCCGACGCGGCGGAGTGGAGGTCGGCGATGGAGGCCGAGATGGAAGCCCACATGAAGAACGGGACCTGAGTCCTTGTGGACCGGCCGGCGGAAAGGAGGACTCTCACGTCAAAATGGGTATTCCAACTCAAGCGGAATAGCGAGGGTGTTGTAACGAAGTACAAGGCAAGGCTTGTGGCGCGGGGGTGTGCTCAAACAAGGGGGCTGGATTTTGATGAGACGTTCTCGCCCGTTGTAAAGACGACTACCCTCCGCCTCCTCTTCGCACATGCTGCACAGATGGGTTGGACTATTCACCAATTGGATGTAGAGACGGCCTACTTGCACGGGAAGTTACAGGAGGAGATCTACATGGAACAACCTGCCCTGTTCGACACGGAGAACAAAGTCTGCCTCCTCAAGAAGTCATTGTATGGCCTAAAGCAAGCCGGGCGGGTGTGGTACGAGACGCTAAGTGCAGCCCTGAAATCCCTCGGGTTTTCAGAGTTCCAGGCCGATAGATGCTGCTTCTACATGGCACGAGAGGAGAAGGTTCTTCTACTGACCATCTACGTGGATGACTTTCTCATATTCACGAATGACACGAAGTTGCAAGACGACATCATCACGAGACTGGGCGGCGTATTCCCCATGAAAGACCTCGGTCCGGCGAAGTTTTGTCTCGGTATTCGAATCACCCAAAAGCCGGAGGAGAAATTGGTCATCATTGACCAGAAAGAGAAGATAAACAGGGCTCTGGAAAGGTTCGGAATGAGCGATTCGAAACCCACAAGTACGCCCTTGGAGACGGGGTCGTCACTCGTGAAACGTGCCGAAGATGAAAAGGCCACGGATGCGCCGTATCGTGAAGCGGTGGGATGCCTGCTTCACATCGCGCAGACTACTCGTCCCGATATCGCGCATGCAGTCGGCGTTGTAAGCCAGTTCTGCGCCGACCCCTCGAGCGCGCACTGGACAGCTGTGAAGAGGATACTAAGGTACCTCAAGGGCACAGCCGAACTACAGTTGACCTTCGATGGCAATGTGAAGAGCGGGATCGAAGCTTTCTGTGATGCAGACTGGGGAGGATGTCAAGAGAGCCGAAAGTCAACCACGGGGTATGCGTTCATACTGGCAGGAGCTTGCGTATCATGGGCAAGTAAGAAGCAACCAACGGTGGCGTTATCTACGAGCGAAGCCGAGTACATGGCTTGCTCCGCTGCGTGCCAGGAAATCAAATGGGTCCTAAATTTCGCTGACCTCCCAACGATTGCTGTCGACCGTCCGATGACCCTTTGGTGCGACAATCAGGGAGCGATCCTTCTCAGTGCTAATTCCGTCCAGCACCAACGGACCAAACATATCGACTTGAGGCATCATTTCATTCGGGATATGGTCAAAGAAGGACTTGTCAGCGTAAAGTATATGCCGACCAAGGAGATGGCCGCGGACATACTGACAAAAGGACTGGCAACAGAGAAGTTCCAATGGTGTCGTGAGAAATTGGGATTGCGCTTCGAGTGCCCATGAGCACGGGAGGGTGTTGGGAATCCGCATGCGCATGAGCACTCTCAACATGGGACTTCGTTGTACAGTCATCTATATAAGCTGTCGGGATGAGGAATAAATCACTTCAGTTCAGTCTTCGCTCGACTCGAGTCCGGTGTCTCTTGCCTCTGATCAATCAACAGGTTTTTCTTTTTTCCATTTCGCAGGCTCGCAGGGGACATGCGGCAGCGCTGGAGACGTGTGGACCTTTACAATTCACGCAGCTCGGGGCGTTCTTGCATTTTGCCACCCAATGATCGGGTTGACCACAGCGTTTGCAGCACGTAGCATTTCTGCAGGAGGCTGCTGTGTGACCAAGCTTCAAGCATTTGAAGCATGAGATTGGGGCTCCTGCGAACATGACGACTTTGTGTACGTTATAGCCCAGTCGAATTTCATTCGGTGGAATGCCAACGAACCTGAGCTGGACCCTATCGGTTGGATATGTACAGACTTTGGTGTTTTCTCTCCTTCTGATGAGTTCTCTTCTCACTTGAACGACTCCATCTTTCTCGAGTGCCTGTAGCATCTCCTCCTTAGAGAAACCGCGATCAACATTCGATATTCTCGTCCAGTTATGGTCCAGTTCACTGCATCGGGAAAATACAGGCACATCCAGGATCTCAGAGACACTCAAGATGCTCCGAGCCACCTCTATTGAGTCGGTGCGGACGTAGATGAGTTTATGCTTGGTATCGGGTCTGGTTCCAGGGAATTTTCTCGCGATTTCGGAACACAGCGAGAGGAGACCAGAGGTGAATGGCTCTCCCGAGCTGACCTCACTTTCACCGACCTTCTTTGTGACCTTCTTGGCAATGATAACTCGGAAGAGACCTTTGGAATTGTCGAGTGCTTCGTTGCGGATTTTTACAATCTGTTCGCTGGCTCTGTTCACCTTTTTCGCGGTGTTCTTGTTGACAACAGTTGACCAGTTTTCATCGACGCAGGGCGGCTGTGTTTGCTGCGAGGTGACTTCAGCCGTGGTATCGGAGTCCATGGTTTCCACGGTCGACGTATCCACGAGTTCTGGCACCGGATCTGTATTTTCGGGTGCGGCGAGAGTTCTACTGTTCGAGGTGACTTTCACAAACTTTCCTGTTGGTTTCAACTTCACTTCACGCGATGGCTTCGATAAGCGGTGTATCGCCTCCACGGCAGCTGTACGTTTCGGTCTGACCGTTCCTCCGTCGGTCAGTTCGAAGTCGACATCTTTTCTCTTCCTCGGCATGCTTGGGAGACCCATAGCCGGTTCAGCAGAGTTTGTTGACAAACTCGACGGGGAATATAAATATTCGCCGTTGTAGCGGTGGCTCCTCCCAGACACCACTGCGTTGACAGGACGCTTCTGGGTTCTGGAAGATGCCAGTTCTATTCCGAAGGAAAATGAGATTCGACTTTTTCAGCCGAGATGGCGAGTTTTCCAGATGAATCTGGCACTCTGGGGATGCACGGAACTACAGGTTCAACAGTCACCCGTATTTGTGGACATGATGTTGTCTGATAACTTCGTAAAGGTTCACTTTTCACGGAGCGATAAAAAGCACGTCGACGGCACAGGCTGCGCGTAGCGAAGGCTCTAGATGCGAGAAAAGTGAAAACGCATATTTGATCGAAGCATATTGTGCCGGGGATCTTCACTGATACGGCGAAGGATTAGAACTCGGTCACGAGCTACATAATTCCCCACGCTAGCATCCCCGAGGTGTGTCCTACGTCAAAAGTCCCGTTGTTTTCACGAGACACGTGAAAAAAAGGTCGTTTCACCCGGAAGTCCGTTCGAACTGTGGCGGACTAGATGCGAGGAAAGTGAAAACGCGGGGTTTAGGCACTTCGGATCTGCTCCGCTCACGTGTTCGATTGGCACTCTGACGGAAGGTCTCGTCGGGAGTGATCGACTCTCGGTCTTAGAGAAGGGGTCCCTGAGACCGATGGACTGACTGGTTGACCGAAGGGATTCGGTTGTGCACAGATTACTAGAAAACTCCTCGGAATGATCAGCCGTGGGCTTTGTGTATCATTCGAGCGCGCTAGAGCTAGTGACGTCACTGTTTCGGCGCACAGGTGACTGCCGCGTCGTGCTGCCTGGCATGCATCGTGAGATGCCGCCTGACGGCCCGTCGCCAGTGACGTCATCGCATGGGAGCGACGAGTTTTCTTGGCGAGTGCGAATCGAACCCCGAGCGGAGACTCCGTTATTTATTGCCCTCCGGTTGCCTTACTTAGGCTCCCGTCGGAAGGTTTGAATGGTTGATTACGAAATAAATAAACATCTGAACTTGATTCCATCCAGCTACCCCGTCTCTCTCTTCGCTCTCGTGTTAGTGTGTTTTTCATGTGGTGTGTGGTTAGTGAAAGTAAGCTCTAGGCACAACGGAGAGCCTCCGTTTGTCACACGAACTATCGCGCCCGGTTCGAAGCCCGTCGTTCCTGTCACAGCGCCCCCATCGTCTTTCACGGTCACGGAGGCTACGAACTCGGAGAAGATGTTTCCGGGGGCGATGGAGGTCGTCATTGCTGGTGGTGTACGTTGTCTGAGTTGAGATGTTCCATATATGATGCGAATAAAATACTAATGCAGAAACCTCAATGTCCTCCTTTCATGAGTGAAGTTAGCTATCGAACAGATCAAACCGGAGATTCCTAATACGAGTCAGGCTCATAAGAGTTGACTAGACGCCGCGTGGGATCGTGCACGGAAGGAATGAATGAGGCCAAAGGCAACTCGGACAGGTCTATGAGAATCGAAGTTCGATTGAGCGAACAGAAATCGAGGATTTCGCAGTACCGTGAGTGATTTCTAATAAACTCGAGCCGTCCGAACGCCTACCTCTGCCGCGGCAAAATAATCATTCCCTCCAGAAACGAGACTTTATTTTTTTCCTGTATTCCTGCTTCTGGCACTGGTCTGATGAGCTCAGGCTACTCGATGCCGGGAGCGAAATTAGCGAAACTCTCCATGTCGAACCAGTCGATTTTCGTTCTGAAGTCTATCGGAACTCCAGTATAGTCTGTTCTGTAAGGCTTGGTTTCTGTGGAACCCTTGAGGAAGTTGACCTGAGCATACGTGAATTGAAGAGACTGAGGATGGGGAAAACCGGCGGCAAACAGACGATCCAATGTGGAGCTGGCTCTCGCCGCCACGAGTGTCAATTGCCCGGACTTGTCGATATAGTACGATTGGATATAAAACGTATGCTGATCGAGAGCATCCAATCTGGCCATCGTCGTCGCCTCGAAACTTCGTCGGAACAGTGGTCTCCCAGCGAGGGTTTGTTGATTATGATCCATGTTGCATAGACACCACTTACCCATCAGAAAATAAACTACCATCTTACGAAGATAGCAGCTACGGATACTACGACAATCCTTGAACTGGGAGCAAGGGTGAACAATCTGTGGATTTAGAAAATAGTACATGATATAGTTACTGTAAACCTGCGTCAAGAAGAAGATCATAACCAAAGCGGAAGAGGTTGCGATCAACTGCGCGTATCGTTTGGTGTTTTCCATGTACATAGCAGAAAGGAACCCAACCCAGATTTTGATCAGAGCGCCCAGAAACTCCGTCTTCTGCAGCCACGATATAAGCTTGGCCAGAATCAAGGTGCTCACAAATATGAGGATCCAAACGTTGGACTCGAAAGGCTCTAACAAAGCAGATACTCCCCTGTGGCGCTGAAAAATGTACGAATAACACGGAATAACGTCCAGCTTGTAGACAGAATACCGGTACAGCACACTTCGGTCAAAAGTTCTGGAGAGTCTCTCGGAGCGCGCGTTGATCATTGCGCGCGTGGTCACACTGAAGCGAAGTTTGTGAGTGGTCGTATTGCACCTGAGTGAAGCGTGAAGGTCGACCTCTGGCACGTGGTCATTTCGTTGAAGGTTTCTAAAAGCGAAGGATTCAAGATGGCACGCGCTCTCGATCTGCAAGCAAGGGTCAGATTCTTCCCAGCTAACCAAGTGATCGAAGCTCTTTATGCAGTGAGCGCTTTGTCGTCCATTCTGCTCCCAGTAGAGGGTCGGCACGAAAAGATTTGAGACGGAGGAGCTCCGCAGATCTCGCTTCAAAACGATCATGTGCAGAAGACAACTGTGACGAAAGTTCTGGAACGGCTGTTCCGGTGGCTTCTTATTAAATTTATCCCGTTCTGATTGTCCAGGTATTTCGAATGAGAGAACGATGACTTTAAAACTGGAAGCGAGGACATCGAGGTAGAGAGGGACGACCACGAAGGGCCTCTCCGGTATTCCATCCGACTTCGTTTTGTCGCCTCGAAACGGGTACTTCGATACGGGGGGATATTTTCGAGTTAGTGGAAGTAAATTTGCGTTGAGGTTGAAACTTCCCTGCGACAGAACGGCACCGATGTCGAGGATTAGCAACTTCTCGGCGGGGATGCTCCGTCTAGTAGCGTAATTCTCAGCGAAGGTCACAAGATTCATCGGGTGAGGATGATCCAGGTCTCCGCTCTGTACCGCTCTCGTAGGGCAACAGACGAAAGACAGGAGCAGAACGATCGTCAACATCATTAGAACAGATTCCATCAAGTTCCGTCCGCTATTCCTCCGTTCGGCTGAAGCAGTCGCCAGAGACGTTGTTTCGGTTGCGAGACGTGGTATATGAAAGTGAAAAATGCGGACGACGGTGGATGGCGATGTGCATGTTTATAGGGAATGGCGAATTGAGCCGTATCCGAGTGAGAGTTCCATGGCGGCACTCGGTGCTTGATAACTTTTTGATGACATTCCCCTTGTCAAATCGAAACTCGACATCATGCTCCGTTGAGACTGCCCCGATGTGATCGTCGGGAGCACTCCCCAAGTATTTCATTTCGATAATTCTCAAATGAGTACCCCCGCATGAATATCAGTTGTCTATCTAAATGAGATCTCCAAGGCGACTTGGCGCTCAAGTACTTTTTCTTTTTTGATTACATTTCTCTTGTCGAGATGGAGCTCGACATTCGACCCCGTCGGGACTGCCTCGATTCGATCGTCAGGAACACTCTACCATATTTTGATCTCGATGTTTATAGAGTTTCTGCTTCGGGAATTCAAGGGATCCGGTTCGATTTTCGGTATTTCCGCTGAGTATGCTAGCGACATGTTGGGACCATGACTAGCGCAATGGAAGTACAGAGCCTGGGGCTACACTTTATTCACTTCAGCCCGAACTCCTCCCCGCTTCCCAGATGGAACCGCATCCATCGTAGCGCTGTCCTCTCATAAAGCTGACCACGATGCCTTCGTCGTGCAAGACTTGAAGGATTTTGGCGGGAAAACGCCTTGATGGACACCAACAAGGTGTACAGCGTGGTTCGGCATGTACTTCGCAGCCAGAGCACCGATGGGGTCGGGAAACGGCCACCTTGGGGAGTCTTGAAGGGGGAAGGTTGTAGAGTATATTTCGAGATCACCGAGAGAATTCATCGAGCACTTCACCGAGAAATCCATATGGAGTGATTCGTTTGAAGCTTCGTTGAGTGAAGAAATGATGGGTGGGAAGGTTTACAGCATGACTCAACCGACTCGTGGTCAACAATGGCTGTGATCTCTGATATAAAACCGAAGGGCGGCGACTAGACACGGGCTACACTATCTAGTGTGTGTACGTCCGACATTGGACGAATCGTCTGGCTTGGAGTTACGCCGCGTTCTGGCAGCACGTTCTATACACGGCGATGAAAATCCTTCGTCTCCGGCTTCGTGAAATCAACGGAGCGTATTACTCGAACTTTACTCCTCACTACACAGTTGGCCGTCATTTCTTTCTGTCATGGTCGTCACCGTATCGTGAAAGAACGGCAAAGGTCTTCAATCTGCCGGTTGCTCGTGGGTTTTCTCGCTCCCTACCCTCGGTAGTGCTTTGGCAGTAGCGCCTTCGATTTTGGCGGGAAAACGCCTTTAAGTTCACCAGGGAGGGGGCGGGCCGGAGAAAGCGCGATGTACTCGATGGACGTCGAGAAGAGACGATCCGTAAGCACAAAAATGGGGTACAGATGAGGGAAGCGTCTTTCTCAACATAATAGGCTAGTTGCCACGGTTCCGTCTGCCGCTAATGGAATACAATGCCGGAAAAACCGTGAGAATTCGCGCTTCGTTGTCATGAGGTCGGGAGGGAATGAGTAAGACAGTGTGTTTTGTTGGAGAAAACGAAGGGTGCTAAAAATTTTCGCTGGAGATCGAGGAATATCACGGAGGTAGTTGGCAGATATTTCACACTGCCGAAACGGCTACTGGTCGGGTCGAAGACGAGTGAGGCGAAACGACAGAGAAAAGCAAGGGAAGAAGGAACTGACGAGGAAGGTGCACAACCTCGACCTGGAGTTTCGCGGCCAAACTCCGACAGAGACTTGGGTCGGGCACACTGATATCAGGGTTGTTATCAGAAGCGGCTAAATAACTGGGGAAAATTTTTCACGGCGATACAAAGTTGGCCCAAATCGACGATCCGGGGCGCCTCTACGCTAAAAAGGCTGGAATGGGTACAAATGATGAAATTTCAAGTTTGTATTTAGCCGATTTTGGACAAATTTCCAGTATGAGTGACATAAGCCCATGACTATCTGCAAGTTTGGTCGGGGAATTCTAGGTTGAGGTCGTGCAGGAACAGGTCGTGCAGCGCGTGTGAGGAACAACGCGCGAGGAGACTCTCCACTATTTTGCAGACAATAAACTACTCTATGTTGTCACCGCGTTTTCCCGCTCCCCTCCCCACGGAAGTGCACGTGTGCACTTCCTCTTATAAATTTTTTCCGCAAGCGCGGCACCGGTTTTGCTCTCAGCGATGCGGAATGTAAGGGAACTCTCCCTCGGATCCTGTTAACGATCGCTCAGGGCCACGAAGCGAAGACGAACGGTCAGTTGGTCAGTCCTACTGACGTCTCTCGTTTCATTCGCGAGGAGCGAGATGTACTTCGCGGCGTCTACGTCCGCGACAATTCGCTTCCTGATTGATTTACCTCTTAACTCAATTAGGTATCTCCTTCTGAAGAGAGGCACCCGCGCATTTCTCGGACCGTCAAGCAAGTGTTCTTCGAGAGCTTTGTCACTGGCGGTGATCCGGAACCGAAGTAGACACGGAAGCTCCCATCGTTCATCCGGTTGGTATTCGATCGATCGGGTAAAAAGCTGGCTCTCGCCCTGTGTCCGCGAAGTTCGAGACCTTGTTCTCCGCAAAAAATAATTGTGCTGATGATCGGAATCAGACGGGATCTGTTCGTCGAAACTGTAATCGGCCCTAATCGACTTCATCTCTGATGTCTGGTATTTGCTCCATGTTTGTACCACTCGATGAAATCGCTCGCATCGAGTTCTGCAACTCTGTGGTAGAGCGTTTTCTCGTTGGTTCCGAAGAGTTCTACAGCGTGCTTGTAGTTGATGAACGGCTTTGCGACAAGAGCACCGAAGGATTTCTGCTTGCCTCGACCAGCAGATTGAGTTCGCGCGAACATGACACAGAACCTGCAGAACAAACCACCTTCGTGCATCTCACTGTAAACCTAACACGGCCACCTCCTGAGGTATTTGAGCTGGAAAGCACGGTTCTGTCCCGACTTCAGCACTTTTGGAAAGATGTAATTCTCATCAGGTTTCCAACAGGATTTCATGCTCGCGGCCGTCCTTCAGAACCACAGCTTCGCCTTACCCCACAAGCTGGCCGATCGCGGGAGAATGACTCTTGAAGAATCGACCGAGAGCCTGTTGTCTCTTCATATTGTTCATGTCACAGGGAACGACTTCGATATGTATGCGGAATTCCGTTCAAGCAATGTTTTGTTCCTCGGGACCAACAATTACCCTAAAGTCTTGCGTATAACGAACCCCCTTTTCCGGAAAAGTGTCGATCGTATAACGAACTTTTCCTATAAAGGACTTTTCGTATAAAGGACTTTTCCTATAAAGGACTTTTCGTATAAAGGACTTTTCCTATAAAGGACTTTTCGTATAAAGAACTTTTCGTATAAAGGACTTTTCGTATAAAGAACTTTTCGTATAAAGGACTTTTCGTATAAAGGACTTTTTGAATGAAGAACCCTATACGAAAAGTCCTTTAGAGACGAAAAGTTCTTTATACGAAAAGTCCTTTATACGAAAAGTCCTTTATACGAAAAGTCCTTTATACGAAAAGTTCTTTATACGAAAAGTCCTTTATAGGAAAAGTTCTCTATACGAAAAGTCCTCTATACAAAAAGTCGTTTATACGAAAAGTCCTTTATAGAAAAAGTTCTTTATACGAAAAGTCCTTTACAGTAGAATCCCGTTAATTCGCACTTTTTGGGAGTCAAAACCTGGGAAATTCTGCGAATAGCGAATAATCGGGATATCTGAAGGAACGGCACGGCGGTCAAGCCGCGCAAGTTTTCGTACCAAATCTCGACGCGACGCAGCGGTTCAATAGTGTCGGAACTTGCCGGCTTGCATCGCGACTCACATCTTCTAACAGCAACGTTTGCATTCGACCGTCTCTGATGCCAGCAGATATTCGTCCTGAAACGCATCGCAAAGAATCTCAGGTCGCGCCAGGAATGGAATTCTCCGTGGAAAGGAAAGACTTGGAAGCAGTTCACGATCCAAAGAAGCGAGACGAAACTTACGTGGCGAATCAGATCTTGTTCAATCAGCCTCCCGAAATTTCGACAGGAATCACTTCTGTGCTTCAACGAAAACAAGAGCGTTTTGCATAAGAAAGCGACTCCTCTCTTCACCGTTAAGTGTCGCCGTTCGCGCACACACGATTCGAACTTAAAGAACGACGAGACATGGCACGTGACACGCGGAAAATTCGTGCGAATTTTGCCGAAATCCCGAGTGCGAATAGCGAATTATAGGGATTCGGCGAATTATCGGAAAGTTCAACATGGATTCTATGAGCGAATTGACCGAAATTCCGAAAGAATCAGTGCGAATAGCGAATTAGCGGGAGTCCTCGAATTATCGGGGGTGCGAATTAACGGGATTCTACTGTATACGAGAAGTTCTCTATACGAAAAGTCCTCTATACGAAAAGTCCTTTATACGAAAAGTCTTTTATAGGAAAAGTTCTTTATACGATAAGTTCCTTATAAGCAAGACTTTAGGGTACAATGTATTTTGGCGGAACCCTCAACCACCCTTTCCACCCAGTTATCTTCCTGCAGCACGCGAACATCCCGCAATGTTCTGTCGTGAACATCGCAGACGCGGTGGATGGTGGTGCCCAGAAGACCGACCTCAGTCGAGAGGCGCGGAGACAGAGATCTCACAATTAGGAACAGATGGACGACGACGACTGTGAGTCCACTAGAAAGCTTCCGCTTTTAGTGGGAACATTGCGAGAACATCGTGATCCTTACATCTTATGGGGGGACTTGCTGAAGCTACGATTCGAAAGGCCAGCAGGCTAGCTCAAACATCCAACATAGATAACAGGTCGGTGTGGAACCTCGTGTTTCGAGCCCTTCTTGTGGACAGCAGTCACCACACCACAACGAAAGAGCGCAGGGATCGTCTGATCTTCATACGGCCGTTGAAATGTAAGAGCCAGTGGCTCGCAAAGACAGTCGGGAAGTCTCGAAGAATATTGTCGGAATGTTATCAGTAGGGCTGTGCATTCTATGCATTTCATATTTTCATGCATATATGCATATTTCGAGTATTTCAGCATTGTTACGCATATTCAGAAAGACCGAGAATTTCACGAATATTTATCGATTTTCGGTCTTTTTTTCATGCATTTTTACCTATACTTTGCCGATGAGAGCTTGAAAACAATTTCGAAACTGTAGAATTTCGATTTCCCAATGCACGGGCTCGCCGCACACGTCACATTGACGTTCATAACCCGAGAGAACGAACGACACTCTCGCCAATCTCGGTTTGTCGCTTGAGGCTTCCATCAGACTCGTGGGGCGCCTGGTTCTCTCTCGAGAACTGCGGCCGATTTTCACAAAATTCGAAGACGTGTTGCGCGGGAACGCTCGCTAAGTTGAACTGTGCCGAGTACGGAACTTTTTTCGGAGAGAAGCTCGAAGCAATACTTCAATGGCCCTCGAGGACCTCTTGTTCACGAGATTCTCGCCAATCATTTTGAGCGATCTTTCTCACGGTATGAAGCTATTCTCCGAGAGAATCGCCACTCGTTCATCTTCGACAACTTGAACAAGTATAACATCGTTGCTTGCAATCAACATCACCTCTGAATATCGCGAAATCACCATGGAATAACTCGTTCTAATCCTGCATATCTTCGTGCATATCGGTGGTCAGTTTTCGTGCATACTGCATGCATATTTCTTATTTTTTGGTGCATATTTTGCACAGCCCTAGTTATCAGGTGTGTAGGAGGTCTTTGGCGGGAGACAAGAGAGCTGAAGCGAGGCGGCTTCCTCACTTAAACGACAGCCCGATCAGGAATCGGTAAGGGCTGGTTCACGATCACGGGTGTCTCAAGCGGTGGTGGTGATTGGGTGTGATTTTACACGGCAAAATGACTAGCGAGGTAGTCCGGTTTGTGCATCGGATCTGTGATCGTTGTTCTTGTCCCAGTCTTGAGGGTTACGACGGGCTCACATTCTTTGAGTCGTGCGTTTGAGTATCGATAGAATGCCTCGACGTTCTTGAAATTAAGCCTATTCTCCATGTAAGTCCGCTTGCGAATCACAGCTTTCCGCAGACTTTTCGGAACATTTTTAGGTGCAATGCATCCACGATTTAGCTGGCCCTCGAGTCTAGATACGCGTCGATCAAGTGGAGCAGTCGAAGTATCATTGGAACGGAGTGGAGTGAATTGATCAATGAGATGTGGGCAGCATGCAACAAACTTCATATGCATCTCATCCACCGTCGCGCAGAACGAAAACACCTGACGCCCGTTTATCATGTCTAGATGAAGAGAAATCGACTTCTCGTCCTGAAAATCGTTTGGGAGATCGAATATTCCTCGGCTCTCTATTTGGTGCTGGAACGATTGAAAAACGACCTTTCGTTTCGGGAAACCCATCTCTACTACTCTCGCTGCACATTCTATGGGAGAGGGTTTATTGTTTCTTCCAAGCCGGCTCGTGGCGGCATCATTCGATTTGGATTTAGTTGGGAGTAATATTTAACGGTATGATTTCATATGTACACAATGATCTTTGACATTTAGATCTTTGACACGTCCATTCTCCCGTGGTCGTAAGAGTCAGCTCTAGTGGACGGTGTATTTTCCTGGGGAGTGGGAGAAGAATGAACGGCGAGATGGTCAGAGATTATTGGAGAAGCAGCCGATCGAAGATTCGATGCAATCTAGCGGTTTGTTGAGAGTCATACATATACCAAGGAATCGATGACAACGAGAGGACGAGCCAGTTCGAGTTTCTTAATCAAGCCGAGATGACAGGCTCGCTTATAGCGCCCCCACGACTCATCTGAGATCTTCGACGGAAACAACGGCCGTGTCCGTAGTTAAGGACTCACTAGACGCTCAAATCCTCTTTTATTGTGTCAACGATCCACCAATGTACATGTACATTCCGTACAAGCTTGACTCTGTGGATGGCTTCCGCCGAGATCGAGACTACCTTCCTGCGGATGCTGTGAGCTGATCTGGGGAAGTGCTCGATCCCGCCGTGAAGGAACAGAACATCCCGTCATCACGGATGCTCATAAGTTCATGGATCTCAAGTACGGCGCAGTCTCCAACAGAGGTGTGCGCCGTGGCATTTTTCGACGGCGCCGCCGGTCGATTATATCACAAACGGTACCCTGAAAATCTCGCCCCGGAGCGCCTCGTATTTCGCTCTTTTCTCCCCTTCGCCTCTCGCGGCGACAGCGCGGATGCGTACCGACACTAGTTCTCCTGCGGAGACTGAGATCGTTTCTCCTCCTGAAGTTTTGCGCCCAGCAATCTCAGGCTTCGAACGCTCGCTCAAAATCTTACCCGTAAGCAGCAGCCATTTCGGGACCCTTTCATTGGATACCATATACCTAAACAGCCCGGTTCTTCTCTCTTCTACTCAACACCAAATTCTTCAATATTGTTTCGAGGCTCGGATTTATCACGACTCCCCTTCGAAATGCTCGGCGAGCTTTCTGTGCCATTTCAAGCTGGCTTTCGTTCTTTTCCCAGTAATGAGGCATGCTCTCGCTAATTCTAAACTTTATAGTCGTTTCCGTCATCCCGTGTCTTCTGTGATAGGCGAGCCTCATCGTACTAGAAAGAAGATGCGCAACGCGTCCTGCCTGCGAATCTTGCCAGGGAATATAGGCCAGATCACCTGAATGCTCCGCATGATTAGCACAAACTTACGGGAACGTTGAGAGGTGGTTCTTGGAAGGAATATTGAGGCACGATCTGACAGCGTGATTTGGCTTGAAGCGAAATGTTCACACACGAGCGAACCATCAGCACAAGAGGCTCGCATCCAGTTCATATGTAGCAGATTTGGTAGCAGCCGATGTCATCTCGATGTCTTGAAGTGGATCAGCAGAGACGGCCATGCGAAAATTCCGACCGTAGATCTCCGAAAGACGTGAGCGGCGCATCGAATGCGACATCCGAGTGGGCTTCGACTCGAGATCGAATGAAACTCGCGCGTGTAATGTACTCATCGTGATTTGATGGCACCATGTTCCACACACGGTGGAATCCACTAGATCAAGCATTCCAGACTCCAATGTTCACGCTTCGAGCGTTGACGCAGTCCGACCCGATTCTTCCGAACAGTTTTTCGCTGTGCATTCTGACAGCGATCATGGTCGCCGATCTTGAATTACGAATGGCGTTTTATCGTAGCTGAAATCGCTCGACTTCGTATCCGTGGTTGGAAGAGCGTGAATTTGCGGGAAATGGGGGAATCCTGGGAAATTCGCTGAAGATTGAGCTTTCGATGGGACAATCGGGCATGCGATCGTTTTCAGAGGTGTCATTGTCGATTCCTCCACCAACTTTACGCGCTCCCGGTGATTCCCAGTCTTTTCTGACGCTATCTCCACACCTCCGAGCCGAGAATCAATTTTCCTTTTTCCACTTCGGTCAATACGTCAAAAGCTCTCCGAAATCGTCCAGGAATGATTCTGGTGTCATCTTGACGAGAAGCTCCCTGGCTATAGAATGACTAGAACCCTTCGGAGAACCCCTGGATGGTTTCAGCTATTTACGGCAAATGATGGGTTTCCGGAGACTCAGCAGCCAGCCTGTCCGTCGGATAGACCGCTATTGTCGGATTTGACCACTTCTCTCCGGGTACCCGCTTATTGAAGAGTGCCCGTCTATTGGAGGGAGCCCGTATATTTCTTCGATCCTCGAAACGAGCCCGTCAATTAGAATAAATACGGTAGATTCCCTGCACATCTGAGCCTTGATGCTGACCACCTCCTCGTAGATTATGGATGAGAGGTCATTGGTGATTCCACTGCCTTGGTTTCCGAATCTTGTCAAATGCTCCCTGAAAAAGGGATCGAACTCGGCTAGCAGTTCGGTTGCCATCAGGACATTTCCATTATGGGATGACTCTCAATCAGATCTCATTAATCAATCTTGGGCTAGAGTTTCTGTGGATACGGCACCGATTCGATCCATCCGAGAGACATGTAGATACCTTCAGGAGAACTGAATCTTGACTCATGCAGCACCAGAAGCGCAGCTCGTGAGAAACAAGAGACGAACTAGTTGATCGTTAGAATGAAGACTCGGGGAAACCAGGTGAAATTCGATCGCGGGGACAATGCTCCATAAAAAATCATTCATTGGAGGGAAAATACTTAACACTGAATGGAGGAGTGAAGGCAAATTCTCGATTTGCTGGAATGCTCATTGATTACAGAGAGCCACTCTGTACTTTTTCATCTTCTCAAATTCGAAAGATTGCCGGTTGTCTCTTGAAAAGGCTTTGTACCTTGAGAAGGTGCGTTCGACTTCTACCGACACACACGGTGCGAATTTGAATCGTGACAAGTCATCGCAGCTACAATTTCTCCATGATCGTGATATAGATGTATCACTATCACCCTGAACGCCGCGTGCGATAGCACTGATTAGGTGGAACCCATCGTTTCTTTCAAAAACCGTCGCGGCTCTCTCGCGAATGTCGCGAAGACGCGCACCTTTCAGATTCCGAATTTCACCACGGAAACTCTCGATGATATTCACGGCATTATTCAGGGCCATCGTTCGGCTCTCCAGCTTACTGATAATTTGGGGTATGCTCCCGGAACTTGTGCGGATGGTGGCGAGATCAGTTTTCAATGACGGTATCCCGAAGGCCTCCTTTGCTGTCGCAATGGATCTCGCGTCTCCTTTCTCGAGGCACTCGTTGACGAAATCTAGGAGCCTCTCGAAATTCTCAGCGTAGTATATCGCGGCTTCAAGCCAAGTTTCCCATCTCGGGAGAGTCTGAGACGGTGGCAACGGAACAGTCAGAGTACTCTCGAATTAGAGCCGCCGCGAGGGTTATTTCACAAATACTTTCTTCATACTCGAGATCAGAGTGTCGACATTCGGGAACGTCTGTCTGACTTGCTCGGCTACTCTATGAATTCCATGCACCAACATAACTTCGCGAACAAACCCTCAGAGTCTTGCCAGCCTTCACCATGTATGGTGCAGCGTTAGAAACGAACACTCGCACACGGCCGTGATACGTTACACCCCGCCACAATAAACTCAAGCTGTTACAAAATAGCTGCGCAATCGTACTTGAGGTCGTCGCTTCGAGATTTTCGCATGCGAGCAGAAAACGCTTCCCGGGACCTTTTGGACTGAGTGTGCCGATGACAACGTTCGCGATGAATCTTCCGCTAGCATCAGTGGTCTCATCAATTGAAACCCATATTGAGTCGTTCTTGATTGCTCGCCTGATGTACTCGAGAGTCTCTTTGTAGATTGTCGGAACGTACCCATCGCGGAGCGTCGTCGGGACGGGGACATGTTGTCCGGTCCAAGCTTCCAGGAAATCTTTGAAGTGCTTGTTTTCCAGCTTGAATAAGGGGATATCAGCTTTCATCAAGGCACTGCAAAGCTCTGGAGAGGAACTGGCTTCTTCTCGAGGTGCCATCTGATTGCGTTGCCTGGTTCTCCCGCTTCTCCGCGAAGACCTCACGGAGCCTCAAATACTCCTGGTGCTTAGCAGTTCTCAGATGCTGCTCTATCGTAAATGACCTTAGATTCATCGACTTTGCTGAGCATACGGTGCACTCCAATCCCTCACCCTCAACCGCGAAGATTTCAGGTTCGAACTTTTCGGCAGGCTCTTCAAGCGTCACTATTTCCTTCGTCATGGCAGAATAGGTCTTACTGACACGATCGTTGAGCGCCTAATGAATCCGAAGCGAGCTTGAATGCTTTTCCCCAGCCGCAAAAGTTCTGTTATCGATTGTGTCGGGAGATGATCATCTGATACAAATGTGGAGCAGGAATGTTCATGCGACTCGATTAACACTGAAGCCGTCCCAATAACTTGATCCAATCTTTTCGTGATCGCAAGTCTTCAAGATTGTCTAAATCTACTGCGTTCTCCGGTATCGCCGAGCGCCGGATCGATGAGAAGTGTCATCCACATTGATGTTATCAGATCGAGAAGCACGGACGACAGACTCCGAGCTTTCAAGCCAGCCTCGAGCGAGCTGATTTGTCAGAGCCTGTCGGGCTACCTGTTGTTTCCGTCCGAAAATTGTTAGAATGACCATGGCAGACCATCCTGGAGGTTGTGGGTGGTTTTCTTTCTGTTCCATCCCGCAGATCTGAAAAAGTTGGAACCCAAGTTAGCAGAACGAATCAGCGAGTCCTTGGAGCTTGAATCGCATCTGGAGATCGCGGCGCCGGAACACCGCGCATGAGTGAGATTCATAGCTGGGCGCTCGCTGTACATCCGCGTATGATGCTGCATACTCGCGGAGTTCATTGCATAACTCTTATACTATTGAGCATCTCCACATATTTTGGCGAATATACGCTGGGTTTCCATGGTGCATATCCGCATATATCGGTGGAAAACGCCTCGCATACCCGGGTGCATATCCGCATATTCCCCTGCATATACGCATATTCTACTTCATATCTGCATATTTTACGCGCATATCCGCATATTTCGGTGCATGTTTTGATGCATATTCAACTGCATATCCGCATATTTCACTGCATACCTGCATATTTTGGTGCATATTTTGGCGCATGAAGTCTCTAGCCCTACTTATGGTATGATGATTGAGCGTTCGTGCTGCTTGATGCTGCTTCCTGCGTTTTTCCAATCGTTGAAGCATTCCGTCGAACTAAACCAAGTCTTGACTTCGGAGAACAACAGACATGGTGCACAGTAAATAGCACTTTGAGACTCCGAGTAGACTAACCACCGTCACTTCGAAATCTCGCCGTTAGCAAGCTTTCTCTCGAGAAACGCTGTGCTGAACTAACGCGTCTGATTTTTGTATACTCGTTTCGAGTTCTGGAAGTCTGATCCCAAATTTTGAAGGAACCCTTGGGCTGCTACGAAATCTCTTAGCTCATCATTTACAACCCATTTGGCTGGATCTTCTTCGAACTCGAACGAGTGAGGCGTGGACGATGCTGATGCGAGATGATTGTCCGTGGAGCGTCTCTCGTCTTGGGCTTCCCCATCTTCCTGCTCTTCCACTTCTCTAGCTTGCTCGTCTTCGATTTCTTCGTCATCGTTCGGAGATATGCTTGAAGACGTCGACTGTAATCGCTCGCAAGGTTCGCTCCCGCCACTCGGCGGTCTCGAGTCTTCGCTCCTGATGAAGAAACTCTCGATTCTCTCCGTTTTCCCCAGGAGCCCTTTCTCTTTGAGCCGCTTCTCTTCCGAATGCTTCCTATGCTCACAACCGCTGAGACGTACTCTGCTAATCGTGGTTATAGATGCTTCAGTCAACATCAGAGGCAGTTAGAGCGAAACCAGTGACGGCGCCGGCGGTAAATGACTTTGTTTACCCCTGCGCTTAGCGCGTTCACACGTCGCCTGACTGCGCGAACTATTCGCTGATTGGAATCCACTGTCGCTCCGTAGATTTTGAATCAATCTTTCTGGATGGAGCTCCCGATTTGCCGCCCCTGTAAATGTGCCGCCCTAGGCTCTAGCCCAATGGTTCTCAACCGGGGTTCCTCGGAACCCAAGGGTTCCGCGAGAGATTTTCAAGGTTCCGCCGCGGAATTTTCCTTGGAACCTTGGGGTTCCGCCGATCTTTTTTCTTCATCTGATGCCAGGAAGGAAATGAGATAGTGAACGCGGAAAACGAAATGCGACTTCAGATGTCCGAGAAGACCCAAACTTCAAAGAGGTATCAAGCACGAGAGGGGAGTTTCAATGGAGCCAGGTGAAGGCGTTCATACGGTGCTTTTATCGAGATCGATTTACCATGTGTCTTACCTCCACGCGGGGGAAAGGGGGGGTAAGCAGAAACTCAGGGTTCCGCGGGGAGCTTCGAGGAACCCCTCGGGGTTCCGTGGGCCAAAAGAGGTTGAGAACCACTGCTCTAGCCTACACTGCCTAATGACGAAAAAATTACAGGCGATCGCCCCCCCCCCCCCCCTCGGCCCGTGCCACTGATCATACCATACTATTAGGCGTTTATGGAGGTAATTTCCAAGTCGGTCTGAGCGCAGGAAATCTTCCGTCTTCAAGTGCCTTGGTGGAGCATTTTGCACCGGAGTTCCACGCCGCTCCGGGACAACCGTTGGCACTGAAAAAACCTCGGGCAACATAAATAGTCGGTGAAACTCGACGCAACCTTTAGAAATTCGTGAGCTCGTTTTTGAACACAGCTTCGGTGCCCGGTGACGAAGAGCGATCGCCGAGAGCTTCAGATCAACCGCGGCAAAACACTCTCGAATTCGGAGACAGTACAAGCGAGAAACACTCATGGAGGAGCCGTCGTTTCCTGTATTTCGTTCCGCCTGAGACAAGGGCAACTTCTAGCGTAACGTTCAGGATCTTAACAGGTTCGAGGGGATGCAGGTATTACACCGACAACCGACCGTTGTGACGACTCCCCCTAGGGTGAGAGGAACAAGAGATTCTGTTACACTGACAGCAGAGCGGGGGAAACACATCGCAGCGGATAGGACAGCTGAGTGCGAACACTCCCACCGAGATACGCCGCGTCTTGCCTCAAAGAATTAACATGTCCGTGGTGTGCCGTTGAGTGAAGCGAGGTCCAGAAAACCCTCACGGAGTATTTGTGCGTCCACGCTGTGAGTCTTGCGACCATGACTCCTCAAGTCCGTAACGTCCCCAAAGACTCCAGAACAGAAACCTTTTTCTCCCGCTTCCGTGCCAATATGTATGTCCCCCGGAAATCTATGAGGATCAACTAGTTCGCAAATCTCCCAGGGTCCGTCTGTGGAGCATTATGTATGCGTCGAGCAAGAAGTGCCACAGGTGCAATACCGACTACCTTCAATACGCGTTTGTGGCAGCTGTGTCAAACGACACGCTCCCGATGTGCGTCTTGTGTGGGGAAGTTTTCTCACACGACGCGATGAAACCAACAAGAATGAAGGATCATCTCCGAAGATGTCATCAGGAGGAGCAAAGCGCAGACCTCAGGTTTTTCCAAGCAGCGAAGGAGAAATTGAACATGAGGCTCCCATCTGAATCTTCCCTGGCGTGGACGGCTTATCGAAGCGATGGTCTCCGGGTGTCCTACGGTATCGCGCTCCAAATTGCGAAATCGGGCGAGGCGCATACGATCGGGGAGCGACTGGTGGCGCCATCGATTGGAGTCGTTCTATCGTCCGCCTCACAAGGTTCTAGCCCTAATTCCCCTTAGCAACGACCGTGTGCGGAGGAGGATCGACGAGGTGAACGACCATGTGGAAGAGCAGTTGTGCCCTACCGAGCCGGCCACGCGTTTTCGGTGACAGGTGTCATGAAAACCAGGGTTTGGCGTATTCGTATTCGCAAATACGAACACAGATGTGAATACGGTTACGAATACGGAACGCCGTATTCGTATTCGCAAATTTCGTAAATGATACCTCCGAGTACAGATTCCGTTTGCTTTCGATTCCATCAACGAGGGCATTTGATCAAAGGCTTCACGTGGGATGCCATGTTGGAGCGCGTCGATGAGAAGAGGCAGCAGTTGCTGCGCCCGAGAGGGGTGCTTCACAGCGATGAAGGAAGCTCGAGTCAACTAGACAACGAAAATTGATTTCGAGGCCGATCCAGCTTTCTAGTGGGAGACGCGGCTAAAGTATCGAGTCTAGAGTGGGAAGCGGCGACGACGAAGAATGTCCGGCAGCGAGAGAGTAGCTCGCTTGTCGCACAGTCCCGACTCGGGTACGGTTTCAGATCGACTAGCGCCGAGTGAAGCTGGCAGCCAAAACGAAAGTTACGATTTAGCTTCCAACAGTGTGTGAGCTGGGAGAAAACTGATGTTCTGATATTCATCTCAAGGGAAGTGGAGCCTTCCATTGATTCGAAGGAGCACACCTTGCTCAGATTTCTCATCGCTAAGACGATTGCATTTCAGCGCGTGCGCCAACGTGGCATACGAAAAAAGCCTTTCAACTTGAGCGCTGGAGGCAGGCTGCGTGTTATACTCCCGGAAAACCTCCTCGATTAGGGGGGAGTCTCTGAGAATTTCTGTTTTTTTTTCTTCACTGTCGAGGTATCGTTACGATTATATGATTCGTCTCCCGTCGGGATGGAGTGTTTGTTGATGAATCTCCTCCGAAATCGTAGGAGTCGCCAGTATCATCGACATGCATCGGCTCTTCGACTGGGGAACGCTCTAGCGCAGTGATTCTCACAGTGGGGCCTGGACGTTTTCTGGTGGGGCCTGGAGCCTCGACGCGGTTTCAGTGTATCGAACTCGACCTCCCGCATCCGGAATACTCCGGCTGGAGATTCAGTCGTGATTGATATCATGGTGACTGATGACACTCTCATCACGTGAGATTCTGCAGCAAGAAGAGAAAACTCTACGTCCTCGAAATGGGCAGGAATTTCTTTTTTCCGTAAACAATGCCCCGGTGGCAAAGCGTCATACAGTTGGTCACAAGTCGCGATAAGGGTGCGTTCGAGCTCTTCGGACGCCAAGAAGCTCTCAGAGTCCTCGAGTGCTCCTGAGCCAGACATTTGCCTGACCAGCTTCTTCCGATATCCAACCATCTTGTAATACGTGGCCGCCACCAAATTCACGTCCTTTAGGAACCCTTTGGTGTTGGCTTGTTCTACAACTGCCTCACAGAGATATCTGAAGGTCTGTTCTTCGGATTGCGTCTTCTTTGCACCTTTCTTTGACTTGTCTTTGCCACCTTCCGCCACCGGCATCGCTTTCTCCGGAATGCCACTTTGGTGAGTCATCGCCTGCCGACTGCGCCAGTAATATGCCTGGCTGGAATTGATCAACGCTTCGTTGTGTTTATTCACTTTTATACTAGGTCGGCCCGGGGCCGCCACTTCTCTCTCTCTCCGTCATTCTGCTCCTCCTCGTCATCTGTCATTTTCTTCGCTGCCCCATCCTCAAGAGGCTCTTCTTCATTTACTTCCGACTCGTTGATGACGATGTTTGCGGCATTCACTCCGAACGTCTGGAACGTTTTCATGATGTTGAAACCATTGTCTGTTGCTGTGGCTACGATTTTGCAGAGCGGAAGGTCGAGGGATTCATGAATGCTCTGAACCGATTCAGCGATTTTGTCTAAAGTATGGTCACCGGGGAATCGACGACACGCCGAAACAGCGGATTTTCGTCTGTAACTAACGTCATCCCAATGGGCCGTCATACCTGTAACCGTCCAGGAGAAAAGTTCCGAGTGATTGAACTGAGAAAAACGGTATCGATTCTAATGTTGACTCTATCATTCCCTTGAATGTCGCCTACCGAGGAAGCTCCTCTTGCCGCCTGACCAGAAGTCTGCCGTTGTCGCTACCCAAGTAGATTGGCCCATGAGTTCGTGAAGTCGTTTCGAGCTCTCGGCGTGCATCCCGTCGATCTGCCTCCCTAGTGTCCGGCGACTCATCGCTGTCGCTCCAAGCCGTTCAATACTCAGGAAGCTCAGGAGTTTCCTGAAGCTTTCATCCTCCACCTTCTTGACGTGCTTGTCCAAATTCGAATTATTCAGACAGCTCACTCTCACTCGTTACACTCGAAGTGGGACCGGAGGTCCGCACATAAGGCACAAAACTCTCACGGATTTCTTTGACTGAATTTCCCGGGTCACGATCCGTGAGTCCGCGCTTAGAATCTGGAAATGAGGGCTGTTGACGGCTGCCCGCACCGAGAACCTCAGGCCAGCCAGGTGACTGGGCTCTGGCCCACTGTTCGTGTTTCCTTGTTGGCTCATGTCAAGTAATCAGAGTACCTCGTGGAAGTGAGAAGGTCCTCCAACAAGGAAGAAAGAATGTTTTTGGAGAGGTTGCCGCACAAAATATTCTAGATGGAGAGGAGGCTCGGAGGCGGCGCACGAGACCAAGTGGATATTTGTGAATATCGAGTTCCAGAAAATACCAGAAGGGAGGCCTTCGGTAGAATGCGAAAGTCTGGACAAGAATATCCGAATATTCGCATATTAGTTGTGAATACGGTTACGAATACGAATACGAATGAGGCGTATCCGTATTCGTATTCGTAACCGTATTCACAACTAATATGCGAATATTTGGATATTCGTATTCACTTATACGAATACTGACTGACGAATACAGGGGAAAATACACATACGAATGCGACTTATTCGTATCCATATTCGTATACGTAACCGTATTCACATCCGTATTCGTATCCGTATTTGCGTATTAGAATACGTCCAACCCTGACGAAAACATCCGGTTGTACCATCCGGAGTATCACCAGATCATTGGGAAAGTATCAAACAGTGTTCTGAAAATATCATACGGTCACCGCGAAGTATGGTGATGCATTGGATGACCGAAAGCCGTTCTCGATACCCTCGCGAAGTGTAACTCTATTCACGGGGTTGCGGGAGACTCATAGCGGGAGATTCCTATCATTGAGTGGGACTCACATCACCTTCATAGACCGCAAAAAGTATGGTCGGACCGACCCGGAACTTTCTCTCATAGAATTCGAAAATTACGGTCAGACCGACCCGGAAGTTCTTCCATAGACTGCAAAAAGTCTGGTTTCTGCTCCCCCATCGGGGAGTCGCCTTGGCGTCTCATAGCGGCCCTTCCCCGTTCGAAGAATCAACGACAGCAGTGTGATTTCGATGAATGAATCTTTGAATGAACCACCTGGTTTGACTTACTCACCGCGGCGAAGCGCGCTCGGGTACGCTAGTTGGGAATAGCTCGAACTCTCCTCTGCTGAGAGGCCACTTCGGACTTTCCATAAGCATCGAAATGAAGAAATGGGAGAGTGTTCCTGAAGATCGAATCGAGGCAGTCCCGACGGGGTCGAATGTCGAGCTCCAACTTGACAAGGGCAATGTAATCAAAAAGTACTTGAGCGCCAAGTCGCCTTGAAGATCTCATTTGGATACACAACTGGTATTCATCCGATGGTTCACATTCGAAAAACATCGAAATGGAACAGTTGGAGAGTGTTCCCGACGATCGTATCGGGGCAGTCTCAACGGAGCAGGATGTCGAGCTCCGACTTAACAAGGAAATGTAATCAAAAAGTTATCAAGCACCGAGTGCCGCATTGGAACCCTCATCCGGATACGGTTCGATTCACCTCCCCCCACAAACATACACTTCGCCTTCCACCGTCGTCAGTACTTTCACGTTCAGATTCAAAGTCTCGCCGCTGAAACCACGTCATCGGAGTCTCTCCACCCGAGCGACTGCTTAACCCGAGCGGAGGAATAGCGGATGGAACTTGATGGAATCTGTTCTCATGATGTTGCCTATTCTTCTGCTCCTGACTGCCGCCTGTCGCCCCACGAGAGCGCTACGGATCGAAGACCTGGATGATCCTCAACCGATGAATCTCGTAAACTTCGCTGAGAAATACGCTAGTACGCGAAGAATCCCCGCCGAGAAGTTACTAATCTTGGACATCGGCGCCGTTTTGTCGCAAGGAAGCTTCAAGGTCAACGCAAATTTACTATCAACACCTCGAAAATATCGCCCCGTATCGAAAATCCCGTTTCGAGGCGACAAAACGAAGTCGGATGGAATACAGGTTAGGCCCTTCTTGGTCTACCCTCTCTACCTCGATGTCCTCGCTTCTAGTTTAAAAGTCATCGTTCTCTCATTCGAAATACCTGGACAATCAGAACGGGAGAAATTTAATAAGAAGCCACCGGAAGAGCCGTTCCAGAACTTTCGTCACAATTGTCTCCTGCACATGATCATTCTGAAGCGAGATCTGGAGAGCTCCTCCGTCTCGAATCTTCTTGTGCCAACCCTGTACTGGGAGCAGAATGGACGACAAAGCGCTCACTGCATAAAGAGCTTCGATCACTTGGTCAGCTGGGAAGAATCTGACCCTTGCTTGCAGATCGAGAGCGTGTGCTATCTTGAATCCTTCGCTTTCGAAAACCATCAAGAAAATGACTATCTGCCAGAGGTCGACCTCCACGCTTCACTCAGGTGCAATGTGACCACTCTCAAACTTCGCTTCAAGGTGACCACGGTTGCTCTGACCGCTTCGCGTTCCAAGAAACTCACCACAGCGTTTGATCAAAGTGTACTGAACCGGTATTCTGTCTACAAGCTGGACGTGATTCAGTGCTATTCGTTCATTTTCCAGCGCCACAGGGGTGTATCCGCTTTGTTAGAGCCTTTCGAGTCCAACGTTTGGATCCTCATATTCGTGAGCACCTTGATTCTTGCCAAGCTAATATCGTGGCTGCAGAAGACGCAGTTTTTAGGCGCTCTTGTCAAAATCTGGGTCGGGTTTCTTTCTGCCATGTACATGGAGAACACCAAACGATACGCGCAGTTGATCGCAACCTCTTCCGCTTTGGTGATGATCTTCTTTTTGACACAGGTTTACAGTAACTATATCATGTACTATTTTCTGAATCCACAGCTTGTGCACCCTTGCTCGCTGCTCATGAATTGTCGCGGTATCCGTCAATGCTTCCTTCGTGGACGGGCAGACTATTATCTGATGGGCAAAACGTGTTTATGCAACATGGATCATTCTCAACTAACCCTAGCTAGGAGGCCACTGTTCCGACGGAGTTTCGAGGCGACAACAAAGGCCGCATGGTATCCTCTTGATCAGAATACGTTTTATATTCAATCGTACTATATCGACAAGTCCGGGCAATTGACACTCGTGGCGGCGAGAGCCAGCTCCACATTGGATCGTCTGTTTGCCGCCGGCTTTCCCCATCCTCAGTCTCTTCAATTCACGTATGCTCGGGTCAAGTTCCTCAAGGGTCTCACAGAGAACAAGAGTAACAGAACAGACTATACTGAAGTTCCGATGGACTTCGGAGCGATAATCGACTGGTTCGACATGGAGAGTTTCCGCAAGCTTCAGCCTGTATTCGTGGTCCTGGTAATCTTCTCAAGTGTCGTTCTCTGCTCTGAAGTGATGAAACTCATGATCCCACGTGCTCCCGAATGTTTGGGAACCTTGGGCCGACGATTATTCCGTCAGTTGCGAAGGATCCACCCTGTTTCTCGGATTCGCTATTTGCGTTCCCGGCTCCCAGTAGCCTGAGCTCATCAGACCAGTGCCCAAAGCAGAAATACAGGAAAAATAAAGTCTCGATGCGTTTCTAGAGGTTATGATTATCTTGCCGTCGGAAAGGTAGGCATCCAGACGCTTTCGGTTCATGGGATCTCACTAACGGTACTCCGAAATCCTCGATTTCTGTTCACTCAATCGCAAGTTGATTCTCATATGCCTTCCTGAGTCGCCTTCGGCCCGCTAATCTATTCGTTCCTTGCACGATGCCGCTTCTGGTCAACTCTTGTGAGCTAGACTTGCATGAGCCATCTCCGGTTCGATTTGTTTGATAGCTGATTTCGTTCATGAGTGAAAGACATTGAGGTTTCTGTATCAGTCTTTTATTCACATCTTCTGTGGAACATCTCAAGTCAGACGCCATTTGCCACCTGCCGTGACTTCCCCCATAGCCCCCAAAACTCCCTCCTCCGCATCCGTAGCCTCCGTGGACGTGAAAGATGATAAGGTGCGCTGTGAACAGGAACGACAGGCTTGGAAACGTACGCGATGGTTTTAACGGACTTCCAGATGTGTGAAACGACGGGGTTCTTCAAGTAGCTCATCCGAAATTCTATTTGAGACTTCATGACTCGCTCATTTTTCCCGACGTCTATATTTTTGTCCGGTTCGGTTGCCTCACAAGAGGAAACACATCATGCTGCATCAATGCTGCAGTCTGTTCAGTGATACTTTCTTAAACGGCTGAATTTGGGATGTTCCCTCCCACGGGAACCACTGTTGTCACCCCCATTGAATGTAAACCCTCCGAAAATTAGGCTCTGCGAAGAAACGCATTTCGGAAAAACCGCGGTGGCGGGGAACCGCAAACCGGAAACTCGGAAACCGCGGTTGAAACCGCAGAAACCGCAAGTGGCCGGAGCAGCAATTTCGTCTAATATGTATCAAGCATCCTGGAAAGACGAGACTCTATACTCTTTCGGAAGATGCTTCCCTTCCTGTGATTTTCTTTATGTATAGCTTACATGAAATCCGTGTTTGGAGTTCCATCGAATGAGCTCTCGTCGCAAACCGGAGAAAGCATCGCACAATTTCGAATATATCACAAAGCACGATTGAGTCCCACGTAATGTCTTCCTGGAAGCGAAAGAGTGTCAATGGTTGGACATTTTCCGATACTGCTGGATGGCCTGTGTAAAACTGGGCGCGACCCACCGAGGCTCGTGAGTTCAGGTCTGCATTCGGCGTAGCGGCAGAGGCATCCGAATCCAAGATATCGGCAAGGATATCGACGATTTCCTCGCGTGAAGGTAGCATTCTCTTGGAAGTGAAAAGAGAACCACGAACAAGAGAATGAGGCTTGAAGCTGACAGAGAGAATGATGATGATAATGAAATACCATAGAATCGCGCGGATAAAACGCATCAGCGTAAAATACGCACCCCGATATTCGCTCTCAAGTGGAAAATACGCAAATCCAAGTTCGTCCCATCGTATAAGACACACGGCGTTTTTTGGAGGCGCGCCATGAAAGAAATTCTTGAAAATTTCAGTGAAATCTTCATTCAAGTCTCCAGAAGGACAATTCCGTTATGGATTCCATACAGCAACTCACAGTGGAGAGGCTCATAGATTTTCCAGATCAAACCAGGGGCAAACTAGGGGTCTCGATTGCTGGGGGATCCATCAGCTCGACGTGGAAACGGCATATCTGCACGGGGCTCGGCGTGAGGAGATATTCATGGAACAACTCGCCATGTTTGAGCTGGGAGACAAGGTCTGCCTCCTGAAATTGCTGTATGGACTGAAGCAGGCCGGAAGGGTTTGGTACAACGCTGGCTTGGTACGCTCGGCTTTTCACAGTTTCAGGCGGATAACTGCTTGTAGTGTTCGCCCGCACTACGTAGTGACCTCTTCTCAACTCGTAGTATTCACTTCTTCCACGCGGTGCTCTCGACAGCGCGCTCTCGACTGCTCATGTATCATTTACACACACACCCCTCTCTCTCTCTCTCTCAATTTCTCCGCTCAAAACGTCCCCCTCTTGCAGCGGTGTGGCCTCCACATGGCTATTGACCGCGGACAGCGTCAACGTTTCTTTCGCGTGCTCTCGAATCTAGGTGCCCTCCCTTGTGCTGGAGAAAGGGGCCTCAACTAGCTCAGCTCTCATGTTAAAATCTCTGGACGTTAATTTCAAAGACCGGAACACAGTCACTGGAATAGAATCGTGGTAGACTGGGGAATCTACGCTCCAGATTCCGCGTCCTGCGAAACAAGATTACTCAGCTCCGAGAGATTTCCAAGCAAGCTCCAAGATTACTCGTAAATCGCTGCCTCTCCACCGGATTAATTCCTTCAAGGCTTAAGACAAACCGTGTTATCCCCCGGTATTTTCCCCGGTACAACGGCGGTGATCCCTTGGACCCTGCTAATTATCGTCCGATCTCGATTGCTGACCCGCTCTCCAAAATCTTTGAGAGAGTCATTTTGGACCACATCTCTGACCACCTCAACTTTTATAACATCCTCACTGGCTCGCAATTCGGGTTCAGAGCCGGCCGATCTACCCATCACGCCATAGTTTTTCTTTTGGAACGTCGCCGCCGGTCTAGGGACGGCGCACAGTGGTCAATTTTTGCGAAATAGGTGGACAAAATTATTTGAGAGCTATTTCTGGCTCATTTGAGTCCCTAAAGCCCAATCCGACATTTATTATAGGTTTCCGACGCTTATTCTCCAAAGGGTACAGCCGGATAGGGGGGTGTTCTGGGCCACGTCCAAATGGCACGCGAAGAAGATCTAAGAAGAAGACGTACCCCCGACGAGAACCGGAATCTTAAAACGTCGATTGTGCGAAAACGAGATGAGCTAGAGAGTCGCGCTTTGTCGCATTGGAAAGCTGGCGAAAGAAGCTACAGAACCATGTCGCTGGAATCGCCCCGCCGCATTTGTTTCTATGCTTAAAAACTCGGAATCACGATCTTCCGCGACTTCCCGTTGGTAAACCCTCTCAACCACGACAAAACCACTCAAGACGAATTTTCTCGACATCCTTGCTTCCCTACGAATGTGATCGCATCGATTCGGTTTGCAACTAGGTTGGTTATGAAAAGTATTTGAGGTTTTTCTAACGCATACCCTCAATCTGCGGGCTATCAGCCTACAAGCATGCATTACCCATCGATCCCCCAATGGAGAACCACCATCGCTCTCTTCATCGTTGTCGTCTTCCGAAGAGATGCTGATCAATACTGCGATACTGAGCTCGCTTTTCAAGCGTCATCAATCGAGTTGGAGTTGACTTCGATCCACGGTCGCCGGACTGCGTTCCGGCGACTCTCTTCGGAAGACGACAACGATGAAGAGAGCGGTGGTGGTTCTCCATTGGGGGATCGATGGGTAATGCATGCTTGTAGGCTGATAGCCCGCAGATTGAGGGTATGCGGTGGAAAAACCTCAAATACTTTTCATAACCAACCTACAGTAGACTCCCGATAATTCGCGTTTTTTGGGAGTCACTTTTAGGAAACTCGCGCGAATTGCGAATTATCGGGAGTAGCCAAAACTAGAGCTTATCGACGATACGCTAATATATTCTGAATATTGAGATGAGCCCGATAAAGTTAGAAAGCTCCACAAAGTTCTTATCGGCCGACAATGTGATATTTCAACGATATTGGAACGATTGAGGAGGAGGGAATTCCTGCAAAATTGGCGATTACCTGCCCTGCGTTCACCGAGGGCGCAGGATTTACAGTAGGACCCGCTTATAACGGACTCGGATATAACGGATCCTCGGATACAACGGACAGTTTGGTCCGGTCCCGGCCGAGCGCCTATCTCCTCCCATATTGAAAAAAACGGATACAGCGGACTCGCTTAAAACGGACACTCGGTTAATACGGACCGATTCTGCGGTCCGAACTCCACTTCCCTATGGTAATCAAGACGGTTACAACGGACTCATTCCAGATGTGCACGTTTTGCGAACTGTCGACGCGCCAATTCCAATCACAGCAGAACGATCGCCAGGCTCGTTCGAAGTGGCTCGAATCGAATTGCAAAACGATGTCTGAGAAACGCAAGCGCATCGCCATCGATATTGAAACGAAACTGTCTATTATCGAGGAGATAAACAGTGCGAAAAACAAGCGGAAGTTTGCAACGACCGATCGCTCTCGAAGCAAACATTGAGCACGATTCGGAAAAATCGTGAGAAGATCCGAGACAGTCGAAACAGTCTCATAACTGGATAAGACGGACCTCGGATATAACGGACGATTTTCACCGGTCCCTTGAAGTCCGTTATAAGCGGGTTCTACTGTACTCCCTTCGACGTACATTCGAACGTGGCGACTTCACTCTCCCCTTTGCGCATGGAAGACAGGCTCTTTGGCCTCTCAGGACTCTCACCGACGTCCAAGAGAATCTCGCACGTCAGCTCGACCTCAGTTCCGAATCATCATCGGGGGAAGGGGGAGGGGAGCCTCCTCCTGGAGATTCTCGGAGACTCCGGAAGAACGTTCGCATTGCCAACGTACAAGTTGGTGGAGACGGCCGAACGCAGTTCCCTCCACCGCATTTAGCTGCGGTCATAACTTTACCGGCTCTGGGTATCAAAATTGCGAGGGAACATGATCCAATGAGCGCGAATTAATGGTGATTCCCATGCGCGAATTGCGAATAATGAAGATTTCCGCGAAATATCGGATGCTTCAATATAGAGCCTATGAGCGAATTGACGAAACTACTCAGAATATCACCGCGAATTGCGAATTATCGGAGTTTCCGAATTATCGGGGGTGCGAATAATCGGTAGTCTACTGTAGTTGCAAACCGAATCGATGCGATCACATTCGTAGGGAAGCGAGGAGGTCGAGAAAATTCGCCTCGAGTGGTTTCATCGTGGTTGAGAGGGTTCACCGACGGGAAGTCGCGGAAGATGGTGATTCTGCGTTTTTAAGCATAGAAACAAATGCGGCGGGGCAATTCCAGCGACATGGTTTTGTAGCTTCTTTCGCCAGCTTTCCAATGCGACAAAGGCGACTCTCTAGCTCATCTCGTTTTCGCACAATCGACGTTTTAAGATTCCGGTTCTCTTCGGGGGTACGTCTTCGTCTTAGATCTTCTTCGCGTGCCATTTGGACTTGAGCGGCGATTCAGATGATCTGAGTGTGTCTGTGTGCTCCCCATGAGGGGGGCTTCTTGCCACCACATCCAATTTTGGAATCGGAGTCGTGGCCCAGAACACCCCCCTATCCGGCTGTACCCTTTCAGATAGTTATAAGACATTTCCAGGGTCTCCGAGACCACAAAACGACCTAATTTTGTGAAAAAAACGCACGAAAGCGGCACGTACGAGGTCCATCCCAACCCGGTGTCAGTCCGAGGCTCTCCCATGAATGGTGGCTCTGGCATGAGCTCTCAACCAAGAAGTTTTCAAGAGATCGACCGAATGGCTCCTACGGAGCGCACACCACCTTTGAGCCGATGTCGATTAGCTGAAGAACGTGGTGCAGTGCACATCAGACTTCAAAACTTGACATTGTGACTCGGGTTGGCAGCCAAAAGTCCGCCAACTCGCGGCACCACAAGGCGCGACACAATGGTTCCGATTCTCGATGAGACAATCAAGAACTTTCGACGCGACAAAGTAATCACTGCGGCTGTCTTATTCGAAAACAAAAATGACGAGAAGACGCGTACTCTTACCAGCTTTCCATCAAAAAAAAAGATCGGAGCAAACCGCATCGAGTTATCGTCAAAACAAGGCACGGGAATCCCGTCACCCAACCCTGGAGATCGTCTCTCGTTACGATTTTGCCTTGCAATCAGCAAATTTCCCGCGCATTACCGCGCCGAAGCGCGAGTGAGGTGTTGTGAGTGAGGTGTTGAAGAACAACCTGGCCTAAACGTTGGCGCGATTTCCAGCGTGAAAGCTCGTGAAAGTGATTCTTTTCGATGAAATTTCCCATCATTTCATGACCCATATTTGAATGCAAGGAAGTGGCATATGGACTGGGGGTGACTCATTTCTACAGTGAAGTAAGTGATCGAATCGTTGTTTTCCCAAAGAAATCTGCTCATCTACCTCATCTTCCCCGGAGAAGATGTATAACGAAAATGGGAGGTCGTCGGACAGCTTTCTTACCTCCTGTTGCGCTGGCTGTTTCAAATTGAACACACGACTCGGGCCCAAAACCGTTGTGCCTGTGGGAGTTTGGCCCATCTAAGAACACCATCCAACACTCACACTTCCGGAATTCCGACCTTTGTTTCGGCGGTGACCACTCGTTGGCCTGCTTTGTTGATGTTCGGAAGGCCTTTGATTCAGTCTGCCCATCAAGCCTTGGGCACAAACTCAGCGATTATGACTTTGACCCGGTTGCGTGTAGGCTTATCGTCTCTTCCATGTCGGATCGCTCGCAATTTGTTGACGTCGATGGTGTCATCTCTCCTGAGGTCCGTGTGTCACTTGGAATCGCCCAGGCGAGTCTTCTTGGCCCGACCTTGTTTTCTATCTTTGTCAACGACCTTCCGGCATGGGTTAAGTCCGCTGACCTTCTGCTGTACGCTGATGATACTAGCTGCGTGGATGAGGTGCTGCGGCTTGCTTGTTAACCCATCAAAGTGTTCGGTGCCCCATTTCCCCCCGACCCGCTCTTCTGCCATGGTGGTCATGGAGGCCAAACTGTCTCGGAATCCTCATTGATGGTGCCCTTTCGGGGGAGCAGCACTTCGCTTCTCTCCGTAGGCGCTTAGTTGGCTAAATCTCTGCTCTTGCATCGGTTCTCTCCTACGGGATCGAGGCGTTCGGTCTTATCCCATGTCGGCGGACCAACCCCATTTTTCTCCTCCAGAAGCGCGCGCGCTTCGGATCGTGACCGGGGTCGGCCCGCGTGATCACACTCACCGCTTGTTCATGGACCTCAGCATACTTCCCTATCCTAATCTTGTCAAATACTCCGTATGTATGCTTATTTACAATATCCTTAGCAATAATGTCCCTAGAGTCTCCCAACACCTAACGGGCAACCTAGTCACCAGAGGCGGTTGCACCCCCTCCTAATCCCCGCTATCCCGATTGTCCGATGTCCATATACTTGTGATATTGTGACCCTGCCCTCCCTTCAGCGAGCCTCGGTTCCTTGGGAGTTCAACGGCAATAAATCCAAATCGAATCAAATCAAAACCACTGGGAAGAACGACACGTTGGATGGCTGACTTGGCATAGTGACGGTGTCTCACTAGTTTAGCAGCAAGTATTTATTGAACTACACTCAGAGTTTATTTACTGGTCGCTCATGGCCGAGGGAAGGTTACATCAGACACTTCTCACTCGCTAACCTTGGAATGGTAACAGAATAACGAATTCCATTCACGTTACGCAAGAAACTAACTACCGGCTGCTGGATGGAAAATGTCGTATCCATAAACTGGGAGATCACCAGAAACTCTGAATAACTCAACGACAAGATCTGCACGATGAGCCTGTGATGGTGGAATTCTCATCACCTCTGTGCCCGCGATTCATCCTATGCTGTCTTTGGAGACGAGGATCACCGAATCATATAAACTCGAGGCAGCACTATCGACGGCTCGTCGCTGCATTAAGCGCCAATTGCCTTGGAGATCTCATTGAGATACACGACTGGTGTTCATCCTATGAAACACATTCGAAAAACAGCGAAGTGGAACAGTTAGAGAGTGCTCCCGACAATCGTATCGGGGCAGTCTCAACGGATCAGGATGTCGGAGCACAATGTCGAGCTCCGATTTGACGAGGGAAATGTAATCAAAAAGTAATCAAGCACCGAGTGCCGCCTTGGAGCTCTCATTCGTATACGGCTCCATTGGCCATCCCCCACAAAAATACTTGTCTCCATCCACCGTCGTCCGCGCTTTCACGTTGAGATTCAAAGTCTCGCCGCTGAAACCACGTCATCGGAGTCTCTCCACCCGAGCGACTGCTTAACCAGAGCGGAGGAATAGCGGATGGAACTTGATGGAATCTGTTCTCATGATGTTGCCTATTCTTCTGCTCCTGTCTGCCGCCTGTCGTCCCACGAGAGCGCTACGGATCGGAGACCTGGATGATCCTCAACCGATGAATCTTGTAACCTTCGCTGAGAATTACGCTAGAACACGAAGAATCCCCGCCGAGAAGTTACTAATCCTGGATATCGGCGCCGTTTTGTCGCAAGGAAGCTTCAAGATCAACGCAAATTTACTGTCAACACCTCGGAAATATCGCCTCGTAAAGGAGCCCCCTTTTCGAGGCGACAAAGCGATATTGGATAAAATATCGGACAAGCCCTTCTTGGTCGTTCCTCTCTTCCTTGATGTCCTCGCTTCTGGTTTGAAAGTCATCGTTCTCTCATTCGAGATGCCTGGACAATCAGAACGGGGGAAATTTTATAGGACGCCGTTGGAACAGCCGTTCCAGAACTTTCGTCACAATTGTCTCCTGCACATGATCATTCTGAAGCGAGATCTGGACAGCTTCTCCGTCTCTAATCTTTTCGTGCCGACCCTCTACTGGGAGCAGAATGGACGGAAAAACGCTCACTGCATAAAGAGCTTCGATCACTTGGTCAGCTGGGAAGAATCTGACCCGTGCTTTCAGACCGAGGGCGTGTGCCATATTGGATCCTTAGCTTTTAGAAACCGTCAGAAAAATGACTTCCTGCCAGAGGTCGACCTTCACGCTTCGCTGGGGTGCAATGTAACCACTCTCAAACTTCTCTTGAAAGTGACCACGGCTGCTCAGACCAATGCGCGTTCCAGAAGGTTTGAACAAAGTGTACTGAACCGGTATTCTGTCTACAAGCTGGACGTGATTCAGTGCTATTCGTTCATTTTTCAGCGCCACAGGGGAGTATCCGCTTTGTTAGAGCCTCTCGAGTCCAAAGTTTGGATCCTCATATTTGTGAGCACCTTGATTCTGGCCAAGCTAATATCGTGGCTGCAGAAGACGCAGTTTTTAGGCGCTCTGGTCAAAATCTGGGTTGGGTTTCTTTCTGCCATGTACATGGAAAACACCAAACGATACGCGCAGTTGATCGCAACCTCTTCCGCTTTGGTGATGATCTTCTTTTTGACAAAGGTTTACAGTAACTATATCATGTACTATTTTCTGAATCCACAGCTTGTGCACCCTTGCTCGCAGCTCATGAATTGTCGCGGTATCCGTCAATGCTTTTTTCGTGGACAGGCAGACTATTATCTGATGAATAAGTGGTGTTTATGCAACATGGATCATCATCAACGAACCCTCGCTAGGAGGCCACTGTTCCGACGGAGTTTCGAGGCGACAACAAAGGCCGCATCGTATCATCTTAATCAGAATATGTTGTATATCCAATCGTACTATATCGACAAGTCCGGGCAATTGACCCTCGTGGCGGCGAGAGCCAGCTCCACATTGGATCGTCTGCTTGCCGCTGGTTTTCCCCATCCTCAGGCACTTCAATTCACGTATGCTCGTGTCAAGTTCCTCAAGGGTCTCACAGAGATCAAGCTTCCCAGAGCAGTTTATACTGGAGTTCCGATGGACTTCGGAGCGGTAATCGACTGGTTCGACATGGAGAGTTTCCGCAAGCTTCAGCCTGTATTCGTGGTCCTGGTGATCTTCTCAAGTGCCGTTTTCTGCTCTGAAATACTGAAACTCATGATCCCACGTGCTCCCGAATGTTGGGGAACTTTAGGTCGAAGATTATTCCGTCAGTTGCGGAGGATCCATCCTGGGATTCGCTCTTTGCGTTCCCGGCTTCCAGGAGCCTGAGTTCATCAGACCAGCGCACAGTGGGGTATTTTGGCTCGGGCTGATCAAATATATTTCCCGGTCTGGAAGTGTGGATATTCCTTTTGTGCTGGGTACTACGAGTCTCTCCAAGGATTTTGTACGAATTGGAATTTCCAGAATCGTGATTTTTTCTTTTTTTTTCGATTTTTCCGTTTCACCGATTTCAGAAAATTGCAAAATATTGATGAAAATCGAGTCAGGTAGGGCTGATGTGGAATCTGCTCTGTCGAAAAGATGTCCGCTATAAGCTCCCATTCGATGCCCCATGCATCGTTCGCAAAAAATGCCGTTTTCGGAAACCGGCCACAACATGGGAGTCTATGGGCGGACATGAAATCTGCCTGTAGAATCGAAACGGAGCAACATCGGATGGGGTCGTCCATGGGGCGAATGTAGGCCTGTCACCCAGCTACAAGATGCGACGCGCACGGAATCTGTAGAAATCCGCATAAGCGTAATATCGCAGAAACAAGTAAATTGCCAGTCCGTCAAGCGCTGATGCGTTCTGATACTGTCCGATATGCTCGCACCGGTGTTCCGCTGTCTCCAACATGCGAAGCGTTCTGCATGTTCGATCATAACAACCCCTTTGTGGAATCTAACGGCATAGAGAGAAACAGTGCGTTGCCTTCTTTCGCTCGAGTTTCACCCCGGAGATGTACCGGCGGTCCCCGCTCAACGCTGTCGATTTATTGGCGGACAAGTGTCATAAGGGATGTCAATATAGTCAGAACCGGATCGATAGGATCTACCTGGACACGCGTCAGCCGGGAATCCAATCGGGAGGCAGCGCTCCATCCCAGCCCCGATGAATTGGCAATTTACTTGTTTATGCGATATTTCGCTTATGCGGATTTCTACAGATTCCGTATTCATGCGCGTCGCATCTTGTAGCTGGGTGACAGGCCTACTTTCGCCCCATGCACGACCCCATCCGATGTTGCCCCGTTTCGATTCTACAGGCAAATTTCATGTCCGCCCATAGACTCCCATGTTGTGGCCGGTTTTCGAAAACGGCATTCTTTGCGAACGATGCATGGGGCATCGAACGGGAGCTTGTAGCGGACATCTTTTCGACAGAGCAGCTCCCACAATAGCCATACCTGGCTCGATTTTCATTAATAACTAGCCGGCCTTGGGCCGACTACGCTGCCCGGCCTCCGGCCGACCGTTTTGGGTTTCCTGCGCTGCCAGTGGACTCCTCTCTGCGAGGGACAAAGAAGAGGTCGGATGTGAATTTCGTGACAATGATATTGGACGGTTTGGAGAGCATACAACGGATTACGTGACTTAGACGGTTTTTTGTTCAAATTGTCACTCTGAGTTACAGTAAAATTTCTGTAGTCCGGATATAAATTTGCGAGTGAAGTGCTAGCTCGTCAGACCGACCCTGGCTTCATCCCCATTAGCTTGGGATAGTATGATCAGACCTTCCTCAGAATCGCCTCTAGAGATTCCAAGAAGTATGATAAGAGAGGCCCCGAGATCCTCCCTGGACTCTGAGAAGTCTTTTCTGACCGACCCTGAAATTCCTGCCCTGTTCTCCAATAGACTCCAAAAACATGGTGAGACTGACCCCGATATCACCTTTCTGGACTCTGAAAACTATGATCAGAACGGCACCGTAGTCGCCTTCGAAAATTCCAAAAAGTATGATCTGACCAAATCCGGCATCCCGCCACAGGTTCGTAAAAGTTTGCTCAGACCCGGAATCGACTCTATGGGTTCGAAAGAGGATGATCAGAAAGGCTTACGATTTCCCGATGGAATCAAAAACTATAATCTGTCCAACCCCAGAAAAGTTCCATGGATCCCCGAAATCTGGTTAGATCGACCCCAGACACTTCTCCATAGGTTCCGGGAATTATGATCGGAGCGACCACGGAATCACCCCTTAGACTCGAAACAGGATGGTCTGACTGGCCTCGAAATACCCCCGTGGACTCCCAATGGTATGGTCTGACCGACCCCGAACCGCCTCAGTGGGTTCTGAAGAATATGATCAGACCAATCCCCGGATCACCTCCATTGGCTCTAGAAACTGTGATTAGACCGGCCCGGAGTCGCCTCCAAGGGTCATATGAAGTCCGATCGGGCTCGCCCTGGAATGACCCCCATGGGCTTGAGAAAGTTTCATCGGACCGACTCCGGAATCGTCCCTCAGGTCTCAAAAGGTATGATCATGGAGGCCCCGGAACCGCCTCGTCGACTCAAAAAAGTATGATATGACCGACCTCGAAATCACCGCCGTGTAAACCCATGAACATGGTGAACCCGACCCAAAAATGACCTTCATGTACTCTGGAAGCTATGATCCGACCGACCCCGAAATCACCCCCAAAACTTTGGAAAAGTATGGATCAGACCTGAATCACTCCTATAGGTATCAAAAAATATGATCAGAGTGGCCCAGAGACTCTCTCCCCATAGACTCAAAAAAGTCTTATCCGACCGACGCCGAAAAACTCCCATGATTACCGATCGAACCTCACCCCGGAATCATTTCCATAGGTTCCTAAGAGAATGATCAAACAGGCCTGGAGACTCTCTCCCCGTGGACTCAGAAAAGCATCATCTGACCGACCCCGATAACCCCCCATTAAGTGTAATCAGACCGACCCCGGAATCGCCTTCATGAACCCTAGAAAGTGTAATCAGACCCACCCCGGAATCGAGTCCGCAGGTTCCAAAAAGTATGATTATGAAGTACCCGGGATCGCCAAATGGTCTCAAAAAAATATGGCCGACCCCAAAATACCCGCCCTGTACTTCCATAGACATCTTGAAGTATGGTCAGACCGACCCGGAATCACCTCCATGAGCCCACAAAGTATGATTAGGGCGCCCTTGAAACGCCTCCATCGGTTCCAGGAAGTGTTATCGGTCTGACCCCGGAATCGCCCCATGGACTCCCGAAAGCATGATCAGACCGACCCCGAGAGCGCCCTATACGCTCGATAAAGTATGGTATGGTGTCCTGGGCTTATGACCTGCCCAGGAGCCTCTTTTACAACGTGAGAAAGGAACTGATCAATCGCCCAGGCGATCATCGAGCGCAAACACACGAATAATTGGGCAAACGATTGAAAAACACCCCTCATTTTCATGGAAAGCGCTGTGGAAAACTTGAATGGGACCTTTGGGGTCCGGTCTGCATAGCCTATGTCCTTCCCAGGTGGCTCCCCGACAACGTGGAGAAAGAATTTCCCCCATAGATATCACCGCGAGAGAGTCTATAGAGGACAAACAAACAAACATACAAACAAACAAACATACAAACATACCCTGGATTTTTATATATATAGATTTGCAATTTTCTGAACCCGGTAAAACGGAAAAATCGAAAAAAAAATGGAAAAATCACGATTCCCGAAATTCCAAATCGTACAAAATATTTGGAGAGACTCGTAGTACCAAGCACAAAAGGAATATACACACTTCTAGATCGGGAAATATTTTTGATCACCCCGGGCCAAAATACCCCACTGTGCAGCGCCCGAAGCAGAAATACAAGAAAAATGAAGTTCCGATGCGTTTCTAGAGGTAATGATTACACAGCCCGACAAAATAAAAAAAAAGTCATGACACAGAGGAGGTGAGATCAGTTTCGGGGTATTTCGAGGTCGTAGATTCCGAATCTGGTCGCAGAAATGCTCTATCTGGTCGTATAAGCGAGTAATTTTGATTTTCGTGTTTTTTTATTGATTGAATTTTTTTCTCCGCTCTTCGACGAGCTAGATGCATGAAAATTTAATGGCAAGTGGACCACTAGGGGGACTATCTCTGGTGAAATTTTCGTGAAGTTCGCTGCACTGGTCTCCGAGATATGGGTCATCGAAGTTCAATTTAGACGGAAAATCAGCCGGAGGAGAGCCGGGTTTCCGTCATTTTTCCGTCGAAATTGAACTTCGATGACCCATATCTCGGAGACCAGTGCAGCGAACTTCACGAAAATTTCACCAGAGATAGTTCCCCTAGTGGTCTACTTGCCATAAAATTTTCATGCATCTAGCTCGTCGAAGAGCGGAGAAAAAAATATTCAATCAATAATGAAACACGAAAATCACGAAAATCGGAATTTCTCGCTTATACGACCAGATAGAGCATTTCTGCGACCAGATTCGGAATCTACGACCTCGAAATACCCCGAAACTGATCTCACCTTCTCTGTGTCATTTTTGCTGTCGGGCAGTGTTATCTTTCCCTCGGAAAGGTAGATATCCAGACGCTTTGGGTTCATGGGATCTCACTAACGGTACTCCGAAATCCTCGCTTTCTGTTCACTGAATCGCAAGTTGATTCTCAGATGCCAGCGGTTCCTGAACTTTTTTCGTCCCGGGCCCCCTCTCGCCGTTGACGACCTCTCCAAGCGCGGCCTGTATTTGGTCTCTATTGACAGCAATGAGCTGAACCCTGACTCACAGAGATAAGTTGTCGAGAACGACAAGAGAACCTTCAGAGCTCTCTGGGCAAATCGGGGAAAACTGCACACAACGTTACACCAAAAACTCACGAGATCGGTGTTCTCGAACTTCATCTCCAGCGCTTCACTGGTCCGCAAATCGATCAGATCCGACTTCAGCTCGTCGCTGTCAGGCATTCCCGCCATGTCGTACAAAAATGGGTCCAGAATCCATCGATCTTCGATATGCAAGTCGCCCGGAGCAAAATAACCAGAAAAGGCTTCGGACAACAGTGTCAGGTACGCCAAGATCTCCGAGAACAAAAGAGATATGGCGTTGTCGTTCGAGCGCGATACGGTCTTCTGGAGGGCAGGAAAATCTCTCAAATCTTTCGCCTCAATCCGGTTCCGCCACAGACCGATTTTAATGACGAAGGCGTTCAACTTTTGTCGAGCTGTGAGAATATTCAACCCACGCCCTTGCAGCGAGAGACCAAGTTGATTCATGTGACTAAATATATCAGCTAGATAAGCTAATCTCTGCAGGAAGAGTGGAGCATTCAGATCCTCATCGAAATGTTGCTGGTCTTTCACAAACAATTTGACCTCATCGAACAGTTCAAAGAAGCGCGAAAGAGCTTTCCGCGCGACAGCCATCGTACGTTTGTGCGGTAGAGAAGAACGGTGTGCTTGGTTCCAACGGTATCGCACAAAGCTTTGAATAATCTGTGATTGACTGCTCAACCACGAACATGGTTGATCACCTTCACGCAAAATTCCATCACCTTCTCCAATTGAGAAGGGAGAGCTTTCGCGTTGAGGCGTGTCGATGTAAAAAGCAGTGGGTGACTTCCAGGTCTGGAACTTCCTTCTTCTATAGAGCACAGAAACCTGACTTGTTCCCCAGCATGGCTGGTGCGCCATCGGTACAAACGGATCCGATAATTTTCATGTCCAAATTGTGGGCTTCGAAAAAGCCTTCCACGAGGCTGAGTACATCTTCCGCCGTCGTCGTGGTATCGAGACTGCGGCAGAACAAGAAATCCTCGTGGATAGTTGTACCCCTCACATACCGCACGAAGGCTAGCAGTTGGCTGCAACTCGAAACGTCGGTTGACTCATCGAGCTGTAGAGAGACTCGGAAGACTGTTTCCTTCATGTCCGATCCAACTTGGTCGATGACATCTGCGCTCAAATCATTTATCCTTTCTCGAATCACTGTATTCGACAAAGGAACACGCTCGAATTTCGTTCGCGCATCCTTGCCAATCAAAGTCTCCGCCATTCTAGCGAACAGCGGCTTGATCAAATCCTCGCCGAGCATACAAGGCTTCTTACACTTCGCTATCATGAAAGCCGCGTCATACGACGCCACCAATATAGGCTTTTCAACTGCGGAGATCGTTTTCTTCACGTTCAGGAGCCTCCCACGTGAGTCGAATCGGGCCGGTTCGATTTTCAAAGTTGCCAGGTCGTGGCCATCTGCTTTTTCTCCGCCATGTTCAATGAACTGCGGTCTGAGTTTCGACGACCGAAGGCTTTCGTTTGAGAAAACAACGTTGCAAATCATTCATCGAGTCCGCGCCAGATCATTCTTCCCGTTTATGAGAGTGACACCGAAACGTACGTAGTCATCCGACCACGTCCTCTTCTCCGGCATCATCCCACTTCGATTCGACGTCTCTCCCTGGAGCAGCTGAAAATGCAGCAGGAAGTCAATGGGGAAGAACAATCTGCCATTACGTGCGCTAGAATTTTCGCTGACCTGATGAGAGTGACATTTTCTGGGAGGATTCATTTGTCGGAGACGAGTAGTGTTTTGACTCATCGCATGAAGTTTCCTTTTTCGCGAATCTTACTTGATACGTGTAACGATGGGCACAATTCAACAAGTCGTTCCAGCAGTCAAATGGCTCCAGGCAACGAGCCCGCGACTCTGTCACAAAACCGAAATTCCCACTATGCGTCGTTTGCTAATATGGGACTCGAACTCAACAGCCGCAACAGCCGATTCAACTCCGCACGTGCAGAAATATCCGGAGCGTACATATCGATTTGCGCGTTGTTCGTAACCTGAAACGTGCATTTCATTCCGCTCGAGTCGAGGCTAACTTCCAAGCTCCTCTAATGAAGCGCGGGTGTAAAATATTGTCCACGTTCTCACAAGAGCATCGTAGGCGTGGATAACTCCAAAGTCTGGCGCTATGATAAATTTCTTAAGACGCTCGAATCCTTCAACAGAATCCAACTCGCCTCTCATATTGGGGAATTGCCTCTGGGCCCCCCGAGAATGGCTCCCCTAGGGGCCCGGGCCCCCACTTCAGGAACCCCTGTCATATGCTTTCCTGAGTCGCCTCCAGCCCACTTATCTATCCGTTCCTTGCACGATGCCGCTCCTGGTCAACTCTTGTGAGCGTGACTTGCATGAGGCATCTCCGGTTCGATCCGTTTGATGGCTAATATCGTTCATGAGAGAAAGACATTGAGGTTCCTTTATCAGTCTTTTATCAACATATTTTGTCAAGTCAAGTCAAATTCTCCTCCATAAAGGGAGGGGGGCGCGGTTATATTATTTACAATATCACGGCGCGGCGAGGGTGATTGAGTGCCCGCATCATCCTCTCAACCCGCCAAGCGATCATAGGATTCACGCGCTCACTTCTAGCAATCATCGGGCTGCGAACCGACCTAGAGCTACGGAGATCGTTTTCGCTAATAATGAACATGGATTCGAAACAAGGGAATCTTGTAAGGCGATGGGACATATTTAGATTAGCGGTATCAAACAATTGAGAGAGAGGGCGTAGCTTTATGGCGGCGACGTCAATATTGCATCGCTTTGCGACCCTTGCAATAAACCTAGATTGCGCACGATCAAGAGCAGCAATATCTTTCTTCATATAAGGCCTCCAGACCTCAGAGCAGTAAAGGAAACGGGGGATGACTAGCGAACGGTAAAGTCTAACATAGAACTCGGGATCACTAACTACGAAACAGCGGAGAATCGTTTTTGCGATACGGCCAGCCGATAGGAGGGCTCTCACCAGGTGGTGGGAGAAGTTAAGGCTCGGGCACATCAGAACGCCGAGATCAGCGTACCGCGAGGCTTCCGCGATGGGCGAGCCCTGAAGGGTTAGAGACGGGGACACCCTGGACGAGGAAACAACAGCACATTTTTCGACCGACATGAGCATGCCATTTTTTTCAAACCAATCTGTGACGGCATCGACAGCACTCTGGAGGAGAACGTTCCCCTCGGGGCCCGAGCGACAGTAGACCTTGAGGTCATCTGCGTAGAATTTGTGCGAGACGGCGGGCGGAAGACAGGGAGGCAGATCCAACACAAAACAAGAAAACAGAAAAGGACCAAGCACTGACCCCTGTGGAACCCCCGCGGGGCTCCTGTGCTCCGGACCGACCGTGTCATCAATGCGGACCCTGAAAGTGCGGTCAGCGAGGTAGTCACCTATCCAGTCCAGGGTGAGACGATCGAAACTTGAACATAAGGAGTTCGTGTCGCACTCGCTCAAAGGCCTTGGAGAAATCGAAGTAAACGCAGGCGAATGGTTCACCCTTGTTCAGAAACATCGACCAATCGTGTGTCATTTCAATGAGCTGCGTTGCGGTTGATCGCCCTCTAGTGAACCCGTGCCGGTTGACGTCTTGAATATTGTATTTGACCAGGTGTTTCACCATATGGTCCACGAGAAGTTTTTCGAAGATGATACAGGGAATGGGAGACTGGACTACCGGACGGAAGTTGTCTACCGAAAATCGATTTCCCATCCTAAGAACGGGAGTGACTAGAGATGTTTTGAAGACCCGTGGAACTCGGCCCTCTTGGAGCAATCGGGAGAAAATGAACAAGAGAGCTCAAGAGCGAGCCTTCGGAAAATGAGCGGGGGGATCCCGTCAGGAGTTCGAGAGCATTTATCAGGTAGGGACTTGAGTTTGCACTAAACTTCGCTCGGCGTGAAGTTCAACGCCAAGTCAGAAACTGGGAAACCGCTGAGACACGGCGCCATGAAGTTTGGACCAGTGCTGTCCAAGAAAAGCGATCCAAAGAACTCTGTGAAGCGGTCCACCCGACTTTGCCGCCACCGCCGTTTCGGTGACGGCCGATTCGCCGCCAGGCCATTTCGCCGCCAGGCAGCCGATCAGTCTGCCGATTACCCCTGCAGGTGAGTTCTCTGACTCAGTCAGTGGTTCGGTGCCTCCAATGTTTCTGGAAATCACTGGCGCCCCTCCAAACGTTTTCCTGATTTCTGGCCGTCCATGCAAGGGGTCATGGGGCCTGGGATCTTCTCAGTATGACATGAACTCTTCTTTATTGCAAGAAGGGGGCTGGGTGTGATTTAAGTACGGGCTATTTGTTATTTAGGATCCTCAGAATTCCCCAGGAGAACAACCGGCCAACCCTACACGTTTTCGGCAGGGAGCGTGCTTCTGGAACAAAGCGTTGACGACTATCGCTGGTATGCAGCTGGGTCTGGATTCCAAACACTCAGGTCATCACAGCGGGACTCATTACGCGGTTGCAAAAGATTGTCAGAAGCAGCACATTCAAATCAGTTCAGCGCTCGAACAGGATTCCCTCCCGTTATTCGATCGCGACAGTATCTTTCCTAGATGGGGTTTGACTGTCAAGATCCCTCTGATCGGGGTCCACAGCTTGAGTCCTGTTTAGTCCGAACCGACTCGGTTTCATCGTAATAGCATGGGCCAACTTTGACTCATATTTGACGACCTGGATGAAGGACATCTTAGAAATCGGTCGGCCGGATTCTGTTTCTGACATCTGAACTGCCCCTTTTATAAGTGGAGCTTCTAAGGGAGCCCCCTCGTCTCCCGGCAGCTCTCCTAAATACCTGCGGGTTTTGCGATGAAAACTCTCGCCTCGGGCAAGTTGACTGAAAGGTGGCTCCTCACCGTTTGCCGGCTGCCTTCTGGAGCTTTCGCAGTCACCTGCAGGACCGAGATCTCGAATGAGCTTGCCACGCTTTTACGCGATTACGTCTTTCTCGGGCTGCATCGAAAACTGATCCTCGGTAACAGCGCTATTGCACCGGTTCAGCCTCGCTTGATCACTTCGCGCGTTTTGCTAGGACGGGTGTCTCGCGTGAGAAGCTAGCGAGATTTGCCCTCAATTCAGGCGTGAGCGCGACGGTATTTCAAAGTGACGTGTGTATGTTCTAGCTTCTGATCTTTCGACTGGTAGAGCGTAACGTCGCAGATAAATCGACAACTTTCTAGGGTATGGGTAGAAATGTTCGTTCATCCAGGAGCTCATGAAGACGTAGCGGCACGGAGCCGGGGGAAGAGCTCACGTTACACATTCATGGCTCGAGCATCCGGCGCTAAATATTTGGCCTTGCAACCTATCCTGGACACGATGGCACAATTTTCTGTTTACAACCAGCGAATGCGAAATGAACGCATCGTAGGCCTACTCCTCCGCAAGTCCGCAATCGAGAAGGTCCGGATCCTAATACAGGCTTGCAGATCCGAACACCAACGAAAACGTTGATACACAGGTACTTGTTGCCGCCGAACGGAATCATCGGAACAATCATCCCGAACCCGTTGAAACCGACGTTCGTTTAAGCTATCGTCCGAAAGTTCGAGCAGTTCATCGATGCGAAGCACCCTACAAAGACTGCGCGTCCGAATGGAACATAGTTCCCGGCGGAGAACGCACCACGGAAGGAAAGGCACGAATAGAACGACTTCTTCTGGAAATGTTCTGGATTGCAAGTCCCAATAGACGCCGGGATTCTCTGTTCGATGAAGTTCTTCTATTCGGCCCTATCCGCGGGAAAGTTCCTCCCGGAATTTCGATTGCGGACTACCGTCCCTAAGTCAAGGATTTCCGAAAGACTCGGGCTCAAAGAGTTCCTCTATACGACCGACATGCCGTTCTGAACACACGTGTTCACGGTCCACCTACGTGATGCAGTCGTCGCTGATGGTAACGTGGACCCCGACGACGTGGGGAAGATGGTGATTCTACCACCTACTTTCATTGGGAGTCCGCGTCACATGCACGAATACGCTCAAGATGCCATGACTTATGTGAACCACCGTTTGGACTGAACTCCTCGGGAATGAAAAGTCTGGCTTGGAATCTGGAATTCCCTCGGGTCGGCCCGTCGTGGTTGTCTCTGCTTCGATGCGCTATCTTCCAAGCGCCGTGAAACACTGATGATTGATTGGGGTCCCACCGCGACAGCGCAGACGGCGCATGCGCGGTGGGACCTGCAAATGGAGACGTGCACGACGAAGCCTCCGAGGACTCTTTTATTTCTCATTCAATATATCTCTCTTCTCGTATTCTCTCATCATTCATATATTATCACTCGGGCTGGGGTCGTGCCGAATCAGCACTCTGCGAGTGCGCCACACTCCCCGCGAAATTCTCATGTACACTGGACATTCCTATTTTTCATTTCCACTCGGATATTATTGGATCGAACTTGAGAATTTTCGTTGTCTAGCTAGTGCGCGAGGTGCATTCGAGACGTTTCACGTATTCAATTTCTTTGTTTCGGGTTTGGAACCCGACACGGGATGTGCTCAACGTTTCTCACTTAACCAACCAGCGAATTTCGCGCACATTTTCCGACCTTCTCCTTTCCCAAATCAACCGAGATCGTACCCGTCGAGCCTTTGGAGATCATTCGTTGTTCGTTCAACTTTGAACTACCCACCAACGATGCGACCGTACAGTGCTTCCCCCTTGGGATTTTTTGTGCTCTCCTCGGAACGTTCTCCCGTATTTCACGGTGCCCCGTATCCCTCGCTACGACTCGCGGCCCGGTACGTATGGGACCACATGTCGTTCCCGCAACGGGCCCCCTTTGTCAGTGCCGCCCGGGATGCCAGGAGGAGCGGAACCGTGAACCCGCTCCCGGTGATCGTCAACGCGCTCTTGCAGGAGCGAGTCCTACGCTACATGGAACAGCGCCGCGCTGAAGAGGCGGCCGCCGGCCCAGCTCCCGTACCCGCCCCCGCCGCAGTCCCCGCCATCGCGGGTCCAGCCCAAGCCGGTCCGGCCGGCCCGGCCGCCGAGGATCCGAACCTGCCTGGGCCGTCCGCACGGCCAGCAACCGCTGAGGTTGCCTGTCAGACCAACGCCTTCGAGATGGGACTCGGACGGAGCCGATACCTCTCTCCGTTCGTGTAATCGTGAAATTCTCAAATAATAAAACGTGTTGAACATATGCTTTTGTTTTTCTTTAGATTGTTTATAGCTTAATCTTTAGGTACTCTAGGTAGCTCCTTTTTTAGGTAATCCGCTAGCAGTGCTCGGATAGGTATCTCCTTTTTAAGTATTAGTTAGACTTCGAGCGGAAATAATAGTTGAATCGGCCGTTTGTAGACTTGACCCGTAGCTAGCTTGATCATACAGGATCGCTTCCTGAGATCCGTCCTCTCCCCGCCGGAAAGACTGAGGACTCGGCAGAGAGGCCACCGAGCTCTGGAGGGATCGGGATCTTCCAGCAAGCAGGTGTCGCCGACTTTGAGCGCTCTTCGCTCCGACTGTGGGCGGACATGAGCCGAACGCAAGTAGCCTAGATACTCTTCTCGAAATCGCTTCTGGAAAGCCCGCAAGACTGACTGTTGAAGTTTCCAACGTTCCGAAAACGTGAAACGTGAAAAAATTCATCGATCTTCAGCTCCACCACCCCGATCCATTTTCCTCTCATCCCTCAATTATCCCCGACGTTCCTCCCTCCCTTTGGGTCGCGCGAAGCGCGACGGGCTTTGCTAGTTATTCATGGTGCCAAGATTCGGCATGATTCCTCTCGTTGAAAGTTCCGGAAAATGATGGTACATCGTGGTACCCGAGAGTTGCCAAACTCAAGTGCTCAACGAACTCCACGAAGGTCATTCCGGGTCGAAGAAAATGGAGGAAGTGACGAGACGTCATGTATGGTGGAACTCCATCGATAAGATCATCGTTCTGAAAGTACAGAAATTTGAGGTGCGCCAAGCACGCTCGAAAGACCCCAAGAGAACATTCCATCATTGAGAACCAGCCGCGAAATCTTCCGGTCGAATTCATCTCGATTTCGCGGGCCCGATAGACGGGCACTGTTTACAGCTCATAATCGACGCATCTTCCAAGTGGTTGGAAAACTCCACAGCGAAGACAAATACGACCGACGATACGTTGAAGACCCTTCGGGGAGTCATCGCCCGTTTCGAAATTCCAGAAGTCATCGTGTCAGGCAATGACCCCAAGTTCAAGTCTTTCACGCTCTAAAACGTCTGCGAGACATATCGCATCATACACAAGACTTCTCCACCGCTTCATCCCCCGTCTAACGGCCAGGTTGAACGATACGTCCAAGCTACCAAGCAGGCCTTGAACAAGATAGAAGCTGAGAATCGTTCGGAAAGTCTTCACATCCTCTGATCGCGCGGAGTAGTTCTGAGTCACGGAGGTCTAACAGCAGGTTCGCCGTGGGAGACCATGTGCTCGCGCGAAAATACGGCAGTGGCGGTAAGTGGCTTCCGGGTACGGTTGAAGAAGTTCTCGGGTACGGTTGAAGAAGTTGCAAAAAATCCGACGCAACCGATGAATTTAGCGGAATAGAATCTCCTGGGTTAACGACACATTATGCCATGGTTTCTACCCGTGTGACTTGATCGCTGGTGTCCAGATGGTCTCACGGTATTTCGTCTGGAATGAACTTGTTTGATTATGGAAGATTTGCGATACATCTCCAGGAACCTTGTGCAAAATCCACGTTACAATCTAGTGTGCAAGGGCCGTCTCGTCCCCCATAGGCTCCATATGTAAGGAAAATTTCTTCGTTATAGGATCCAACGCAAAAGTCCCGTGTCTGATACGTCCCTTACTTACCAGATTTTATGGTGATGTCAATACTCGGGACGAAGGAGTCTGACAATGCTTCGAGACCAAATCGTGTCGAGGATAATTCTCGAGAACGGGAATTCAGCAGAGGGGTTGAGCCACTGCCAGATTTCCCTTCGGCTAGAAAACAACCCTGAATGGAATCTGTGCTAAAGTGTGAAGATATGCTGCGAAGAACCGAAATAATAACCGATTCGGGCAGCGTCGATCACAACGATTCGGGCAGCGTCAATCACAACGATTCGGTGTATCCAAGAAGAAACTTCACAAGGATCTGTTCATTTTTCAGAGAACGGCGAGGAACGGTTTCGTTCCAATATGCTACCTCAGCCGACATATCGCACCCGAGGGCGGGCCCCCCGAATTTCAGCGGAAGGCTGATCTTAGCGGGGGCTGATCCCAGCGAAAACCTGATTTGCGCGGGAAACCGGAGTGAGGGTGGTTCAATTTCTGCCATAGCCCATAAGTTAGACATTTTCAAGGCGAATTAAATGCACTTTACAGAATTGAAAAATATTTCGGGGTTCAAGGTTCACTCGACGAAAAATGCACGGAAAACGTCAAATTCATCGACTTTCATGGACTTCCGGGCTCAAACTCTGCACTGATTGAAAGCTGATGGGCTCCGAGCCTGAGGGAAACATGTTCTGAGATGAAAGCCATACAGCCGAATCAAGTCCGAGCTGAAAAACGCCGTTTGACCGTATCGGGAATCTGGGTCTATTCTCGCTCGTTATGCGTTAGTTTCGTCGTCTTCTGACTCTGAATCACCCACGAACGACATGAACAGGCCCGTTTAGTGAGCAGCCGGGCGTAGGATTTGCGCCTAATGCCTGGCGAAAGACAGGTAAAAAACGCGGGCGCAGAAAACGTGCGAACCGCAGCCCACTGTCCGTGCCCCATTCGTATATTCACACTAGTATCTACGGATACCTCCAAGTTGATGCATGTTCGGCGCGTAGTCGATGAAAACATGGCAGTTCTTCACGCTGCAAGGCCCACAGTGACGCGACCTAATTTCGAGACGAACGATGTTTGGTGTCTCTTTGACAAACCTCAGCAAGACATCATTGTCGGCTGTCAAGGCTTCCGCCAAGTGCGATCGTGCGAGCTCCAGTTGATATGGTCCTGATGCCAGCAGGAGCAAATCCTCACGAGTCAGAGCCGGGAAGTCGGTTAGGTCGATGGCCTTGAGCTGTTGGGAACGTGAGTTTCCGGTTCTCCACCCTGCGCTTTCCACCTCTCAATTCGAACTCGATTCGGCTACCTGGCTTTCATCTCAGAACATGTTCGCACACGTAAGTCACCATCACGTCATGCTTCGCGGCAGAACGTTCTAACCCCCGTCGGAAGAATGGGGCGCGGAGCCTTTGCCGCGAAAAGGCGGCACACGCGTGCCTCTTGCTGTGCACCCCGAACGCTGTTCACGCGTCATTCTATGACGCTGCCCTGGCGACGGTGGCCCGAAGGCATCCCCGCCTGGCCCTCCTTCAGCAGGTAGAGGAGTGGCAGCAGTTCCTCAAAAAACGTCACGACGACGACAGAACGGGTAACGAACGGGCGCACCAGCGGCCCACGGTGGAAGTCAAGCGCCCGTGTATCGCTTCCGCGCCAGCGACGAAGAAGTCCCGGCGGTCACCGTCGCCAGTTTCGGTAACGGAGTGGGACTGCCACACCCCAGCGAAGCGCGCTCGGGAACGCTAGTTGCGAATAGCTCAAACTCCCTTCTGCTGAGATGCCACTCCGGATAATCTCTGGCTGCTTTCGGGCCCAAGACAGCAGACACCCGGAGTGTAGCACCAGAGCTAAAGAGATCTTAATACACTTTCCATCCTCTGTCTCGTTGAATGTGGTTTCAGTGTAGTGACTGATTTGGTGTATGCGAAGAGGAATCGTCTCCAGATCACCAAGAGAGGTGATATGCGGTTAAAACTAACTTCTTTTGAGCCTTGGATGAAGACGCTGTGCGCTGAACGAGAAGCACAGTTTTCATATTGAACTCTCAACTCAATAACTTGTGACATGGTCGTCCAAACTCCTTGATATCGAGCTCTCGCTGGGGCAGCGGGTTACCGAGGGGGTCATCGCTTGGTCTGAGGTTACGGCGGTGGGTCATGAGAGATTTTGCTTGGGGAACACTGGTCTAGCATCTCCTCGCGCGGTTCACGCATATCTTTTTCGCTCCTCTCTTGCAGCGGTGTGGCCCCCACATCGCTGTTGACCGCGGACAGCGTAAACGTTTCTTTCGTGGGCTCTCGACTCTAGGTGCCCTCCCTTGTGCTGGAGAAAGGGGCCTCTACTAGCTCAGCTCTCATGCATCCCAACAACTTGGCATAGTGACGGTGTGTCACCAGTTTATCAGCAAGTATTCATTGAAATACACTCAGAGTTTATATAGTGGTCGATCATGGCCAAGGGAAGGTTACATCAGACACTTCCCACTCGCTGACCTTGGAATAGTAAAAAAATAACGAATCCAATTCACGTTACGCCAGAAACTACCTAACTATCGGCTGCTTGATAGAAAACGTCGTAGCCATAAACTAGAAGATCACCAGAAACTCTGAATAGCTCCACGACAAGATCTGCACGATGGGCCTGTGATGGTGGAATTCTCATCACCTCTATGCCCGCGATCCATCCTATGCTGTCTTTTGGAACGAGGATCACCGAATCATATGAACTCGAGGCAGCTGTATCGAAGGCTCGTCGCGGCATATAGCATGCAGTTGCGGAATATATATTTGAAGGGCATGACAAATTGAACCGGATCACTTGAATCCGCGACCCGACCACTCGATAAACATTCGAATGAAAATAAGGGAGAGTGTCCTTGACGATCGAATCGAGGCAGTCTCGACGGGGTCGTATGTCGAACTCCAACTTGACAAGGGAAATGTAATCAAAAAGTACTTGAGCCCCAATTGCCTTGGAGATCTCGTTAGGGTACACGACTGGTGTTCATACGATGGAACACATTTGAAAAACAGCGAAATGAATCAGTTGGAGAGTGTTCCCGACGATCGAATCGGGGCAGTCTTAACGGATCAGAATGTCGAGCTCCGACTCGACGAGGGAAATGTAATCAAAAAGTGATCAAGCGCCGAGTGCCGCCTTGGAGCTCTCATTCGTATACGGCTCCAACATACTTGTCTCCTCCCACCGTCGCCCGCACTTTCACGTTCAGATTCAACGTCTTGTCGCTTAAACCACGTCATCGGAGTCTCTCCACCCGAGCGACCGCTTAACCCGAGCGGAGGAATAGCGGATGGAACTTGATGGAATCTGTTCTCATGATGTTGCCTATTCTTCTGCTCCTGTCTGCCGCCTGTCGTCCCACGAGAGCGCTACAGAGCGAAGACCTGGATGATCCTCAACCGATGAATCTTGTAACCTTCGCTGAAAATTACGCTAGTACACGAAAAATCCCTGCCGAGAAGTTACTAATCCTGGACATCGGCGCCGTTTTGTCGCAAGGAAGCTTCAAGCTCAACGCAAATTTACTTTCACTACCTCGAAAATATCACCCCGTATCGCAGCGACCGTTTCGAGGCGACAAAGCGATCTTGGATAAAATATCGGACAAGCCCTTCTTGGTCGTCCCTCTCTACCTTGATGTCCTCGCTTCTGGTTTGAAAGTCATCGTTCTCTCATTCGAGATACCTGGACAATCAGAACGGGAGAAATTTAATAAGAAGCCACCGGAACAGCCGTTCCAGAACTTTCGTCACAATTGTCTTCTGCACATGATCATTCTGAAGCGAGATCTGGAGAGCTTCTGCGTCTCTAATCTTTTCGTGCCGACCCTCTACTGGGAGCAGAATGGACGACAAAGCACTCACTGCATAAAGAGCTTCGATCACTTGGTCAGCTGGGAAGAATCTGACCCTTGCTTGCAGACCGAGAGCGAGTGCCATTTTGAATCATTCGCTTTTGGAAACGATCAACAAAATGACTTCATGCCACAGGTCGACCTCAACGCTTCACTCAGGTGCAATGTGACCACTCTCAAACTTCGCTTCAAGGTGACCACGGTCCCTTTAACCTATGGCAATGCGCGTTCCCTGAAACTCTCCAGAGCGTTTGAGCAAAGTGTACTGAACCGGTATTCTGTCTACAAGCTGGACGTTATTCCGTGCTATTCGTTCATCTTTCAGCGCCACAGGGGTGTATCCGCATTGTTGGAGCCTTTCGAGTCCAACGTTTGGATCCTCATATTCGTGAGCAGCTTGATTCTGGCCAAGCTAATGTCGTGGCTGCAGAAGACGGAGTTTTTTGGCGCTCTGGTCAAAATCTGGGTTGGGTTCCTCTCTGCCATGTACATGGAAAACACCAAACGATACGCGCAGTTGATCGCAACCTCTTCCGCTTTGGTGATGATCTTTTTCTTGACACAGGTTCACAGTAACTATATCATGTACTATTTTCTGAATCCACAGCTTATTCACCCTTGCTCGCAGTTCAAGGATTGTCGCGGTGTCCGTCTATGCTGCCTCAGTGGACAGGTAGATTATTTGCTGATGGGTAAGAGGTGTTTATGCAACATGGATCATAATCAACGAACCCTCGCTAGGAGGCCACTGTTCCGACGGAGTTTCGAGGCGACGACGGTGGCCGGATTGTCTCTTCTTGAGCAGAATATGTTGTATATCCAATCGTACTATATCGACAAGGCCGGGCAATTGACACTCGTGGCGGCGAGAGCCAGCTCCACATTGGATCGTCTGTTTGCCGCCGGTTTTCCCCATCCTCAGTCTCTTCAATTCACGTATGCTCGGGTCAAGTTCTTCGAGGGTTTCACAGAAACCAGGCGTCACAGAAAATACGATACTGATGTTCCGATGGACTTCGGAGCGATAATCGACTGGTTCGACATGGAGAGTTTCCGCAAGCTTCAGCCTGTATTTGGGGTCCTGGTGATCTTCTCAAGTGCCGTTCTCTGCTCTGAAGTGATGAAACTCATGATCCCACGTGCTCCCGAAGGTTTGGGAAGGCTAGGTCGAAGAATATTTTGTCAGTTGCGAAGGATCCACCCTGTTCCTCGAATTCGCTATTTTCGTCCCCGGCTTCCAGTAGCCTGAGCTCATCAGACCAGCGCCCAAAGCAGAAATACAGGAAAGATAGAGTTCCGATGCGTGTCCATTTCCATTTCATAAGCTCTTTTTATTAAAAGGTGAATCGTTTAGGGTCAATGCTACCCTGAGATACTTTCGTGCAAAGTCTCCAAGAAAGCAAATTGTTTATGAGGTCTGTTTTGGCTACTGACTTGGATCGTACCGTGCATTGACTGCGTAGGCAGTTCTTTCTGATATCAACAAAATGGTCGATGTCTTGGGCGAGGATCAGTCTTTTCAACATCTGGAGCGAATGATCATTTGCCACGGGAGAGGCGGCCATTCGGACGGCTCGGGTTTATGAGAACGGAGGAAGGAGTCCTCTTGCGCGCGGAACTGGTTGTTGTCTGGTCTACTGTGAGTTCGAAAGTCAGAACCGCATAAGAATTCAAAGATGTCGTCCCGCGTGGTGTCAAATTTGGGTCTTCTGGGGATGGCGTTCAGCACCTTGAGTTTGAGCGCCAACGCAGTGCAGAATCCGCGAACGATTGAACAGAGAATCGTGCAGTGTTCAACGGTCTTCAATCTTACGACCGAACGGATGCATTTGAACTGGAGTAAAACGACGAAGTGGCCGAGTGCAACTACCCTCAGAATGAGAAGTTCGTTCCCGTGTACGAGAGCTTTGGCGTCGATCGAGAATCAACATCGAGACCTTTCCGCCGGGGACCACATCGCTAATTCAACAGCTGGATGGACACTGCTTCCAAATGTGGAAGAACTTCGCGAAACGAGTAACTGATCAGTCACCGTATTGATCGCCGCGATGATGCTCTGCGTCTCCAGTCGTTCAACTATAACCCGTTCCAACACCCAGATTTTCGGGTTATGTGGTTCCGTGGCAGGCGTCAGGCTGGCTTCGATGTGCCCGCGATACCCTTCCCAAGCATCGAGGCGATGCTATTCAACGACAGAGATGCGTGTTCCGTTGCTAATTGCCGCGGAGTAGCCTGCATTGGATGGGTGCATTGCAAGACAGAGCTCTGCGTTGAGTGCTTTTCTGACGAAGACCATACTCATTGATCAAGTTCTCGCGCCGAAGCCGAAGTAAATCCACAGGATAACACGACAGTAAAGCTTATCGTCTTAATTCTGGAGTTTAAAAGTTATTTCACCCGGCTGCATCGAGCATTAATGACGCGAACGTGTGGAAGGTCTCCCAGTTACGATCATCATCGGTTTCCGAGGAGCAAAATCGCTATTGTCTACCAAACGGACTGTAAGTTTTTGTGCAATCTCTCGAACTTCTCTGGACGGACACCATTCAGTACGATCGTGTACTTCTTTTCGCAACCGACGGAGCTTCTTACATGAAAAAAGCGGCATCCAGGTTGGAAGTATTGTTCCCCCGTATGACTCACGTAACGTGCGTTGCCCATGGACTTCATCGCGTTTCAGAAGAAATCCGCACTTTTTTTCCAAAAGTCGATAAACTTGTCGTGAGTATGAAGATAGTCCCATTGAAGTCCCTCTCTTGCATTTCGCTGTTCGAAGAACATCTCAATTTCGCCCCCACCCCCACCAAAAGTGGTATTGACGCGTTGGGGCACACGGATCAAGGCCGTCGAATATTATTCCCTAAATTTTGAGGCTCCCAGAGATTTCGTGCGGGGTTCCCTCGACAAAGATGATGCCGCGACCATCGGAGAAGGTCAGAAGTTGTTTGCTGATCCGGAAGTTCAAGCCGGTGTGTTAGCCATCACCTCCAACTTCGCTGACATCCCAAGAACAATAACGACTTTCGAAGCACATGGCTTGTCACTCGACGAATCGGCCCAGCTTGTTGAGGATCTGCACGACGAAATACGAGGTCTCCCGCAAAATCTTCGATCGATTTCCGAAAAGTGCCGGAAAGTGATCGACGACAATGCGGGCTCTCATGAACTCTGTCGCGTTCGGGATTGTCTTCGAGGGTCCCTTTGAGGCTTGACGCCCACAATGGCTTCTGGGGACGCCATGCTCATGAAATTCGCGCCTGCTGTATCCTGTGAAGTTGAGCGCACTTTTTCGCGTTACGAATCGATTTTGAGGGAAAATCGTCAGTATTTCCTTTTCGAGACCTTGAGAATGTATGTAGTTGTTGCTTGCAATCAATAAGTCAGAGTTGATGGAAGATTTTCTGAAATGAAGCGCGAATTCTCGTTCAGAACTTCCCGCATATTTCACGTTTCCGCCCGTGCATACTGCATGCATATTCCGAGTTTTTTCTATGCATAGAACGCACAGCCCTACTGATAACCCTTCGTGGTGTTAAAATCAATTTCTGGAGTCGGATGTCGTAACGGAGAAAGCTTTTAATGGCCGCACAGAAAGTACGAAGGGCGCCGCGGCGCCCTAGGGTGGCGAGTTAGCGTTGCAGCAAGCCACATCCTCCAACAACCAAGGGCGCCGCGGCACCTCAAGGTGGCGAGTTGGCGTTGCACTTGGCACAACTTAGGAGGACCGAGTTCAGATGCGGACTTAGCAGGGGAGAGCTAGAGACCGTTGACATCATAGATCGACTGGGCAAAGCCGGTATCAAAGCTCTCAGGAAGATCATAAGAAATGAGGCGTCGTTTGATGAGTTCTTTTCCAACCGAGCTACCGCAAGTCGTAGGGGCTTCGTCTTCTCACCGCTTACCAAGCCAAGAACGATCAAGATGGGACAACACTTCGCGTGGAGAATGGATCACGTCGTTGATGAGCAATGAATGTACATAAATTACATGACTAAACCCTTTATGTTAGAATAAAGAGCTTTCACATCAAAAAAAAAACAACTCGCGAGCAGTCATGGGCGCTGCGGCACCCCAGGGTAAGCCTTCCACACACGCAGGAAACCGTTACATGGAAACATGACGCTTTTCCATGACGTGACGATTTTTGAAGTCGATGGACGGCCTGACGTGGACGGCGGATCGAAGAGATGGTCTTCCTACGGCATTGCGCTCCAAATAGCGAAATCGGGCAAGGCGCATACGATCGGGGAGCGACTGGTGGCGCCATCGAGTAAAGTCGTTCTATCGTCTACGCAGAGAGCACCGCCTCACAAGGTTCTAGTCCTGATCCCTCTTAGCAACGATAGTGTGCGGAGGAGGATCGACGAGATGAGCGACCATGTGGAAGAGCAGTTGTGCTCTTATCTGCGCGACACTGAGTTCTCTATCCAGCTGGATCTATCGAGTTCAGTTGACCGTCGCGAGGAATGGAGCAAGCAAAGAGCAGTGCCATGAAAGAGACTCAGAAAAGAAGAGACCGACAAGTAGAAATTGGGGGTATACACGGGGGGTTTCCCGTCAATCAATGCGTACATATTTGGGTTAATAGTGAAAATAATACATATTGAGGGTGGAATTCACCTGGAATTCGGTGGTTGCGACCAGGTATCTGGCTTCGTATCTGGGCGTAGATAACTGGCTTCGTCGCCGAGTCATCACTAGAGCCCGGACCTTCATGCAGAATGCATAAAATGCCTAAAAATGCATATTTCGGGGTTTTCCGGCCCATTTAGCACAAATCAGACGTTGGAGCATAATTACGCGAAAATCGTAGTAATTGACGG